>CM065135.1:25465710-26665710 GCA_033026305.1 Cirrhinus molitorella | reverse complement strand
TTAGCAGCTAGCGGTTTTTTGCTGGTAATCCTATTGGCATATTTTGCATGCTAATGATATGACTATCCACTGACGTGATTGGCTGCTAAAGTTTGTAACGTAGCAACAAAAGGGGTGCTTCAAACCTCATTTCTGGAACAGCCTTTGGGAAACTACAGAAAATACTCAGCAATGGAGGTGATTAATGGATTGGCACATGGTTTGTTTAAAAGCATGTCAAAAACATCACATAGACAAACAAACAACATGTAGTCATTGTGCAGTAGTAATTGCGAGAGAATTAGGCTTTTTTAAAATCAAAACTCTGTGTGTAAATCATACTTTGTGTGAAAAATAATAAATCTGGAAACTGCAGAGATTCGTACATATAGGTACCTTTTTCAGGTTTGTGGAAATGTATCTAGAGGCATGTATTTCCAATGAGACTATGTTGGAATATTCAGTTTTACTAACATTTCTTAAACGTTTTCATTTTGCACATTTGCATTCAGACTTAATCTTCTACAATGCAAATAATAATAATAATAATAATAATAATAATAATAATATTTTTAATGCTCATTTATTTTGTTTCTGTTGACTTCCATTGTGTGGACAAAAAGTACAATGGAAACCAGAACTGTTTTTGGGTGGACTACCATTTGGAAAGTTTCACCTAAAAATGAAAATTCTGTCATTAATGTATCCAAACCTGTAAGACCTTCGTTCATCTTCTGAACACAAATTAAGATATTTCTGATGAAATCCGAGACCTTTCTGACCCTGCACAGACATCAACACAACTACCACGTTCAAGGCCCAGAAAGGTAGTAAGTATATCTTAATATCTTAGTTTGTGTTCCGATGAACAAAGGTCTTACGGGTTTGGAACAACATGAGCATGAGTAATAAATGACAGAATTTTCATTTTTGAGTAAACTATTCCTTTAAGTATGAATTTTCTTACATTTTGTTACATTTATTCTTTATATATATATATATATATATATATATATATATGTATATTTTGCAATGCTACTGCTGCAATAGCATGGTTCTTGAAATATGTATTTTTTTATTTTATTTTATGGTGCCACTAGAATGGTGCTTTACAAAATAAATGCAAAAAGTATGTTAAAAAATATTATACTGTATATACTAGTGCTCCACTACTGAATCTACAGCATGACAGCAAAATAAATTAATTTTGTTGTTGTTGCTGTCGTTGTTCTTGTGTGCCTGCGGTCTGAATTTCAGTATGATGAAAGAAAGTCTGTTCATGCAAAATAATACAAAAACAATAAACAGAAACCACATTTTCTTATTACAATCTCCCCGCTGATTGCACACAACAGCAAGCGTACGGCAGAACCAGTGTAATGCAATTAGTGAACAAATTATGCTTATGAGCCAGGTGTTTTTATAAACGTCTTGAACTCGTAAGTTACTCACAGAGTCACTTATCCACTCAACCACAAATCATTACATCATTATACTTCTACAAGTTTATACGTACTAATACATTATAAATAATACAATATGTTGTCAAAGAGACACAGAACAGATTTTATTCCCCATATATAACCAGAAACATTCAGTGGAATCCAAATCAGAGAACTAAGCTAAAAATAAAGCGTCATCACTTTTTCTTTGCAACGTTATTAACAAGAGCCTGCGAGAGGGTAACCTGAGGTCTCTATCTTTGTCATGGTACAATTGAGCGGTCCATGCGTCTTACTTCGCAGCAGGATCCAACACCTAGCGCGCGTGTTAATAGGGAACTGCTGTGTCAGCGGGTGACTAGCCTTGGCTGCTACAGATAGCATTAGCATTTCACAGTGGCTCGAAGGGCTCATTAAGACGGTGAGTGTGTCAGCTCATAATTAGCACTGACATGAATAGTTATTCATAAAGTAAGTGTTAGACACCTGCCATTTCCTATGTATTGGGGAAACCTTAACGCACCACCTTGCCTCCAAGCGTTGCTGGCCAGTATTGAGTTGACTTGTGCCCTTGTAAAAGCAACATACGATTTGTTTTGCACGTACGCGACAATCTCACCACCCTCGGAGGCCAGGAAGTGACATTCAGTGTTTGTTTTGCTGCACAAGGACTAATTTGATGTTGCACAGCTCTGAATTAGATGCATGCATGTGTAACAACAGAGCGTGCGATTGCAGCAGAGCTGTTTAATGCTGATTGTACAGTCGTAATTATAATCAAGATGAACCCGTTCTCTTGCTAGCACTGTCTGTGCCTTTCCAGGTGCTTTCCCACTTTAATAAGGACCCAAACAAAATGTAGAAAAAACTGTGCTTGATGAATGAGACCTCCAAGGAACCCAGCTAACAATTCACTTCTAAAAGACTCACAGCAATGCCATAGAAGAAACATTTTAGGTTCCCTAAAGAAGCTTTCAGTGAACAATTCTAAAAAGAAGTATTATATCCTTAGTGTAAATAATGTTTCATAATCCAAAGAAGCTTTTTTCACTATAAAAACCTTTTGAGCAATGTTCTTCATGGAACTACTGATGCCTTTCGTTTTAAGAGTGATACTCACTTTTGTTAATTTTGTCAGTTGTTTTTAAATTCAGTCTTAGTTTTTAATACGTTTAGTCAGCCTATCCTGATTTTTGCTTAGTCAAATTTTAGTTGACAGAGTCTGGGACTTTTAGTCTAGTTTTAGTCAATGGAAACTTGGAAGAAAAAGTGTCCTTTTAAAGGGATAGTTCACCCAAAAATGAAAATTACTTGGCCTCATGTCGTTCCAAAGTCAGAAGACCTTTGTTCATCTTTAGAATGCAAATTAAGACATTTTTGATAAAATCCAAGAGCTTTCTGACCCTACAACACAGCTACCACGTTCAAGGCACAGAAATGTAGTAAGGACATTGATAAAATAGTCCATGTGACATCAGTGGTTCAACTGTAATTTTATGAAGTTACAAGAATTCTTTTTCTGTGCAAAGAAAACAAAAATAACAACTTTATTTAATAATTTCTTGTCTTCCACACATATGTATATGAATGAAGTTCTTAAATGACAACATAGGGTGAGTAATTAATGATAGAATCAAACTTTTTGGGTGAACTATCCCTTTGAGAGAAAAGTTCTAATGAAGGATTTAAGCTGTAAACATCTGGCAAGCACAAGCATATTTTCTCCTCATTTTTGTTAGAGAAATATACAGATATTTTATTAATTACATTTTAGTCTTGTCTTTTTTTCATCAACAATGTAGTCACAGTTAGTGTCTAATGAAGTCTGTGTCATCTGTCTTCATCTTGGAAAAAAAGGTTGTCATTAAATATTTTTCGACATAGTTTGTCTTTGGGTTGTTTATCTCATTTGACAGCATTTTATCAAGCTTTCTGGGAACCAGACAAACTACAGGAAGATGAGGTTCAAATGTTATTGTCCTCTCTGGACTGCGACCACTAGGGAGTTCTCAAATCGACGCTAATATGTAATGTAGAACTTGAAAACAAGCTATAAAACTGATTTAATCTTGAACATGCAATTCTGCATGTACCACCCAGGGCCGTAGATTATTCCATACAATAATATTAGCTAGTTCAGCTTTTTTCAGGAGCAGGCATTTTTTAATCTTTCCATTTATACTCCAACTCTAGCATTTGCATTGGAAATTTCCATAAAGCCAATAGATTTTTATTTAATTATTTATTTCTTTCAGTGCGATCTCGGAGAAGGAATTTGTTCATTCATAATGGGATTAATCTGCTGGGGCTAATTCCCTGGCAGTGGCTGCAGAATGAGAGGTTTTGTGTGGACACAGTTACCTCCATTGTGCTGAACATTATCTCGCATTGAGAGGCTTCTTCATTGCTCTGATTGAGGATTCTTCTCATTGGGGTAAACACAGTTAATACTTTCCACCCCTGCCTATTCTCTCGAGTGTCTGCGTAGGGGACGCACAGGATGTGATTTTCTTTCACCAGATAACAGCTGGTGAAAAAATACCAGATATGAGTACAGGGGAATTTAGTAAAGATGAACTGCGCCTGCTCAAAATAGTGACATTTCTTTGCACGCACTTTCTGCATTGTTTTAGCCAATCACAATGGTGTAAATATGCCTAAAATATGCAATTTTATATTTATCTATGTATAAGCTTGGGATTAGTTCATAACTGATATAAACAAATCAGCATATTAGAATGACTTCTGACCGTTCATGTGGAGTAATGGCTGCTGAAAATTCAGCTTTCGATCACAGGAATAAATTACATTTCAAGATATATTAACACAGAAAATGGTTATTTTAAATGGATATATTTCACAATATTTCTGCATTTTTTAGTCTTCCTTTAAATGTGCATTGGGCTATTTTGGCACATGGCTAAAACAAATACAGCATGCACAAGTGCTGCAAGTATTTAGTGAATTTCTTCCATATGAGTAGGAAGACTAAAAACACCACAAAATGACATGTCTAAAATCACAGCGTGATTTATAATATGGTAACCCTCGTTTATCTGTCTGTTCTACACAGCTGTACAATCCACTTTATCCAGTTAAAACAGCTGTGCATCACATAGACAATTTCCCTCTAAGCAGATTAACTGGATGATTGTCTCTTCGCGTTACGTGGCAGTGAGGCCGAATGCAGCATTTCCTTTCAGGATTCACTGATGTTCTGGTTTACCACAGTATGTCAGATTGAATTCATCCAATCTGTGCTGAATGAAGCGAGCCGCTGATCCGCTGACACCACGGTACAGGTGGGAAATAAGAGCTTTAGTCTGATTTGCCACCTCCAAAAATCCAGAACTTCGAAGCAGAGATGCACTCGTCTATCAGGGCTCCGATATCATTTAACTACCAGCATATAGCGTTTGGCCTTTTTGCTGACATCTCTGAGCAGATGAATATGAGAACAAGCAGAGAATTACACACTTCCACCACACATTTTTTAATTTAGAGAGACATTATATGAAATCTGAGAATGCAAATGATGTGTAATGGTTTAGTAATGTAACTGAATACTTTTTAGATCATTTGGCCATATTGAAAGTGTTTGATTTCTGAGACACTGGCTTTGGATTTTACGCAGGATTCCTCAACACTTGTTCCCTGGCTTCCATTGGCCAGACAAAAAGATAGCCCCGCCCCAAACTCACACCAATGGTTAAATGAGAGTATACCACAAAGACATAATTGGTATGTTTACAAGCTTTTAAAAGTTTAGTTTTAGTTAGAATGTGCAATGCTTTGTTTTACAAAACAAGCACTTTAGTGAAAATGTTTAATTTATGTTACATTGTCTATGGCCTAATCAAAGTTTCTACATAGTAAATTTTATATGCATAAAATAAGCATTTTACCTTGGAAAAAAAGGACGTAAATCATGTGAATTATTAATCTGTCATAAATCATCTGAATTAATGTCATTTTTGCCATTCATAACAAAATATGTGACCCTGGACCACAAAACCAGCCATAAGTAGCATAGCATATTTGTAGCAATAGCCAACTATACATTGTGATTTTTTATGCCTTTTATGTCTTTGATACCAAAAAATTATTAGAATATTAGGTAAAGATCATGTTCAGTGAAGATATTTAAAACTTTCTAATCACAAATATACCAAAACATTTGGACAACTTTAAAGGCGATTTTCTCAATATTTAGATTTTTTTGCACCTTCAGATTCCAGATTTTCAAATAGTTATATATCGGCCAAATATTGTCCTATTCTAACAAACCAAAGCTTATTTATTCTGCTTTCAGATGATGTATAAATCCCAGTCTCAAAAAATTGTCCCTTATGACTGGTTTTGTCGTCCTGTGTCACATATATGGAGAGTTAGAATAAAGCAATAATTTGTTTTAAAAGCAACACTTTTTCTTAATTTCTTTTAAAGAAATTCTTAATTTATGCAAAAAAAAAATGTAAAACCTATATTATTACATATTTGTGTATGTTTGATATACTTTATTTTTACTTTATTTAGAATAAAATCTAGAAAACTGGAATAGAAGAAAGTATTTTACCATAAAATAAATGCAAACTCTTAATTTTGACAACAGTTTATTAGGCTATCACAATCTAAAAAGACAAATCCAATGAATCAGAGTCACATTTGATATGTATAACTTAAATGAATGACGTTTTACGAAATTAGACCAAATTGGACTAAGGCACAGCAGCTCTAAAAGCCAATCTATGAAAAACGTATTGCATTTCCATCGAACGCAAAGAGAATTTTGGCAGAAACACAGAGAAATTCTCATGTGCATATCATGGCAGGTCTCATAACTCTATTCCCAATCTCACTTCCCCTTTTCCGCCTTCCAATTCTCTCTCGCACACACTCAAATTATTCCCCTCTCTCCAACACACTGTCTCCCCATCACAGGCCTTGTGAAATCCTGTTATCTTACACTCCTCCCCATGCTTGCTGTTTCCATTAATCCTTGTCCCGAGGATACAGGTCTAAACTTTCCTTTGATCCACATTTCAGTTAGCAGAGAGACACTCGCGTAATGTAGCGCAGCCCCCCAGCAGACTCAGTCCCAGGGTCTTCATGTACAGAGGAGTTGCCTCTGTTTACGCTGCCAAACCTGGCAACCGACTCCAGCGACACAACCTTCTCTGCCTTAACACGATTAACCCGACGGCAAGAGCCGCACATGCCATCGCAGCACAGGACACGGAGCCAAGTAGATAGGCGCCCGATGGTCGCGTGCCGAGCCGCGTATGGCAGGAACAAGGACATAAATGGAGCGGTTATGTTCCTCTTGTTCCTCTTGAAAGTCAATTATGTTCGTTGTGAAGTGTTCGATAGCTCCTGCCATTCAGCACGAACGCTGGACAGTTAATCAAAATGTATAGTGTGGGAATTATGAAAGAGCAGGACTTTCTGAAGAGTGATAAAAGGAGATAATTTGCGAAGAGAATGAGGCTGAAACGGCCGCTTTTCAGATTAAAGAGCTGTAACTGAATGGGAATTCTAGCGTATTGACAATAGGTGTGTTAAACTTCCTCTTTTATCAGAATTATAATGACCCGCAATTATTGCAATTATGATTCAAAGTTTCTGTCAAGCACGATAAGAGGAGTGAAGTTAAATTTGTCTGCGTATGAGCGACTGGATGTTAATTAATTAAACTTCAACCGCTAACGTGTTTCAAAGCATCGGCGGACACTGAGCTGAACAGCTGTCATGGTAGCATATAATTTGTTGGAATGGAGGTGTTGTTTGTGTCTTTCTGCAAAAGGTCTGAGTTTATTCATTCACTGGTTTTCATATACTGAGCCTATTCATATAATACTTTTGATATATTGTCCAAATTACATTTAATAAAGACAACTATAAATGCAACAAACAATAAAGAAGCAAAAATATACAAATACACCATAAAAAGGTCCCATAAAAAAACGGTCAAATGACTGGCAGCTACGGCTGCCAAACAAAAACTAAAAAAAAATAAGTAAAATATCATAATTAAAAACGAGGAAAAATCTGTAATATATGTATATTTTTTTCTGTAAAACATTTAAAGAGATTTTTTGTAAAATTATTGTTTTTGCACTTTATTTCAATTAAGACATTTTACTATAATTTTACGGTTTTTGTTTGGCAGCCGTAGCTGCCAGTCATTTGACCGTTTTTTTACAATTTTTTTTTTTACAGTGTAGATGTAGATTCAAAAGGGACAATTGAAGCAAAAAGGACAATTCAGAAATCATTTACTCACCCTCATGTCAAACTTGTCAGATGTTCATTCCTCTGTGGAAGAGGAGTAATTATGAAAAATACATTTTTCAAAATTTCTCCTTTCATGTTCCACAGAACAAAGAAAGTCACACAGGCTTATAACAACATGAGGGTTAGTAAATAACTATTTTAGGGAGAAACTCTTTCTATTTTTGCATTTAGACATTTTTTACATTTACATTTAGGCATTTGGCAGACGCTTTTGTCCAAAGCGACAGAATTTTTGGGTGAAATGACCAAATAAATGGAGCTATTGGTGAAGACTAAATCTGTTTGACGTCAGAGTTCGGTTGATTTGGTGTACAAGCAGTTTTCCAAACTTGTAAAAGTGTTTTTAATTGATTTGGTATCAATTTTCCCATTTCTTTGTTAAGCCAAACTCATTTGGTCACAGTTTATGCCAAATCCAAATATTGACTTTTAACAATGAATCTAAATTTAGAGCTGTGTGAAATTAGAACCTAGAGTTTATTTTTGCCATTGGATAAATCCCAACTCAATCCCACCAACAGCACTTCCTTCCACAAACATTAGTTCTGTGATGCTTTACAGTAGTTTCTTGAATGTTTACAAATGCATTAGTACACAATTTCAGGCCTGTTCACGTCACGCACGCGTTCGCACACACAGCTACGCTATCACGCGTTCACACACTATCGTGGTAAACAAGTGGGGGGAAAATCCACTCTGTTCTGCCTGTCATGCTCTCGTCTCATCGTTGTGGGGCTTTGGAGAGAGAGTGTGCTGGCTTAGCAGTGCTTCCTCTAAGAGTCTTCACCTGGATGCTTCTTTCCCCTGTCATTACAGCGCACATCTCCTCTATACAGTATCTAACTCTCCAGACGCCTTCTGACAGCCGGGGAGCCTTCAACTCAGACCTCTCGACTGCAGGCTATATGTCCAAGCAAATAGAAATCTAACCACCGAGCAACCCTGCAGGTTGCGCAACTCGCAGTGAATTCAGCAGAGCAAGGTGCAGAAGCTGCACGCCGAATACGTAAATCAAATGATAAATAAATAATAGCAGAACTAATGATGTAGAGACTAAATCCAGAGATTCTGCTTACACGTGTAAACACAGGGAATGAGAGAGTGTGCCGAAGCGCTTTTCATCTATATCTAACGCGGCATCATGCCCCAGGGGCCCCTCATTGAGAGTGGAGGGAGAGTCTTCGAGTGCTACGCTCAACCAGGGTTTTCACACTGACCAAACCACAGCAATTTCATCAACCCTAATGTTGAAAAGCTGATGAGAAAACCAGAATGCTGATTTAAAGAATGAACGAATACATTTGTAAATAAATAAAATGTATAAATAAATAAAAACAGAAGTAAAGTTAGCTCATCCAACTCAATATCAAGGGTGTATCTACATGTCAATTAAACAGTAATAATAAAACTAAAATTATAAAATTCAGTAGAATTTTAATTAATAATAAGATTAAAATTTAAACTCAAAAATATTATGAAATATTTTAAGAGGGAATCAAAAAATCAAATGACTATCTTGTCTAAAAAATATATTTTTTAACCTTTTTTTTCCACAAAATAACTCTGGTCTGGCCAGCTCAGTTATTAATGATTGAGAAGCACTCAAGAAACCATGTCTTGTTGTCCTTCATGTAAATTAGCTTTGACTGGAAATTGAAAACTTGTATCTATTGATTTAATTAGACAGAGGGATTTTAAAAATGCCTGATGAACTCCTCGTACACCCACACACACGGCTTACAAGAGAAATCCGTCTAAAAATAAAGTCTGAGGGTAAAGGAAAATGCACCGCGTGAGCAGAATAAATGTGATTTGTAAGTACAAAGCCGCTGAGGTGAGAAAAGCCGCTCTGCTCGAGTCCAAATAAATGCATTACTGCAATCAAATGTTTTTTTTTTCCTAACGAGCTAACGGCTTCAAGGCTGAATTAAGACTGCTATTCCCAATTGCCATGTACTGAAAGAGCGCAAAGGTAAGCTAGAAATTAATCGCTGCATTACCCCAATGTCCTTTGGAATTTTGTGAGTACGTTTCCTTAAGCTTATGCACCCTTCAAGACATTTGAATAACACAAAGCAAACCATATCGGCCTCATTCAAATAATTAAATTACAGGGAAATGGGAAGTGAATAGTGCCAGTCCTTTATGTCTTGATCCGCATCACTTCAAAGACATGCATCTACAGGTTTCCGCTCAAAGTTGCGCGTTGCGCACATTAAAATACACCCGCCAACTTCTCTAAAGCCATCGCTCAGGTACAATTCAAAAGGTTTGTTGACACCAAACCACTGCAAAAGAGCAATCACAGCACAGTTTCGGCTGCTCGCTTCAGACTTTAATAGGGTAATTGCCTGTGTGCCTTGGGAGAGAGAACTCCGCTCTCTGTAACCACAAAATAGCTCAGCGCTTATCAGATCCTCTTGTTCCAAAAACCCAATCTAAAGCCAGACTTATTATAGCCCCACTGATGCACTATCTTCCCTGCTTTAATTAAACTGCAAGCACAGATACAAATCCCGATAACCGCTATTGAGAGCATCTGACACAATCTTCCCTCAATAAACTAAATCCCGATTATTCCCCCGTCGCAATTAACTATTGAGGTTAGCAGAGAAAAAAGAGAGCGAGTCATAAAAGTCTCTCATACAGTAGAACTCCTTAGGAGTACTACAAAACTAGATTGCCGGGACTCACCGTGGCCACTTCTGAGGAACGCCGGAGAGCGGTATATGGAGATGGGCGAAGCGTGGTGTCGCCCGTTGTGGAGCGGGTGTTCAGGATGGGTGTATGAGGTTGCCACCCCAGGGGGTCCGGCAGCAGCCACTGAACTATCCGAGCTGGGTGAGGAACTCCACACCGAACTGACTATACATCCCAACGTCAGAGACCACATCCAAGGGGTCCATCCGAGCCGCCCCTCTCGACTGCCAAGAAACGGGGCCGCCGCCGCTCTGCTGGGACGCATGACGCACACCCGACTCGCTCTTAGACACTAGGCGCGAAGAACCGAGAGAGGAGAGTTCTCTCATGATGCAGAAAACCCCATGCTAGGAGTCCCAACCTCCTCGTCCAGCACCCGCAGCCGGCCCCTGTGAAAATGTACTCACTTAGAACGAGAGCCCGTTTACAGCTGCTGAGCGAACGGATGGGAAGGAGCGTCTGCAAAGGGGTCCGATCCTCTCAGAGCTGCATCAGTCACTCACAAGACCTGAAGAGGCGACAATTACCCGGCGGAAAAGAGGGTCATGACCCGACCCTGCCACTCATTCACTGTCCATCCCGCACAAAGGAAGCAGAGGAAGAAAGGAGTTTTTTTTCTTCTGGCTTTCTTCAAAAGGATAAACTCTTAAGTATGAAACAGATTCCTCTTTTTTCCCGGCACTGTCCGCTCCTGGGCTCCTAAGGTGTTGCAATACAAAGGCTTGGGCTGAAACACAGCTCGCTCCCTCGTACACACGCACACACTCTTCTGATTTTCTTCCTCCTGAGATTAGTATTGCTCAGCCTGTCTGTATTTGGACAGAGGCTTGACGCACTTTCAGCAGCTCTGCTAAGCAATGAGAGTGTGAGAGGGAGGGAGAGCGAACGAAAGCGCAAGAGTGAGAGACTGAGCTGGAGGGAGGAGGGAGAGAGAGCGTGCGAGAGAGATCGGCACAGGTGAAACAAAGCAAACAGAATGGGATGAGAAGAGGATGTGTGGTTTGTGCGTGCGCATGTGTGTAGAAGTGTGGAAAAAAAATGGGGATGCCGATACAAATCCCTACTGAAAACACAGAGCTGCTGTCTCGGATGGAGATGAACTTGTACGTATTATGGAAGGAAGGGCAAATTAAGAGATACAGGGAGTGAAGGAAACAATGACAGACAGGTGTGGGAATTAAGGTAGAAAAACAAAAAAGACTATTAAACAGCTTCTGCTGAGGAGGAATTGCTAGATAATGCTTTTCTCAATAATATACAGTGATAAGCGAAAGTTTGGGAACCCCTTGCAGAATCTGTGAAAATGTGAATAATTTTAACAAAATGAGACAGGTCTTACAAAATGTATGTTGTTTTTTATTTAGTACTGTCCTGAGTAAGATATTTTACATAGAAGATGTTTACATATAGTCCACAAGAGAAAAAAATAGCTGAAATTATTAAACTTTTAAAAGTTTGGGAACCCCTGGTTCTTAAAATTGTATGTGGTTACCTGGATGATCTCTGACTGTTTTTTTGTTTGTTTGTTTTGTTTTGTGATCGTTGTTCATCAGTCCCTTGTTTGTTCTGAACAATTAAACTGAGCACTGTTCTTCCAAAAAAATCCTCTAGTTCCTGCAGATTATTCAGTTTTCCAGCATTTTTTGCACATTTGAAACCTTTCCAGCAGTGACTGTATGATTTTGAGATCCATCTTTTTACACTGAGGACAATTGAGAAACTCATACATAACTATTAAAAAAGGTTCAAACATTCACTGATGCTCCAGAAGGAAACACAATGCATTAAGAGCCGGGGGGTGAAAACTTTTGAATAGGATGAAGATGTCCACATTTTTCTTATTTCATTCCATTTAGTACTGCCCTTCAGAAGCAACAGAAGATACTTGCATGTTTCCGGGTAGTGATAGGTTATTCTTGAACGATTCCTTCATTCGTTTACTCGGGCTGTCACGTGATGAACGAACGACTCAAAAAACCCGAAAACTTGAGAGATGAACTAATCAATTCTTTTTCCGGCTCAGACGGCATAGTTAAGGTTATGGGGCTGTTACGTGATGAACGAACGACTCGAACCCGAAAGGTAACCCAGGTAAACAATTCATTAATCTTTTCTGTTTCTTATAGCATCATAGTTTTCTTGTTTGTAGTGTGATCAGCATTTGTGTAAGCAGTAGATGTGTTAGGGAAGTAACATGTAACATTTTAATTATATTTAGCTAAAATTAATTTGATCTTCAAATTCAAAAAATTAAAAATCCCCCGGGTCTTAATGCATTGTGTTTTCTTCTGGAGCATCAGTGAATGTTTGCTTTTTTTTAATAGTTATGTTTAAGTACCTCAATTGTCCTTTAGTGTGAAAAGGTGGATCTCAAAATCATACAGTCACTGCTGGAAAGGGTTCAAATATATGTAGGAAAACTGAAGAATCTGCAGGACCTGGAGGCATTTTTTGAAGAACAGTGTGCAGTTTAACTGTTCAGAACAAACAAGGGACTCATGAACAACCATCACAAAACAACAACAACAACAAAAAGTCATAGATCATCCAGGTAACCACAGCATAAAAACCAAGGGTTCCCAAACTTTTGAAAGGGGTTATTTTAATAATTTCAACTTTTTTTTTAAAATTTAAAATTTTTTAAAATATCTTAATCAGGACAGTACTAAATAATAATAATAATAAAAAAAATAACATGCATTTTGTAAGATCTCATTTATTTTGTTTAAATTATTTACATTTTCACAAATTCTACAAGGGGTTTCTGAAAAAAAAATGTACGAAACAGTACGAAAAAGTGATATGTTACATAGAAATATTATATGAAATTGTCTGTTATCGTAAAGCTGCTGAAGTCATGTGAGATGAAGCAGTGCCTTTATGTCACTGTGATTGGCTGATTAGACTGTCAGCAGGAGCACGCATACCTCTCATGTTCTGAGCGGTTTGCATATCAGCCTGAAGCTGGAAATGGGCAGGCTAATTACAAAGTAAACAAATCACTCACTCTGACGTCATCACTTCCAAATCAATACTCGAAATAAAACACAAAATTGTTATTTTTGCATGCAATCAAAATTCAAGTACATTATAGCATGTAACCATCATTATACCTGCAGTGTTTACCAAGAAACGATTGACTAATGGTTTTTAAAAGGTGAAATTTGTATATTTATATATTTTAAATACATGTTTATGAATAACTGAACAAGTGTTATTAATCTAAAATATAAATTAAAATATATAATACAATATAATACAAATATAAAATGTATTATTATTAATTATTTAAATTTAAAACCAAAGTATTTATAATTGAATATCAAATATTAAAATAAACATAATATTCCTTTAATAAAAGCAACATTTTAATAAAAAAAAAGAAAAGAAAAAAAGAACTGACCATTAAATGTTACCATAGATGTAATATTACATTAATAACATTAAACATTAAAGTTTAATTAAAATGTTTATATCAATAATTCTTGAGGGATTGCAGTGTAATTTGAATTTAGGGGAAGCATTTAAATAATCCTGTGGATACACTTAAACAATGCAGAATTGAATCGATAATTGAATCATATCAAATTTTATTGGGAATCATCTCAAATCGAATTGTTCTGAATTTGCAAAAATCGTTCTTGAATCGAATCGATTCGCTGTTTACTCAAAGATGTACAGCCCTAATATATATAATATATATAATTATACTGATTATTGTATTATTTTTGCAGCAAAGGAAATTTGATTTTAAAATAAATAGCCTGTTAATATAAAGTTATAAATTAGGGCTGTCAAATCGATTCATTTGAAATAAATAACTTCCAAAATAAAAGCTTAAATACACACACATACAAGCATATATTTACTTAATATTCACACACACACACACACACACACACACACACACACACATAGAGAGATATGATTTATATTATAAACAAAATAATTATTAATTATTAAAAAATTATTATGTAAACAAACTTTTATTTTGATGTGATGAACTGCAATGAATCAATTTGACGGCCCTATTATAAATATAAAGAACAAAAATAGATAAATACTATTGATAATGTAAGGTACATTCCATTTCATACTACATCTCAACCAGTGTACACAACCGATTAAACATGAATTTACCGCTATCTTACAGTAAATACACTCCGCCTATGCCACAAGAGAATCAAAATGATGGACGATGTTTTAGAACAAAATCTCCTCTTTCCCCCTGCTTGATCTTTCTGGGATATCCTTCCATCTGAAACACAGCAGTTCGGAAAGCACGGCTCACTGACCGGATCTGTCCCTGCCTCCTAAAATAGAGTTCCAGACCTCTGAATCGCTTAGTGAATCCCAGCTTACGTAAGAGGAAAGGAAAACAAGAAAATGGAAAATGTGATAATTGCATGACAAAAATGTACATCTTTAAAAAAAAATAATAATTCAATTAGCACTTGCACTAGGTACTCAAAACAAGCCTGTTAAAACAAGGTGTTAATAAGTCTTGAATTAAAGAATATTGCATGTTTGTCACTAAAAGAATTTAATAATTAAAAAAAAGTACATCACCACATATAAGAAATGAGCCTAGTGAAATATCACTTGTGTCTTTAAAATTTGGGAAAAAGCACAATGCCATATTTTGTATCTGGAATTTAGTTTTACATAGCCATTTCACATTCTTTTTTTTTTTTTTTTTACTGAACATCTTAAGACTTCTAAATGTACAATACGGTGTTGATACATAAAGCTCACCGATACAGTGTTATCAATACCACAATAACTTCTGAACAACTTGTTTTTGAGCATAAACACTAGGTAAATCTAGTATCTCAACATCGAAAAGCAATGATATGTCCCTTTAATAGCCAATTAAATCGGAGAACATTGCTTCTAGAATAGATTATTTAGAAAGCTCTGAGAATGTTTCAAATCTTTAACCTCTAGTGCTATTCACAGACAGTAAATAGCGACATTGGAATTACAAACCGCAACAGCAAATCAGCTCCCCATTGATATTACTCTAGTGAAAGACTCTCTTAACATTTGGGGCTTTGTAAATGAAGAACCGTTTAGTTTAAATCCTCCGTGACTATAATCAGTTCATATTCATTCCACAGATGGGTGCAGAGAAACGATAGACGAGGGCAAAAGCACTCAGCGCTGGAAAAGGTACTCATTTATCAAAAGGACTGCTTTTCTTCATCTGCTGTGTCTTTTGCGTTTCATTAAACTCCAAACTCGGTCCTCAGAGCTAGTTCTGCCTTGCCTGAGGCATCTCTCGGGTGAGTGGCCTCCATGCTTCTAATGAGAGAGCAAAATATCTGCCATTTTTGCACAAGAAATTCATCACCAACAATCCTGAGCCTGAGATTCATCATCAACAATCCTGAGCCTGAGATTAATAAGTTGAGATGCGTTTGAAGCTGTTGGTGGTTTTCTAAACGATGTGTACACAAGAAAACTTTTTCTTTGTAAACAAGCAGGTTTGCTGCTGGATTTCATAATGGCATGCGTGAAAGTCACTCAGCAACTCCAGCAACCCAAATGAGATGCGTGTTAGTGCGTTAGCAGTCCTACTCTGGAGCCACCTGGAGGACATGCACCATCTTGGTCGACAGCTTTGGGATCAGCAGTCACAATCGGGCACAGATGAGTGTGTTTAGCTCTCTGTGGCATCTGCTAAGCTGCCTGGAGCTGTACTAGGAGACCTGGATCATGAGCTTGGCTTAAACATCATTATAGGAGGATCTGCTAAAATGAAGTGCTCATTTTACAGTACACTTTCGCTTTCTTTTGCGCACACATAAATACACATAATATATATGCACAAATTCAAAGTTCAGTGCTAAGGCTATGCCCCTGATGTAAGATGGCACTGCTGGCCTTAGTTTGATTTTAATCAGACGAAATGACTGCTTATTTAACAAAAGTTATACAACCAGATATACCAGGCCATACAATACATAACATGACACATTTATGTGTTTTAATATCAATGTTGATAGCATGGCTAATAATTATGGAATAAATCCACTTTCCTCTTTATTTATTAATATTATTTAAAATTTTAATATTTCTCTGCATTTTATTCCTGTGATGGCAAAACCTAAATTTTCAGCAGCCATTATTTCAGTCTTCAGTGTCACATGATTAAAGGAGAATTTCACTTCCAGAACAAAATTTTACAGAGAATGTACTCTTCAGTCATAAAGAAATAATGTTTTTTGAGGAAAACATTTCAGGATTTCTCTCCATATAGTGGACTTCTATGGTGCCCATGAGTTTAAACTTCCAAAATGCAGCTTCAAAGAGCTCTAAATGATCCCAGCCGAGGAAGAAGGGTCTTATCTAGCGAAACAATCTGTAAAATGAGATGGTTTTTCAAGTTTTTAGACCTACCCTAACTGTCTTGAACTGGAATACACAGAGCTCATGCAGAGACAAGACAAGCATTTGTCGTTAAAAGGTATATAATTTGTCTTTTTTTATTATAAATAACCAATCGTTTTGCTAGATAAGGCCCTTCTTTCTGGGCTGGGATCATTTAGAGCCATTTGAAAGCTGCATTTAAACAGAATTTTGAGAAGTTTAAACTCGCGGGCACCATAGAAGTCCACTATATTGAGAGAAATCCTGAAATGTTTTCCTCAAAAAACATCATTTCTTTACGACTGAAGAAAGACATGAACATTTTGGAAGAGGGGGTGAGTAAATTATCTGTAAATTTTTGTTCTGGATGTGAATTTTTCTTTTAATCAGAAATCATTATAAAATGCTCATTTTGGTGCAAACCATTCAGGATTCTTTAATGATTAGAAAGATCAAAAGAACAGCATTTAATTGAAAAAGTCTTAGCTGTCACTTTGACCAATTTAACGCTTCCTTTGTTGAATAAAAGTATAACTTTCTTTTAATTACCTAAAATCTTTGACACCAAACTATCTTAAATGTGCTTATAAAAAGCATTAACCTGCATAGAACACATATCAAAGCAGTAAATATAATAACAAGTTTACAAAGACACAAAGGTGCCTAAATGTATTTAGTTGCATCTGTGCAACATTAAAAATGTACAGTATTTAAAGCTTTGATATGGCTCTTAAGTGGAATATAAACACATTTAATAACATAACTTGCCTTATAATGCCAGCTTTGATACTGGATATTACTTTGAAAACTAATTTGTGGAAGATTTTTTTTCTTAATTTTAAACAAAGCAGCAGTAAAATGGATTTTATTTTCAAACTAACCAAATTATCTGAACAGCACAGCATTTTTTGGCAAATGAAACAGCTGTAAAAGTAATGCGTGTTAAAAAATTGATAAACGCAACCTGTCCATTTATTGCTCGATTCCCAGTGAGCCCAAAGAAGTCCAAAAATCAGGCCTTTCCTTTAAAGCACCTTTTCTCCACACCCCCGCTTAATCTGTCCAGTAACATGTCGAAACCTTCCAGCTCACCCCGAAGAGCCTCGTTCCCCCATCACTCTGCCTCAGGGTCCTTATGTGCTCATACTGCACATCGCACAACACACACACATACACAAAAATCACAAAATTACATCAGAAAGAAAAACCACCACTAGCCACACGCAGACCCTGGCTTTCTGCCCATGTTTCCCAAGGTTTTAAGAAAACTTCTCAGTAGGTCTCCCAGCAGCACCACCAGAGTGCTTCGTTAGGAACGAAATAAAGTAAAGTTTGTGATGACTGTAATGACTGCTTGGTATTCCTATGCATGTTCCCGCTTCAGCTGGCTGGTCTTTGGTGTTTTTTTGTTGCCTCAGGGTACCGTCCTCATCGAACGCAGAGTGAATTCAGTATGACCGAGAGAAGAGCCGTGTCCTTCCCTCGGTGAGTTCCTCATCCTGAAAAGGCAGACAGCCCTGGAAAGCTGAAAATGAGGAAATCTAAAACCCACTCTGGAAATAGCTGCGGTCGGTAAACGGCGCAAATGAAACTGATATTTTTGATTACGCCAGGAAGATGTTTAGGTAAATAAAATCTTGTTTCGTGATATTGCATCACTGGGGTCTGACACATCATCAGAATCATTTCGCGGATGCAGACATGCTGAGACTTCAGCAAACCCTGCCTGACGTGACTTGGGGCTAAATTTACGTAGCATAGGCTGAAATGCTTTTAGATGTTTTGTTTCTTGCATTATGGTAAACCTTGTGTATAGAATTATACATTTTAAAAACTCCATATATTTATATATAAACTCCATATACTCCATATATAAATTCAACAACACTGCCTGAATGATCCACAGCTGTTTTTTTTTTTTTTTTGCTGTTGTTCATGAATCCCTTGTTTGTCCTGAACAGTTAAACTGCCTGCTGTTCTTCAGAAAAATCCTTCAGGTCCCACAAATTCTTTGATTTTCCAGCATTGTGGGTATTTGAACCCTTTCCAACAATGACTGTATGATTTTGAGATCCATCATGACAACTGAGGGACTCATATGCAACTATTACAGAACGATCACTGATGCTTCAGAAAGAAAAAACATGCATTAAGAACCAGGGGGTGAATACTTTTGAACAGAATAAAGATGTGTACATTTTTTTTTTTTACTTTGCATAAATAGCATATGTTTCAAATACACAAAAATGCTGGAAAACCAAAGAATGTGTGGGACCTGAAGGATTTTTTTGGAAAAAAAGCAGGCAGTTTAACTGTCCAGGACAAACAAGAGAGTCATAAACAACTCAACAAAATCACAAAAAAACAAGGCTGTGGATCATTCAGGTATAACAACACAGTATTAAGAATCAAGGTGATGTAAACTTTTGAACAGGGTCATTAAATTCAACTTTTTTTTTTTTTTTTTTTTTTTTTATTGTGGACTATACGTAAACATTTTATGTGAAATATCTTATTCAGGTCAGTACTAAATAAACGATAACATGCATTTTGTGCACTACCTCTTATTTAGCTAAAAATAAACATTTTGCTGATTCTGAAAGGAGGATGTAAACTTTTGACCTCAACTGTAACAGTAATATATTGTGAAATATTACTACTTTTTTTTTTTACAACTGTTTCCTATTTTAATCTATTTATCTAACTTATCCTGTCATAGTTATGCTGAAATCATTAGTCTTCAGTGTCACATGATCCTTCAGAAATCATTCTAATATGCTGATGTTGTCTTCAAGAAACATTTTATTATTATCAATGCTAAAAACAGTTGTGCTGTTTAATATTTTTGTGGAAACTATAAACACTTTTATGATACATTGAAAACACCTTACTGACCCCAGACATTTAGACTGTTTAAAAAAAAAATACTACTAATAAAGATACTAAAGCATTCTAACATGCTCTGCCAAGAAGCATTATGGGTAAAAGTCCCTTTACATTCCAAGACTATGGCGTAATCAAGGTGAGTAAGGACGTTTCTTTACGCTGCCGATCTGTTAGATTCTAATAAGTGTTTAGTGTCCTGGTGTGAAAGAAATGACGATCCCAGTCGGTGGAAAATCTTATTATGGCGAGTGTCATTACACCTTTAGTTGACTTCCAAGATCACATAAACAGTTTCATTTCTATGCTTTAAAATGTTATGCATCTCTAATTGGATGAGAACTGCATGTAAATGAAAATCAGATGAGAAGCGTCCAAAGAATCGATATCATGAACACCCGTTCTCAAAATGAACACTTGATGGAGGTTATCACTGGGGGAAGCGGCAGCGAACCAGCGCAGATTTGTCGGTTCTGTGATGTTCGGTTGTTTAAAGCCAGGAAATTCCCCTGTGGTACTGCCGTGTCTTTCAATACCAGTGCTTTTGAACAGAGCTGCCACGTCATGCTTTGAGATCTTTACGATCTTAGGAGGGTTTGGACAGCGTGAGAGCATGTACTACCCATCTGCTCTCCTCCATGAATATGAACGCGAGCGCTCGAGAAGGAGAGGGAGACGAGAGCTCAAACTTTCGTCAAACTAGAAGACAAGCCACAGCGAGGACGGAGCCCGGCAGCATCCAGCACTCAGCAGGCTAGTCTGCTAATTATGCCGCGCTGCAATCTCTCACCCAGACACCCCTGACAGCAGCACAGTTGCCGTCACGCACAGCACTGCTCTGACAGACTATCCTAATCTGCTATCAACCACAACTTACACACTAACCACCACTAGCTATAGCGCCATACAAAAACACGCACAACTCACAGGCACAGGATTGTTACTGCTTCAACATAAACACATTCCCATGTGCCCAACTACAGTTACTACTGCAGTTTTTTTCCTCTGTTCAACACAAAGAAAGCAAATAAGGATGCACTGAAATGGAAATTCTGGGCCGAAACCGAAAACTCTACATGCACTTGGCCGAAAACTGAAACTGCTTTGTAATAATTATTTATTTTATTAAACAACAAAGTATTTTTTATTTTATTTAACTATTTAAATGATGCTGAATTTAAAAAAACACAAGCCAATAAAATAACCATACTTTTTGGCCGGTAAATTTTGGCGGACAGAATTTCAGTGCATCCTTAAAAACAAACAAAGTAAATGGGTGAAAATTAAAATAATTGATTATGTGTATCTCATACTTAATATTCACATATTTGTCTGCTATGTATTAAAGTATGTATTAAAATGTACGTAAATTGTGTAAATTAAATGTGTCAAGAGCAAAGAGTGCTGTTGTTTTCAATGTTCTCCAATAGTAGCTGTAACCCTATTTGACTAATATTCTGCATGAATGCATCCAATTTATTTGTTCAAAATAATTAAGCCATCCTTAAACATTTTAGTTCACATAAACATATACTGTATATGCTTTAATACAAAACAGCAAATAAAATGGAAAATGTTTATTTAAATAAATTCCAATAACATATACTAACAACCTTAAAAACAGCAGAAAAGATTCTTTATTTATTTTTTCCACATTTCTGAAAGCTATGAGTAGATACACTACCAGTCAAAGGTTTTTGGGCAGAAAGATTTTTTATGTTTTTTTTTAAAGAAGTCTCTTCTGCTCACCAAGCCTGCATATATTTGATCCAAAGTACAGCAAAAACAGTAAAATGTTGAAATATTTGTACTATTTAAAATAACTGTTTTTATTTGAATATATTTTAAAATTTAATTTATTCATGTGAGTTTAAACCTGAATTATTAGGGTCATTACTCCAGTCTTCAGTGTCATATGATCCTTCATTCTAATATTCTGATTTGCTGCTCAAAAAAAAAAAAAAAAAAAAAAAAAAAAAAAAAGCTGAGTATGAATTTTTCAGGTTTTTTGGATGAATAAAACATTCAGAAGAACAGCATTTATCTGAAATAGAATATTTTGTAACATAAATATTTTTATCATCACCTTTGATCAATTTAAAGCATCCTTGCTATATAAAAGTATTAATTTCTATAATTTCTGACTGGAGTAATGATGCTGAGAATTTAGCTTTAATCACAGGAATTAATTACATTTTTAAAATGTATTCAAATAGAAAGCACTTATTTTAAATAGCAAAAAATATTTCACAATATTACTGCTTTTGCTGTATTTTGTATCAAATATATGCAGGATTGGTGAACAGAAAATACTTCTTTAATAAGCATTAAAAAGCTTACTGTCCAAAAACTAACAGTGCAAAATTGTTACAAAAACATTTTTAAAGACATATTTAAAATAAATGCTTTTCTTTTGAACTTTCTATTCATCAAAAAATAGTTTTCACAAAAATATAAATCAGCAACATTGATGATAATAATGATGAGCAGCAAATCAGCATCTTAGAATGATTTCTGAAGGATCATATGACACTAAAGACTGGGGTAATGATGCTGAAAATTCAACTTCGCCATCACATGTATTTTTGATCAAATACATGTAGCCTTGATGAACATAACAGACTTCTTTCACAAATATTAAAAAATCTCACTGAACCCAAACTTTGAATGCTACTCTAAAACAAATCATCATGTATAAAAGTAATTTAATGGCTAACATTTGTTATTTGGTGACTGCAACGCAAAATAAATAAATAAATACAATCCTCTTAACTGGCAAGCACTCTGTCATCTGATGAAAATATGATGTCAAATTTAATCTTCTTTCAGTATCTCTGTAGGTGCCTAAGACAGCCATGTTTTCTCCTTCATGCATCCCTGCCTCTTTTTCATTCTGCTTTCTTCCATTTTCTCCCTCTCAGAAATGTCATAAACTATCACTGGTTGAAAGTCTATGCTTTGTTCAATCAGTAAACTAAGAAAATAGCCCAAAGGATGCAAGTCAAAACTTTAAGTTAATATCCAAAAAGTTTTTGAGAGACACTTTTTTAACTTAGTAGCATGATGAGTTTAGAATCTGATGGTGATTGATGAGATGAAATGGGAAATGTGCACATCACTTTCAGTTCTCTGGACAGGTAGATAATTGATAATCATACATCAGCTTTCCAATCATATCACCCAGGAACTGAGGTTTGGCAATACAGCAGGAAGCATTTGAAAAGTAATTTCATCCTAGCATTATGTCAACCTTTGTCACAGAGCAATGAGAATGAACTGGTTTGAACTATATAGCAGCTAGCACAGGAAAAACAAAACAAAACAGAAAATAACCTGTAAAATGCTATTATTAATCTCACATTGCCAAGCACACAGACGAGCAGTCGACTTTCTCACACTCTTGTTGATATCACATAGTCAACAGTAGGAGGAATCAAAGGGTCTGACACAATTATCAGCACCAAACATGGTAAGAGGCCCCTGACTGCATGATACCTCATTAGCATGCTATTTATGAGCTTCATTTGGCTTCCGCACAGTTTGTAATTGACAAACTAAATGATCATTATTAATTTGGGTCTAATTAGAGGTTTAACGTATTGATATTTTTGAAATATCTCAATAATGGATGACATCCATGCGGCTGGTTGGAGTGAGTGCCAGATGCCTGGTGTATTTAGGGCCCGCAGACATCAGTCTGTCATGAGCAACTGTTGATTCTAATAGGACGCACCGCTGTGATGATGCTGCCTGCTATGTTTTCATGTTGTTTATGAGTGTATTTGCCAAGAGAACATCTTGCTTTTTAATGGAACCCAATCTATTTTTATTATACAGACTAAATAAATAAATATTTACACTTGTACACATAAACATATCATAATCATATAACATTTATAATGTACTTACCATAACTACCATTCAAAACTTTGGGTTCAGTAAGATTTAATTTTTTTAAATTTGTTAAATAAATTGGTCATTAAAAAAGCTTTATTTTAAAAAAAGCTATATTTTTCAAATAAATTTAATTCAAACATTAAAAGACACCAAATCTATTTATAATGTTGCAAAATATTTCTATTAAAAATAAATAAATAGTTATTTTAAACTTTCTATTGATCATTGATCAAAAAGGCCTGACCAATCATCATGTATAATATATATTCTTTTTTTTTTTTCATTCCCCACAAAAATCTAAAGCTTTATTTTTTTCAAATGTTTTAATTTTAGGTGATATGATTCTCCATTTATTTTCTGGATTTCATTGTAATGGTTTAATTGAATTTTAATAATCAAAGGCATTTTTAATTAATTGATTGTATTTATTTATTTATTTATTTTATTTAGTATATATTTTTAGAAATACTGTGTTGTATATTTACATTTTATCTCTGTTCTAGTAGTAGTATACTATCTCTGTTCTAGTAGTAGTATACTATCATTACATTAAGTCATATATTTTTGTCACAGTTTCTTCAAGTTAAACCAAACTTATTCTTGACAGGTTGCTGTAAAGACCTTTAAGTTTCTGTTTGTATATGATATGACAATATTTTTTCTCAGAAAAAAAAAAAAAACTGTAAAATGCTCATGAGGCTGAAAACACATGTTTCAGTCTGTTTGTAGTATATGAAACCGCATGTCTTTGACATTTATTCACACAAAGCCAATGCAGGATTCATATTTAAATAGTATTTTGCAGCTTAATATTCACAGACATTAGTCCATATTGCATTTTGATTTAAGTGTACTGACCTACTTTTGATACTAAAGACTGGAGTATTGATGTAGACAATTTAGCTTTACCATCACAGGAATAAATTACATTTTAAAATAATAAATAAATAATAAAACTATTCACCACATTACTGTTTTTGATCAAATAAATGCAGCTTCAAGTGAGAATAAGAAACTCACACTCCAAACATATAACAAATAGCGTATACTCTGAATATCTAATGCATACTGCATAGAAAGTTGGACAAACAGATGCAACTTCCAGGAGTCAGACTGTTTACAATTACCAGGTTTATACAGCAAGTGTTTTTGAAGAAACTAACCACTGATTTGCCAGCATCAAATCTTTTAAAGAAACTCACACTTAATGGCAAGTAAACTTAATATGCATGAACAAAAGTGCGTTGTGAGCTATGTCTGGAAAATAATAAATACTTCGGGGTGGACAGATATTTTGATTACACACACACACTTTCTGAACATTTCTTTGTTTTCTGTACATCTGGCCAACAGTGCAGACTGCAGTGCAATTAATTTTTCATTCCAGTCTATTGTTCTGGTACTATCTCAGATACATTCATTTCTAAATATCATGCAAATACAAACTGTACTGTGGTTGGTTTTTTTAAAATGTTTTCAGACAGATTCTTCCTGTCTTAGTGGCTTTTTGGGGCAGGCAAATGAAACAAACTGGCAGGCAAAATTCTGGCTACGCAAGAAAGATTGCTGGATTATTTAAACTCACAGTATGGTGGCAGGCTACAAGAAACATCAAAATAAAACCCGGGTTAGTTAAGCATTCAAGCAATCCTATATTGGATTATTACAAATATTTTATATATATTTTTTATAATCACAATGAAAGCTGTGAACATTTCTAGCTATATATACAGTATCTGGTTAATTCGACTAATAAATGCTGTACAGATTCATTATCACTTCATCACGTTGGTTAACAGTGCCACTTCTCAATTTAGCAATACAACTGGAACATGACTGTGTGACGAAGTTAAAAAGTCTATTTTCATTTCTATAGCCCATTGATTTTGATTGTATTACCGCTTTAGGCTCTCAATGGGCAAGCTGATTTACTTATTAAATAGATCATGCTGCTTTACCAGAACAAATATTAAAAGGAGACAGAGAAATAGCTCAGCAGGAACAGGAAGGGAAAAAAAACGTACACAAACAAGCACACAATTCAAAATGTAAAAATGCACACAGAATTACAAGGGTTGCTGCATTGTTCGATTACCGCGCTGAAATGATCTCGTCCCGTTTATTAGGTCACTTTATAACACGTTGCATTTCACGCTATGAATACATATGCATCTCTGCAATATCTCATGAATTATTATTACAGTTGTCAGGGAGACATTTACCACCCAGTGTCAAAAATGCTGGGAGGGAAACAGACTCAACAACTATCCAAATGTGAATCTACTCTATTTTCGCTGAATACATGCATTATGAATGAGGCACGATGAATGTTTTGTATTTGCTCGGTATTAAAACCTTAAGCTTCATCCAAACAGACACTAAAGTCAAGTCAATTCTGATATCCAGAAAGATTATAAAAGCAAGCATATTCAAAATGCTACTTTACATGTGTATATATCAATAATTATTCAAAAGTACACATTTTGACTGCCTAGTCTCTGTTTCTCACTCAGCTACTGACTTTTTTTGCCCTTTAAATGGCAAAACCATGGTATTCTATTCAAAAACATTTGATTACATATCCAAAACTAACAATTACATTTTATATGGAGAGGGCTGCTACTCATATAAGACAAAAGGTACTAGATAGACAATTTAGCTGCATTGCATCGCCATTGCATCACCTCATGCAACGATCGACAGAGTTTCAGTAAATGTGGCATTTATTACTTTTATATGTACATGAAAGTGTCATGACACCAATATATCCTCATTTACACCTTCTCAGCGACTTCACAAGACCTCTTCGCAAGTTGAGTAAACGATGTGCCGCAGAGAGTTGCGATCTGGGCGATTTTCAAGCCAAATTCATTAGTGTCGACACTGAAAAAGACACTGAACTTTGCTGCATATTTTAGAGTATCTGCACAACCTCGG
Source organism: Cirrhinus molitorella (assembly GCA_033026305.1). Taxonomy (NCBI): domain Eukaryota; kingdom Metazoa; phylum Chordata; class Actinopteri; order Cypriniformes; family Cyprinidae; genus Cirrhinus; species Cirrhinus molitorella. The sequence continues at coordinate 26,639,206 of CM065135.1, read as the reverse complement.
CACACCTCTGAAGCGGGGTTTAATAATTGATATTTCGGAGGGATGAAAAGAATGAAGTTTGGTAGGCAGAGAAGTGACGGCTATAACTCAAACAGGCTGATTCAAAATGCCTCTCTGTGTCTTTGACAATTCATCTGAGTGTGTTGGACAGGATCCAGTAGACTGCACCGGGAATTAAGGAAGATGGATGCTTGTGATAGCGGGCTATCAGTCGGTCGGCCCATTACGTTCCCCCTCGCATTCATCATCCGCCTGGCCTGTTTGTTCAGTGCCACATTAGGCCTTCACATTTGAATCTGCTTGATCTAAATAGAAATTGATTTATAGTCGTAGGGTGGCAGGCTTCTGTGCTTGTGTCTGACTTTGGAAATTTAGTCTGGTGCTTCTTTCACTGGCCTGGGAGTCTGTAGTTCCAAAGGTAGAGTCTAGAGTGAAGCTGTGCAGATCCCTTTGACCTCAAGAGCTATGTTCTTCACTTTATATATTTATACACAAGAAAATATTTTTCAAGAGTTTAGGGTTAGTAAGATATGTGTGAGTGTGTTAAGTAAAATACATTACTAATGCTGACCAATGTTGCGTTTTTTAACAACTATTACTTCAGTGCTCTTCAGTGATTCTTCAGAAATTATTCACAACTGCTGAATTGGGGCTCAATTTATTTTTTGCTTGATTTCAGTTTTGTTAAGATGTTTATTAGTGGGGCTTGCCAAAGGCAAAGCCTCACTATTACTATGCCGTGTGCTGATCCGTGCAACATTTCGGCTCGTAACTAGTCCCGCAGTTTTTGTCACAGACCCACGAAACTGGCGTCAAATCGTGCGGCCTATACGGGAATGGTGTGCTATGACTTTTATAAGCGATCGGGCGTACGATGTTCGAACCCGGGCCAAAATTCGGCCGAAAAAATCCCATAGACAACGCATTGCGGCCAACTTTGACGGCGCGTAGCGCCGTCCACGAATTTCGTAGAAACACGTAATTAACCACATTTGGAGACGCTGACTAGCTGTGCAAGAACATACCTCACAATGGGGTATAAGTTGTAACCCGGGGGTGCTAGAGCCCCCCCAAATTTTCCCATTGACTTACATTGGCCCAAAAAATCCTAGGTAACAGTATATCTATTCCATTGCGCCGACTTTGACGGCGCATAGCGCCGTCCTCCAATTTCGTAGAAACACGTAAATCACTACATTCGAAGAGGCTGACCAGCTGTGCAAGAACATACCTCGCAATGGGGTGTAAGTTGTACCCCTAGGGAGCTAGAGCCCCCCAAAATTTCAAAAATCGGCCTATGGGAGATACTATGGTGAGGGAAGCCCCATGAAATAGTTTTTTTTTTTCCTACTATGGTAGTTTACATAGGGATTTTGCATTGAACATAGCTATGCATCACTATGTCATAGAGACATGGGGGCGGGTTCATTTTACTCAGACAACCAATCAGACTCTCAGGATCACTGTGAAGCAGTCAAGCCACGCCCTAGCAACCATTTCGGCCAGCCTAGCGACCCATAGACCCCCATTATAAAAATCCAAGATGGATATCTTTGGATCACAGTATCATAGAGACATGGGGGTGGGGTCGTTTGAATCGGGGCAGCAAACAGCCAATCGTAAGTCACCTTAAATTCTTCCTAGCCACTCCCTAGCAACCGTTACTGACCACCCTAGCAACCCGAACCCACACAGGCATATCTTCACATCTGAATGTCATAGAGACATGGGGGTTGGTTTACATCATTCATACTGACAAGCAGCCTTTGGAGTATCATCATTGGCCACTCCCTAGCAACCAAACAGAGTACCCTAGCAACCATTCAGCTAGACCTATATCTTTGCATCACTACATCGTAGAGACATGGGATTTTGACTCATGCTAGCAAATAGGCCTCCCAACATAATGCACATGCTAGCCGTGACTAGCTACATGCTAATAGTGATTAGCCAAGTGTTCAATTGTGCAATAAAATATAAGTAAATGCTAAAATGATTAAAATAAGCCAAAAATGAGCTAGCATCATGCTATCAATATGCTATATCATGCTAGCATCGCCTAGCTAAGTGCTAAAAACGTGCTAAAACGTGCTAGGATCGTCTACTAAAGTCCTAAGACATGCTAGTCATGATAATATGTTGCTAGCATCATGCTAATTATGTTAGCATCTTGGGAAAACATGCTCGCGTCATGCTAACGCCATGCTAGTCATGCTAACTTCATGTTAACGACATGCTGAGCGTACTAGCGTGTTGATAGCGTCATGCTAATCATGCTAGCTTCATCCTAAACGCATGTTCATCGTGTTAGCGTGTTGCTAGCATCATGCTAATCATGTTAGCATGTTCTTAAAAACATGCTAGCGTCATGCTAACACCATGCTACTCATGCTAACTTCACGTTAACGACATGCTAAGCGTGCTAGCGTGTTGCTAGCATCATGCTAATCATGCTAGCTTCATGTAAAATGCATGCTAATGGTGTTAGCATGTTGCTAGCGTCATGCTAATCATGTTAGCATCTTGTAAAAAGCATGCTAGCATCATGCTAACATCATGCTAGTCATGCTAACTTCATGTTAACGACATGCTAATCTTGTTAGCATGTTGCTAGCATCATGCTACTTGCATGCTAATCGTGCTAACATGTTGCTAGCATCATGCTAACACCGTGCTAACACCCAGAACACCTTAACAACACTCTGCCTATGACCAGATAAAGGCTTTTTTTGCCACTGCAAGCCCCACTCACATTTTCTTCAGGAAATGTACATTCTAGTTATTATTATTATTATTATTATTATTATTAACCACAACATAGACAATCTACATATATTTCTATTATGATTTTTATTCATTCTTACTAAATAAATTAAAAACAACAAAAAACTTAAATCACCCCAAAAAACATGATTATTTATAACAAAAGACTAACACACACACATATATATTTTTAATTTAATTTCATTTCATTTTTCAATTTTGCTAAGATGTTTATTTATTTTATTATTATCATTTTTTAATCACATCATAGACATACCAAAGTACAAATGGCACAGGAGAATCTCTAATCTACACGTAATTGTATTTTGACCTTTTAAATTCATCCTTACTAAATAAATTTATTAAAAAAACTTAAATCACTCCAAAAATCATGATTATTTATAACAAAACACACACAGAGAAATATATTTTATGTAATGTATTTTATTTTATGCTTGATTTCCATTTTGCTAAGATGTTTATTTATTTTATTTTTATCACGCCATTGCCATACCAAAATACAAATGGCATAGCAGAATCTCTAATCTACATATATATTTTTATATGCTAATTAAATTTTTATTTAAAATAAACAGTAATAAATCATCCCAAAAATCACAAATATTTTTAATGAATGATTACTGTAGAATCACTCCAAAATATAAGCACTACCAGTCAAAGATTTTGAACAGTAAGATTTTAATGTTTTTTTTTAAAGAAGTCTCTTCTTACCAAGCCTGCATTTATTTGATCCAAAGTACAGCAAAAACATTAAATAATACATTAAATAAAATATTTGTACTATTGTACTATATATATTATATATAAATTACATTTTAAAATATGTGATTTAAAAGCTGAATTTCCATTTTAATATTTTTAATTCATCCTTACTAAATAAATGTATTTTAAAAAATCATGTACAGCAATAAATATTATATATTATCAGCATATTTTTTAAGTTCTCATGCTTATGGTTACCACAACGATGGCATTGTACACAAAAAAATGACTTTAAAAATGTCCTTCATTTCGTTTTCGTCTCAGTATTTTTATCATTTTATTTTGCAGGACGCTGGACTTATTGTCCTCACACCTCTATGCGCCAATTGTCTTTGACGAGGTTCAAAAACACGATTCAGTCACTGAGAAGTGCTCATTTATCCAAAATGGTTTAAAAGGTTAATTCAGCTATACCTCTCAATAAATCTTAGTATTGTTCTGTGCATAAAAACAGGAATGGTATGTGAGCTGCACAGCTCCACTGACTTCATTGAGAGCGCTCTCAGTGCCCAATGAATCATTCAGTATGAAGTAAACACTTCACTTAGCATTGATGTGTTCCATTTTCAATGACACTTCTATTTACAGTCTGTTCAATGGTTTTGACTTAACGTGCTTATCACCTGTGACTGCTAGTCCTCAAATGGACTTGTAAATCGCAAGCGTGTGTTTATTGTTTTGGGGATGACATCATATTCACGTTCATCATTCTAAAATGTGACAACAAAACAATTATATTACTCCTACTGATCTGACCTTTAAAAAGAGGCTAACTAGAGGTGAAAACATTCTAGGAATATGCATCCAGTGTTTCATATGCTTCCACAGCAGAATCTGAGCACAATCTAACCAAGAGGTTCAAATCCCATATGGAGCGACAAACAAGAGCCTTCGCCCTTGTGCATGACACTTAACCCGTGGTTTCTCCAGCGGTTTGAGCCCTGTAGTAATTTTTATATTTTAATGACAGGGTAATAAATCACAAAGTAAGCTACAAAAGGGCTGTGTGAAAATGTATTGTATGGCTCCGTCTGGCTTCAGCGCCAAAGTAAAAGAAATCATAACCAAGTTAATCTTGAATGTGATATAATTAGTGGTGTCAAAATTAGCGTGTTAACGCTATAACGCTTTTATATTAACGCATAAAAAATATTTCATGCAATTAATGTTGTAGTTATGTTGTCAGTTAAGACATGCATTTATAAAGAAAGGCGATTAAATCTGCCTCAAAACTGTGCATGTAAGTATTTATTATTTATGAGTCACATTTAAAGCAGTGTCAGATTTGCATCAACTTCAGCAGCAGCAGCTTTTTAAGTAACAGCAGCCAAAATATCCCAATAACCTGCTGCTGTGATGTCTGTTAATCAAAGATTAAAAAGAGAAAATTAACAACTTCTGTAGTTTTAAGGTTTGTCTTTATATAATTTAGAATTTTATATAATTTAGTGTTTGATAACTTTAGCCTATATTTTCTTGCTGAAGGGCACAGGCTATATGACATTTATTATGTAAATATTGTTTCAAGTTTGTTTAAATTAGAAGTTATTTTTTTAAAGTCTAATAAATGTGATAGCTCTCAATTATATTGTAATGGTTATATTCAATGGTGAAATATTAAGAAAAAATTCATAGAGACTTCAGTTGGAATCAGTTATACTTGCCTTCAGTCATAAAAAAAGATGGCATTAAACAAATATTAAAAATATACATTCTTTATGTTGTTTCTGCATTAATTTAAAGCATTATTACAATATAAAAGTATAATTAAAAACTTTAGTGTCAGGTAGGATTAATCGCTATTAATCATGATTAATTTCAGGAAAAATTAGTACATTTTCTTAATCGATTGACACCACTAGATATAATTAAACACTGTGTAACACAAAATAATAGCACAAAATGTTCAAACCCCACCTTTTTATTGAAATTTATATGCAGGCTGCATGCAAAAACAAACATAAAACACAACCAGTGTAGTCCGATTCACTAACAAAAAAAATTCATACATCATCACCAGTTAAGCTCAAATCCTAATTTGTTTTTGAAACTAATAGACAGGCTAAATTCGAAATGGCAAAATACTCTTCGAATTTCTACAATATAAAGAAATTCAATCCAATTAATCGTAATAAGCTTTGTGCTTTGTTACTTTTGACATGAAACAAAGTCTCATATTTCAAATTCTGTCCATTTTATTACAATATTCAAACAATAAATACCATTTGGACGCTGTTTAATGTGGAGTGACAAATCGCTGTAGTTCCTCAGTTCAAGAAAAGCAGCAGCGTGAAGCATGCGAGAACCAGTTTCAGCACAAAATAAACATGAATGAACATCCGAAGGTATGTTAAAAGAAAGAGTACAACTAACCGAAATCAATATAAAGAATACAACTAACCGACGTCAATATAACAGCTTATAAACAGTGTTACATAATGTCACATTTACCTCAGGAAAAAAAAAATTCAGTGACAATAGCTTGGAGTGACAATAGCATTAGTCAGCTAGAAAAATTAACTTGCTAAATATATATATATATATATATATATATATATATTGCATATGCATATTTTAAAAAAAAATGGAGTAGAAATATAATTATGGCATTATTATGTAGTAGCTATACCAGATGACTCTCTTGTGTATTTTGGAGCATTAGTATAGATTATCTATGTACTGTACCTGATATACATCCAAAATAATCCATATTGAATCAAACTGAACCTAAATTGTAATCGAATTGCAAAATCAAATAAAAAATTTGAGTCACCATCCAGCCCTATATTGTTTAGGAGTTCCAGCTAGTACAAGGATGTGAAATTATGAATACTAATTTTCTCTCTCTTTTTTTTTCAATGCTTAATCACTGTAACACAAAACACAATAATGCTTTTTGGGTGAGAGACAGATGTCAGCAAATGGTGTGCATACATTTAAGGGGCGTTCCACCAGCCTATTTACCTTGCTTTATCTCTACAATAAGAGAAAGACAGTTTTTGGAGGTGGAACCTTTTTTTTTTAAAAAGCTTTTTCAATTAGAGTGAAATGAGTGGAGCTATTATCACAATGCAACAGGCCTCGCCACTTTCCAATAGGTCCTTTGATTGCCATGGAAACCAGCTATCATTGTCATGACCACCTCTGGTGCTACATGTAATTTTCGGTGTGTGAGGGGCACTGATAATGCACAATCAACAGCTAGGAGAGGAAGGCATCATGGCCAATCCTGGAGTGTCTGGCACCAGAACTGCCAGTGAGAAAGTCTCTATGGGGGACAGATTGGACTGCCGCAGAATGAAGCTACTCTTCTCAATGCGGGCTATGAACTTGCATCCGAATGCAATTTCACCGCTGGAACCTGAGATTTTCTTTACCTTGAGAGTTTAAATGATGGAACGGATCGTGGCAGGCAGACCAGAGGAAGAGACCTATAAGAGCGGCTCGCTGAAAATTAAATGCGTCTTTCTCCCAAAAGAGCCACGCGCTGGGAAGCTGGCGCTTGTGGTGTACAGTAGCACTCATTCCTGCTTTCTTTATCTTTCTCTCATTCTTGTTTCTGTCTATACAGACCTGCCTGTCACAGATTTACCTATTGTGTTCTTCTTTTAGATCCCCCAGACACTCTCTTCCTATTTCTTCCACAGCGAGCTTCTGTCTCTATCTGCTTTCTACCGCAAACCTGGAGAACATCCAATCCTCAGTCGCTTCATATCATCTTCTATTCTCATCTTCTATTATGTCGGCGTATATCCTCATTTCCATACATGTGCCAGAGATAAAGACCTCTAAACTGAAAATGACACTTCAGCATCAAAACTTTTAGCTATTTAGGGGAATTTTAAACGTGTTCAGACTTACATTTGTTTGTGAAAGTTTTTAGTTTGTTTGACAGGTGTTATCTGCCTGCTTTAAAAAAAAAAAAAATCAAACTGAACAGATGGTACAAAGGTGACAGAGTTCAGTTCACAGGTAAAACACTCAACGCGCTTTCATAGTTTAACACCCCACAGTCACAAATAACTCCTTATAACCTTTTTTTTTATAACCCTTTCCTATCCTATTAATCTTTCTTTCCTTGCCTAATCTTATCCGTCCTTTGCTTTCTTTCTTTTTTCTTTCTTACTTCCTCCTCTTTCTATAAGCGTCTAACACCTGCGGTTCCTAAAGTGGTCTTGGGCCACATTAAAACATTTTTTTTGTCTAATTTTATGTTTTTAGACAAGATGAGAGGGCAGCCCATGGAAACAGCTAAATTGTTTCCTGAACACTGGTGCGAAAGCTTCGAACAGACCGCATGAATATGTGAGCCATTGGTAATTATGCGTTTTATCTGTTCAAATCTTGGCTGCTCCAATGAGAAAGACAAATAACCCACTGGAACAAACAAAGGGATAAGACAAAAGCTGAGGCTGGAGCAAGAACAGATGCAGTTCGTTACGCACTCAAAAATGGTGGCTGTGTTACGGACTATGCAGATAGGAAATTACTTTTGCATCAACAGGGGAGACCGAAGGCAATTGTAACATTTTTTCCAGTCATAGTTCACAATGTACTGTACTACAAACATACCTGTCATCTCTTGGTGAGTAACAGTACTTGATCATAATAGTGAACTTAAAAGGTTAGTTTACCTAAAATAAAAACTCTGTCATTAATTACTCACCCGTAAGACCTTCGTTCATCTTCGAAACACAAATGTGGCATCAGTGGTCCAACCTTAACTTTACAAAGCTTTTTATGTTCAAAGTAAACAAAAATGACATCTTTATAGTCCTGTAACTTCATAAAATTAAGGTTGAAACATGGACTATTTTAATGATGTTCGTATTACTTTTCTGGGCCTTGAATGTGTCAGTATCATTGCTATTTATGTGGGGTCAGAAAGTTCTCTGATTTCATCAAATAAAATATCTTAATTTATGTTTGGAACGACATGAGGGTGAGTAATTAATGACAGAATTTTCATTTTTGAGTGAACTATCCCTTTAAGAATGGACATTGGCACTAATTTATGATTCAATACAATTCCTATTTGATTCAATATTAATTCTTTTGGTAATTCTTCAGTTACATAAATTACACAGCCATACAACATTTAATTTAAATGAAATATACAGTGCCCCATTAGACTATGAAGGACTACAAGTCATCCATGGTTCAAACCATGTGGCAGTTTCAGAAGTGACCTGAGTTAGAACTTCCCCAACTTCATTTTCCAAATGGAAGTTTTTACCTCTGGCTCAATCCGAATCATCTCTAAGTGCAATTCCTAGTTAAGCTCCTCTGCACAATCAAGCCTGGAACTCAAGCATCTGCGAAGCTTTCTAAATTTCATGAGCAGAAGACAAGTTTAGGCTTTTAAGAACTGTAATCCACTTATGTTGCGCACACGTTTCCTCACGCCGGCTGCTCTGAGGGAAAATGCTTGCCTTAAAGGATTCTATTGTTAAAGATGAGAGAAGCACTACAAATGTGTGTTAAATAAAGCATGCAACTAATAATGCAGCAGAAAATATAAAGCTGCTATGCTGCTATATAGGACTATCCCAGAAGAACTTTAAGTTTGCTCTTCCATAGCCTATATATTATATATATATATAAAGAATCAGTCTTGTCTCTGATGTATCTCCCAAAATTATTTAGTAAAAAGATAATATAGAACTATTTTCTATAAACAAATATTTAATATTTCAACATTTCAACATTATTTCTTCTTCAGACATTGTTCTTTAAACAAAATAAGTATCAGCTGAACACAAAGTGACCAACATGTGTTTTTCAACCACTTAAAATGGGTAATATGCAACAATCTGGACATGGTGCCTTACTGCATGATGTCTTGAAAATTAAGAATCCAAAAGAGAAGTTTATCAACAACCAGAATCTAAAATCATACTGTGATATCTTTAATACTTCTTGAGTTTTAGGCACACAAACTTTGGAAAAAGAATATTTATGCCACTCAGACATGTTCAAAGTAGTTGTTTTGACAGAAGGAAACAAGATACATCTCTAGTGTCAACATTATTTGTTCTTCATATCATATATATATCATATTTTTGCAAACTGACTCACAGTTTTTCAGTTTTTGACCACTGAAAATGTCAATTTTAACAATTTACTCCAGGAGCCATATTAAAATTCCAATATCTCTGGAACTGAACCAAATACAGCCTTAAAAATAAAGATCCCAAAAGGAGTTTGGAAGTTTGTTAAGACCCAATGTCTAAAAGGGCATTAGGATATCTTTTATATTTCTTGAGTTACAGGCACGCAAACTTTGGAGAAAAAACTTGAAAAGTGCCGTTTCCCCATTTTTGAATGGTCACCATTAGCACATAACGCTACAAAGATTGCTGAAGTCAATGGATTTTACTAACAGACCTACCAATCTCTGTGTAAAAATAACATTATGATGCTGCCATCGTTCTAAAGTCATTTTTACCCCCCTGTAATTTGACTCTGAATCTCAGGTGAAAACTGCTCATCTACATTTAAAATACACAAACATATGAAAATAGCATACATATAAAGTCATATATGCATTAAAACCTAGGAAAAAATCATAAGGATCCCAAATAATAGCGAAGAAGTGGGAACATTTGTTTCAATTTGCTATCTAGTGGAAAGAGGCATCCCCGTGTTCACAAGGCGCTCGGGCACAGATAAAACTTGACAAAATCCACAAGTGTTTTGACAGATTTGAGAAGCTCCACTGCACTCTAACCGTTCCCTGAGATGAGCTTTCGGTGCGACTGCCCCATGCTTCATTTCCATCCCTATAGTAACCCTTTAGTCTAAATTAAACGGGATAGATTTTCTGTCACTCTTTGCTTTTTTTAATTTACTTTCAATTTCATACAGCATTCAGCTCTTACCAGCTCCCAACCATTTCTCTTCCTGTTAGTCAACTGTAATGTGGCACTCCATATTTTGTATGGGTTATGGCGGCCAAATTATCACCCAATAATTCTTAATAATTTCAATAATAATATGTAACCATTTGAATTGCCACACTAGAGTCATAAAATAACGCCCCGGGACTCAAGCTCCAATTCATTTTCTCCCTCCATGTGGTTGACAATGATTCATTATTGGGCTTAATGCAGTGAGAGAGGAAATGGAAGGCACACGCTCTAGTTAATTGGAACCTTTGTTGCAACGATAAGGATTGCATGAAAGGCGGTTAATATCAAAATCTGCTATCTGTAAACAACTGCTCTGCAACCATGGCACTAAAGGATAATTAATCAATGCAAATTTGTGTTTATGATGATCTAGAACACATAGTATTAGCGCTATGAAAAGAATGAGTTTATCTAGTTTCAAAATCAAGGGTTTGAGGTCAGATCAGTAAACTGAAGGTCTTTTAATTTAGGGCGGCTCTTGATTAACTTTTCTATTTTATTTTTTGGTGATGAGCATGGTGGCAATTACCAAGTCACTCCAATTTATTATTGTTTTAAAGAGGCCACATCGTGCATTTTTTGGCATTTTATTTTTCCTGAAGTAATGTTAGTCATTTTTCATGCTGCTTGTCTAAGAGTATCTTGTGTAAGTCTTCTTTGAACCTGAAATTTGCCTACATAGATGGAGGCAAATTTGCCATTTTGCTATTTAAATGGTGGAGCGGATCCTTTAACAAAAATAAAATAAAATAAAAAGCACATTTTTATGTGGAGAATCAATAACAGAACAATGTTTGGCTGTTTTGAACATGAACAATGTCTGTTTTTTAGAAAAATATATAAAATAAAATAATCAAATCAAATCAAATAATAAAATAAAATAAATAAAATAAAATAAAATAAATTTTTATGTGGAGAATCAATAACAGAAAATGTTTGGAGATCTTTTCTAATATCTTATTTTTGTTAAATGTCAAATTTAACAATAGTTTGAAATTGGGGTATTCATATTATTTCTACCTTATTTCATTGAGTTTCAGAACACTTAATCTTGGATTTATGTATTCATCTACTCAACATGTAGAAGTTATTTTATAGGATTTGTTCGCCAAAAAATGAAAATTAACCCATGATTTACTTACCCTCAGGGCATCCTAGGTGTATATGACTTTATTCTTTCAGATGAATCCAATCAAAGTTACATACAAAATTATCCTGGCTCTTCTAAGCTTTATAATGCTTCTGTTCAACAGTCCAGAAGAAGTTCAATAAACTCCACATGGCTCCGGGGGTGAATAAAGGCCCCTGTAGCTAATCGATGCGTTTTTGTAAGAACAGCATACATACTTAAACCTTAGTAATTATTTTTATCTAGCTTGCATTAACTGTCATACATGGAAGGTCCGGTAACTCCGATTGGATATGTCTAAAAGAAGTCATATACACTCAGGATGCCTTGAGGGTGAGTAAATCATGGGCTAATTTTCATTTTTGGGTTAACTAACCTTTGAAGTATATTACATTCTTATTTATTTTATTTTTTATTTTTGCATGACGTGACCCCTTTAAAAATCATCACTTGGTGGTGTGAGTCAGTAAGATGAAGGATGGCAGCCGAGCCCCGCCCACAGACACAACACATCAGCAGAGGTTTCTCAGGCAATCATCGGCCCTATTGTCCCAGCTTCACAAACAATGAAGACTTGGAGTCTCTGAGGCTGTGGTTCTCGAGAGGGAGGGAGTAAGAGAGACAGAGGAAGATAGAGAGAAAGAGGGAAATCTGGCCTTTCAGACAGGCCCGATTCTAGCGCCCACTTAGGCTGGAAGGGTTGTGGACGTGGCCAGAGCCGAAGCTTGGTGACCTGTGAAGTCAGGGAGCGCTGAAGCCAGATTAAAGCTAATCACCCCAATGACTGGCTCCCTCACTCCAACTGTCAGCACCCGACCATCACATTCTGAAGGACAAAGTGATATTCAAGATTTTTGGGAACACCAAACATTGGACATCACCAATTCAGTAAATGCATTTAGCCAAAGGGTCTCACTGCAGGCATCTTTTTTTTTTTATCTTCAAGCAAGATTATTTATGCAATAAAGTCATATTTTTCTATTTAATATTTAAAAAGTCTGAGATGAGTAAGATTGTCAGTGTTAATGCTCATCAAGGCTACATCTATTTGATTAAAAATACAGAAAAAAAAACAGTACTATTGTGATATATTATTGCAATTTTAAATAATTGTTTTCTACTTGAATATACTTTAAAATATTATTTATTTACGATACAATGCTGATTTTTTTTTTTTTTTTTTTTTTTGAACCTGTGAATTTTTTCCAGGATTATTTTATGAATTAAAAAGAACAGCATTTATTTAAAATAGTATTCTTAAAAAAAGACTGGAGTAATGATGCTGAAAATTCAACTTTGCATCACAGAAATAATATCTATTTTTTAATTACATTAAAATACAAAACCGTTGTTTTAAATTGAAGTAATATTTCACAATTTCACAGTTTATTTCTGCATTTCTGATCAAATAATAGCAGAAAAGATTCCTTTAAAAAAAAAATCATAAAGATCATAAAAATTTGTTTTAACAGGTCAGTGCATGTAACTGTACAAAAAATAAATAAAGAAAAGAAAAACTATCATGATTTCCACAATACATATAGCAGCACAACTATTTTTAACAGATAAAAAGAAACCTTTCTTGAGCACCAAATCAGCATATTAGAATTTCTGAAGGATCATGTGACATTGAAGCAATAACAGGAATTAATTAATAGAAAACTGTATTTTTGATCAAAGAAATGCAGCCTTGGTAAGTATCAGAGATTTTAAAAGTCTTCCCAACCCCAAACTCTGAAAGGTAGTGTATATATGGGACTTTCTTTAAACCTGGCTTTTAAAATCTTGACATCTTTACAGTAAGAGCACAGTCTTATTATAGTAATAATAGCTGTAATAACAATGTTTTTCAAGGTAGAAATTGGTTACCATGGCAATTTTAGTATGGTCTCTGTGCTAGCACTCTTGCATAAAAACATATAAAAAGATACAGAATCTCCAACACAAAATCATGCACGTTTAGAAACTTAGCTTAAATTTTTTATGCCTGGTGTCAATAATGAATAGCAGAACTAGAACTGTAAATCATAAATCATGCATTTCATCCATGCACACGCACAACACTTAAAAAAATGCCACAATTGCTGAGCAATGTGTGTGATGAAATGAGCCATGTAGCACACAGAGCACTCTCTGTCCCACAGCAGCCCGTCCCAGAATGCCCAGCGGGCTTCTCGTTCTGAGCTGCCCTTTGCACTCCATGAGGATCACACAGATTAAAATGCACCGCTCTGGCCTATATGAATATTACATTTCCTGTCTATAATTCAATGTATCAGTGAAAAACAGCTGGGAGAAGAGCGAGCCAATATTAGTGAACAGCCCCACAGCGGTGGCGCAGCTTAAATTTTTATAGCCCAAGAAGCTGAAAGTCAGAGAAGTACACTTGTACAAAGTGACGTGCTGTACTGTATGCATTCAATAAACATATGGCTTTGTGAAGGAAAAAAAAAGTTTGGGGCATCATCTTTCCTCAGCTTCCTTTCTCCTCTCGATTTTCAATTCTTCCCTCGGTCTTCTGGGAGCATCTTTGGTAGACTTTCTCTGGTTGTGTCTGGGCTAACCTAGCCTCTGGGCTATCCTTGAGCGCTGTCTAACTCACCTTACCACTTTTGCAACACAGCTAAAAGCTGCTCTAGCACAAAGTCAGTCACTCTTCTTTACCTTTAAAAAAATGTTTTGAATATTTACAGAATAGCACATGCGACTCATGATTAGCCTACCTTAAAAATGACTGTATACCAATTAATATTATAATATAAATGAAATATAAATACTATTAATGGATACATATATGAGAAATATCACACGAGTAGCAGCAGGATATTGCTGTATGTCGGCACGGCTGCGATTCAGCCGTAGGCACAAGGCCGCAGGTAACAACAGGTAACAACATCTGAGTGTCTTTTAAAAAGCGTCTTTTGTGCAAATTACTTTGGAATCAAATCTCAAGTTGATAGTTTAACAGCTGAGCCCAAGCTTTCATCACTAATTCAAAAACGTCACTTTAAAACTAGTAAGGAAGAAACATTGAGTTGCATCATTGAAAGCTTTTTGTATTATTGTATTAAAAGCTCACTGTTTTATGTGAAGTGGAGTATTATGAAAGAGAAATGGACTGAGCAAGTGTGATTACCTGCGTCTGATACAGCATTCATTTTTCAGCTCAATCTCATATTCACAATAAAACATTTCTTTGAATGTCTGCTGAGGAAACCGATATCTTTATCGTACTACCCTTTCATCTGTTAAGGGTGATTTCCAAAGACACCGCTGCCCAATGCATTTGTTGTCTACGTCTTACACGCTGCTGTTGAAACTAAAAGTAACTCCTTTGTTTACAACCGTTTCAGTCTCTTTCAATATAGAACTTTCAATATACACTCTAAAAAAACCTGGGTTAATTTTTTAACCCAAATGCTGGGTTGAGCCTTTTGGATAAATTTTTTGGGTTATTTTTTCAGTATTTGGGTAGTTTTTGTGTTACCCAACCCCTGGGTCAAATGTAACAACCCAATGATTGGGTAGTTTTTTAGTGTTACCCAGCTCCTGGGTCAGATATAACAACCCAATGTTTGGGTAGGATTTGTATTACTCAGATCCTGGGTCAGACATAACCCAGTGGTTGAGTTATTTATCACGGGGAAGTCTAAATAGGTACATTCTCAGCTAAAAAAAAAAACTCTTAAAACTACATTCCATGACACAAAAACAGCATTATTTATAAAAGTGAATTTAGTGGCTTTGGGTGTCCGCCATGACACTTGCTGTGAGAAATACTGCAAGCGGAGTGATATAAACAGTTCTGATATCACTAGAATATCACACTCCTCTAAGCCATCAGATTCAAGGACCAGAAAGAACGGTTGTATTAATAGATAAAAGGACAGACAATAGATAGATCTATCTATCTATAGATAGATAGATAGATAGATAGATAACTTATTTAAAGTGCAACATTCCATCAGATTGCAATAATATGCACCATTAGTCATAATAATATTCTCTCATATTGCTATCACCATTCTATAAAAGCAACAGGCCATCGAGTGATTTCACCACAGTTCAGAACGCATCATGCCAAACAATAACCCATAAACATGGTAAAAAAAATCACTGCATCGGCTGCCTTTCATGGCTTATTGCTTTAATACCACTCTGGCTGTGGTAGATAAAAGAATCACTGACAACATTCACACCATATCAGATAACTCTTCATCTTCCCTAGTCTTACACTGAAGTGTGACGCGACACCTCTCCATGTGTCCCATAATGCATTCACCATGCCGAATGATCGGTTACAAACACCTTGAGCTGGCAAAGCATGACCTTCTGAGCCCTCTGCCACCTGTTTCATGGGGAAATCGTATATTTTGAGGAAGGGAACTGGCTGATTTAATGCTAAATTCCACAACGCATCAGTTACAAATTGTATTGTAGCTTAAAAGATATATAGCTTTTGTAATCTCTTCAGTAGCACTTACATACATCAAACTGTACAAACTTATTTCTATCTATCTAAAGGTTTTTTCATAGAGGGGATTGTTCATATTTCATTTTTAGAACATTTGAATGTACATTTTTAATAATAATTCCTAAAAATAAAAATGCTTTAGGAAATGCAATAAATGGCTTTAGCAAATGTTCAGATTTCCATTCTGTATACAAATTATGGAATATAGATAGATAGATAGATAGATAGATAGATAGATAGATAGATAGATAGATAGATAGATAGATATGCAATTCGTTATGTAATCAATCAGTTGGGGAAATATGGTGAGATCTGTTTTTTACCCTGTTCACCTGGGGTGTGAAAAAAAAAAAAGTGCAACAGGAAATAAAAAAATAAAACACCAAATAAAAAATAAAAATCCTATATATGTTTCAGAACCATTCTTCTTTATCCATGTGCTCACGTACAAAAACCTGCACTCACATTGCTATATTTGACACTTCAATAAGAATACTCAAGGACGAAAAGGCTCACTGTATATTGCTCCTGGTAGCAGGTGGGATGGATCCACATATTAAGCATTTCTCAGCCATGCATGAACTGTGCAGCCTATGACAGCCGCTTCTTTTTGGAACTGGGATGCCCTGCTAAAGCAGTGCCATTTTGAGCTGGGCAAAGGCTGCACTGGAATGATAAAGCCCTACTGCTATAAAACTTCAGAGCCATTTACATGATTATTTTCTTTTGCCCCTTAAATCTGTTTATTGAAATGTTCTGTGTAGTACTACAATGTGCATTTAGTACAGTTAAATGCATTTGCTGATGGCTAATTTGCATACGAATTTGAATTCAACCGCATTAAAGGAGCAAAACCCAGGGTGCACATATAACGAGTTTTCCATTTATTTAAATTAAACAGCTAAATTGGGTTCACTAGCTAATGAAATGGTCCTGGCGTGAGTGACCTTTATCAGCTTGCTGTTCTGAAAAGAAGTGGGTCGGAATATGCATGTGTGTCGTGGCGTGAGAACCGTACTACATGCCAATTTCAATAAACAAGAATGATTAAACAAACAAAAAAAAGATTTCTTTTAAATAAACAAATTGTGCTGCGATGCATATTAGGAGATCTGTTTGTCAAAAACCCTTCTATGCATTTTTGCCACAAGAAAAGCCAGCAAGTCCCTGCCAAACATATGGTTAATAACTGCATTTTGTGTGCATTTGCCAAATAAAAAAAGAACAAAGTTTCACAGTTTGAGTTGAGCGATGTTTGAAAATGACTCTTTGCTGAACTACCAGTGAAGCTCAGAGATGGATAAAGATAAACTACATTATTTAATGAACATTTAGCGTAATGAGTGTATAACGATTATTGATTAATTATTAACACAGAGCTCATGAATGATTCAAAAAGGGTTTTAGATCACCACTAATGAATTTTATCTAAGAAAAATGAAAACGGTATGAATTTGGACAGCCAAGATGAAGCGCCATGAATTAGTGAAGCAAAGTGGAAGTGGAAAGTCAAATTATGAATTGAGTATGTTATGATGATAAGATGAAATGATTCAGTTAGCTATATAGACATAAATGGAAACAACACACTTCATATATTTTGAGGAATTTGGGAGCTTTTCTTGAAATAAAATCTGATAACGCGCTGACAGACTTTTGATATGAAACAAAGTCTTAGCTTTCAAATTTTGACTTTTTTTAATTAATTACAGCATGAAATACACATACATAAAACATTAGAAGCTGTCTTGTTTCAACTGTGGAAAGACGTTATATTCTCAACACCATTTTTCAAGTTCAAGTCCACCAAAACAAGTCTTAAGTAGCACAAGTATATTTGCAGCAATAGCCAAAAATACATTGTATGGGTCAAAATTATTTTTCTTTAATGCCAAAAATCATTGAATATTAAGTAAAGATCATGTTCCATGAATATATTTTGTTCATTTCCTATCTTAAATATATAGAAACTTAATTTTTGATAATAATAATATGCATTGCTAAGAAGTTCATCTGGACAACTTTAAAGGCAAATTTCTCAATATTTTGATTTTTTTGGCACCCTCAGATTCCAGATTGTCAAATAGTTGTACCTGTTTACTTTCCATCAATGGAAAGCTTATATTTCAGATGATGTATAAATCTCAAAAAGTTGACACTTATGACTGTTTTTTTGGTCCAGGGTCACTTTTAATACAAGAAATATACCTGATTCTACATCAATCCTGCTGGATCACTTGAATCATTTCCACCCTTCACCCTTCAAACTGTAGCAATACGAGTTCATTTGCCATGTTTTCCTTTTTAACTTGTTTGGTTTCGAGTGTCCTTCCTGATGTCCGGAGACGTGAGATAAATCACAGGACGTCCTCTGCAATAAAGCCAGTTAATTCCAGGGGGTTTAAATCTTAGAGTCTGCTGCAGATACTAACACAACAGTTCCATTAAAGCAAAATTAAGCGCCACAAAGGCACCGTCTCAGCAGAAATATACAGCGTGGCCTGCCACATTAACATAAAGCATGGCCCTCAAAAATTATTAGCCCCTCTAATCTTGAAACTCTCAGACGCTGCATTGCACTGTTCCAATGACCTGTCCATGGTGATGCATGGCTGTTTTTTTTTTGTTTTTTTTTGCCTCCCCTCTCTCTCTTTGCCCCCAGCTCTGGATTTATGCTCACTGAAATAGAAATGCACAGACTCATTGGAGTCTGAAAACACATTTCTTGCACATTCACCCAAACAAGGTGAAGGTCAACAAATACTTCATCCAATTCTTATCAACAACATTAAGAGAAGAGACGTCATCTATATCGGAAGTTTTCAAACATTTTAACCCGCAAATATAATGATCCCTCTGACAAGGAACCCACATTTTAGAAATATGAAGCGGATAAATATTTTCATGTATAAAAAAAGTCTTAAAAAATACTGCCGACTAAGTTTGAAAAAAATTTTTTTTCATGTTTTTGCATTATGTTTCTTGTGCTCACCAAAGCTGCTTTTATTTCATTTCAATTGTATTATATTTTAAAACTGAATTTACTTCTATGACAGCAAAGCTGAATTTTTATCTTACTACAATCTTCAAAAAAAGTGTCAAATGATCTTTCAGAAATCATTCTAATATGCTGATTTAGGGCTCAGGAAACATTTCTTACTATTATCATTATTGAAAACAGTTGTGCTCATTTATATTTTTGTGGAAATCGTGAAACACTACCATTCAAAGGTTTAGGGCAAGTAAAAAAAAAACAACAACACGTATTTCCACAAAATATTTAGCAGTAAAAACTGTTTTCAACACTGATCACAATAAGATCCCTTATTAATAATAATTGATAATAATTAAGCACCAAATTAGCACATTAGAATAATTTCTGAAGGATCATGTGATATAAGAGACTTCTTCTAAAAAATCTTTTAAAAATTATTAAAAACTTTTGACTGCAGTGTGTATGAAAATATAAATATATAAACACATATTTTATATAGAAATACATATAAATTTGACTTGCCTATCCTTTTAGTAAAGCCATTTTTTTTTTTTATAAAACATTAACATTTTACAAAAACATTTTCAAGTAATATTATAGAAATAATTTGAGTGGTTTTCCCAATAAACATTGTACAGCAAGACAAAGATGGGAGTGACAAAAAATAAAGATAATAATTAGGCACCACATTAGCACATTAGAATGGTTTCTGAAGAATCATGTGATACTGAAAACTGGAGTAATGGCTGCTGAAAATTCAGCTTTACCATCACTGAAATAAAATACATTTTAAAGTATATTAAAATATAAAATAGTTATTTTAAATTGTAATAATATTTAACAATATTACTGTTTTTATTGTATTTTTGATCAAATAAATGCAGCCATGGTGAGAACAAGAGACTACTTCTAAAAATATTAACAAATATTTACAAAATTATTAAAAACTTTTCACTGCAGTGTGTATGAAAATATAAATATATATATATAAAAAACAAGTAAAGCCATTTTTTTCCCCTACAAAACATTAACATTTTAATAAAACATTTTCAAGCAATATTATAGAAATAATTTGCCAGCAAGACAAAGATGGGAGTGACAAGAACAATAAAGAAAGATAGTCATAATAATAAAAGCAGTAAAAATAACAACAAACAATATTCACAAAAATATACAGTTTTTTAATAATAAAAATGACAGGTTATTTAGTTTGTTTTTTTTTTTTTTTCCTTCTCAAATTATCCAAAGGCGCCCACTTTGCAATCCCCCAGGGGTCCCGAATGTGAAAACCCCTGATTTATAGGCAGACTCTGATGGCTAGCCATCTCAATACTCCAACGTCCAGATCTGGCCCGAAACCAAGTGTAGTTTATACTAGGACGATTCCATGCCCACCTATCCCCAGCAGAAATAATGGATTAAGACACTTAGCTCTGATTAAAGATTGGATGCTGTGCATAATCGCAGCGCTTTATGGCAGAGGAGAAAAATCAATCACTGTGATCTCGCTCACGGCAGGGTTGAAATAAAGCCCAGTCATGTAGAAAATAGACTCTCTGTCACCCCACCGGTAGCCAGCCGGGCTCCATCACCACACACAATAACCTGCAAGCCTCCCCTTCGTATTCAAACGGCATCCGAGCTCCTGGGAGCTCTTTGATGGACAGGGCTTCTTGTCTGCCGCTGTTGTGTACTGACACTGCTGTATGTGACACCATTTGATCAGGTTGCGGGGAAACTTGAATGAGGTGAGGGAGTGTGTCATCTCTGGGCATCAGATCATGACATGCCTGTTCACATGTCTTTTGTCTCATGAGTTTTTATCGTGACACAGGGTTCATATTGCAAAACTTGCATTTTTCGCCAGAAGCTGGCATTTCTGCTCAGCTGCGGGATTTCACTTTATTGAAGGTCTTGAAGCATACAGTGCTTATTGTGTAGCTTGTCTTTAGAGAACATTCTTTTTTGGTGTGGTTAATTTCTGTTATGCAGTACATTTTGTATCTCCAGAAAAGCTATCATTTTATGAAATATTTTTATCGAAGGTTATGTAAAACCATCTGAGAAAGCTCAGGTACTATTTAAAGTATTACTCACACAAAAAGAAAATTGCTGCCTAAAAGGATGGGAATTTTTTAAGGCTTTTGAATGTCTCTTATGCTCACAAAGACGTGTATTTAATTAAAATAAATATGGTAAAACATTATTATTAATATTATGAAATAATACTACCATTTAAAATAAATGCTTTCTATTTTTAATGTATTTTAAAATTTTATTCCTGTGGTGGCAAAGCTGAATTTTCAGCAGTCTTCAGTGTCACACCATACTTGGACACAGGTCAAGTCCTTTCCGTCCTTTTCTTTCCTTATTCTACTATGCTAATTTGGTGCTCAAGAAAACATTTGCTTCCTAATATTTTTCTGGAAAACGTGATTTTTTTTTTTTCAAGGATTTTTGGTGAATAGAAATTTCAAAAGATCAGAATATATTTAATTAATTAATTTATTTTATTTTTGTAACAAATATAAATGCCTTCACTGTCAATTCAATTCAACGCATCATTAAAAGGTTTCTTTTTTTTTTTTTTGTATTGATTGATTGATTGATTGATTTTTTAATGAACATAAGTGTATATGTATGAAAGCCAGTTTCTGCCACTTAATAAAAGGTCATTTTACCTTTGAGTTTTTAACTTTTAACTCACAATTCTGCCTTTTTTTCCTCAGAAGTGTGAGATATAATCTCACAATTTCGAGTTGCAAGATATATAGCGATTAATCGCATCCAAAATAAAAATGTATGTTCACATACTAAATATTTGTGTACTGTGTATATTTATTATGTATATATAAATACACACACATGCATGTATATATTAAGGAAAAATATTTTAGATTTAAATCTAAAATATTTATATTTATTTAGAATCTAAATTGTATACAGGTACAAATATATATACATATAAATATTTTGTTTTAGTATATACATGTATGTGTGTGTATTTATATGTACATAATAAATATACAACGTAAACACACATTTAGTATGTAAACATAAACCTTTATTGTGGATGCGATTAATCGTTTGACAGCCCTAATAAAATCAGATTTAATTAGTTCAGAATGCAAACTGCAATTCTGACTTTTTCTCACAAATGCGAATTTGTATCTTGCAATTCTGAATTTTTCTTGGAATTGTGAGATATAAACTCACCATGAGTTGTCAGATAATATTTTTTTGACTTAGAAGGTAGCATAGCACCCAATGACATGACAAAGGCGGCACAATTTGCTTAAAACTCCAATTAAGTTTCTCCAATTTTAAGCCTTAACCAATATACTTACACACATGTGATGGTGAAACAAAAAATATTCTGCGCAGCAAGAGTGACCCGGATCAGTAATAAGGGTCAGCTGCATTAGATGTGTTGAAATATTCAGCCCACAGCTGCCACTTAGAGAAACGTTGAGCAGATATTCTAGTAACAGTAATGACAGGCAGTGAAATGAACACTGTCTGTATAACTGCGGCTATAGTGGCAGAGGCCACATGTTTGCCTGTGATGTGATGAAAAACAGATGCAGGAGTCAACTTGAAGAAAATCAAATATTCAAATGCCTATTCATAAAAGGCAGAGGTCAGACGTGATTTCACCTGCGCTGTACACAACGGCTAACATTTCCCCAGATTGCAGTGATTTGATATTACTAAGCCTTAAAACCTGCTACTATTTATTATCCCAAATTCCAACGGGACAATAACATCCTCATGCATAATGTATCATCTTAGCCACATTACAATAGATTGCCCATTGGCAGTGCGCCTAGGCATTATAAAGAGTAAATGGCTGAAGTTAAGCAACATTTATTTATACCTAAATCTCAAGTGCCACTTGAAGTCCATATGCAAGACTGCACAAAACAACTGAATCATCTCTAAATGTTTTAAAGTGTGAAAATTAAACGCACCATAAAAAAAAATAAAATAAAAAAATATTACTTAATAATTGTGCATGTGTATTATGTAAACACACTCTATATGGGCTGGTCTACAAAGTCTTCAAACGTCTTTTTCCGAAAAAATTGTATATATGCAAAGTGTATAATATCCAAGGTACGCATTTCTAGTAATTGCGCAGTTAATTCTCATATTGTATTTTCAGAAAGTTTTAGAATATGTGTCCTTTGCCCAAATTTGTCACTACTGAAACACAGTATAACAATTTAATTAGAAGGGTTATATTGACATATCAAGATTTTGCTTACATCTACATTGTAAATATACATATATTTGCTATTTTATTAAAAACAATAACAGGTAAATCAACAACAATTACATTTTTAACAATATTTCAAGTGTAATTTATTAGATTTGTTGTATTTTGAATCCATTTTTTCTTTGTAAAAGGCAAAAAAGGTGATCATACTGATTTCAAAGTTTAGAATTAATTAGTTTGAATATACATTGAACCAAAAATTATCATAACATCTTAGTTGATAATTCAGTATACTTTATTTTTGACAAAACATACCATGTTTCGGTAGTGACTGCACATTTTCGGTAGTGACAGTAATGCTTAGGTAGCGACCACATCACATTAAAAAATTTAAACTTGGATACTAAAATACTACTAAAACTTACTAAAATACAAAGAAATTGCATAACTGTACTAAAAAATTGTTTATTTCACCCAAATAAACGACTATGTGTTTTGTCGCTAGCAAAACGATAATATTTTTTGGTCGTGGTTTCGATAGTGACAATTTTATGGGATAACATCTAAAAAAACAAAGATGTCACTACTGAAACACCACTAAATGTTTTGGTAGGGACAATTTTAAATACTACAAAGATGCTAATCAGTACAAGGTTAACTAACACAGTCCTGAACAGTGGTACACTTATAAAAACTACATTTCATAGTATAGCTCCCAAAAAAGTGTGCAAAGAAAAAAAAAGGGGGTTTCGGTAGTGACGTTCCTTAAAGATACACACATATTTTTCAGGCTTTTGAACACATTTACCTCAAAAATATAAGATATATATATATTTTTTTACTTTTTAAAAGAATCAAAACAATACTTTTCAAAACAATAATGGGAAAAAAGACAAAAAGTTGAAATTTAGGGGTTAGGGTTAGTACCCTATGAATTATGATTTTATATACAGTATTTTAAGTGTACTTAGATTTCAAATATTATTGTGGGTTTCAATAGATAATAGAAGGATCTTAGTAAAGATCTAAGATTTGAATACTTAAATGCTTTTTAAATGTGTTTTTTTGGTTGCGGGACAGTTTGCACCAATTCTGTAGAATGGCCCCTATGCTTGTCTAATGCCTGTCTATTAGGGGTTTTCAAATTGTAAAAATAAATCTGAACATCCATTTGCAGCACAGAAGTATCTCAGTATGGAACATATTTACTATTCAAGTGAAATGGCTCTTTAAACAAAAACCATTTTCATTATCAGCAGGGAATCCAAATATTTTAAAATGACCCTGGTGAATAACTGCAATAACATCACAAGGTCTAATATAGGAAAGCATACAACTCCAGCATGTCACATAACGTAGTGACGCATGTTTAAAAAGAAACACGCGGCGAGAGCTGCTTGCCGAAGGCCAGCAAAGCTGAACAATCCTTCCACAAAAGAATAATTAATCATGCAAAACATGTCTAACATACTGAATAATTATGCAGCCCAGCTGATAAGACTGTTCAACAAGTAGCTCACACAAGGTCCTTGTAATCTCACTTTTTCCATTATCACAGAATCAGATAAAACTGAAGGAAGCCCAAGAGAAGCCAAATACAGAGCCTGATGCACTTCCCTCTTTAAATTCAACCGGTTGTCTCTGTATTTGAAGTACAACAGAGAAATGGGATGCGGAGAGTTTCGGAAACACACACTATGAATTCATAACAACGCAGCTGTTATTAATAAATTCAGAGGATGCGTTTTGATACAGAGAAAGAAAGCGCCTCAGGTTATTGCATTGGAAAGCGGCAAGCCAAAGATCAGGGCGTCCTGACAAATGGTTGTAGGTGCAATTTCAGGTTTCAAAGGGGTGAAAATCTGCCAGCACCTGTAGACCTGAGGTCAGAAACCCGCAAACCTACCACTACACCCTGGTCTGAGCCGCTGTCTCTTTTCATTCAACTGCTCGTCAGTTATTCGCGGCGCGAAAGAAAAACTCTTAAGCATGATTTGCTAAGTGTTTATCAATTCATTTCTTCCTCCTCCTCTCCTTTCTTAGAGCTTTCATCCGCTGCATGTAATAGAAACTTAAGAGCCCAAGCCCAGATTTGATGAAGATTAATGGTTCTAATTTAATTAGCAGCTGCATGGAAGTGGACGTCTGTTTGTTCACGGCGGAGCAGGTGTGGAAGAGATGAGCCAGCAGAAAGCATGAAGATCAAGACGACGGGCGAGCGTACACGTACCCTTCTGCTACTCTGAGTGCCTTCGACGGTAGAAACTCAATCCTCTCGCAGAGGATGGCTGCACTGTGGGAACGTAGACGCGAACTACAATGAGTGATATTGATTGGCATTTGCTGGCCATCATAAAATGGATTAAGCCAGGGAGAGGGCGAAACATTTGGAGCGAGAGAGGAGGCAAACATGTCGTAACACGACCCCAAATCAAATAATAGCACCAAGGTTGAAATGAATTTAACAGCTCACTTATTCTAATGGAACATTGATCTTTTGTTGCAGCAAGCATAAAATGCTCTGCTGGAATATTGGTCCTCTGAGCAAAATAGGTAGCGAGTGCAAACACAGGCTAATTTCTACAATGAAAAAGTCCTCGGGACTTTTTGTAAATGCCCACTGGCATACATGTATGAGGTGGATCAATCATGCAACTATATATATATATATATATATATATATATATATATATATATTTTTTTTTTTTTTTTTTTTTTTTCAATTGTTGGAAAGAATTTAAAGACCATAACTCATTATTACCTCATTTATGACCCTGGACCACAAAACATTTATACATCATCTGAATCTGCTTTCCACTGTTTGTTAGAATAGGAAAATATTTGGCCTATACAACTATTTCAAAATCTGGAATCTGAGGGTGCAAAAAATACTGAGAAAATCACATTTAAAGTTGTCC
The DNA here is from genome assembly GCA_033026305.1 of Cirrhinus molitorella. Lineage (NCBI taxonomy): Eukaryota > Metazoa > Chordata > Actinopteri > Cypriniformes > Cyprinidae > Cirrhinus > Cirrhinus molitorella. Next base: position 26,613,014 of record CM065135.1, on the reverse strand, counting down.
AAATGAAGTTCTTAGCAATGCATATTAATTATTGAAAGTTCTGACATATTTACAGTAGGAGATACACAAAATATATTAATGGAACACAATCTTTACTGAATCATTTTTGGCATAAAGTAAGTAGCAAATTATGTTTTTTATTTAAATATACTTTACAATAGAATTTATTCCTGGAATGCAAAGCTGAATTTTCATCAGCTGTTACTCCAGTCTGAAGTGTCACGTGATCCTTCATTCTAATCCTCCTAATATGCTGATTTATTATGCTAAATATTTCTAATATGCCAAATATTTCTTTGCAACCTGTAATTCTTTTTTCAGGATTCTTTGATGAATAACAAGTTAAAAAGAACAGCATTTATTCAAAATATAAATATTTCCTAACAATGCAAATCTATGCTATCACTTTTTATTAATTTAACACTTCCTTGGTGAATAAAAGTATTCATTTCTTTCAAAAAAAAAGAAAGAATAAAAATTTATTGACCCCAAACGTTTGAACAGTAGTGTATATTGTTAGAAAAACTTCCTATTTTAAATAAATGCTGCTCTTTTTTAACCTTTTATTGATAATAAAAAAATCCTGAAAGAAGTATCACAGGTTCCAAAATATATATATTAAGCAGGGCAACTGTTTCTAGCACTGATAATAAATCAGCATATTAGAATGATTTTTGAAGGATCATGTGACACTAAAGACTGGAGTAATGTATAAGTAAATTCAACTTTTATTACAGATATAAATTATATTTTAATATATATTAATATAGAAAAACATTGATTTACATCATACATTCAATTTTTGTCTGCATATATATATATATATATATATATATATATATATATATATAAAGATAATTGCAACATTCTGTATAAAAGAAGTTACAGCAAGTATGTTTAATTTTTCCCACATCATTTGTTTTCATCTGATTAGGGAGGAAACTGTGCAACCGAGGAGGCGGTACCAACAGCTCTAGTTCTGTGAAGCACTACTGTAACTTTCAACCACAGCTGCTAAAGCGGTTTAATGCAATTTATTGATCAATGTCTGCGGGACACAGTGCTATCAACTGGAGAGCTGCCATCTAATCAAATACCTGGGTCAGAAATACATCAGCGATCAGCTAAACATATAGCACAGAAAATCATTATAATAGCTCACTTTAAGTGTAATTGAAACAAATGCTATTGATCGGTCAAGACATATTTGTCTCTTTGGCATGTAAATGTACCAGGTTCTCAATAGGACGATAGGTCTTGTAGGCACATTTTTCTGATGCTCTGACGCCTCCAGAGACTAATTGCATGAAATAATGCACTGCTGAAAATGCTAAATACATGACTGTTAATTAAATTTCACATATGCACTGTAAATTAGCATTGATGTGATAAGACTAGGGCTGAGATTTGACACAAATTTCACAATTCGATTCTGATTCACCAGCTTGTGATTTAATTCAGTCTCCAAGATTGATTATTTTGGATATATATCAGGTACAGTACATGACAAATTTTCCAAAGGAAAATATACATATCTCAGATAATGCTGTAAAATATACACGAGAGTCAGTTACTTCATTACTACAATATTGAAGGTTAAAATTAACTGATTCATGTACAAACGCTCAATTAAGTTTTATAATAACAAAGTAACAATTAGACAATATATATTTCTACTCTAATCCATTTTTTTAAATATTAACATTTAAATGGTGTCGTCAGATATGATATAGCAAAATGCTCCTCTCCAGAGTAAATTTTTCTAGCTAATAAGTTTATGGTCACCGACATGATGTTTTTTTCTGAGGTAAATGTGATGTACGTGACATTGTTCCGTTCATTAACTAAAAACAGGCTAGACTAATCAATTCTTGAGATTTAAGAATCAATTAAAATTGTGAAATCGATTTTTTTTTTTTTACAAGAGAAGACCATGAAAAATGTAGACATGCCAGATTCAAACCTGCATTGTCTATATTGGCAACATGGTTCAACATGCTCAGAATATCCACAATAAACAGTCTTCCATGTCTCTGAGAACAGACAAGAGTTTTAAAACCTGCAGATGAAACTACATAAAAGCAGCCGTTGGTCCTCATAGTGAATCTAATTTTCCAAGGCTGCTTAACTCCACATATCAGATGATATGTCACGCTAATGATACCAAAAAGGAGTTCAGCTCCCCACAAATGTGGCAAGATTATGTCAAAGGATTTATTGCCTGCAGCAAACCACCTCCCAGCCTGATCTTTTCAACCCTCAGGGAGCCTGGTTGCTGGCCGGCCTAACGCTACTGTTGGGAGAAGATGAGTTATAACCCAGCTAGACCAGAAAGAAAAACACTCGCCTTATTGCTTGGCTAAAGTCGACATGAAGCCAACATTGACCCTATTTACTCTCTCAATACATGTTTTGCAATCTCATTATGTGTGAGTCATTGTTGTAGGTTAATCCAAAAGGAAAGAGGAAAAAAAAAATATTGTCTTCATTTAAAACAAGACTTTTCTTTTTATCTGACATCATTAAACACCCTCCAACCACTGGACATATAGAGACAACTTTTCACAATCCAATAAAACCCCAATGGATTAAATCAAGTCTTGTCCTACATTTGTTATATTGAATATCCTGTTTCACTCTGAAATGTCACATTAAATAGGTTGCGAGTGCCATTTCATGTTGACTTAAAATAATTTTCCACAAAAAAAATAAATAAATAAAACACAATGGGTACATATAGAAAAGGAAGAAGAAAAAGATGAAGAAGAAAAAAGCGCATTGCCCTGTCCTCTGGACATCAAAGACAGCGCTATTTCAAAAGAGCAGCAGGGGACTTAAATCCTTTGCTAAACCAAATACCTCTTTCTTGGACAAATCCTCAGAAAAACAGAGGAAAAGAAAAAACAGACTGATCCTGCTTTAATTTACACTGATACAGTAAAGGCTTCGCTCTCTGATAAGCTGCAAGTAAATAAGGACAGACAAAAAGGAGAGAAAGAAATAAAACAGGACTCTTCTGAAGTTTATTCATGTGCTGAGATTACTCAGTGGTCTCCGCCTGTCTGACTCTGCCGGTGTCATCACGGTATATTAACGTTCTCCCAGAGGAACGTTTTAATGTTCAGAAATGGCTCTTTCATACATCAGGAGACTAGCTAATGAAGTATTAACTTTGTCTCAGATGTTTCCCCTAAAATTCCTAAGAGGAATAAAAGCAAGATGCGAATCGAAGGCATATAGTACAGCAAAGTCATTTTTGATCAGAAGAGTTTAAGCGTGCATTGAAATGTCAGATTCTGGCTTCTGAATGCAGACTTTGGTTTCATTTCTCTTTCAAAATTCTAGAAGAAATATGTGAGATTAATAGGATTTTTTTTTTTTCATTAAAAAATGTCTCCAATTTTAGTCTCCAGAGAAGCAACTATATCTGATTTGAGGGTACTACAAGGTTCCCGCAACACAACTACCATGTTCAACTTTTTGAATTTCAGGGTAAATTTAATTTATTTTGTCTTCTGGCAAACATGTAAGTATCTTCTGTAGCTTCTGAAGGGCAGTACTGAAGAAGAATAATAATAATAAAAAAAATTACTATACTTAGGCAAAATAAGAAAAATCTACACATCTTCATTCTGTTCAAAAGTTTACACCCCTGGCTCTTAATACATCATGTTTCATTCTGAAGCATCAGTGAGCATTTGAACCTTCTGTAATAGTTGCATATTACAGAGTATCTCAGTTGTGAAAAGATGGATCTCAAAACCATTCAGTCATTTATGGAAAGGGTTCAAATACACAAAAATGCTATTAACTATTCAGGACAAACAAGGGACTCATATAAAAAAAACAAAACAAAAAACAGCTGTGGATCATTCAGGTAAGACAGTATTAAGAACCAAGTGTATGTAAACTTTTGAACAAGGTAATTTTTATACATTTTATCTATTATTTTCTTTTGTGGACTATATGTAAACATGTTATCTTTTTCAGGCTAGTACTTAATCAAAAATAACATGCATTTTGCATGATCCCTCTAATTTTGGTAAAATAATTAACATTATGCAGATTCTGCAAGGTGTATGCAAACTTCTGACCTCAACTGTATGTGTCATTCTTCGATTTGATTTCATGAGAGTACCAGGATGCACCAAATAGTGGAAGAGAGGAAACTGTTGACAAAAAGTTGTTATTTTTGTTTTCTTTAAACTTATTAGAAAGCTCTCGGATTTTATCTAAAATATTTGAATTTGTGTTCCGAAGATTGAAAATCTTATAATATGAGGGTGAGATATAATGACAGAATTTTCATTTTTAGGTGAATAATCCCTTTAACAACCATTCTGATTCATTTTATAAGCATCTCTATTCTTCTAGTTGTCCTGCAGTTGAACGTCATAACTAATATTAAAATGTTAATCAATTTAACCTCATTAAATTGTGTTAATGATGCATAAATTATTATTTCTTTATGAATAATTTCACTAAACCAAATTTAAATGATTCCTTTAAAAAAGGTTAATTCAGTTCTCAAATTAAACTCAATGTCTCAGTGATCAAGTTGCACACTGAAAAAAAACAATAAGTAAATTTACTTAATTTTAATTTGGCGAGTTTTTGCACGCACATTTTTTAAGCACAAATGAAGTATGGAATTAAGTAAAATCTACTTAACTAAGTTAAGTATAATTAGCGAAAGAAATAAGTAGATTTAACATGTACAGTTAGAGTTTGATGAGTAATATCTACTTAATTATTTTAAGTTTATCCTGCAGTCCCCAAGTACAATTCACTCAGCCACTGGTCGTAAACTTTACTCAAACATCATAGCACTGAAAGAAAAAAATGCCATTAAAGCATGTGGTTCACTTACAAACATGTACGTACGCAAGTAAACGTTTATGTTTTTAAGGTTATATGTTGACTCAATGTAGCTTTGAACCAAATGAACACAGAGACCTTACTTGGCACATGATACACAATAACGGTAACAATCAGTGAATAGATTTTGAGTATGAATGGTCATTTTGAGTAGTTAATGAACTCTAGATGTTACAAAACAGCAGGTTACTTAACCCAACAACAAAAGCAACCATAAAACAGTGCAATACAGTGGTTCCCAATTCCAGTCCTGGGGACCCCCTGCTCTGCACATTTTGCATTTAACACACCTGATTGAGATCATCAGCTCATTAGTTCAGTTCATGGCTCTCTCCCCTGACAAGCTGATGATCTCAATCAGGTGTGTTAAATAAGGGAGACATGCAAAATGTGCAGAGCAGGGGGTCCCCAGGACTGAAATTGGGAACCACCGGTGTAATACATCTTCAAATTTTACATTTATTTATTTATTTTTTACATTTTAAATTCTGCAAGCTTAAATTGAGTACTAATATTGAATTTACTATTTTTTAAAATCTTGCCTGAACTATATTATTTAAAGTAGGAATTACATTTGTTTTTCTGTGTTATTTACTTCACCACAAAATCATTTTATCAGTGCCCAATATATACTGAACTGAATTTTACTCTGTTCCATACAAAAAGCTATTGTATAACTTCAGAAGAGCTGGTTTATAAATCGCAAAAGCTGAAAAAGGACATTCTTAAAAAATAAACATGCATTTTGAACAACAATGTCTTTTAAGGTAAACTATTCCTCTAAAGATATATTTGATTTTTCTTTTCTGTGTGTCCCCGCCAGCTCAAAAATCTGAAAGCTCTCGTGACAAGTCAGCGCTCTACATTACCCACAAGTCATGACCAAAAGTTTGCATCCTGCCAAGTCAACTGTAAGAAAGCAAGTACGCGATGGGGATGTGATGCCAAACCGTTTTCAGCACAAAGGCGTGACGTGCACACTCGGCTTGCTCTTGGAGTGATACTGTAATATCACTTCTTGTCAAAGATTTGTGTTTGTCCTGGTTGGGCACACAAATGTAATTGCTCCCTCAGACAACAGTTCATTATCTCATGCCATGTAAGGAGCGATCAAAATGAACCGTCTCTCTCTCTCTCTGTGTGTGTGTGTCTGCTGTGATAGTAATCTATAGTTTCCACCGAGTGTGCTAGATACTGAAGAGCTGCTCTCCACGGCATCACTAGCTGTCTGTCTTAATAGCCTGGTGTAACGATACATCATATGATGAGTGTGTTGTTTCTAAATATTATGGCTGAGTGCTCTCCCAGCAGACCGTGAGAGAATTAACACCATCAAGCTGACTTAAGTAGGAATAATATGCACGAGCTTCCCCATTGTAAGACGCGGAAACACTGTTGCTTGATATAAGCGCTAAAGCATACAACAAGGAACCTTCTGACATTTACAGAGAGGAAAGAGACAGAGCAATGAAGAAAGATCACCAGAAAATGAACAAGAAACCAATTACGGCACGACAAGATCTCGCTCTTTAAATCAAGCCGGTTTGGCGCACGATTCTGCGCCAGGGGCCACAGGGCAAAGGACATCGAAAAGTGCTCAACGAGGACGTGTACTTTTTTTAATGGGATGTAGTAGGTTGTCGCACCTCGCCGACGGACCATCTGCACTGGTTCGGTTTTACGTCGCCCCGGACTCTGAAAATGAATCACTAAAGTCGCTGGCACTATCAGAGTCTTTTATGTGAATAGCTCTCTGGATACTCGGCCAACTGAGAAAACATTCAGTAGGAAGCCATATAATAGCGTCTGCAATTGAAGTGAAATGAAGTCGGGCATCTCTTTTATGCCGTCGCTTCTACCCAAGTCATCACTCAGAGGAGACATTACGCTCGGCACCTTTAACAGTGTGAAGGAGAACATATTTACAGTAGGAAAACATTCTCGGCATCTTGTGACAAACGTTTGTCCTCGGCCCGTCCTCCCCTGCTGATATTGTGTGGGACGGCTGGGCGAGAATAACCAGCTGGTCTTGGCTGGCTCCGCGGCTTTGATGTGCGGAAAGCCGGGGATCCTCAGTCTGAGTATCGGAATTGATTATGTATGCGGCTCGCTCTGCCTGTGAATCGACACAATTAGGCTAAAACGACGAGGCAGAAAAGAGGCAAGGAGACGTTCCAGGCGGCTTAGAGAATGAGCGTGCATGTGAGAAGCACATGAGAAGGGTGAGGCGCTTTGAGCTCCTGCTGCTCCTTTTCTGATAACATTGACACATCTGCTGAGTGTGCAAGGGAACCGAGAAACACAGGAGCATTCTTCTCAAACCAACCCAAAATGAGATGAGATTCAAGGATAGATGGGAGTTACTTCAACTATGGGCACTTTTATTTCCTAGGCTTGATTTTTCAATCATTTCATCATTATTATTTATGTTTTTTTTTTCAAATTCAACTTTCATTATATGAAGGTCACGTTAAAACTGCCTTAACTGCCTTAATAAATTAATTAACAAAAGGTACAGAAATGCATGGCTGGGCTCGCTGTGAAATACGACAATGACAATGAGCGTTCTTAAAGGTACAAAAGGTAATACAACTATAACATTTTTAATTCTTTGAAAATATTTTAAAAATAAAATTTTTTTTTTTTTGAAAAGTTGGTGTAATTGTTTACTAAGGAGACAGGTGTCACCAAATTTATAAAATGAAAAAAAATAAAATAAAATAAAATAAGAGAAGAGATTTAAAAAAAATAAATGGGATGATAAATATTATATATACACACACACACACACACACATATACACACACACATATATATTTGTGAATCATTTTCAATCAAGGTATAATTTTGTCAAACAATACATAATAATGTAAAATTATATGTAGCTATATTAAAAAAAAAGTCTATGCATAATATTTACAATTAAATATTATTATATAAAATATTCAAAATGCTAGTTATCATATAAATATAATATATATTATGTAAGTGCTGAAATTAACCTTACACTCTTGAAAAATAAAGTTTCCAAAGGGTGGTTTTGTAGTGATGCAATAGAAGAAGCATTTTTGGTTGCCCAAAGAACCTTTCAGTGAACAGTTCTTAAAAGAACAATTTTTAAAGAATATTTTAACAATCTAAAGAAACTTTTTTGACTATAAAAACATTTTCTGCATTCTGCATCCAGGTTCCATGGATGTCTTCATGGAACCATCAATGCCAATAAAGAACCTTTATTTTTAACTCTTGAGTTCTTTTCATATTTTATTATCATTTTCTAAACTAAAGCGATTAAACTGTGACAAGTAATTTTGCAAGTGTCTGAATAAATTTTGCCTTAACTATAATTCATTTGTGATTATCAAGATGAATTTGTTCTGACACAGTTTAACTCAGTTCTTGTCATATTTTATTACCATTTGTGACCCTGGACCACAAAACCAGTCTTAAGTAGCATATTTGTAGCAATAGCCATATTAAATAGAAATACATTGTATGGGTCAAAATTATTGATTTTTATTTTATGCCAAAAATCATTAGGATATTAAGTAAAGATCATGTTTAATGAAGATATTTTGTACTTTTGTAACCGTAAATATATCAAAACTTACTTTTTGATTAATAATATGCATTACTTCATATGGACAACTTTAAAGGCGATTTTCTCTATATGTGTCAGGTTTTGGGACTCTTTTGTTGTGTTTTCTGTTGGTTTAGTCCTGTGTTTTTGGTTTAGTCCTGTCTGTATTTTGGTTTAGTCCAGTCTGTATTTGGTTTAGTCCTGTCCTTATTTGGTCATGTTCCTGTCTCCACCCCTCATTATCTCATTATCAGTTAAGTGCCTTCACCTGTCTGCCTCATTATCCACCCTATTTAAGTTTCCTGTGATCATTGTTTGATTGTCCGGTCTCGTCATTGGTTGCGTGTCTCCTTGCCCATCTCCCTGTGGATTATTATTTGTGGATTTGTCTTTGTGTGCGTTCTCCTTGCCTGTCTCCCTGTGGATTTATTTTGTGGATTTTTCCATTAAAAGACTTGTTTTTGTTCCTGAATTCAACCTCGATCTCCTCGTTTGTCCTCCCTACACGATACCTGACAATATGTAGATTTTTTTTTTTTGCTCCCTCATATTCCAAATTTTCAAAAAGTTGAATCTTGGCCAAATATTGTCCGATCCTAACAAACTATACATCAATGGAAAGCTTATTAATTTAGCTTGCAGATTACATATAAATCTCAGTTTTGAAAAATGTACCCTTATATAAATTTTGGTTTGACTGTATATTATATTAACACTGAAATTAACCTTAGAAAGACAAAGAAATTAGAGTTTTTATTTTTTTAAATGTCTTGAGTTGTAAGTGGTATAGAAATTACACATTTCAGGAAAAAAAAATTCCTGTATATGCTGCTGGACATTATTTGTGTATAAATTACTGTAAATATTACAATGTTTTTTTTTAAAAAACCTCTATAAATAAATGTTGTTTTGTCCTTAAAAGTGTCCAGAGTTGAAGAAACACCCAGAAACTGAGAGGAAATATGGTTCTTTCATCTCTGAAGTCATTCTTTCAAAGTAACACCATCAACCTTTTCCAAGATATAAATACACATTCAATGAGGAACATTAATAACCCATAATTTACACCAGTCACACCTCCCATAGATGGGACCATTTGTCTACAGGAATGGCTGGAGTTCAGCGCATCAATGCTGTAAGCTTTGGAAGAAGATTCACCTTGTTTCGCCAAAGGAACAGACGCACGTAGAGGACTCTGTGTCCCCACTCTGGCAGAAGCCATCTTTCTCAATTACACCGGTCTCTCTACAGGAAGGGGGCCAGAGGAAGCTCTCGGCATGCATGCATTTATCTTTCAGATACAGTCTCCGATAGCCGCTCCTGCGGCCAGCTGTCAGCCACGCCTCTTCCCTTTGATGTGTTCCGCCAAAGGAACTTGCAGACTTAACAAATGCACGTCAACCTCAGCAACCGGAGGACGGCATACGGTTCCCTGCCTCGCAGATCTGCCTTACCGAGCATGAGTAACCAAACTCGACTTCTAGTTCCTGCAGGTCAGAGGTTGATATCTGACGCCGCTGTCATTATTAAGTCAATAAAAACTAGGAAATACACAAGTCCTTGGTTCTAAATAAGACGCAGGCATTGTCATTCAACAGCTTCCCGCAGGTTTGGTGTCTCTGTGCTGGAGACGGCTGTTGTCGCAATAAAACTGATGGGTAATTCTAATGTTGACTCTTACAGCAGAGCATATGGTTGCTTATAAGGAACAGTAAAAAGCAAGGAAATCTTACACCATCAGATGCAGCATACAGTAATGTGTGCATGAACGGTTGCAAGGAGTTTGATGATTAGTTGTCTTAATTTGTAGATGCACAGATGGGAACATGAGAGTTGAAGCTCTAGAAAGCTTAAGAATTGTTGTGAACTGTCTCTCTAAAGACGCATGTATTTATATAGCATATGAACTTGCATTAAAGGCTCCATGTGATTTAATGTAAAACTACCGCGTTAAAATTCATAGATCCCTTAATGCATGCCCATCTGTCAATGTCGTAAATACTTCAGACGTGACCTACTCTAAGGGTTTGTTCACATGTAAATTTAATGCAATAAGTTAATATTCGCAACTCTTCAGGTGTGTTTACAAAAACGCTCATTGGGGACATAAAAAAAAGCTTCGCTCAGGTACACATCCATCATGGCATCACACCTGCAAACTTGAAGATCATGACACCTTGAGAAAAGCTGGAATAAAATTTTATGGGTTTTTAGGCAAGTGAAAATGGCACAGCTGCTGGTGTAATAGAACAGCAGGAGGGGAGAAAAGCGTGCGTCTTTAACCTTCTGTAGAAAACTGCTGAATCCTGCTCATCGACGGCATGGCCATAAAGCCCCTCGGAGAGATTAAGATAATCAAAATCTGATGACCGCTCAGACGGCCCCCCACAGCCGACGTTCTCTTGTTTATGGTGCAGACAAATCACACGCAAGGTCAAATCTTAACTATGGGGTCATTATTGAATGCCGGAGGTAATTGTTTTCCATTGGTTATACCTGCATAGCTGGGCTCGCTGTGAAATACGACAATGACAATGAGCGTTCTTAATGGGCCAACGCGGCTGAGTGAGACAGCAAAGCGACGAAGCAATAACCATGTGACAATCAAAACAGGCTGAATCATGCGAGGGGTTAATGTCGTCTTGATGAAATATTGAGAAACTGGGTGTGAAGAAAGTGCATGGCTCACAGCCGTGTTTTGCTGACAATCAATGAACGAATTCCTCGGTAAGCATTTCGAATACGGCTCACAGTGCTTCCCAAGCACAGATGCTGAGGTCGACACATTTCAAAATGCATTCATGAAGGGAACAGACTTGACATGTATAAAAAACAATGAACTACAAGGTTTGCGGTGCATGTGTTATATTATATATAGTATGTTATTTTGTGTATTCATAGTCTTGCGGATTAAGGCTGAATTTTTATTAGATATTCTTGGCTTTCTGTTATGAAAATATTCAGACTTGATGCCATTCAGAATTTAATTGGGAATGCATTTAAAATTCCAATTTCTTTTCAAAGAGCACCAACATTTGAAGTTTTATATGCTATGTTTCATACGCACAGACAGACAGACAGAACTACAAAATGGCCACCAAATTGTATTCAGATACCTTTTGTTAAAAAAATCAGTTAATATTTTGATATCATCATTCAAATTAATTATTATTCATATTTGATACCATTTAGTTTGAGGTAAAATAAAACATCAATTGTAGTTTCTAATTATGGGGACCTATGATTTCTACAATGCAGAAATGCGGATGGAATCACAGAACCCCATAAAATTCATTTTTGCCAAATTTTGGAATAAATCAAAAGTAAGTCAGTAAACTTAATCAAAACATGATATGGAGTAGTGTCTGTTAATATTAAGCCACAAAAAGACGTTTTAAATATGAATCCTACAAGCACTCACGATGCTCGCTGTGTTCTCAGCCTCTGCCGGATCAATATACGAGTATATAAACACAAAAAATCTCTAGAACTGCTCTGAGAGTCACTTCATGAGCATTTTACCATTTCTTTTGAGAAGAACTGTCATCATATTATTTACAAACAGAAACTTACCGGTCTTCATGGCAACTCTTTAAAATAAAAGTTTGGCTTAACTTGAAGAAATTGTGACAGACATTATTATACTAATACATTTATTATTAAAACATCATTTTTTATTTATTTTTTTTATTTACCAGAATGCATTTAAATACACAACATGGTATTTATGTGAGAAATAAATAAATAAATAAGTATATTTTTAAACATAAAATCAATTAATTAGACATGCTTTTGATTATTACAATTTAATGAAACCATTCAAATGGAATTTAGAACATTTATGGAAAACAGAATTGGTTCAAAAAAAAAAAAAAAAAACTATTTGAGAAAAAAAAACAATTTCATAGATCCTTAAAAGTGTCATTATTGTAAAACATTTAATAAATTGCAGTTAAATTTTTAAGTTTCCTTATTTAAATTAATTATACATATTTTTTATTAATATTTTTTATTTAACCCTTAAAACAGAGTCTTGAAAAATTTTAATTGAAAAAAGGAATCCAAAAAAATTTGGGGAAAATAAAATGGATTTCATAGAGCCCTAAAATGGCATCTTTAGAGATTATTTTTATTTTTATTATTAATATTTTATTATTCATCCTGCTTGCTACATCATTTTAATTCAATTCAAATTGAAAATGACTTTCAGAAATAAAAGTATGAGTGGAATCAAGGAACAAGCACAGTATTTTAAATACAGCTGCAATAACACTGCACAGGAATTTGACACCTAACTGGCAAGATATTTCAAAACTTTGTTTCACTCATGACAGTGCAATAAAGCGCAAACAAAAAGGGGGGCAGAAAAGAAAGAAAATTGTCATTGAATGGGAACAACTTTCTTTAGAGACATTAAAAGGGACAGAATACATTTGTCAGTGGGAAACTGTCACGAAAAGAAGCCGCAACAGAATTTGTGCAACAAGATCCAGTTGCCAACCTCAATCAAAATCACCCCACACAAGCACTTTTCAGCAGAAGAGATGAAAGCGCTGAGAAATAATAAAGGGTCGAGAACGTTTTGTTGGAGAAAATGACAAAGAGCAGAGAAAACTGCGATTCAGGTCATGTTGACTGACCTTCCCTCATAGCCTCCTACGTTCCCTGTCTGCTCCAAAATGCAGTAATTGCCACCAATTATTAACATGTCTCATAAATGCACAAATTTGTGTATCCATGCAACTCCAAGGGGAGGTCGCCGCCCCTCCTAGTAATGATGGTGCACGTTTCTGAAAGTTTACGTGAACAGAAACGTACCATTGCTTTCTGCCCACAGTCCTTTGTCTCTCCTGCTCAACTTATTCTTGGGGATGTTTGGGAACCTGAAGGAGTAAAACCTCCAGCGAGCTCATCTCAAATCAGCTCATCATTAATGAATGCCGCATACCATACTGTCACAGTCTCGTCCTCCAAAAGACGGCCTGTCTGAGATGCCAGGGTTGAACAATTGAGATGACAGCACGGATGAACTTGTCGGTTACATAAATGTGCCACGGACAACATGTCACATTGAGTCTCACACATTCGGCAGGAGTTCTATGATACGAGGATGGAAAACGATAATACGGCGGCCCCTTTTGTTTGCTTTCCAGGCTTGTCCTCTCCCCGAGCCAGTCCGTGTTGGTTTTATTGATCTGACAAGGATGCCATATTCTATAAACACATTACACTAGGGGAAAAAGAACATCACATGTACTCAGATTACACTCCACATGATAACTAATGCGTTTCAGGAAGACAAGGTCTGGAGTTCATGAGCAAAAAAAATACACTGCAAAGCCTCTTAAGAGGGAAGAGAAAATGGCGGCGTATGCCAGGGCTGATTCTCGGAGCTGTGGAGGTAAACAGGTCTTATTACCGAACAGAGCGGGTTGGAGGTGATCTCAGAGAGACATTAGAGGTAAATTTAGCCTGGCTCTCTCTACGGTCACATTGAACCCATGGAAAGGGTAAAGCTTTGGCCTGCATCCATATAGAATCCTTTTCAAAGCCCACCGTTTCTGCCTCTCATTACACCTGCAGGAGAAACAGACCCACCGCCTCAGACCAAACACGGCTACCGCATGAATTATTCACGAGCGAAGGTAGAAATGCAACGCAGGTAAAGAGACGCCCAGCTTTAGCCAGGGCAGAACTCCCCAGGAGGAACGTCCAGGCACCCAGGCGGGGTTTTGCAGGAGCAGCCAAACACCATCTAGGCAAACCCGCTCTGGGAATTACACGACAAGCCATTTGCTGTGAGGAACGAAAATACCAGGAACAATGAGCGAATTACTGAGGGCTGCGCAATTTACCTCCAGTCCTTCAGAACCCTGGTGATGCCGTGCCAAAAGTAGCTCCAAAGGCTTCAAAGGCACCGGCCCGCCATATAAACCAAAGGCAGTGTGATTTATCAAATGGGAGAGGACACAAAAAGGACATGTGGAAACTAGGGACTTGTGAGGAACTAGACTTTGTGTAAACAATGGAACATCTGCCACTCTGATCTGTTTGAGCGCATGGATAGTCTAAACGTAAAGAATTGCAGATAGAAAGACAAAGTCAAGAATTTGAAAAAAAGATTCAAGGGGCGTTGTTCACCTACGGTGACTTTCCCAAAGTTATTTGGAAACAAACAGCACTGCGGCTGTGATGTTGACGTATGCGTCGACCCAAGCTCCATAGCTGACCTTGAGTGAATGCTTAAGAAAATTGAAAAAAATAAAAAATAAAATAAAGCAGAACAAGGCAGCCAAACCCCGTCCTTTCCTGGGAGGAAAGCCAAGGCATGAAAATTGGTCCCGGTTGACCTTTGATGTCCGTACAAATCACCCTCCATTTTCTCAATCTTTTTTTTTTTCTTCCCTCTCCCTCACACTCGCTCTCATCAGTATTATCTTTTCCTCCTTATCAACCAGTCTTTGGCAAATGTTTCCCCTGGCCTAGAAATAGTGTTTTAGTACCCAGACACCTTTTCTTTCGCGCATCTGCACCTGCAGCAGCTTGCGCCTTCAAACCATAAAAATGCTGGCCTGTGTCTCACCTTTTATATCACAATCTATTTATCACAGCACTCTCTAAAAGAAGCCATCTGTCAGCGGAAAGCTTCGGAAATTCATCTAAACGACTGTGAAGGAACTTTATTATCCTGGGAGGAGTAAAAAAAAAGGTTTTTGAGCATCAAAGTGATCACCTTCAACAATGACAATGAGGAGAGGACGTCACTACTTTAAGTTATCCACACTATGGATTAAATTTTGGAGACCTTTTGTAACCAAAAATAAAAATGCGAGTTGGACTTATTTTCATCCATGTGAGGCATGTGTGCTGACTTTGATAAACTATACTTTAGGAATAGTTCACCAAACAATAAGAAAGCTGTAATTATTTACTCAACCTCAAAGCATTCCAAACATGCAAGACATTCCTTCATCTGTGGAATGCAAAAAATAACAATGAAAGTGAACAAGGACAAGAAAAAAAAACACTGTGAAAGCAACCCAAATAAGTCTTTAGAAGCATACGATAACTATGAAACAGACATAAATGTTATTCAAGCATATAATTCATACAAATCATTGGATTAGTCAGACTTTTATGGTGCCTAACAGACTTCCTGTATGGAGAACAGCATAAACATTATTCAGTATACAGTGGAGGCCAAAAATATTAGAACACTGGTATTTGCACCAGCTAAAAAGTGGTTTTAAGTCAGTTATTTCTATTTTTTGCTGTAGTATGTCTGTAGGAAATATCAGCTTACATTTCCAAACATTCATTTTGTCATTAGTTGTAATAATACAGTGAGATTTTTGTTTGCGCAAGCAGCCAGTGCTCCACACAGAGATCTGTTCTCATCATCACCCATTCTGTCTGGAATGACATGAAGAAACAGAACAAACTGAGACAGACTAAATCCAGAAGAACTCTGGCAACATCTCCAAGATGCTTCAAGAAACCTACCTGCAAAGCTACAGTACTGTTAAAAGCTTTAGGAACTTGTGTAAAAATGCTGTAAAATGAGGATGCTGTCAAAAATAATGGCATAAATAGATTTTCTTTGTCAATTAACTTCTATTAAATAAATTAAATGAACATTTGGTGTGATCATCCATTGTGTTTAAAGCAGCTTTTGCCCTAGGTGCACTTGTGCATCGTTTTTCAGGTAGGTTTCTGAAAGCATCTTAAAGACATTCCCACAGTTCTTCTAGATTTAGTCTGTCTCAGTTTGTTCTGTTTCTTAATGTCCAGACAGACTGGATGATGAGGAGATCAGATATCTGTGTGGAGCACTGGCTGCTGTCAGACTCCTTGTGCAAACCAAAATCTTATTGCATTATTACAATTAATGGCAAAATTAATGTTTGGAAATATAAACTTGTATTTCCTACTGCAAAATATAGAAATAACTAACTTAAAACCATTTTTAGCTGGTGAAAATACTAGTGTTCTAATAATTTTGGCCACCAATTTTTTTTTGGAGTGAACTATCCCTTTTTGCACCAAAACAACTGTAGCAAGTGTATGTTCCTATTGTTTTTCAGGTCACAAGGATTCCTCAGGGGTCATTTTAACTTGTCCAGGTCAAGAAAAAGGCATAAATATTCAAGGCTCCTCTGGTCTTCTGTACCGCCGCCCAAGCAGAAAAACCCTGGCCTTGTAAGAGTCATCCGTCAGAGTCTGCATGCATTCTAGAGATGACGTCCCTAAAATGACTCCAACGAATTTCCATTTTCAGTTGTGGCTGACTGGGAAGGATATTAGCAAACATGACAGCCATCTAAAAACAATAAATAACTTACAAGGTTAACGGAATTGAGCTTTCTTTTTCCACTTTAAATTATTCATTGTACATAATCCTGCAGGGGAACTACCTCTTTCATCTTAAGCTGTTCCTCCCTCTAAAAAGTGCCTAAGAGACTTCAAAAAAAAAAAAAAAAAATACCTGCGCAAAGGGATCTGAAAGGTACCCAAAGCCAAATTGACAGCTCGGATGTGAGACCTTAAAATATGCAGTGGTATATTTAGCACATCAGTGCGTTTTTTTGCTTAGGACATGAAAACGTTAATGCTGTAAACTCAATGCCTACCTGTCAACAGACTCTTTTTGATTGTTCATAAAGATGTTCAGTGATGCATGACACTTCACAAAAGTGACAGGCTGACTTCGCCAACAATGCTAATGCTCACTGACAGGAAACAAATATTCAATCATCTTGTTAAAGAAAATAGCACATTAGCAAAAACATTAACGTGGGAATGATTGCTTGGGTTATCGTCTCCAAATGTCGCCATGCCTCTGACTGAGAGCTAAGCATAGGCAGAGGGTCTCCCCTCTCTTGTTCTGGTGTAAGTAAGGCCTTGAACACCTTTGTAATTAGTCACACCACCTGGACTTTTACTGGCGGTGCTCAACGTACCTCAACTAATTATTGTGGACTCATTAGCCGGTGTTGGCTGCAAAGTGAACGGCCATTAAAATGCTGCTGGTAAATCAGTTCTCTGCAGGAGGATATCTGTGGGATGGAGACAAGAATTCAGACTGGCAGATATACACTTGCACAGCTACTTTGAAGACGGACTGAATCTGCAACCAGGGAAAAAAATATATAATGACATCATAATGACATCAGAGGTGAGCAAGAGCTTTGATGGAACAGTAAAACAGGACAAAAAAAAAAATTATAACAGGATGTGGTGAGATTGTGAAATGACTCATAAATTTCACCCAGCTAGTGCTTACTTACAGAGCCAAGCCTAAACTGCTTGAGAAAAGGCCTTGAAGAAGTTCAAATAAGCATTATCCATTTTATCCTAGCCGAGAGGTTTCCGATAATTAGAGGCAGAGATGTGATGCAACATTAAACAGTGTATTTAAAGCGGCTGATGCGAGAGATCGATGCGATTTGCCAAATTCCTTCTGAATGTGTGCCGCAGTAATGCTAAAAAACAACAAAGCATCTGCTTTATTATCTCTGAAAACATTAGGCTAAGCAAAAAATACATTCTGGCAGGGGGGAAGCTTTATTCAGCTTATTGCAACAATGGGAAAAGAAAAGATGCTTGGATGCATTGATACATTGAGAGTAACAAGACAACTTAATGTTCAGTGGACGGTGTACTGGCTTAAGGTTAGCACATTAACGGTCTTCAAGACAGATTACTGTCTGTTCTCTGCCATAAGGTCATTATGTATGAGCATAACTAAATAATATCTAAAGTGAATTCTACAAATATTTTGTATGTACAGGATTTGTACAAGCAGTATTAATTGAACAAACATTTTCGAGATTCTTGCACTGGAAATCCTGGTTCAGTCTGACCAACCACAAACCCCTTATGTTCCTTTTGACAGTTTTTTGCACTCTTTTCCTTGATTTGTTATAACTTTTGGCAGTCTATAGTACTCCAAATGTTTTTCCCTGTCTGACCGATTAGTACAGCCCAAAAAATGACAATAACTCATCTTTTAATGCAAGTTTTCGTTCAGTTCAGTTGCATTGTTATACTTCATTAATCTCCTATATATCTGCATAACCAAATCTTCATCCCAACAAATGGTGTTTAGAGTGAATATATCCATTAAAAGCCACCTGACTAACAAAAGCAAATACCAAATCATGATTTAGCACTACCGCTAGGACAAGTCATTCGATATATGTGACCCTGGACCACAAAACCTGGGAAAAAAAGGGTATTTTTTTTTAAAATTGAGATTTATACATCATCTGAAAGCTAAATAAATAAGCCTTCTATTGATGTGTGGTTTGTAAGGATATAGGATAACATTTGGTCAAGATACAACTATTTGAAAATCTGGAATCTGAGGGTGGGAAAAAATCTACATTTTGAGAAAATCACCTTAAAAGTTGTCCAAATGAAGTTCTTAGCAATGCATCTTACTAATCAAAAAATAAATATTGATATATTAACGTTAGAAAATTTACAATGAATTACAATGGAACACAATCTTTACTTAATATGCTAATGATTTTTGGCATGAAAAATCAATCATTTTGACCCATACAATGTATTTTTGTCTATTGCTACAAATATACCCGTGTTACTTATGACTGGTTTTGTGGTCCTCAACATGCTACTGGATAAAAGCAATTATATGTTTAACAAAAACAACTGTTTTTTAAAGTGTAATCTACAAAGGTGAACATATATATACCAATAAATACTGTTAAAGATTAATTATCTGTTGGACTTAAACTTAAAACTTAATGACTTAATGCACTGTATATACAGTATCTCACAGAAGTGAGTACATGTTAGACATATGACTGCTGACAGCATTGCTGCAGAGGTTGAAGGGGTGGGGTGTCAGCGTGTCAGTGCTCAGACCATACGCCGCACACTGCATCAAGTTGGTCTGCATGGCTGTCGTCCCAGAAGGAGGCTTCTTCTAAAGATGATGCACAAGAAAGCCACAAACAGTTTGCTGAAGACAAGCAAACTAAGGACATGGATTACTGGAACCATGTCCTGTGGTCTGATGAGACCAAGATAAACTTATTTGGTTCAGATGGTGTCAAGCGTGTGTGGCGGCAACCAGGTGAGGAGTACAAAGACAAGTGTGTCTTGCCTACAGTCAAGCATGGTGGTGGGAGTGTCATGGTCTGGTGCTGCATGAGTGCTGCTGCCACTGGAGAGCTACAGTTCATTGAGGAAACCATGAATGCCAACGTGTACTGTGACATACTGAAGCAGAGCATGATTCCCTCCCTTCAGAGACTGGGCCACAGAGCCGTATTCCAACAGGATAACGACCCCAAACGGACCTCCAAGATGACCACAGCCTTGCTAGAGAAGGTAAGGGTAAAGGTGATGGATTACGCAAGGTCTCTAGCATCCACCAGCTCCGTGATGTCATCATGGAGGAGTGAAAGGGCTCCAGTGGCAACCTGTGAAGCTCTGATGGACTCCATGCTCAAGAGGGTTAAGACAGTGCTGGAAAATAATGGTGGCCACACAAAATATTGACACTTTAGGCCCAATTTAGACATTTTCACTAAGGGGTGTACTCACTTTTGTGGCCAGCAAACATTAATGGTTGTTTGTTGAGTTATTTTGAGGGGACAGCAAATTTACACTGTTATACAAGCTGTACACTCATCTATTTTACATTGTAGCAAAGTGTCATTTCTTCAGTGTTGTCACATGAAAAGATATAATAAAATATTTAAAAAAATGTGAGGGGTGTACTTCTGTGAGATACTGTATATCCTTTACTTGTTTTCAGATTCTTCAAACAACACTGCGACATTTGAATATCCATTCTGATTGGTCTAATTTAGTATTGAGAGGAGTCTTTTGCAACGATATTTATGAGTAGATTCTTTTCAAAATGAGTTCAATCAGTCTGAAGAGAATCCTTTACTGGCATAAGACTCACTTTCTATACTTTAAGTATAATTGCTTGCTGGCTGTCCATATGATAATGCGCTTTTACATGAATGCAATGCATATAAGTATGCAAAAACAGTTAGCTGTCGCCTCTCTGAATAGGTCAGGAAAAGAAAGAAAACTACATTCGTCAAGCAATTCCATGGGGTCCTTAAAGTTGTTCGAATTAAATTAACTCCACTGGATCAAATGCATTAAGTTCATTACAAGTCTGTTTCCATTCGCACAATATTGACAAAATTAGCATACACTTACTTGTGTTTAGTCAAATTAACTAAACATTAGCAGCACTTAAGCAAGTGGCATTTAAGAGTAAAACCCTGATACAGGTGCCTGGGGTGATGATGTACATTCACAACAGAGAGCAGAAACATTCATGCATTCATTTTAAAATACCCCATGTAGACTTTAAACTAGAGATACTGTGTCATTCTAGCTGTTTTTCATGCATTTTGAATTTTTCCATCTGCAATGACTCAAGAAGATGCAGAGGAAAGGGGATAATTTAGTGGAATTTCAGGAGCACTGTAAGGTCCCTCCTTGTCCCTTGTTGTTAAGATGTATGAAATGGTAAGGTCCCCAAAGCAAATCTGTCTTCATTATGTCAATGTCCTAGTTTGGTTGCAGTCCTCCTGTGCACTAGGCTACTATGCATAAGAACACCTCCAGTCATTCAGCACAGAAGCAGAGAGGAGCCATTTTCTGCTGCCTTCTGCTCTGTCTGGCATAGACAGCTCTGATTAATGGTCCCATTCTGTGGTAATTAATGCTTTCCAGAAGTGCTGCCCATCTTCCCGGGAACAATCTTCCACATTGCCATGACAGTGTGTGAGCAGCCAAAGGGAAGTTTAAGAAATTGCATCACATAGCAACTGAATACATCTTCTATCTCTGCCATTAAGTGAATGCAGATATGCCCCCCAAAGAAAAAAAAATACATTTCATAATTCAAAAAAATAAATAAAGCTGATTGCTGGACTGTAGCAGCACATCTATCTTCTTTTCATGCTTTTATTCATTACATGTCGAGTGCAGGAGGTGATCAATGGTTAATTCTTCAAAAAACCTGACGTGCTGTGAAACAAAAAAGAGAAAATTAAAAAAAAGAAGGATGAATGGAGAAAGGTAAAGGCAGCTGATTGTATGGATAAGACGAAGCAGGCCTGTCTTTTTTTAATGCTGTTCTAATTGTGTTTTTGATTGAGAGCCCAAGCCGATCTGGAACTCTGCAGGATGAGGAAGATGAGACTCCATTCAGAGCAGTCTTAAGTGACACACGACCTGATCAAAGGCAGTTGAGAGTTACCGCTTCAATCAGAGCAGGATTGTGCAGATAAGAGAGGAGGAGAGAAGAGCTTTGACCACGTCCCCCATAACGATTCTCTGGCAACATGAAACAGATGACTTCTAGAAAAACCCAATCTGGGTTGATTTTTTTAAATCCTGCAGAAAAAGCACCACTTTTTTTTCTCTCCAACCACACTGTGGGCCTTTATCACGTTTTTCTCTTGTTAAATCCTTCATCACGATCTCTACTTTTATTTATTTTTGTACAAAAATTGTATTTAGATGCTGTAGACTAAGAATGCTTACTTATGATATGCCATTTTAGATCCTGACAAGGTGTTCAGAGGTGATCTAAAGACAAATCTGAAATGTAAAAAATTCATCTACACTGTTTAAAAGTTTGTTTAAAACATTATATATTTATATTGTCCAAAGGATTGCTGTCCTAGAAGGAGGCATGATACATTTGAAGATCAGGGTACATTTAACTTATTTTGTCTTTTAGGAAACATGCAAGTATCTTCTGTTGTTTCTGAAGGGCAGTACTAAATAAAAAAATATGATATTTATGCAAAACAAGAAAAAACTACACATCTTAATTTTGTTTAAAAGTTTACACCCCTTAATGCATCGTTTTTACTTCTGGAGAATCAGTGAGCATTTGAACCTTCTGTAGTAGTTGCATACGAGTCCCTCAGTTGTCCTCAGTGTGAAAAGATGGATCTCAAAATCATACAGTCATTATTGGAAAGGGTTCAAAATACACAAAAATGCTTAGCCAATCCAAAGAATTTGTGGGACCCGAAGGGTTTTTCTGAAGAGCAATAGGCAGTTTAACTGTTCAGGACAAACAAGGGACAACTATCACTAACAAAAGAAGAAAAAAAAAAGTGGATCATTCATGTAACAACACAGTGTTAAGAATTAAGTGTATGCAAACTTTTGAACAGGGTCATTTTTATAAATTCTACTATTATTTATTCTTATGTAGATATATATATGTGAAATTATATGTGAAATATCTTATTCAGGTCAGTACTAAATAAAAAATAATATGCATTTTGTATGATCCCTTTTATTTTGGTAAAATTATTAACATTTTGCAGATTCTGAAAAGTGTATGTAAACTATTGGCCTAAACTGTATATGCACTTGAATAGTAAAATACAAGAAAAAAAGTTTTAAAAACGACATGATATTAAATATCAAGGATCAAAATAAAATATATAAAAATCAAACAGTTTTTCGTGTGTAAAATAAAGAAATACATATAATGTGACATATTATAATGTGACAAAGAATAACTGTATATTAAATAATAATAATGACTCTCAAAAAGGTATTTTATTATATCTGATATCTGAATTTAAATGAAAAGGTTAAAACAACAACAACAACAAAAAAAAAATAGCTGTCCTGAACAGTGGAGGGGTGGTGGTTAGATTTAAAAAAAATAGATATGCTTTTGAAAAACTTGAAAAACACAAGATTGCGACCTAAATGAAATAGCTGTTATTAAAAGAAAATGTAGAGAATCAATTTGTAGCTCAACTAAAATAGAAAGAAATCTGTTATAAAGTGACAGAATATATCACTATAAAACAGTATAATAGGCTAAACAATAATAATGAACCTCAACAAGGTCTTTTATTATGAGCATGCTGCATACAATTGATTCAAGCAACGAAACCAATTAGTTCAGAAGATGAAAGATGATGTCAACCATTTTAACAAGTGTACATAAAAAAATATAATAATAATAATAATAATAAAAAGAAAAAATAAATAAATGGCTATGACACACTCCATTGAACTGGCAGAGGTGGCAAGACAACAAGATGATTAGAAATGGTGTAAAATGTGTGGCATTTGAGGCAGGGCAGAGATATTGATTGGCCACGTTTATGTGCCGGTACAGGGCATAATTTGTTTTTCCTGGAAATGCGCAGTGATGGATGGCTCCACTTGAGTGACTAAGCCTTAAAGCAAAGACCACTTCCCCTCCCACAAGGTCACCTTGCCTGACCAAAAATGGATTTTTGCACACTACTATTTCTTTATGAGCCATATTGAATGAAGTCACTCGCTGGAAATCATGTTTGATGGTCGTGTCAGGCGCGTCTGTTGGTTGCACGCAATCCCAAGTAGCCCGCACAGAGATCGTCAAATAAAGGTATCAGACGACAGTATTGATTCGGGATGGATTTCGCACGCTCTAGCTGAGGCGCAGAGGACTTCAAAGAATATAGTAAGGTCTTGGAGGGAGGGAGGAAAAAAAAAAAAGAAAGATAAATAAATAGATTATGCTGAGATGCTTTATTGTGTTTCATGGTTTTCTCGGCGGAAGTGTGAGAGATCAAATAAACTTGCTTCAACTGAAGCGGTTCCTGTCCGTTCCTCTAAATACGACCGTACGTCATCCCGGTTTTAAAGCTTACGGTGGCCTTGAAGGTGTCTAGTGCTAAACACATAAAGCCTCAATCATTACAGTAATACCAACGGTATTTTTCAATGTTATCTGCACGGTTTGAGCACTGAAATGCCAGAGGATTAAAGAGAGAATAGCTCAGATTTTTTTCTACACATGTACCGAGCAAAGTGCTTACAAAGGGAGCATTTTAAGGGAGGTAGTAATTGTTTATTATATATATATAATTCACATCATTTAACACAAAACTTAATTCATCATTCACATGCATTACAACAAGCCTAAACAAAACAAAGTTCAGGATATTTTTGCCATTTCTTTGTAATTATTTGTCAAATAATTGTATTGTCCTGCTGCCTAAGCAAAATGCTAACATACCTCACTGAAATCAATTGCACAAGCACCTCACTAGAGTTCCAAAGCGTGCGCTTGTGTACACAGACTAATGGAAAGTTATTATAAACAAAAGCAATTAAATAGAACTTAAAGCCAACAAACAAAGCACACGCCGCACTAACTCATACAGTATATAATTCTGTTGACAGAAAAAGGGCCACCAGGTCGATTGAAAGAAATGAAGGATATTAAACCTTCGCCGATCGATCGGGCTGTATTTTTTAGACAGCTCCTTCAGCGCGGCATCGTTTCGTGCTTCACCGTAAACTACACTAAAATAATAAAGCGCTGCCAATTCAATCGGTGGGCTGAAGAGGGCAGAGCATATCGCGCCACTCATCATGAATACGGCGTGCGGTAATATTTCCTGTGAACGCGCCAATCCATTTCCATTGTGCCGTTGGTTCTCTTTGAGGCTGTCAGATGAGGTCATTTCCCCTGTCTCACAGCTCTTTATCTTGTGTCAGGGGCCATCGGAAGTGCGGGACACCTGGGTGATGAATATGGACTCACATGAACGATTCATCTTCCCGCCACCTCAGGTTTTTCATCAACGACAGCATTTTTAACTCAGACTCACAGAAACAGCCCCACCCAGATAGCACAGTATGAGCTATGGCTTCCACAAACCGTCCGAGAAATCTGATGACCGATTCTTAGGAACCGCACAAAACAAACACCAAGGTTTTCTACTGCAGACTTTGACAGTCTAAAAGTTCATTTCTTTGAATTAAATGCCAAAACCTTAAAAAGAGATATATGTGTAAAAAATGAATAGAAAGATAAAACAAACATTACTGTTAGCTCTTATATCTTCTGTTTACTTTTATTATCGTATGCTGATTGCTCCTGCAGTTCAAATAAGTATTTACATATATTCTATACCATTTCTGCTATTTACCTTGTCTGTCTCTCTTTTTTAGTTTAGTGTAAGGCATTATATATTCTGAGCCTATCTGTAATGCATATTGATTACTGTGTATCCCAGCAATATTCTTGCAAAATAAGGCCAACTGGCTTCTCTGCTAGATAAGATGGAAAAACACTGAAAGAAATGGTGCATTCTTGTCACTTAGGATAGATCGCATTTACGAGTTGAACTCACATGGACGCCACAACAAAGTCATTATTATGAGTGGGAAACGTCAAGGTTACAAATGTAACCCTGAAGGAGGGAACGGAGACGTTACGTCAAGTGACGCAATGGGATCCCATTATGTCACCCGACGTAACGTCGTAGTGATGGACTGAGGGGGAACGTCTAGGTTATGTATGTAACCCCCCTTCCCTAAAGGAGGGAATGGAGATGTTACATCGAGTGAACGACTGAGAGGGAATTCCAATTTTTCTTTAAGCCCTGAGTTTCCGAGTTGGGGGCATGTCAGTGAAAAAACGTGGATGCAGTGGACACAGCCAAAGACAATAGATATGCAGCATCTGTAATGACGGTAAATTTGTTGAAATTAATAAAAAGGGTATCAACTGGCTTCTCTGCTAGATAAGATGGAAAAACACTGAAAGAAATGGTGATTCTTGTCACTTAGGATAGATCGCATTTACGAGTTGAATGCACATGAACGCCACAACAAAGTTGTTATTATAAGTGGAAAACATCTAGGTTACAAATGTAACCCTGAAGGACGGAATGGAAACGTTATGTCGAGTGACGCAGTGGGATCCCATAACGTCACCCGACATAACGTCGTAGTGAACGACTGAGGGGGGACGTCTAGTTTACAAATGCAACCCCCATTCCCTAAAGGAGGGAAAGGAGACGTTACGTCACGTGACGCAATGGGTTCCCATTATGTCACCTGATGTAACGTTGTACTGAACGACTGAGGGGAACGTCTACGTCCTAAAGGAGGGAATGGAGATGTTACATTGAGTGAATGACTAAGAGGGAACTCAAATTTTTCTTTAAGCCCTGAGTTTCCGAGTTGGGGGTGTGTCAGTGAAAAAACGTGTTGGATGCAATGGACGCAGCCAAAGACAATGGATATGCAGCATCTGTAATGACAGTAAATTTGTTGAAATTAATAAAAAAGGTATCACATTTTTGCAATGTACAATAAAACTATGCAAGTTACATATACAAAATATTATATTATTGTATAACTACCATAGAATATATAATGATGCAGTTTACATCACCTTCATAAACTGAATAAAAACAGAAAAAAGCAAAAACACAATGATGCACATTCTTTATTTGTCATTTTGTAAATGCAGAGTTAAAAAAAAAATAAATAAATAAATAAATAAATAAATAATTTATGTAGAAAGGTAAATTGCCATCTTGTTCCGGCCAAAGTGACTTGAACGCACCTGCCGTTGTAATGACGACTTGTCAACTCGTAAGTATGAATATCCCAGGGAAGTTTGTATGTATGACTTCTTTGAAATTACATCAGGTGTGTTCAAATCACTTTGGTTGGAGCAAGACGGCTTTTCTACACAAAAATGCAGCAAGGTTTTTTTACACTACTTCTACAAAATGATGAATAAAGAATGTGCATCTGGTGTGTTTTTTGCTTTTTGATGTTTGTATTCAATTTGTGAAGGTGTTGTGAACTAGATTAGATATTCATTTATATGATAATTCTACAAGATTGTCGAATTTTGTACATTGTATATACATTCAAACCAAAAATTATTCAGACACCAGACATAATTTTATGATATTTTTTTTTTTTACTAGAGAATGCAGGACATTATAGTTCATTTATGTAAGTGAGAATAGCAAAATAAAGTAGACTGTGACATATTATACCCAAAAATTCTTTATACAGTATACTACTAGTACAATTGATAACAGTTTGGGACTAAACATTTGATATGACACTTTGACCTGACCATGTTTTGTTACATACCTTTCTATCAAAGTTATCTGACATTATCAAGATGAATTTGTTCTGACACAGTTTAACTCTTGAGTCCTTGTCATATTTTATTACCATTTTCTAAACTATAGTGAATAAACGGTGAACTAAATTTTGAAAAAATTATCAGATGGAACCTGATAATTCCAAGGTGGTGAAATGTTGAAGGTGTCTGAATAAATTTTTGTTTGACTGTATATAAATTTAATTCATTTTAACAGTTACTGCTGCATGAATTGAGTGCCATCATTTTCTCACCGACATGCCTTCAACTCTGAAACTCTGGGATCAAAGAAAATACAGAGTTTCCTAGTTTTCCACTTCTAATTTGATTTTGTGGTGGCATTCGTGCTCGTTCAACTTGTAAATATGATACTTCTCTACGTGCAGTTTTACCATGAAGGCTACAGAAATGATCCAGTCAATCTTTTACTGTGTCATTACATGGCTCTCTGGTACTTGATTCTTTTATATATATATATATATATATATATATATATATATATTAGGGCTGTCAAACGATTAATCGTGATCAATCGAATCCAAAATAAAAGTTTATGTTAACATACTATGTAATTATTATTATGTATTTATAAATACACACAAATACATGTATATATTAAAAAAAAAAAATCTTTATATGTGTATATATTTACACCTGTATACAATTTAGATTATAAATTATATATGTACATAATAAATATATAATAAATAATATATATAATAAATATACACAGACATATAGTATGTAAACATAAACTTTTATTTTAGATACGATTAAACGCGATTAATCATTTGATGGCACTAATATATATATACACACACACACACACACACACACACACTAATTAGCCATGAGTTCCCCTGGTCTCAAGACAAAAACATACGTGTGGGAACGTTTTCACGAGATGTAAAAATACGTACTGCCATGTACGTTTCATGACATATTCGACGTGAAATGTCCACTGAGTGACGCCAAAACAGTGTTAGTTTTTTTTCCCGGAACAGATTAACGCACATGTAGTGCGTTTTATGTGATGTTGTACGTGTCACCGCAGTTCTGACTTGAAATGTCCGTTGAGTGGCACTCTAACGCTCTGTGACGTTTTAAAATAACTTACCATCTAAACTACATCTAAACCTACTTGTAAGTATGAACAAAAGTGAATGTAAATGTAAAAACGCAAATCGCAAGCATGCCGTTTTAGTTTGTTTTTCGATCTCTCATCTATCAGCTCTTTCATTGTGAGTCATGTTTTTCACAGTATTCATACCCACGGTTTCTGTGCCACTTGAGCTATCGAGCAAGCTTGCTACATCTGTTTTTGTGCCCATTTTATTAATTAGTACCCCCTCTCATTCCACACCTAACACTAAACCTACCAATACTAGAGGGGTAGTAATCTGGCGGAGGTCAGAATTTAGCACAACACCGGAAAGCGAAAGATATGTAGCTGTAATCATACTGTAACTGGATGAAAATGATTACAAGTGTTTGCTGTTTTACTGCCTCTAGTGTTCGTTTCTTTTGAAAACTGCAGTGGTATGTACTTATTGGTATGTATTTCGAGTCTTGCGAAAGTTCCCACAGGTACGTTTTCATCATGAGATCAGAAATTTTCCTACCAGTTTTTATCATTTTTCAATTCATGAGTAAATTAAGATCTGCGGTATAGGCAACCTGAACACATTCAAACACCAAACATTCTTACGTATGTAGTTACAAAAATTAACATAACTGCTAGAAAATAGACTTTTTAGAGTAAA
Organism: Cirrhinus molitorella; assembly: GCA_033026305.1. NCBI lineage: Eukaryota > Metazoa > Chordata > Actinopteri > Cypriniformes > Cyprinidae > Cirrhinus > Cirrhinus molitorella. The sequence goes on along the minus strand of CM065135.1, from coordinate 26,583,844 downwards.
AAATGACCGTGAATTTAACAGTAAAAAACTGTAAAAATGCTACAGTTCAAAACGGTTAAATAGTTAACGGTAAACTAATTAATGGTAAAGTTTACAGTGAATAACTGTAAATTGACATTCCCAGTATTACATTTTTTGAAATTGGATGTTTTTTTTGTTGTTGTTGTTGAAATACCTCTTTCTTTTTAGTTTAGTTACAGTGTGGGTGTGTGTAATTTACATTTTAGAGTAACATGCCTGAGTATAATCAATTGATATTTACCACAGACCGTGTTTTACTCATAAATCAGGTATTAATATAATATATGGGTGGTAACTGAATGATCATTATTGACCTTAATCATGTTTGACAATATTGAGTTTAAAGCAGATGAAAATGAAGCTGTGAGGGATAAACTTAAAGTCTTTACACACTGAATCAAGCCATTTTCACAAATCATATCTTTCAAAGCTGTTCTATGAAGGAGACATTTTTTAGAAAGCCATTTCTTCAACTGAACAATCGGTATGTTGTCAAACAACAGTACAATGCACTGAACGCACTGTACTTCTGTCTCTCACAGCTTCCTTTTCATTCCCGTCGAAACTTAAATATGGCTCTACCCTGACTAAGATCTACATCTAATCGTTCTAGGTGCGAACAAGTCCTTAAACCTTAAAACGCTTTTGTTTAAACTTCTAACCCCAAGGCTAGCACCACTAATTAAAAAAAGAGAAAACATGCACACTTCACACACATTTCCTTGAAAGTCATTTGCCATACAGGAAGTCATTTCTTAATTTTAGTCAAAGCATTTACACCTCGCTTAATTAAATCACAGAACATTTCCTGTTACTTAAGCCCACACTCTGCTTTCTATCCATCTCTAATGCGTTTCTCTCTCCCCGCGAGACGTATTGTCTGAGTAACACTACATTGGACACGAGATAGCTGAAGGTGCGCCTTTGCTTTTGTTGCCATCTTAATTGATGGTGTGGCTCAGACGGGTTCTCCTGTTTCTAATGGAGTGAGGAGAACACAGCTTTGATGAAGTCTCGCTAGCAGAGGCGTGAAGCCTCCTCCTCCTCTTTCCTCTCCAGCAAAGACAGAGAAAAAGATGCTCCTTAATTACCGAGACTCTGTTCATGTCAGACACACATGAGGGAAAACAAATCCATCCCTCCAGCATGTTATTTGTGTATCAGTCATTTAATTTATATATTTATGAAACAAATGTTGGACATGGAGGGGGGGGGAATGCCGATGGGTATCATTTAAATTGTGCGAAGCAATATTTTATGTTAACCCTGGTAATTAATGTTGTGGGAAAACAGAAAAGGAAAAGAACCGCTTTGTTGTGCAACTAGGCAATTTGTAAAACCCCTTCAGAAGTTTTAGCATATAACAGAACAGATATGAAGTCTCCGTATCCACGAAGCTATATGGAGATGACATGGTGTGCATGGCCATCAAGGGCCCTCAGCCAAGAAAATGACAGCCACCTTCAGTAAATCCTCAGGGAATTCATTAGGAAGCGCGTAGCACAGCTCCTTCAAAAGCCATTTGTGAGCGTCTCGTGGAATTTGAGCGCCGACTGCTTTGCTTTCAGGAACTAAAAGAATCCCGGATGAAACGAGGCCGTTTAAACTTCTGAATAAACAGCGTCGTACTCAGACAGTACCTCACACTCGTCTAGCGGACACTGGCAAATTCCTTTAAGCAATATTCATTTGCCACGAGTTCATTTAACAGCCAATGGAGCTTCTAACCAGTCATTTATTACCGCAGCTCAATCAACGTGATTGCACAGTGTGTCCAAATTAATAAGCAAAGACTTGGAATGCGAGGGGCAACTTGCAATTTGCTGTTTGTTTAGCTGTGGCCGCTTGAAAGACACAACAAATGCATCTCATTCGTACGCAAGCTCTTGTCTAATGCAAAAACACTGTGGTAATTTAGGGGCCAAGGCAAACATATCTGCCATTGCTAAGTATATTATGACTAAAAGCATTTTTGATGATCACTGGCCTCCTTCATTAAAACAACCAATTTAGTGGAAGATTCAGCTGAAGTCAGTGAATCATATTCTAGTGGCTTTTCTAGGAATGGTTTCATTCATACATTCAAATTGAATATGGAGAATGAAGTATTTTATTTACAGAGTACTTGAAATGCTTTAAAAGAGATCACTCAACTGCAACTAACCATAAAATCTCGTATTCAGATGAGAAAAAGGTTTTCAAAAGCATTTCATTACTTTTAAATGAAAACCTGTTTTTGGTGCCATGTTGGATGGCCACATGAAAACATGTAAAATCACCGAAAAACATTAGAAAACAAAACCAAAGTTATCTCCAGCCTACAAACCAAAAACACTGCAAAATCAGTTGTAACAAAAAGCATGACTGATAAATAAATGATTACGATTTGCAAAGTGGAAGCGTATTTATAAATAATATGATCTGACCTTTCAAAGGGCAAGTGATTGCAATGGAATAATTAAAGTACGGACGTGTCATTAAATCTCAGCTGTTTCAAATATCAGCTCACTTATGCAGTATGAAAATAAAAAACTCTAAAAAACTATGAATATAAATCTGGCTTCAAGGACACATTTTGCCAATTTCACTAGCTTTTATAAAAATAAATATAAAATACTTAAACACTGAACGTGGCTCATCCTTCACAGCTTTGTGTTTAAAATATGTAGTCAAGTCAACATCACACCTTATGTGTTAATATTAATAACCTATCTTTAAACTGAACACTTTTTAATTTATACAGCCATAAATAAAAGAACAATTCCTAGTTCACAACGTCTTGCAGTCCTCCAATCATAGAAAAAGAAAGACGTCTCAGCAAAATTACGAATAAGGAACATGTGAGAATACATTTTCCTAAAATATTTACTCAGAACCGAGGGTGCTATATAATAATGCATTATTCAAATATTCAAATTTCATGAGATTTCTTGCACAGAACTGCCGCTTTCGTTTCTAAATAAAACATTACTGCCACCTAGTGTTGAAAAGTGACACGTTCAGTCTGAACATACATCCGAAACCGCCTGTTTCGTCTACTACCATGACATTAAGTTTATTATTATGGCTCTGTATTCAACAAAATGGCTCGTCACATGTCACTACGACTCTTTCAAATGAGACATTTCTGATTACAGCACTGAATGCTACACTAAGAATAGCAGCACGAATTTGGCTCGGCTGAAAGGGAAAAAAAAGCCTTCCTCAACGGCGGCGAGTCAGATATTCTTCCAGACTGACAAAGCCGACACACACACATCACTCTCTCTGCATTATTCAATTAAGTCGGTCCCTATCTTCACTAACATGCTTTTGATTCACTGCTGCCTCTCACAAAAATACGAGTTGTCAAAGCAGCGGGCTAGCGTACTATTATGCATGTCAGTCTTCAATCTCTGGAAGGTCAACTGTGTTGTTCTTGCGGCAGAGGGGAGGAAGGCAATCACAGTCATATCACATTCTCACCGAGACGCTTTCTGCGTCTATAGGGATGGTGTTTATCTCCACCGGCTCGAGATAACACCTTTTATTGTGGCAGTGATGTCAAAAGAATGGCATCATTATGACTATAGAATAAAGAGCGACTGCTCACGGTGGAAGTGCACTGTTGGTGATTGATTCTGGTTCTCGGGGGTTTTTTAGACAGATTTGATACATGATGACCTGTATTGCAAAGGGTCGTCCGAATAGATCAAACATTTTGTGATAATATACCCTTGTGTTATCATAGTTTTACTCCTACGTTTTACATAATCAGATCTGATTAAATGCATGAGGAGTTCAGTGAAGTGATTGCGGACTTGAACTTTAAAGGGCTGGTTATGAGCAGACTTTATTATTTTGTGTTTCTCTGGTGGTTATGAGTTTCATGGCACCTTCAATCAGATCTAATGTGACCTCTGTGAAAACATCACTCGAATATCACACTTAATAATTATTAAATAATGATTTGGAAACTTAAAACACACTTATACGACCAAAGGCATTTACAAACAAATCATTTTACGTGCCATTTATAGAAATATGGCTAAATCACACTTTTTAATACATCTTGTCTGTAAATATAATATTTATAAAAGTAATATATATATATATATATATATATATATATATATATATATATATATATATATGTATATAGTGTCTTTCTGCCATGTTTCTATAAGTGCCACTTGAAATTGAAAATTTTTTTCTGGACCACTTTTGGCTCTTGTAGTAGTTATGTAGTATTTTAATACATTTTGTAAAATTCATAAATTCTATAAAAAAAAAAAACACAAATATGAAATAAAGTAATTTTATATTTTAATCATTTTTTAGTAGTTTCAGTATATATATATATATATATATATATATATATATATATATATATATATATATATATTTTTTTTTTTTATAAATATTTTGTAAATTAGTAAAATAACTTTAAAATATTAAATTCTGATTAGTGCTGTCAAACAATTAATCGCAATTAATCACATCTAAAAAGTTTTTTTTACATAATATATGTGTGTGTACTATGTATATTTATTATGTATATATAAATACATGCATGTAAATATTTAAGCAAAATGTTTATATATTACAAATATTTACATATAATATCAATTATATGAATATAAATACATACATGTAAATAATTTCAAAATATATACTGCACGTGTGTGTATTATATATGTACATAATAAGTACAGACAGTACACATATATTATAGAAATAAACATTTTATTTTGGGTGCAATTAATAGCAACTGATCATCTGACAGCGCTAATTCTGATATACAAAATACGTAAAATAAATGTATTTAAAATTATTTTAACAAAATATAAATGCATATCTAGTAAAATACAACATTCTACCAGCATCAGAAAGTAGAAAACAACACGTACCTTTGTCGTCTTCAAACAGGTCTTCAGAACATGAATGCAGAGTGTGTGTGTGTGTGTGTGTGTGTGTGTGTTTGTACACTTACGAGTTTTTGTGCAACCAAATACTGTTGGTGTTTGTGTAACATTTGCTATGTAGATTACAGCATGCTCAATTAATCTTTCATAGAGTGGCTCCTTATGATCATTAAAACTGTAAACGAGTGAACCGAAGAGTGAACTGCACAAAAGAAAAAGAGGAAACTAGAAATTGCAAGGGACGGAGGGTGACTTACGGTCATTACACTGCGTCCCCGTGTAGGAGGTCATTGAACAGTCGCAGGTGTAGTTCTCCCACTGCTGGATGCAGATCCCCATGTTGGCGCAGGAGTCTTCTTGGCATGTAGTGCTAGGACCTATGGTGGCAAAGCAAAGCAATGTAATACTGGGGGCAAACGTCCCGTCATGCTGTTAAGGTGCCATGCAGGTGTGTGTAACAGTACACATGCAGTTTGGGTTAGTAGAGGTACTCAAAAAACATCCCGAAAGCTGACGTGGCATTCCCTATAAACGATTGGAGTTTAGTAATAAACATCATACTCTAGACATATTCAACATAGCTTGTTACAAAAAAGTAGATTCAGACACGGGGCCAAGCATGAACTTTCTCACATCTGCACAAAGGAACAAAGGTCAATGACAACATTTAAGAGCGAGATGTGTACACAGTCCAGTAGGTACTATTGTTACACATGTTAAGAACAATAGTGTGCACACCAGCCACGTGCAATCCAGTTGAGTGTGTTCCAAACACATCTTGTGTTTTGGCACACTTGGGTTCATTTTGAGGGAATGCAGCAAGAACAATAGAGCTCATTACCCAATTCAGAGGCAAGAGGGTGAATGCATTCCCTCTGAATTAACCGTGGAAACAAGATAATTGCAAAGAAACTGGCTTTGAGTGCATTTTTTTTTCTTGTCAAATACAAGAGGTTAACCACAAACATAAACTTTAGTTTAACAAAACGGGGAGAAAAGAAGGCTAAAAGCGCATTTACTGTGCAACGCAAAGTGCAACTTCAGTACTACGTCAAAGTTCAACATAAAATGATTCACCCCAATTTGTTGACTATTAAAACGGCGGATAGGATTTCGAATGGAAAATCGGAGAGAATCGCCACATAGTTCTCTCATGATTTTTCCATTCACATCATTCAGCCTTGTTACAGTGGCACATTAACATATTTACATGGGATACGGTCAAACATCACAGTAAACTGGTCTTTAAATTCAGACGTGGGAATTTTTGGCTTACGTTTTTGTACAAATTTGCAAGAGTGCTGATAAGGGTCATTCATATTAAGCAGTACATTTTAGTTATGTGCCTGAATCCAAATAGCTAACGTTACTGTGTTCCGATAGGAAATGAGGCGTACTACAGAATAAATAGCCTATATACAGGAGGAAAATATATATCCCAATGCCTTCTCTCACACTTACATCGTTGGGTAATTATACTGTATATTAAATATTAATATGTGGGTTTTTTTTACTTTCACTTTTAAGATTAGCGATCACATACTCTGTTTACACTAGGGAGCAGCAGTACTTACCACACATTTTGCAAGATTAGATGTTTGTCAGTGATGCTCAGGATCTGCAAATCATTCGCCATCGTCCTATCAGTCATCTCTTCTTACTCTGTTTATGTGGTAAGTGAAATTTGATGTATTAGCTAATGTAAACAGGCTATTGCTAGCAAGCGGCTAACCATGTTCCTTTAATGGCTCTGTAGAACGCGCTATTCATTTTCCGTGATTTTCCGAATACAGATTCACTACTGGGGCACATCCCTTATAATTGTTAAGTGTCCATTAAAATACTTTTCAAAAGTAGTAGTTGAAAACTGTAATATTGTGAAATAGTATTACAATTTAAAAGAAAAGCCATTGTAAATGTATTCCTGTGATACAAAGCTGAATTTTCAGCACATCTTCAGTGTCACATGATCCTTCAGAAATCATTCTAATATGCTGATATGCTACTCAAAAAAACATTTCTTTTTATTATCAATGTTGAAAACTGTTATGCTACTTAATATTTTTTTGTGGAAACTGCTACATTTTTTTCCTCATGGTTCTTTGATTAATGGAACTTTCAAAAGAGTAACATTAAATTGAAAAATAAATATTTTCTAACAATATAAATGTATGGTATTTACTGTCATTTTTGATCAATTTAATGCATTCTTTTCTGAATAAAAGTATTCATTTCTTTAATATATATATATATATATTATTAGTGAACTCAAACTTTTTTCCAAAACTCAAACTCCATGAAGTGAACCCCAGATCAAATACACTGGAAAATATAATAAACTGCCAATTTATGAGGAATTGTATTCAAGACATTTCCCTGTTTTTCCCTTTATATACTCAAAATGTGTTACTGAATGCTGAATCAAAAACTGAATACTAGTTAAATATTATAAATTAATTAATTAACCTCACATCCTTGTAACTTTTTTTTTATTCCTATCCCAGTTTCTGTCATTTTTTTGCCATTGTATTAATGTGACCCTAGACCACAAAACCAGTCTTAATTAGCATAGTTGTAGCAATAGCCAGAAATACATGATTGTGGTCAAAATGATTACATTTGAAATCTTTTATACAGAAATCACTAAGATATTAAGTAAAGATCATGTTCTATGAAGACATTTTGTAAATTTCCTACCGTAGCCAAAATAATTTTTGATTAGCAATATGCATTGCTAAGAACTTTATTTGGACAACTTTAAAAACGATTTTCACAATGTTTTTATTTGTTTGCACCCAGTCAGTAACATTGTCAGTAATTTTTGTCCCCTGCTAACATACCATAGACCTGCATGACCCTTATGACTGGTTTTGTGGTCCAGGGTTACAAATAGTTAAAGTACAGAAACTGCAACACCGGTGCATTCATTTTATTTATTTGTTTTTAAATAAGTTGTATGTACTGCCTAACAGGAACGACCTGCAACAACGAAGGAGCTAAATATTCCAAATACTGGGTGGCATTGGGTCTAAAATGTTAGTGACTTAATATAAATGATTTACCCTCAGCTGTGATGATACTCACTTCAACAGCAAGCACTCTTATTTGTGATGTCGCTTAAATAATAAAGCGAAAGTCACATCTGTTTGAGTTTACGTGCTCTGTGGGACGCTATCGGAGTTTAAAGTCTACGGTAGCGTGCCGACATTTCCAGATGGATTTTCATGCTAATTCTATTAATTATTTTGCTAATCATAGTGCTGTTCAGCGCATCTAAAGACAAGCGAGAAGTAACCCATGGTGAGCTACTTAATGGATTCTCCTAAGCCAGATTCCACTCTCAGCTGAACGTCGTTAGCGTAAAAAAAGAACAAGACAAGATACAGCAAAACAGAACGTGGGGACTTAATTATACAGGGGGGCCCATGTTTTATTAATGTAGACTCTCAGTTGCGATCATTACTTTTCTCTTCTCACTTTGCAAGTCTCACGACCTTCAGTAAAAGCACAAGGGCATTTTCTTTTGGAAAGAAGTGAACCATTTTATACCAAGACATTGTTACAGTGAACCAGCTAGTGTCCGCTTTATGTCTGGGTATTGGGAAGAGTACAAAACAAACCGGCACAAGACAAAACAGCAGCTTTCAGCCGAGCTCAGAATGGAATTGAACCTTATATACCTTGTAGATCTGCTTTGGTGAAACCAACTTTGTTAAGCAAGAAACAGAAAAGCGAAAACAATCAAACAGGTGAGAACGTGGTCGATGGCTTCTGTTAATAAAGCAATGGCTTTACTAACAGGGCATGCTTTACCATTCTTAGGAAGGGTTCGCACTCTTGGCCGTGTGTTAGAAACTATAATAACAGTCATGAAACTGATGAGTTGATTCAGCATGGCTGGGTTGAAACTAAAAGTAATGGCACTCAACAAAAGTAAACTAAAACTGCAGTTTGCTGATGGAATTGTGCCTGAAAAAATGATCTCATTTACAGTTTAAATATGTTCAGCCAATAAACATGCAGAAAAATCAGGCTTCATTTGCATATTTTATTCCAGTCCACTGTTTTGACAGCAAAAATGACTTTCAAATACTCAGTATGGGCATGATAATGCGCTAATGCTAACGTAAACCAAACTTCTAAGTCTATATAAAGCAAGCGGTTAGAGAGGGGACATTTTAATGATGTTGCGTTTTGTGAAAACAAAATGTTCCCCTGCATTACTGCAGCATGTAATCGAGCCCTCGCCTTCCTAAGCACAGGTGCATCATTGCCATCTGGTGGATGAAAAGCTTCATTACAACAGAATGGCGCATTCATTGCCATATGAACCAGCAAAGAATTCTGTTGCCATCGTGGAGCCATTCCATACACGGCTTACAGTTTTACTGTGCACAAACAGTACAGTACAGAGTGATGTTTCTTTCATGCTGGGCTGTGAACATAAAAACCTACTCACGTTCACTTTTGGATGCTGTGCGGGAGAGATAAACGTAAAACACACACACAAAGTTGTTCTATTCATGTATGAAATGAAGAACTGAATTCAAATGGTGTCGCGTATGTCTCTGCTTATAAAATATGACAAATATATCTTGTTACATCGGACGATCTGGTGGTAGCCTGTGTCCTGAAAATATGAATGTTAAAGATGAACAAAACGTTACTCTTTTCTTCGGATCTCACAGTCACAACAGGGCTTTTCACACTTGAAATAACCTATAGGGCATATCCTGATTTGCCATTCACACTGCTCGTCATTTACTTGGGGTCAACAATTATTCCATAATCGTACGTTTCACACTGTTACATACTAACAGAGCTGCCAGATACGGAAAACAAAATCAGCCCAATTGCTAATTGAAACTAGCCCAATCGTGTTTTTCCCGCAATTTCCCCCTTAGTCAGAGACCTCCGTTTATGGCAAGCTGTTTTGACTTTTATTAATTCGCAGGATATGAATTCTTGACATCAACAATTCAGTTTTCACTAGTTAAAATTTAATTTCAACTAGTAAAAACTATAATTCTTGATATCAAGAATAGAATTTCAACTAGTAAAACTATAATTGTTGATATCAATAATTGTATTTTCACTAGTTAAATGTAACCGTAGACTCCGATTCAAATCTAATTGTTGATCTCAAGAATTGATTTCTTGCTAGTTAAAATTCCAATTTCACATGTGACCCTGGAACACAAAACCAGTCTCAAGTCGCTGGGGTATATATGTAACAATAGCCAAAATTACATTGTATGAGTCAAAATGATTGATTCTTCTTTTATGTCAAAAATCACTAGGATATTAAGTAAAGATCTTGTTCCATTAAGATATTTTGTAAATTTCTATTTCTACTGTAAATATATCAAAACTTAATTTTTAAAAGGTAATATGCATTGCTAAGAACATACTTTGGACAACTTTAAAGGCGATTTTCTCAATATTTTTTTTTTTTTTTTGGCACCCTCAGATTCCAGATTTTCAAATAGTTGTATCTCGACCAAATATTGTCCTATCATAACAGACCATACATCAATGGAAAGCTTATTTATTCAACTTTCAGATGATGTATAAATCTCAATTTCGAAAAATTGACACTTACGACTGGTTTTGTGGTCCAGGGTCACATATTAGAAATACAATTCTCACTAGTAAGAACCCCTTTTTTTAATATCAATAATCACGTGGTTACTAGTGCAAATGTCCATTCTTGATATCAATAATTCAATTAGTGAAAATGTTCATTCTTGATATCAACAATTCAGTTGCTACTAGAGACAATGTTCATTTCTGATATCATGAATGGGACTGTTACTAGTAAGAATGCCATTTTAGATATCTGAAATTACTCTCCTAAATATTGATAACAGAAATACATTTTCAGAAATAAGAAATGTTGAAATACATTTACAGATATCAACAATTGACATTTCAACTAGTGAAAATTTAAATCTTGATATCAGGAATTGGCATTTTTACTAGTAACAGTGTAATTTTAAAATAAAGGTTTTTACTAGTGAGAATTGTATCTCTGATACATGAAATTGGAATTTTAACTAATAAGAAATCAATTCTTGATATAAACAATTAAATTTGAATGGGATGTGACATTTAACTAGTGAAAATTCAATTCTTGATATAATCTTTTTACTAGTGGAAATGTAATTCCTGATATCAAAAATTGCCATTGTTACTAGTAAAAATCTAATTTGTGATAACAAGAATTATCATTTTAACTAGTCAAAATGAATTGTTGATATCAATAATTCATATCCTGCGAATGAATAAAAGTTCAAACGGCTTGCCATACTCCGTCAAAATTGCGCTCAAGAGGAGCGCACTTCAAAAACAACCTGTGGTAACAATGTAGACGGATTTCAGGCAAAACCAAATGGCAATCAGTATTTTATCGCGACTTTTGTGTTTACACAACAGCTCTAGCTTTGCTCATCTTCGTATTATTGCCGACTGTACAGCGTTTACCTAATGGATTTTTCTTTTTTGAGCTATCCATCGTATTCTTCTTGTTGTTATTATTTCCCTATAGCGGCTAATGAACTGTAAGTCTTGCATTACTCCTGTTTTGAAGAATAAAGTGGGTAAAGGTAAGAATTAAACGCTTCTTCAGTCCAATTCAAATATTTTCCATCAACATTTGTCATTTTTTACCCATTTTGTTTCTGTCACGTGAATAACCCTGCTCCGGAGCACAGTTTCATAACCTCGGGTAAAAAGCGGTGTTAAGCATGTGAAACGTACCTTTATCCAGGTTTAAAAGCGAAGCTTAGAATGACGATAACCCAGGGTTAAGTGCAGTGTGAAAAGCCCTTATGTAGGTTCTGAAAGCATTAACAGTGAAGGGCAGCTATAAAAAATATTTGAGAAATCATATCTTGTGGTTTGCTGATATACACTGATATTGAAGAAGGAAAAATAAACCAAACAAACAAAGTTTGCGTGTTTTCACAATTGTGTATGTTTTGACATTAAACCATTCAATATGCATTAGTTTAGAGGAAAAAGACATTTTCATATCTGTTTAGGCCTGTGGTGTTCATTAACTAGCAGACTTTTGTCTTTGGAAATCAATCCCAGACTTCTGTATGTGATTATCAAGCATGCTGACATTGACATTTCACACTCACACAATGGACTCGTGCAACAAAACGTGAAGATGATACAACAAAAGACCAAACGATTTAGATTGATATGATTTTATTCTTGGTTCAACAACATGTAAACGTAACATGTAGGATACTCAACATAAAAGGAGGCTTTTTGTTCAAGACAACATTGAGATGCGATGAATGATGGAATTGTGATGGACAATTAATTTTGTGATGGATGGACAGATCATGTAAATGCTTATACACCAAGTTTTACGCAAACAAGACTATAATAAATCAAATAAAGAACAAGAGAACAAAAAAGTAAAAGGCCAAACAAACAAATAATGTAAAGAAAACAAAGACATTAACATGCACCGAAATATGGCAGAGATCTCATGTACATAAGAAAATGAATATTAGTAAGTGAAGAAATGTTCTTGTATGGATCTTAAGTGATCTGTGTTCTGATCTTTTGGACATATTTGGCATTTAACATACAATCATTTGTTATGATTGAAGCTTTGATGCTGGTTATATGACCATAATATCTGTACTTTCATTTTACTGACACCCAGCTTCCATTAAAATATGTCAAATTCCTACATACTCTGTATTTGAAAATATTTCTGTAAGATTTCCTTTGTTGTATTTATTTTGATATAAGATGGTATGGAGTTTATATAATTATATTACAATATATTAATGTTATGTTTATTTCACTCCCATCCAAAATATATATTTAAAACAACTTTCTTTTTACAAATAAACAATTGTTCTTAAATTATTAAAAATAATATTATATATACACTACCAATTAAAAGCTTGGGGTTGTTAATATTTTAAATGCTTTTGAAATAAGTCTCTAATGCTCACCAAAGTGCATAATATGATCAAAAATACAGTAAAAACTTTATATATATATATATATATTATTAGTACAATTAAAAAACAACAGTTTCAATATTTTAAATATATTATTTCTGAAATGAAAAAAAAGAAAGAATTTTCAGCCCTTGAAACTTTTGTGATTTTTGTGAAAACTGTGATACGTTTTTTCCCCAGGATTCTTTGATGAATAGAAAGTCAAAAAAGGACAGCATTTATTTATTTACTGTCAGGTTTGATCAATTTAATGCATCCCCACCGAATAAAAGTATTGAATTCTTAAAAAAAAAAAAAAAACTTACTGAGCCCAAACTTTTGAATGGTACTGCATATATATTACAGCACATTTAGCATAATTACTTAATAGCTGCCCATATTCTTGTTTTATTTTTAATGGTTTAAGGTCAAAACACATCAGATCAAATGCATAAAGTTCCATCTTGATTCAAAATACTGCAACGTAAATATTTCCTCTGTAGGTAGGTTCGTAAAAATGTCACTAATTCATACAAACAAAGACTTGGCTGATCCTAGCATGACCAATGTGGCCAATAAGAGTATTAATAAGCCAGTGGGCTCAACAGAAAGCTGACTGGGTGAGAGATGAGACAAGCAGGGTGAGAAAGATGGAGTGATGGCTCAGTGAGGTGGAGGTGGAACTACTGTTTGCATTCATGAGAAAGAACGGGCTCCTCGAGCTAGAGTTGTAAGTGGGTGTACCTTCGCATCCTCGCTCGATCTGACCGCTGCGGAACAAGGCGTCATTTATGAGGTCAGGAAGGCGTCCGTTCAGGTCCACAGATGCCAGGCAACCCTTAAACCCATCCCTGGAGGCCACAAGTTTCGGCAGGTTGTTATACATGTTGGGCCCTAATCCAGCGATGTAGAGGTCACCTAAGCAGAATGCAGATACAATAGATTTCCAGGTAAACCATGTAGTGATTAGACTGTGATTGGGGGCATGAGAATATGATTATTAGCTGGTTTACCTTTAAGGTCCAGATTTTTAGCGCCATTGACGACTTGACTCACTGCCTTGGCATCAACTTTGAGCGTGTGGACGTTACTGTTGTCTCTAGTGATGACAACGTTATGCCATTGGTTGTCATGAAGAGCTCGGTCACTGTTTCCCTTGATTACATTGGGTCCGTTGCCAAGATCAAACACGTAATGTATGTACCTAAAAACAGGAAAGTGAAGTTCAGTTTACAGGGAGAGTAGAAAGGCTATATCATATTCCATTCCAACTCTCAGTTTTCTAAACATGTCAATTTGAGATATGCTCATTGTGGATAAATCCATTTTTACTCTCCACTTCTCTTTTTTTATAACAAAGCAAACAGATATGAACTAGTCTCTCTGATTATTTTGGCCAAGAACTGCCAACTTTGACAGGAACCACATTTTTTAAATGCTTTTTATGAAGGGGTGGATAAATGATACCAATATAGATTGTCAATATATTATAACTGATGGTTAATTAATATGAATTTTTATGATTAAATGTCTGATATACAAAAACAAATTTTAATAACTGTTTAATTAATTTTTGACCCAATAATAGCAACATCTTTTGACTACAGCAGATACATTGTAAATCTTATTACAATTATTGTTTTTTAAGCCATTATGGGAAATTTATGGAAGCCCATTTCCGCCACTACATAAAAATTAAAAGGTTATTGCGGCTTTTTATCTCACAATTCAGATTTTTTTTTCCTCAGAAATGCGTGATACAAACTCACAATTTTGACTTTTTTTTCTCCAAAACTGTGATTATAAGTTCTAAAGTCCAATTCTGAGGAGGAAAAAAGACAGATATGTTTTCAGAATTGTACAGTTATATAACTGACTTAATTATGTGATATGAACTCACAATTTCGAGTTATAAAGTCAGAATTGTGAGATAAAGTTTTAAATTTTTTTAGGTTAGGTTAGTTTTAATGTGTTCGCATAATTGCAAGCGTATATATCTCAATTCTGACTTATCTCGCAATTGTGCGTTATAAAGTCAGAATTGCGAGAATTCTAAAGAGAAAGTCAGAATTGTGAGAAAAAAGGCAAGAATTGCGAGATATAAACTCACATTCGCAAGAAAAGTCAGAATTGCAATTCTCACAATTGTAAGTTTATATCCTGCAATTTGAGAAAAAAAATCGAGCAATTCTAAGAAAAAAAGTCATAATTGAGACTTTATATCTCGCAATTCTGACTATATAACCCGCAATTGCGAGTTTATATCTCACAATTCTGACTTAATTTCTTAAAATTGCAAGTTTATCTCACAATTCTGAGAAAAAAAGTCAGAATTACGGGCTTGTATCACAATTCTGACACAAGTCGCAATTACCTTTTTTACTTTTATAGTTTTATTCCTTCTTTCTTCTATCCAAACAATAGATTAAATAAGTTACTTTACTACTGAACACTGTTTTGGGCCACTAAATTATGTAATTTATCTGGCTTCTATATTAAAGAAACTATTTTATATATATATATTATAAAAAATATAAATAAAAAATTATAAAAAGTATAAATATCAGTCAAAAAAATATTAGTGAAAACTATTATCAGTCTATGTCTGTCTCTCTATGTAAATACTGGTTTAGCTTTTAGACTTCTGGATTTCTTCCCTCAATTATTGTATGCTGATAAGATTAAATGCTAGAAGACATTGTTTAATCTACTTCTTCCTCATAAGTGTTATGTGAAGCCACTTGTCTACCTTGTAAAAACTTTAACTGGCAAGGTAAAAAAAAAACGAAATAAAGTGGCTATTTCTTCAAAAGGCTTACCCTTTCACCAGCTCTACTGCAATGAAATCGCTTCCATCCCCGCTGTTGAAGAGGATAAATCCGTCTGGAGAGGTTGTCTTGAACTGGAAGAAAAGGTGCATGGATGTGTAAGCCTGCAAGGTCGCTAGACTCAGGTAACTGCTCTTTGACTTGAACGTCACGGGGTCTGCGATGATGGAGCGCATGCCAAAGCGAGCGTTGAGCTCGCAGTAGTCGATATCACCGTTCTTGCACAGGTCGATGTAGAGCATGCCATTGAACTTGAGGCTCTGCAGGTGACCGATGAAACTGGAGGGGATCATGGAGACGAAACGGCGCTCAGTCATTACGCCCGTCTCGATGTTGTGGAACTCTAACCGGGTGTGATCGCCCACCATCTGACCTACAAACCACAGCAGGTTGAAAAGGAAAACAAGAAAAAAGATGGTGCTATACTACACCCTCAAACAATATTACACTGCTGTACAGGCATGAAAAATGCGATCATACATTAAAACCCTGAATCAGGCTTTCTAACTACTGGTTACACAGAACGATTTCAACATTATGTCAGCGAAGCAATGAACCTGAATCAAAAAATGTATGTACTTTATTGCTATGAAACACTAAAGAAGTGCTCAAATGAGAACTGAAGAAGGTTCCTACAATTTATCAAAACCTCCACGTTTATTTCTGCAGTTTCTTGCAACAAAATTGCTTTATGAATACGCTTGAATCATCTATAGCTTCTCACATTAAAATATCCCATCAATAATTGTGTTGTCTTTCAGATTGAGGACCAAGGATAGTACCTTCTGCTACGTCATCGTCAACCGTTAGCTTGTAGCTTTTGCCCCTCCGGATCACACGCACAGTATGCCATTCATTATCATTGAGTTTTTGTCCGGCATACAGTGTCTCTGGTCCTTTGCCTGAGAACGACGGTCATGAAACGTTAATGCCAACCTGAATTGTTTCTGACCAAACCTTTGCTTTCAATGAGAAAAAGTGAAAATGTATTTGTTGCTTTAAATTTGATGCTAACCATGTGGCAAATCAGGTTAAACTAATTATTTTTGTAGTTGAGCGTTTAACGCAAAAGAGAAAGCAGAGGTTTGGTGCAGATGTTTTTGAATATTACACAAAACATAAGCTTTAACAAAAAACTAGAATTGATAGCTAATTTTGTGCCATGTTTTTCACAATAATCACTTCAAAACATAATATTGGTTTGAGATTATCCTGAGATTATAAAATGGCTTTTACTCATAAATGGTCTTGATACACCACTCAAGGACAAAGTTCTTGGTATCCCACTTGTGAATATGAAACTCTAAGTTGGCAAACCATTGGCAGATAGAAGTGCAATATGGGAAACCTGTTTGAAAAGTCAATCTTTTTGCAATTTTGTCTGGTAAAACGAGTGATACAGAAATCAAATGCTTCACCTTTAAAGTCAGAATCAGAGTTAATTTACAAGAAAGCAATATATTCTTTATGATGCAATACATTTGAGGAGTTAACTAGTCACAGAGGAAAGCAGTGAGGTGTTTTGGATTCAGCTCAGAGCGTGTTATAAAAATCACGCTCCACATCCCTCAAAATCTCTTTGCTCCTGGGAAATTGCGTTATGTACCTACCAGCATGCAGTTATCGGTAGTTCCTGAGAAAGAATATTACCTTCCACCCTCTTCAGCACTGACATAAATGTGTTTTGACCAACGTGAAGCTTACAATCCGCCATCACTGACAATTTATCATGTCTATTAGATCATGCCACAAACAATACCAAGTGCACTGTGCCCTACTGAATAATTGCGACTTCGATTTGATCCTGAAAGGGTAGCATTGTCATAATTTCAAAACATAATAATAACTAAGCAGAACTACTATTAAAGGCCACAGATGCAATTATCCTATGTTGAAAGCACAAAAATCTCACATCAGCTTACTAGGGTCACACTAATGCACGGATTCCTCTGCTGTATGCAGGTAATACTCTTAGAGCTTTTAAAAATGCAGGTCTTGTAGCAGGAGCTTAAGAACTAATAGCTCTGATAAGCACATCACTATAATTAGTGGCATTATATTAATCTGAGTGATGGAATGTGTGAACTGCTGCAGGTAAAGGGATATGAGACTAATCTAGCATGATGTGAGTGTTCGCTACTTGATCAGAATGACTGATGGAGGAGTAGTTGTGGGTCACTGGTTTACTTGGTGCATTTCCAGCAGGGCCAGGCTCTCTAGTACATCACCAATGCTCATCATTTGGCACAAACACTTCATATCTAAAGTAACTTTTCCCCCTTTTTTAAGGATAGTCACATGGAATTCAGCCGATTATCAGACCACTGTAAGAACAGTACTTAAGCAGTCACATATAAACAACATATGAAATCGCTCTAAAACAAACAACTATTACATGCAGATATCAAGATCCATAAGGCATGCAAGCCATTTATTCATTATTAATTTATTAATTTATTCATTATTCATACACATACATAGCCAATATAAGACAGCTGCAATTAGACATTCTTACCTTTCAAAGTGGTAAAATCAGTTACTTCATAGTGTGCTTTTATTTAAAACAATTAGGGGTCGACCGATTACTACAGATCAAGTAGACCGATAACCAATATTTTGAATATTTTGATATATATGTCTGGTGTAAAAATTAATATTAATGTCAAACTTAAGAATAACAAGGGCTCTGACAAAAAATCTTTAAATGCTTTTAAATTATTTTATCAGCAAATTTTGAAAATGGCCAATACTGATAACCATATAAATGCTTAATATCGGTGCTGACAATCGGCTAGGCCCCTCCAAAAATTATATAAATATCATGGCTAAACTGTTTGTAGTATTAAACAAAGACATTTCTGTATTTCTTATAATGAAAATTCCAACAACTGCTTTAAATTGTTTTATTGGCAAATCGGTTTTGAAAATGACGACACCGATAAACATAAAAATGCTTAATATCGGTGCCAATAATCGTCCAGGCCGATAATCAGTGACCAAAATAAATAAATAAATAAAAATATCATGGTTAAATTAATTGTAGTATTAATCAAAGACATTTCTGTATTTCTTCGTGCGAAAATTCTAACAACTGCTGTAAATTATTTTATCGGTAAATTGGTTTTGAAAATGGCCGATACTGCTAACCATAAAAATGCTTAATGTCTGCGTCGATGATCGGCAAGGCAGATAATCGTCTAGGCAAATAGTCGACCCCTAAAAAAATATGTAAATATCATGGCTAAATTAAGTGTAGTATTAAACAAAGACATTTCTGTATTTCTTAGAATAAAAATTCTAACAACTACTTTAAAATATTTAATCGGCAAATCGCTTTTGAAAATGGTGATAACCATAAAAATCCATAATTTTGGCAATGATAATCGGCCAGGTAGATAATCAGTCAACCCCTAAAAAATTATATAAATATCATGGCTAAATTAAATGTAGTATTAAACAAAGACATCGTCAAATCGCTTTTGAAAATGGTTATATTGATAACCAAAAAATGTATCAAAATAATCGGCTAGGCAGATAATCCGTTGACCCCTAAAACGTTTTATAAAACATTTCTCCAAAATATCACCTTTATAGTTTATATTAAAACATTGTCACTGAGAGAATTCAAGACCTATTTTTGAGTAAAAGCATTTTTTATTCTTATTTTTTATTTTTTGCCAAAACTGTAGAAATGTGTTTCTTTACTAATAGTATAAAAGTACACAAAGCTAAAGTAACAAAATATCATGGCTAAATTAAGTGTAGTATTAAATACATTTCTGTACATCTGTACAACTGCTTTACATTATTTTATCGGCAAATCGGTTTTGAAAATGACTGATACCGATAACCATAAAGATGCTTAATATTGTCATTGATAATTGGCCAGGCCAATAATAGGTTGACCCCAAAAAATTAAAAATATTAAAAAATATTTCTCCAATATGATATCACCTTTATAGTTTGTATCAATACATTGTTATTGAGAGAATTCAAGACCTATTTTTGAATAAAATCTTTTTTTTTTTTTTTTTTTTTTGCCAAAACTATAGAAATGTGTTTCTTTACTAATAGTATAATAGTACACAATACTAAAGTAACAAAATATAATTAGTGTGGTATTAAACAAAGACATTTCTTTATTTCTCATAACAAAAATTCCAACAATCGCTTTAAATAATTTTACCTGCAAATCGGTTTTAAAAATGATGGATACCGATAACCAATGCTTAATATCGGCACAGACAATCAGCCAGACCGAAAATCGGTCGATTCCTAAAAAAATTATATAAAATATTTCTCCAATATGATATCCCCTTTATAACTTGTATCAAAACATTGTCATTGAGAGAATTCAAGACCTATTTTTGAGTAAAACCATTTATTTATTTATCTATTTTGCCAAAACTGTAGAAATGTGTTTATTTACTAATAGCATAATAGTACACAAAACTAAAGTAACAAAATATCATGGCAAATCTGTTTTGAAAATGGTCGATACTTACAACCATAAAAATGCTTAATATCTGCACCGATATTCGGGCCAGGCCGATATATATATATAAAATATTTCTCCAATATGATATCACCTTTATATGAAAAAAACTGTCATTGAGAGAATTCAAGACCTATTTTTGAGTAAAAGCTTTTTTTGTTTTGCCAAAACTGTAGAAATGGTATAGTATAATAGTACACAAAACTAAAGTAACAAAATACATGGCTAAATAAAGTGTAGCATTAAACAAAGACATTTCTGTATTTCTTAGAAGGAAAATCCCAAGAACTTCAGATAACAACTGAACTGAATGTGCTTTTTAGCATCATTTGTGTATTACGCCATACATTAATAAGCTTAAAATTAATTGCAGTAGTTTGACTTAAAATACAACCAACCCAGCAAAACATATAAACCATTAAACATAAACATGACATCATATCATCATATCATAAGAATACGCTGAAATTAGATGTCATTAACATTAGTGATTTTACGTTCTCTGTACGCAAAAGTTTTCCAACTTATTTTTAGGAAAAAAGGTTGATATGTGGTGACTTTATAATGTGACTTTAAGTCCTCTACTAGCTGTAGTTATTGCAACACTGAAAAGATGGCAACCTTGTCTTAATACAACAAATAAACATAAAGTACTGTATTTCTGCATGCACAATAATATCTTGTATTAATGCATGCACTACTTTAAACTCAAATACTGCATTCCTTACTAAAGACAGTAAAAACAAAGTAGAACTTTTAGAACTTTTAAGCACACATTAAGACCTTTCTATAAAAGATGCTAATCGGGTAGGAAATAGATTGACATGACAGCTAAATTACAGGCCATCAAAACAAGCCATGATTATTAAGTCACCACCATTTATAATCGTGGTAAGCGTGACTGGAGAGATGCATCAACTGACCCTTTGACTAGACGCAAACTCTCCTTGACTAAATGGAGGAAAAGGTACAAGACATTCGTTTCAACAAGAGAATCATTAGGAGCAAAATGAAACTTGAGTGTTAACTTACTGGAGTTACAGTTTATCCTGATACAGTCTAGATGGGGGAAAATAAGTGACAGATGAAATTGCATCCTTCAAGGTTACAGCTGCAGACATCCAAAAACAATAATTCCACCCTTCCGGGGACGTCCACATGCAAAGAGGCGGCCATTTTTTGTATTATTAATAAAAGCATTATAATTTAATGAAAAGATCAGTGGATTAGCTGTAATTGTCAAAGAATTAGAGATACTGTCTAATGAAAAAAAAAAAAAAAATACTTGATTATTTTGCTGCTAAATACATTCTAAACATCAGAAAACACTGATATTTGCCTTATAAGCAAAGTTTAGTTTATAAAATTATAAAATGGCCGCTTGGAGCTCACCAACCACAAAGACTATTCAACACAGAGCTTTATTCTAATTTGCTTAAAATTCTGCTTTTAATTATGCTCAGATCTATCTGAGGTCCTGCCCCATAGAAATCACACCAGCTCATTAGCTAAATATGCTTTAATAGCTTAAATACATTTAGCAAGAAGTTGGTGTTAGGGCATTTTTCATGAACACTGATCGATTTCAAGCTCGCCTTCTCATTTTGACGGCATCATGCTCTGGGTTGGGCTCTGTGTGGCTGGATTTACCATGTGTCGTCAACCGCAACAGAAAAGTGGGAGCAAACAGCCTCGATCCAATAAGCACCAGCACCATGCAGTGGCCTCTGTACCTCCAGCTAGATCTTCCTGAGATCTGAGCACTTTACATACTACAATCTCTAACATATTAAAAATTGTGGTGGTCTTGGTTGTAGAGGTCTGAGTTGTCTTAAAAGTGAAATAACCTCGTATTTTGGAAGCTAGGGCAGTCCTGAGCGTACATCTAATGATATACATATGTATTTTCACTTGTGTTGTACGTATGCTGTCAAATCATTCCAGATGATTTCTTTGTGTATGCAGTCATAAGACATTCTTGTCTCTTTCGGTATGTTTACAGTGTGCGGGCTATGTTTGTCTCTACTATGGTTGAGCTGTCACAGATCATCAGTCCTACTGTCAAACCTCAGGCTGTTTCCTGCAGTGAGGTGTGAGTTATGTCACTTCCTTTAATGATGACACAGTGACTTAATGACCAGTTAAGGTCTCTCATCTCTCGGCTAACGGTAATGGTGTCAGGTTGAGGATTGAGAGGTGCTACCAGCTGCAGGTGAAGCTGAGAGCTCTGTTCTCGGGCTGTTTGCCGACCGGGCCGCAGGCTAAGGGCCTTTGAAGGGGTGAATACCATCTTTTGACAAAGCATGGAGAATGTGTGTCAGAGAACGGGAGAGGGAAGGGAGAGGTGATGGTGGTTAAAAGGAAGTGATGTAACAGAAAGGAAATACCAACCAAAGCACAAATGTGGTACGAATGGAGCCAACTAAGACAGAACATGAGGTTTGTCAGAAAAAGGTTACTGAAGACATTGTCAAGTAGAAAAGATGACAGGAATTAGTGTTGAGTTGACGATCAGAAAGTCACAACACTTGGAAAGGGTTTGCAATCATAAAAAAAAGAAATTACCCATTATTTCAAAAGTCAACGTTAAAAAACGAAAAATACTATGCAGTGCTGTGACTGTCTCAAAGGAGTTTTTGTCTTCACTATGACAATGATCATGGTTAATATATAAAAAAAGGCACCAAACATTGTGTCCGTTAGGTCTGGGCAGTATGATTATACTATATATGTGACACATTTTGAAATTCTGCACTAACTTTATTTTGTAATAGATACACCCGCAAAGAAATAAGTGGGCAAGAATGCTGTATGTTATTTACAGATGAGAGAAATTGAGAAATTTGTAGTTCTAAAAGATGCTGAATAATATCAAATTGTATATTTTAGTTGTTCATGGCTTACGCAATAAAGAATTCAAATGATTTGCGATAAGAGTGTGAGCATGATGACTTATTTAATCATGTGACCCTGGACCACAAAACCAGTCTTAGGTAGCATGGGTATATTTGTAGTAATAGCCAAAAATACATTGTATGGATCAAAATGTTTTTTCTTTTATGCCAAAAATTAAGTAAAGATAATATTCCATGAATATATTTTGTAAACTTCCTACTGTTAATATATCAAAACCTAATTTTTGATTTGTAATATGCATTGCTAAAAACTTAATTTGGACAACTTTAAAGTGAATTTTCTCAGTATTTCTAAGTATTTTCAAATAGTCATATCTGAGCCAAATATTGTGACCCTTATGACTGGTTTTGTGGTCCAGGGTCACATATGTGTTATCTATATATATTCTAATTTCATTATTTTTTGTTAAAGATTTAATGTTTTAGCCTGAATGATGTTATGCAGCTAATGGACTCCTTGTTGTTATAAATGAACTGATCTTTTGAACCATGTTTCAATATTCATGGAATATTTGCATCCATGAAGTTCAGAATAAAAGTGCAAACTATTTGTGTATTTTCCTATATTGTAATGTATTATATTACTTGTACAGTGATATAATGTCATACCACCCATCCCTAACGTCAATTAGTAGCCAAAATTTGAATTTACTGTCAATTACTTTAGTAAGAAAACAATCAATTCAAACTGAACTCAATCAAATGTCTGGTGAACCATGCAAATAAAGAAAAAACAATAAAACAACATCTTAATATATCTTATTAATGAATGTAATGATGGTGGAGGCAGGGGAAGGTGGGGCTGGAATGATGGACAGATAGGAAGAGAGAGAAAAAGAAGAAGCACTGCATCCTGAAGGAGGGGGGTTTATACAATACCTAAGTTGACCGTAAGTTTGACGCGACTGCCGTCCAGCTCTAGCCGAAGAGTATCGGCGGAGTCGCGTGAGGTGGTGGCCATGAGCAGGCCGTATGCCCGCTGAGACATGAAGCGAAGGGAAACGTCCTCCGCTTCAGTGTGCATCACAGTAGGCATCACCACTTTCATGTACATGCTCCCATCGTAGCTCAAGATGGACGCCTCTGTGGACAAAAGAATACAAGAATTGTTTCAGACAAGTTAGAAGTAAACTGAGATCTGAGAATATATTACAGTGGTGACCAAAATTATGAGGAGAGAGTGAGTACTCGGCGCGGCCGTTTTAGTGGACTTCTTCAGTTTTGTATACGTTTTATTCCATCTATAAAGTCTTTAATGTGCTATAAAAATATTAAAGTATAAAGTATTTCATGTGCAGCTGCGTCAGCAATGGTTGTTTTGCATTATGGAAACATCTTGCCTTGCATAAGATAAACTGATTTTATTCGCTATAACACTGCTTCTAATCAATTCGGATGTTAAAATATGTTCTCAAAACTCTGTACGGTTTGTTTATTGACAGGTTATGAAATCACAACATCTTTTTTTAGCTACGAGTAAAACGAATGAAGTTCGCAGTTCCCCAGGAAATAGCAGTCCATCAGCAGCTCAGACAGCACTATTTTGGGCAAATAGGATAACCATTTAATACACTCAAAATAAAATATTACTTTTAAAAGTTCGATTTTTATTTCTAAAATGCTTGTTAAACGAGTTTAAATGTATGCACAGTTGAAAACTATGCTGCATAATTTATAATTGTCTTATATTTTGTCCATGGGTGTTTTCACTTAATAAATGTTCACATTTTGATTATTACTGTTGTCTCTAGTAATTCTGTGTCTGCTTTTTAATTTCCAACCTATTTTTGGTTCATTTTAAGCCAGCAATAGTAATTTTCATTGAATATTTCAATTAATTAAAACAACTCAGCATGTTGGGTCAAAGATTTAACCCAAATGTCTGGGTTTGTCCATATTTGACCCAGCGTTGGGTTACTAAAATAACTTAAATTGTTTTTTATTTTTTAGAGTATAGTATTTTCACCAATTAAAAAGTGGTTTCAAGTCAGTTATTTCTATTTTTGCTGTAGTGTGTAAGTAGGAAATACCAGTTTACATTTCCAAAAATTCATTTTGCCATTAATTGTAATAATCCAGTGAGATTTTTCTTTGCACAAGGAGTCTGACGCCAGCCAGTGCTCCACACAGAGATCTGATCTCATCATCATCCAGTCTGTCTGGAATGACATGTAGAAACAGAACAAACTGAGACAGACTAAATCCAGTGGAACTGTGCTAACATCTCCAAGATGCTTCAAGAAACCTACCTGCAAAGTTACAGTACTGTTAAAAGTGTAAAAATTCTGTAAAATGAGGATGCTGTCAAAAATAATGTCATAAATAGATTACCTGCTATTAACTAAATTAAATTTGGTTTGACCATATTTTGCATTTAAAGCAGCTTTTGCCCTAAGTACACTTCCACATTGTTTTTTATCTTGGAGACGTTGCCACAGTTCTTCTGGATTTAGCCTGTCTCAGTTTGTTCTGTTTCTTCATTTTTTTCCAGACTGGATGATGAGGAGATCAGATCTCTGTGGACACAGTTGTCAGATCCCTTGTGCAAACAAAATCTCACTGGATTATTACAATTAATGGCTAAATGAATGTTTTGAAATGTAAACTGATATTTCCTACTTGCACACTACAGCAAAAGATAGAACTATCTGACTTAAAACCATTTTTTAGCTGGTGAAAATACTAGTGTTGTAATAATTTTGGCCACCACTGTATAACAAAAAAAATGCATACAACATAAAACAAAGAGCCTTCAAAGTCATCTTCCTAACGAAATGCATGACTATAACAAAGAACACTGATTTAACACAATCTGCACAAGCCTCCAACTAGTTTCTATTAACTGGCTCAACAGGTATATGAACAGATTTCTCCTGCCATGGGAAATGTTGAAGACATTTGCACTTTTCAGCAAGCTGCCACACAGACGGCCAGTCAGGCACTCCGCTAGGACAGAACTGATGGATACAGTGATGCCCTTTCTCCCCAGTCTCAGCCTCTGACTGTCATTCACACTTTATATGAAAGTATTAGAAAAGCCAGCTGGGCATAAAATTTCTGCTTTGACTCCACAGCATGTAGACGTCCAGATGAAAGAAAGGCAGGAATCACACACTGCATGTCTGGGCAGGGATTTTATAGAAGAAATTAAAGAGGCCACATAAAAGCTTGCTTTAAACACTTCTAGTTTCTAGCAACATTAAAAAAAAAAAAAAAAAAAAAAACCTGTGCAGAACAAGAAGATATTTACTGTAGTTTTAGTTAAAATATTCAACAAAGGTCAACATAAACCTCCAGATAAAATAATATATACCATTCAGATTTTTTTTAAACATAAGTTAATGATTTTAATGATATTTCTCAGAAAGGAGTCTGAATTGAAAACAGTGAGTAATTTGTACTGTACATTTTTTTTAAACAAGGCTGCATATGACAAAAATCAGACATGATTGATTCAGACGGATTTCAGATGTCCTGTCTTAATAGGGCAGAATATGAAACTATCCTAAAGAGGAT
The DNA here is from genome assembly GCA_033026305.1 of Cirrhinus molitorella. Classification (NCBI taxonomy): domain Eukaryota; kingdom Metazoa; phylum Chordata; class Actinopteri; order Cypriniformes; family Cyprinidae; genus Cirrhinus; species Cirrhinus molitorella. The sequence continues at coordinate 26,557,195 of CM065135.1, read as the reverse complement.
CACAAAAACCTCTGTTTTATAGATTTGTGTACAAAAGTTTACTTATTTACAACTACCTCACAATGTTAAGACCAAACCTATGACCTTTATCTAATAATGCTGACATTCTGAGTGGCTCAATTAGATGCTTACAATAATTTTGTCTCAGATATATTTCTCAAAAGTACACATAGTAGACTTCATTAAATCATAAAACATGAATCAATGATCACACGTTTTAAAAAAGATCAACAACAGATGATTATTTAATCCTGAGCTGTAAAAACTCCATTTTGAACAGATGCATCCTAAATATTGATGCATAGAAACTGCTGACAAACTCTACAATTACACAGCGATCAATATGTTATTATGTGCGATTAGTTGCTTTTCAATCCTCCCTGGGGCCCCCGCCAATTTTAATTTTACACCCGGCATACTAAGTAGAGAGTGGGAGAGAGAAATCGAGGTCGTGCTGCCATCAGTGAAGACGGACAGAAGAGAAACAGATAAGTGGGACTAACCTCTAGACAGTATCTGATGATTAACTCTGAGTGAAAGCAAATCAAAATGATTTTGTATCAACGTCATTGAGCAGCGAGCTGATGCGGGTGGACAGAAACATGTGACGAGAATGAAGGCACCAGAGATCCTCACAGGGTGGCAGTGTTTCTCAATAAGGGGCCGATGTTACACAACAGCATCCGGCAGCCATCTTGAGAGACTCACTTATGAGATTTGACAGTGCTGTTTCCTCTCTAAGAGTCTCGTAAATCCGTCTCAGGACACGTGAGGGCACTCATTCATTTGTTTACCTGTAAAACGTGGCCGTCTTTCCCTCTTTTAGATTTGTAAGATGAGATAATTAATGCAGTTCATGTAGCTGTATGAAAATGTATGAATCTGACATTTCGGTATATTAATTAAGCCTGCTTTTGTTTTCCTATGTAAATAATGAACACAGAACTTATTCAATCACATGCCCGAATGAAACACGATTCATGAAAGTCAAATGAGCTGCAAAAAGCATTACTCATGGGAGAGGCTAATTCAATAAATAAAGGGCTTTAACTGACATTCCATCTCACTAATTGATGACTGAATAGATGGAATGTTTAATCAGAATAGTTTTTTCTCTCTCTCTGTGCTGCATCTGAACTTTTGGATGTGTATTATCTTTCACAAACACATCTTTCATGCATTCATGCACAGATATGCAAGTCAGATTTCAAGCACTTTCCAGCAGTGTGACATTCTATACTCCAGATAAAAACATTTTTGTAATATTTTATGATTATTATAGATGCTGTTTTTACTTCATATTCATACTTTTTTCAAAAAAAATAAAAAATAAAATACTTGTCACACTCCAGTAGGATTTTTAATGTTTTTTAAAGAAGTCTTTTTTGCTCATCAAGCATGCGTTTATATAATAAAAGTATTCATTTATATAATTTATTTCCAAAAAAGAAAAAAAACTGACCCCAAGCTTTTGAATGATACAGTGTATAATGTTACTAATTATTTTTTTTTTTTCAGATATATGCTGATTTTTGGATCTTTTTATTCATCAAAGAATCCTGAAAAAAAACTGTTTTAAATAATAATAATAATAATAATAATAATAATAATAATAATAAATGTTTCTTGAACAGCAAATCAACATACTAGAATGATTTCTGAAGGATCATGAGATTATGAGTTTGATCACAGGAATAAATTACATTTTAAAATATATTCAAATAGAAAACAGTTATTTTAAATAGTAAAAATATTTCAAAATTGTACTGTTTTGTTGTACATTGGATCAAATAAATGCAAGCTCGGTGAGCAGAAGACTTCTTTAAAAAAAGCATTAAAAACCTTTGACTGGTAGAGTATACTATACATACACGTCTACTTATAAGGTAAAAAAAAAACACTGTCATAAATAAATAAATAAATCTGATGTACGGTTTACTTTAAAACCATTTTCAACCAGGAATTGCTAGTGAATTTTACAAACAATTACAAAGAAATGGCAAATAATTTTGAAGTAGAAAGACAAAAACAGTATTTTCTCTATTTCTAAATTTATTTATTTTTTATTATTTTCTATATATTAACTTTGCAAAATATGTATAACTGGTGCATTTTTGCAATAAAAATAATGGACCCTGGGTGAATGCATTTGCGTGAGCACATTTATTTGTTTATTTATTTCAAGTTACAGGCCTTGCTTGAGGCACCGGTAACACATTTGTGTCACACCATTTCGATTAACCCGGATGGCTAGCACTCTGGAATACAAATGTATTGATTTAGCTTCTAATATTGAGTGAGCGCAGGCTGCTTAATTAAGGTGTATCTGTGATATGATCTATCATCATCATCTGTGCGCCACAGAGGGATCAGACTGACCTGTACCGAGCTCTGTCTCAATGACATAATGAGAGAAACATCAGGCATAAAAGGCAATCAATGTTCATTAAATTGTCAGTCTTCCTGCTGCTCTCCGGCAGACGACAAACTCTAAACTGAAGATGACAAGGACATTAATGCAGACAGCAATTCAACCTTCAATCTCTCCTGTGAGACAGAGACATGCAGAGACCATTTGGTACACAGCGCCTCAAAACAGAGCAGCTGTTGCTGCTGTCTTTAGCTGTCCAGTTAGACTCTTAACCTTTAGCAGCTCCTGTGGTGCCACATGCTGGAAATTAAGACGGAAAGAGAGAGATTTTTTAAAAATCTGCCAACTACCCAGTTTAGATTTTAAGTAATTCCTCATGACATTTCATTAACCACTGTGAGTATGAGAGATAATTATTATAATAATAGGCGATTCAGGTGTACTAAAGGAATAGCTCATGCAAAAATAAAAATTTGCTGAAAATGCACTCAGTTGCAGGCCATTCAAGGTGTAGATGAGTTTGTTTCTTCTTTGGATTTGGAGAAATTCAGCATTACATCACTTGCTAACCTCTGGATCCTCTGCGGTGAATGGGTGCCGTCAAAATGAGAGTTCAAACTGCTGATAAAATATCACAAGCTACAAACAAATCCATCGTTATCCGACTTCAACTTCAAACCATTGCTTCTGGCTAAAATACAAGTCTTTTGCATTCTCTGAAAAAGTTCTCTCATCTGACCACAAAACCAGTCTTAAATAGCATCTTTGCAGCAATAGCCAAAAATACATTGTATGGGTCAAAATTAATGATTTTTATTGTATGACAAAAATCATTAGGATATTAAGAAAAGATCATGTTGCATAAAGATATTTTGTAAATATCCTTCTGCAAATATGTCAAAACTTAATTTTTGATTAGTAATATGCATTGCTAAGAACTGCATTTGGACAACTTTAAAGTCAATTACCTCAATATATAGATTTTTTTGCACCCTCAGATTCCAGATTTACAAATAGTTGTATCTCAATCAAATATTGTCCTATCCTAACAAACCATACATCAATGGAAAGCTTATTTATTTAACCCTGGACCGTTTTGTGGTCCAGGGTCACAAATATGCACAGATCAACCATCATTTACAAGGGAAAAAAACAAATATGTCAGTGGATTTTGATGTGAAGGGACAACAGTGGACAGACTTTTTCACTTGAGGAAGCGCTATTATGGATTACAAAGTTGAACTGGATGATTTTGAGTCATTTGCATTACTTTTGGATTATAGTGATGTTTTGATCAGCTGTTTGGAGACTCATTCTGACGGCACCCATTCACTGTAGAGCAGGGGTAGGGAACGTTGATCCTCGAGAGCCATGTCCCTGCAGATTTTAGCTCCAACCCTAATCAAACACACCTGAACAAGCTAATCAAGGTCTTCAGGATACAGGTTGGCATGTTTTTCTTCAGGGTTGAAACTAAAATCTGCAGGGACATGGCTCTCGAGGATCAACGTTCCCTACCCCTGCTGTAGAGGATCCATTGGTGAGCTAGTAATGTATATTTCTCCAAATCCAAAAAAAAAAAAAAACTCATCTATATCTTGGATGACCTGAGGGTGAGTAAAGAAAGTGAGCATGTTTAGAAATCATTCACCAATACAGAAACTTTTTTTTATTTTTTTATGGGAAACAGTTCGCAGGAAATGACACACCTTGTCCAAATATTCTCTGCTACTGTAGACTAATGATGTAAACACTAAACTAAAACCTTTTACTAAACCTAAATCATTTAGGAAATTGTTCAGCACAGACTTGCAGGTGGTCACACCCACACAAACGGTCACATCCACATGCAATAATGCATCACAGGTGTGTTTTCTATTTTGTAGAGAAAAGCAAATACCCAGATGATGCTAATTACAATCTCTAACAAGAGCGAAAGAGACGTCATTGCCATAATCACATAGTATAAATGAAACAGAGTCACTTTCAATGAGCATTATTTTGTCACAAGGGAGAAAATTTGTTTTTCACAGCACAACTGATCGACAATCCTAACCAATCATAAATCTAAAAGTGAATCAGGCTTGAATCACAGGCCATTTATTTGAAGCCATCCTAAAATGTCACGAAAGGGGTTAACAAAATGAATCTATTATCTTACTTAAATTCTTAATACTTTAAAAGATTTAAATCGGAGTCATCTTAGAAACAGAAATGAAGCACATCATTACGCATTGTAGCAAACAGGACAAATATCTAGAAAACAGCATCTGTCCTTAAAATGTCCTCTATGTCCCTTGGTTGACGATCACAGAGACTCATTTCACATTTCCTTTCTGTGCCACTAGATGGCAGCAGATGCCTTATGATGTTAATGCATGTAAAATCAATATCTTGCAGTGTTTTTTAAACGGTTGCACGACAATTAATGTCAACCAATGTTAAATACACATAACTAAAAGCACTTCTGCATGGATACGGTGCACAATAAACTATTTTAAAGAACTCACGCAAGTTTCTTACTGTATGTATCCTTCAAAACCACTTAAAAGTGTAAATCAGTTCTCACACTCTGGTCTGCTGGAGTGGGCACAGGACTGGTTTATAGTGAAACCCTGAAAAGGGCTTCTGACACCCGCAGTTGCCATAAATAGCGGAGTGAGCTATACTGCAGCAACAATTTGAATAATTTAGAGCCGGCCTTAAAAAAGAAAAAAGGAGGACCAACTACATTAGGCACATCCTCCTCCACGTGCTGCTTCTCTGCTCCTCCCAACGCCGACACAAAAGGATTTACTCTGTTCTGTTTCAGCCGTGATTGTGGAAGCAGCTTGCGGACCGCTCTCGTCTGCACTCATTTAGCTTCAGAGCTGGATTAGAAACAGTTCAATAACTCTCCTGCCACTGAAAATAAACTGTTTTCAACCACAGAGCCGCACCGCTTACAGCAAACCCACAAGCCGTCCATGAATCCCTCTCTTCTTGGGTTTCTTATTTTATTGTAGACAGCAGGGAGATATTTATTATTTCTCCTAGATAGCAATGAAATTACAAAACACATTTCGTTTTAGAAAACACTTGAAATCTCACCTGTGGCCTTGGTTTTCAAAGGTTGTATTCATCCTAGAATGACTTGCATTGGCATCGTAACTGTACATCATGTGCACATATGCTAACCGCTATGCTATTTCCTATATTTCTCATCTTTCTCATGTGGACTCTCTCCGTGTGCTTCCCTACTGTGCTCTCCTTCCGTGTCCTTTCATTGCTCATTTGAATTTTTCTAAAGGAAGAAAGCAGGAATGGCAAAAATGACTACAGAAACAATGATGTAACAGTCTGGTTTCACTTGACGAAGGTCTTCGATTTGAAGGTTTTTGGGGCTGCCAACACCTGCGATCTAAAGAATTCAGCAGGCCCGTGAGTGACTGTTAAGAGCATGCTAGGTGGATTATTGTGGGCCATCACCTCTTGCTCCTCTAACCAGCTGTGACGGAGGGGCAGACAGAGACCTCGGCTCCTGTGTGCCTCCATGCATGGAGAGAAGGGCGAGAAAAAAGCCGCATTGATGTAAAATGAGATACTATGGGATGTGAATGCTCAATGATGACTAATTTACTCTGTGTCAGCTTGAATTTGTAGTGTGATAAAACACTATTTAAATGCTCAGTACTATTCAGTGACCTGAGAGCCAGCTTATACATAGTCAAAAGCCTGTCAATGCGACATTATCAACATTAAGTTGGCTTCAAGAAGTAGCATTTTTTGAAAAACAACTATAAGGACGACAAGAACAGATAGATAGCATATAGATATCTAAATAGATAGCATATATAATCTATTTATGCATATAGCATAAATAGATTTATGACCAACATGTAAAGCGACCAAGCACATTTAGTTTCTTTTAGATTTGAGTTCAGGAGCGGTTAAATGTGAAATCAAATATTTTAGAAAAATATTAGAAAAATGAAAAAAAATTTGAGAAAAATAAATAAATAAATAAATAAATAAATACACACACACACAGGTGTGCTCAAGGATATAAAATTTACATGCCTTTTAATATCACTTGGACACTTAAAGGATTAGTTCACTTTCAGAACAAAAATTTGCAGGTAATGTACTCAAGGCAAGGCAAGGCATGTTTTTTTATGTTTTTTGAGAGAAAAGAATTCAGGATAATGGATATGTATGGTGCCCCCAAGTTTGAACTTCCATAATGCAGTTTAAATGCAGCTTCAAAGGGCTCTAAACGATCCCAGCCGATTAAGAAGGGTCTTATCTAGCAAAACAATCGGTTATTTTTGTGATGTGCATGCATAGATCTACATCGCTGAAGAAATACCAATCTAATGTTTACAAAGTGAACATACAGAGAAGATCAAATGCCCTTTACAAAAAAAAGGTAAAACAGCGATGTAGGATGATTGTGAAGTTGAAGATGAAAACGAGATGGGAGTTTTTCAACATACCCTAACTGTATTGACCGGGATCACACAAACTACGCATGCGCATCACAGAAACAAGACAAGACGAGCATTTGAGGTTAAAAAGTATATAAATTGTCAATTTGTTTCGAAAATAACCAGTTTTGCTAGATAATAACTGTCTTGCTAGATAAGACCCTTCTTCCTCGGCTGGGATCGTTTAGAGCCCTTTGAAGCCTCCTCAAAAAACTATTTCTTTAATGAAGACTGAAGAAAGACAGACATATCTTGGATGACAAGGGGGTGAGTACATTATCTGAAAATTTTTGTTCTGAAAGTGAACTAATCCTTTAACTATGGAGCAGAGATGTTAAGGCTTTTTCTGATTGTAATCAATTCTCATTTTTACGAAACAATATCGATTCTTAAATCTCAAGAATTGAAATCCATATCCGGTCTAATGTAATCACTCAATCAGTGTTTCAACCATGCAAAGACATCAATATAACAACATCTTGTAAACAATGTCACATAACGTCACATTTACCTCCGAAAAAACATATTCAATGACCATAAACCAGTTAGTCAGATAGAAAAACTCTAGAGAGGAGCATTTTGCTAAAAATATGCACCATATAACATTCATTATGTTTAATTTATGTTTAAATAAATCCATCAAGTAAGGACAGCCATCATTTAAATGTTTATACATCAAAAAAAGAAAACAACTGGAGTAGAAATATACAAATCAGTTAAGTTTAACCTTCAATATTATAGTAATGTTTTACAGCATTAGTTAAGAGATTTTTTCAATTACAGTAACAGATAAAACAAAATTACTAATTTATAGCAATAGAGATATATACTCATATATGCGTGAAATAAAAATGTAAAAAAAAAAAAAAAGTTATGAATTCTGAAAAAGTCTAAATAGACAGACAGACAGACAGACAGACAGATATTGTCCTTTTGCTGTTCACTTCCTGTTAAATTAAAAATGCAGATATTCTGTTCCACTGTCTGCTCATTTCAATAATTATTCAAGTCTGCATGACAGATAAGTGCTCAGAGACAAACGAAAAAAAAAAAAGACTTTGGAAAGAAACATGCTTCCATTTTCTCTGAATACTGAAAGAAATTAATGTTCCTGCCACAACAGAAAAATAATAAGTTGCTTTCACAATCGTCTGTGTTCATGTATTGTCCTAAATCACAGACTGAAGGAGTCAAAAACAAAAGTATTATCTTACTAAGAACACTGCGATTAGCTCAGAAATTCATGTTACTCCGCCACAATAGTATTACACAAGATGGCAGACTGAGATAAGGTGAATAAATGAATTTCTACTCCAATAAAGAGTGTTTTTATAAACCATTTGTACAGCCTGTACAATAGACGTACAGTATCTCTACTGATAATGCATTAGAAGACAAATGTTTATTTTCATTTAAAACAATAAAAGGTGCAATATTTCATAGCTTACCTATCAGATGGTCTTTATTAAAGTGAAAATGGCCAGACTAGGCTCATGACAGACTTTATTTTTTAAGACATTTAGTGATTCTAATTAATTCATTCCAGCTCACCATTTTGATTAGTCATGAACTCTCTGAAATGAGTTTTAATTCTGATCGGTACCAGAAGAGTTTGTTGAAATCTACTGAATAATTCATCAAAATGCTTTTAAAACCTGAAATGGCTTTTGAAACCTTGATTTAAATCATCATATTAAATATTAGGGCTGTGCCGATTTTCGGACCCGATCATCATGCATCATGTATCTCGTCAGTAATGCCGGTTCTGTGATTAGCCGTAAATCTAATTCACGTTCATTCACGCAGCCGCGTTTACTACACAGAGCCGTAGTTCTCTGACAAGCTACGCAGTTTTGCCTGCGTTATCGATATGTATCGCCTGTGATAATGAAGGCGATATTGCGTAGTTTGACAGTGAACTACGGCTCTGTGTAGTAAACGCGGCTGCATGAATGAACACGTGAATGAGATTTAGGACTAATCAGAGAACCGGCGTTACTGACAAGACACGCATGATGATCGGGTCCAAAAATCGGCACACCCCTATTAAATATCCAGGTCTGATTATAAAATGTTGGCCAATGAAAAAAACTGTTCAAAACCTAATGAGCTTTATCAATAGTTCAACACTTTCATATGGCTCCATCTGTCATTTTGGATCAGCTGTTGCAATTGCCTTTCTGTAAAAGATACATGCTATGCAGCCATTAGTGGACTTAAATAGTAGCTATATGCATATAAAATATGCTAAGCATATAGCCGGAATATATCCTAACAAAGATGAAATGCAAGAATAGAGTGAGAAAGGGAAAATAAAGAGCCGGAGAGAATGTGGAAACTCTCGAAATATCCAATATCCACAACTGTCAAGCAAAGCAATGCTATCTCCCATTTCCTCAGGCAGCGGCGGAGACCACCTCTCCCCTCTCGTGATGGAATGGCATGTTTTGTACACTCACGCTGAATACTTTCTATTGATGGGGTCTGATATGTCAACACGCTGATGCATCTCGTAAAGGAACAAATCATTTTTACCCGGTTCTAAATAAAGAGCTACACAAGGGCAGACAAAAAGTTCCCTTTCACTTCCGTCTGGATGAGCTTGTGTACCGTTGGCAAATGAATGCTGTTGTTAGTGCTACACTGATTGGCTATTCAGCGTGATTAGAGACTTTTCAAAAAGAGGTGAATGATAGGGAGGGAAAATCTGCAGAATATGAGCTGATTTTCTGAAGCTGTGAAATCAGGCAGATTGCTGGGGATGGAGAGGAAGGGATGAGGGAAGATAACAAGGCCTCGGGACCACGGGGGCGGCACGTTTTGATCGACTGCTGTGAAATCTTATACTGACGTGTTTACCCCCAAGACCTGACTTGAGTGTTGATCCATACCCTCAATCCTCAGTCCAAAATGTCTGAACATGTGGGTAAGTACGTATATGTGAGTGTGGACTCTGTATCTGTGCATTAGTGACAGGCACAAGTACTCTAAAAAGACCACAGCATACAAATAAATAAATATGTACATTTTCACTACCAGTCAAAAGTTTTTAATGATTTTTAATGTTTTGTAAAGAAGTCTCTTCAGCTTAACAAAGCCTGCATTTATTTGATCCAAAATACAGCAAAAGCAGTAATATTGTGAAATATTTTTACTAATTAAAAATAACTGCTTTCTATTTGAATATATTTTAATATGTAGTTTATTCCTGTGATCAAAACAAAATTTTCAGCATCACTGTTCCAGTCTTCAGTGTCACATGATCTTTCAGAAATCATTCTAATATGCTGATTTGCTGTTCAAGAAACAGTTTTATTATTTTTTTGTTTTGTTTTTTGAAAATTCTACTTGGCTATTTTCAACATCATCATAATAATAATAATAATAATAATAATAATAATAATAATAATAAATGCTTTTTTGAGCAGCAAATCAGAATATTAGAATGATTTCTGAAGGAACATGTGACTGGAGTAATGATGCTAAAAATTCAGCTTTAAAATCACAGGAATAAAATTTATTATAAAATATTCAAATGGAAAACAGTTTAAATAGTAAAAATAATACATTTGACTGTTTTTGCTGTAATTTCAATCAAATAAATGCAGCCCTGGTGAGCAGAAGAGACTTATTTAAAAAAAAATTAAAAAACTTTTGACTGGTAGTGAATATTTTTATATTTATTTTATTTTTATAAACTAACTTTTGGAACCCAAATAAGTTTATATCATTTTACATTTATATAGTTCTTTTATATTTTTATTTAAATACATTTAAATAAGAGAGTCTTTTGTGTGTTTCATTTAAAGAAACATTAAAAAATAATCAACAAACCACTTATTAAACTATTTTTAGCTTGATATATCATATTAAAAATACAAAACTCAAGGGCACTAGGCCCTGAAATAAACACTTGCATATTATGGAAAATAAATAAATAAAAAAGCAGACTAACAGAATATCTCAACGCCACATCAGACATTTTTCTGTCTGCGAGTAATCAAAATAAAACATGTCTGTATTTTTGTTTGCGGATAAACGCATTTGTAGCTGCATGAATAAATTGCACAAATCTAGATCTTTTTCAATTCTATGTGTTTTGTCTTGTGAATTTCGCCATGAAATGTTATACTCCAATCATTGTGCATTTTACAAAGGTTCCTCCCCCTCATCATCTCTCCAAAGAGAATGAAAGAGAGAGACAGAGAGAGAAATGAAGGCAATCAAAAGAAAAGACAACCTGAGGAAAGAGTAAAATCACTGACATAATTACCCAGATTAGGCTGGAAAGAGTAATTGCAAGATAAACCCTCACGGATGTCATCTCTATGTGCTCTTTGTGGCTTAATCAGAGACACTACAGTAGCAAATCAATATATGCTAAAAGCCTTCGGCGGTAAAGCGGTTTGTGCTAAAACAGGAAAGTAAAACAAAACTGCAGTGCACTGAAGAAACCTACAGTTTGTGTTATAAAGTTTTACAATAATCGCCCAGACCTCCGTGCCACATGGGTTTTCACTACGGTCAAGCCTGGGAGAAATATAGTATCGACAAAGAGGAAAAAAAAAACTCAGAATGTGAGTGAACTCAGTTGTGATTATATTTGAGTGTTGTTAAGGGACTGTAGCTCTAGCATTCAGTGCACTCTCATGTGATTTAAGGGCCACGGCTGTGGAGTCCACTTTGGCTTTCTTAGGCCCCCAGGCTGGGATAGATGACCTTCACACTGCCTGAATCAATAGCAATTAACTTGTGCGCTAGTAGAAAACCAAAGTTCCCAGTACAACTCGGCCTGTTTGCGAACACTAAAAAACACATTAAAAACAGAGAATTTAGACACATATAAATTAAATTAACAATCCGCATGGCAAACCATGCATATGAACTGAAATATCTGAACCAATTATCAACATATCAGCTCATCCCACAATCATCCAATCTCGTTATTTAATTTAGCATTACTGAGGCATGACCTGTCGAGGTACTTTTGTAATGATCAGGGCCGTTCGCACGGAAATTAGGTTTTGCATTTATTAACCAAACAAACTCATTTTCTACATTAATGACTGAAGGAATTAACGTGCAAAACTAAATCTCAGCACTAAATTGGCAAGGCACACCAGACGATGCGGTAAAATGGCTTCAATTACCGCATGGAAACAGGTTTTACCTGTTTACATGGTATTAACTTTATTCTACTGTGAGCTATAGCAGTATTGCTTTTTTTAAAGGAAAATGTTTTAAACCATCATTCAGATACATTAACATTAACATAAAACAGATTGTTATGATATTGGCTTGGAATTATACTGTGCATTATGTCCTGTGATGTATTAATGTATTAATGAAATGTTTATTATGCAAAATAATAAACTATAAATAATATGGCTGAGAATCTTTGGGTAAATAGCAAAATGATTCGATTCACGATTCATAGGGTTTCAATATGATTCAAGAGCGATTTTTGCAAATTCAGAACAATTCGATTCAAGAGGATTCACAATAAAATTTCATGCGATTCCTTTTTTAAATGTATTCACAGGATTATTTAAAATGCTTCCCCTAAATTCTTGACATGCTTAGTCAGGGGGCAAATTACACTTCTGCCTTTATGGAGTCAGAGAGAGGACAAAAAAAAAAAAAATACTTTTGTCCACTGTTCCTGATGTTAGTTTAATGATGCTATGGCATGACATACAGCATATGTGGAAATTTACCCTAGTGGCAAGTAATATATTTAAAATACATTTGTTTTAGACTAAGTATAGTTCAAATCTATTAACATATTTACTGATATATCCCTCGAGACTTATTGATATAAAAATTATAACTAACTTTATTTGGAGTACTACATGTGCACAATGCACATTTCTTAATATTAAGCCTAAAATGTGTTTTAATGTCATTATTGCTGAGGATTGTTTTTGAATAACGAAGTCTGTAAAGGCAAGATATTTAAAGTGTACCTGAAATAATAGTTCCACTTTAGCACAATCAAATATACTTCAATTCATCTTTAGTTGGACTTCAGCACTATACTTTCAATTTAGCACACTTTATGCCAGTTTACAGGCTACTAAAAAATAGGGCTGTCAAACGATTAATCACGATTAATCGCATCCAAAATAAAAGTTTATGTTTACATACTATATGTGTGTTTACTTTGTATATTTATTATGTACATATAAATACACACACATACATGTATATATTAAAACTAAATATTTATATGTATATAATTTATTCCTTGTATACAATGTAGATTATAAGTAAATATAAATATTTTAGATATAAATCTAAAATATTTTTCCTTAATATACACATGCACGTGCGTTTATTTATATATACATAGTAAATATACACAGTATACAAATATATGGTATGTAAACACAAACTTTTATTTTGGATGCGAATAATCGCGATTAATCGTTTGACAGCACTATTAAAAATACATTTGCAAGGTGTTTTAATTAAATTTATACAATTTATTTGTAGCATGCTTCACATGAAATACATTTATTTCAACTACATTTTAGTATATTTATTTCTCACTAGGGTAGCCTATGTAAGCCAAGATTTTTTAAAAAAGGCTTTAAAAGTAGGCTTACATTTTATGTCACACCACTTGCATGATCTGAGCTTCTTTATCGTATTTTCATAAAAAGAAATGCTACAGCACAAATGTCAGGGCATGTCAAAACTTCTTCAGGGCTCAAAAACACCCTCAGACCCCAGAGGGTTAAACTTTCCCATTCTATCGGCGAATGATGATTCTGATGATGTAACGAATGCAACATTCACACATCCTACTGACACATATACCTCGCACTCTAATTTCAAAGTTGTTGTTATTTTGACCATTTCCTTTGTACTTTCGGTTTAATGGCATTAAGTTAAAAGTCAATTATCATTCAGTGGAACTGTGCGCATGCTTTTAGACACTTGCATTGTTTTGATCCGTCCAAACGCACAGCCTTCAACTGCTCAGGTAATGTCGATGGTATGACTGAGAGCTGGTAAAAAACTACAGGAAAGTAAAACTACTTTACTCTAGCAGTAGTGGCCAGAAGTACTAAGGAGAGATCACACATTGGCTGCTCAAAAAAAAATGTGTTGGTGAGAGTGCGCACTCAATCCAGTGACAGTCGGTAATTTAAGCGTGTGAAGGAGAGATGTGAGGGAACAAACACTATTCATGGTTTCCTTTAATTCATGCTTGTAGTAGTTTAATGTGTATATATTTTAAAGCACTGAATTGCTAAAGAAATTGTGATTCATTCGATTCTCACCATTTTAAAATCGATTACTAGCTGAAATCAACGATTCACGATTCAAAAATCTATATTTCAAGATCGATGCATATGCATCGCCAGGTTTTGTAATCGATGCATCGAGAAAACGAGTGAATTGTTACACCCCTAATAAATAAATAATAAGTAATAAACGGGACTGTGCTATATTAGTCAATGCTATAGTCAATGAGTTACATACAGTATACAAAAAAAGCAATATTGCAATATGCAAAACTGTACAGCACTTTATTCATGTCTTTCACTCCTCAAAAATGTTGTTTTCTGAGCTCATATGCAGTATATGCAATGGTGTTGTGTTAAATTTTAAGAAAGATATATAAAATGACCTTGAGAGACCCTAGCTGCATAATGGATTTAATAACTCTCATTAAGAAAACGTGATTCAGTCATTTCAGACTCTCTAGCTTGCGCTTGTTTTATATTCCGGAAGGCTATTCTGTGAGGGACGTGTTCTTTGTTTAAAAGATAATTAATGCCAATCAAATGCACAAAAGTGAGAGACACATTCATATTCATGTTCATTTCTATACATGCATTCAGGCTTTTTTTAAGATGATATAAAATCATGTGATATAACGTGTTTAGATGTTAGAGCATAGAGCATCTAAAAGAATATTATATATATTGAATTTTATAATAATGACAGGTTTGTATAAGTGAAAAACTTTTAATAAACTGGTCATACCATTTTAGATAGTAATTTCTTAAAAGTAATAAAAAATATATTTCTACTTTTAAATAAAACAATATTTTATTAGCATTTTTATGATTTAAAAATTCTCATGATATGACCCCTGTATTAAATGTTTTACATTTCTACAGCCAATGAATCAATGGTTGCTCTTCTAGGCCTGAACTTTCAAAGCACACAGTCACATATCTGGAAAAAAAATAGAGGTATTTGTCAGGGTTGAAATGCTGAGTGTGCATTAGAGAAAATCTGAAGTGTATGTGTACTGACAGGAGGACAGTGTGGTGTGTGACAGCAGCCAGTTGTCTGGCCCGAGCAACAGCTACAGGCTTCTATGGAGCAGATAATAGATCTGGACAAATATCAGGTAGACGGGTGTGCACTCTTGGCAGAGTGTGGGTTTAGAGTTAGAACACTTAAAAAACAAAACTTGACGGTGTAGCTTTGCAGAACTATTAGACATCTGACTATCGGCATAGTCTCATATGGTGTGCTCAACGACACAAGGTCAGTTTATATTGCACGCTAGAACATCAAGAGCTGGTTAAGTCAGGGTGCACAGATTTTACTAGGAATTTACTACTGTACACAGTTTTGCTAAGCAGCTTAGTAAACATCACTAATAAATATAATGTGCTCTTTTAGTTGTTATGGCTGACTATTTCATTTCAGTGTTTGGTTATTATTTTAGACATGAGCCATGCAAATGAACAGTCCAGGTGCATCCAGATGTGAATGTGTGCTGGTGACTGACACTTGTGGCATAAGTGTAGTCGAATGACAATGTTTAGATGCCTCTCTCTTGTCAGTATCAGAATACCTCTTATACTTGCTCATCTCAAAAACTCACTATGACATGCTGTGACACTCAGTCTGATGCCTTTGCAGATGATTATGACTGACATTCACGGCAAATGAACGTGCAGAAGGTTGATTTACAGTCTGTGTCTGTGGCAATGGAGTGTTAAACAGTTGTATATGACTTTTGCATTTGTCTAAAACACTGCACAAGGACAGAAAAAGATATGACATCCTCTGACAAGACAAAAACAAAACAATTCATGTCAATGTTAGCTATGTCTGACCCTTTCTATCCTTTTGAGACATATTTTTGTTGTCGATAGGAAGCATGAGCCTAAGGTCTAGAATTTGTTTTATTAGTAATTTAGTAATTTATTAATAATTTATTATTTATTTATTAATAATTTATTAGTAATTTACTATTGTAATTGTTAGAATGGCCAAGGAATCTCCACATAAATCTAATCGGGCAGACCAAACCTTAAGTCGTAGAGACTTGAAACTGTAATACTCACAGTAATACTCGGCCTGATGGAGGTGCTACAGCGATCAAAAGTATGAAATCGCATATAACTACTAAACCGTCAGGCACAGACTTATGTGCCTTATGTCGTTGGAATCTTTGGCTCACATCGGACAAAACACATGCCTCAGATTCGATGGTGAGCTAGGCGAAATCTTCAGGTATTTTGGATTTTTTGAAAAACCTACTGTTGCAAACTAGTCCTAGGTGTTTTGCCCAATCAGAACCAAACCAGTGCAGGAAGATTCTCTGAAGGGTGAATATCAATAATTATCAAAAAAAAGTTGAACTTTCAACTCATCGTCTCAAAGGGACGCCAAAATGTTCGAAAGGGGCGGGCCGCTTTTAGTAAAATGCCTATAACTCTTGAACAGAATGAGATATCCTCACCAAACTTCGAACACGTATGTAAGAGCTCAGTCTGACAAAGGACACAGGACAAAAATCACAGAGTTTGGCCAAAAAACATGGCCAACATTGGCCGATGAAGTTTGAGCACCTATTAGACAAGGTTAACGGAGGCCGAGCGGAACGGAACAAAACTCAGTGGGCCTGTTTGACTCACGGCCCCAAAGGTCTGTGAGAAATGTGAAAGAAATCAGCCACTGGTGGGTGATATCACATTTTCTAAGGGCGTAAGCAATTGCACATTGTGGCGTTTTTCGCACATACATGATATTCATATCATACGATAGAACTTCTCATTCCAGACAACTTTCCCTCTAGAACCACTGTTATCAATCGAATTGTTTGTTAAATGATTGACATAAAAAGACATTAAAAACAACTGCTTTTGTGAACTAGTCCTAGGTTTTTCACTCAATCTGACAAAAAACAAAAAACAAAAAAAAACAAACAAAAAAAAAAAACACTGCAGTTCTGTTCTCTGGAGACTATAGGTCAATAATTATTAACTTTTTTTTTGCAATTTACCCTTAGGGAAGCTATAACGGGGTAATTTAGAAAAGAGGCCTGTTCAAATTTACTCCAAATTCTATGAAACCAAAGAAAAACCTCAAAACTTGATGAAACCTGGTGACAGGTGATTCTAAACAAACATGTTTTAAGTTTTAAGGAGATCGGATCACAGCTGGTATTATAACAGTCATAAACCATAAAAAAACTAAATATTTCTATGGTAAATTACCTGCTGTTGCCAAAAATGCTTTTTTACAATCATTGATTTAGGTGGTTACAGGCTAATAATGTCTTTTCCCATATTTGCTTAAATGCCTAAAAAGTGCTTGAACCCCGGTAATTGCTGCTTGCAGCTATATTTTTAGTATTAGTATTATTATTAGCAGTAGTAGTAGTAGTGGTGTTAGTTTCATTTCTCATCTATTTGCAATTTCGTCCTTTGTTCACTTTAATTTACCACAGATACGTTTACAAACAAAGCACAATTTGACAAGATTTTCAGAAAGATTGAAACTAAAAGACGATGATGTGCCAACTACAGTATACTGGATCTGACAGTAATGTCGCACCACACAAGTGTGAGTAACTGTTTTTTATTATTATTGCTTTGTCTATTATTACAGATCATTTGATATGTGAGTATTTATGCATTTTTTTACCTAAATTACAGCAGCACCCATCTATGAAGGATGTAGGCTGTCATCCATACACAAGTGTTAGCCAATCATAGCAGTGGGTATTTACTTCCAAGTCTACAAACTGTTAAGCCTCTTTAAACAGAGCGTTCTGATCAGGGGAGTTAATACAGGACAGAAAATAGCCTATTACTTCTAAGTTATGTTTTTTGATGTAAAAATCTAGATAACATTGTAAGACCTGAAAGAACAGTACAAAATAATAAAAAAGGCAGTTCATGACCCCTTTAAAGAAACTTGCAGTACTTGGTACAAAATGTTTGAGAACTACTGTCCTACCCCATATTTACTTCATATCTACCTTACTACAAACACGTTCTATAGACCATGAGTAAAATCAAACAAGATAACAATGGTTTCTCATAATATTACGCAAAAGAATGAAGCCCAACAGAGAAACCAGCACTCATGCCAACATAATAAGCAATTTGCTTTGCTCAGTATTCACAGACATGCTGGAAGTCCCTCTATTACCTGGTTACCTGGAACCCCTGCGTTCCGGTCCATATGGAGCCCTTCAAACATGCAGCCACAACAGACTTCAGCAAAAGATCCACAAGCACTCAAAAACCCAGCCATCTTCTGTCATCTACAGTACCAAAGTACATTCCATTTCATTTCTCATGCAAATCTAAATCTTTTTTCTCTATTTATATCTGAAGATCTATACCGTATGAGCGGCTGGACTCTTGCCAAGGTATGACATCATCACGGGTTTGACTCAGACGCAACACTCCCCAAACCCCGGAGAACATCAGCTTCCATACAGCAACGTGCTGAGATATTAATGAGCTTATAGTTTAACTGATTATGTGAGAGTTAATCCGCTGTTTACAAACAGCAGCAGATGGGATTTTACAGGTGAGAAGCTAAACAAACTGGCGTGACGGTGATTGTAAATGGTCCTTTTTTTTTATTCAAATGTTGCAATTGAAATTAAAACCTGCCTATTGGGTTCATACTTGAACAAAGCCAAAAATATATTCTAGGAAACCAATGCCTGTTAGGTGTATATGAACTACTAAAGGAAAGGTAAAATGTAAAGGCTGCTAAAACTCACCCCTCTCACATGTGCGGGACCAGTAACCGGTGCCTGTGCAGTCACAGATAAAGCGATTCCATCCTTCTTTGCATGCGCCTTTGTTCTTGCACGGATAGCTGTCGCACTGCTTGCCTGCCACTTTGTTGCAGGAAGGTTTGATGCCCGCACCGTTCTGGGCCTCAGCGATTTGCCTGATGTCCTTACTGCGACCATCAATGAACAGGTCCCGAATGCAACCCACGTAGCCGTAGTTTAGCATGGCAGTCCACA
Source organism: Cirrhinus molitorella (assembly GCA_033026305.1). NCBI lineage: Eukaryota > Metazoa > Chordata > Actinopteri > Cypriniformes > Cyprinidae > Cirrhinus > Cirrhinus molitorella. The sequence continues at coordinate 26,538,105 of CM065135.1, read as the reverse complement.
GTTCGGTGGGAAGGATAAGGCCGGCCCGGCTATCGGGGAGGCCGCCCAGGTACATGTCACCCTCTAGGTCTAGGATCTCATTTTCGCCACTGGCGGTGAACGGAGTGCGGCGGCTGTTAACAGATATGGTGCCTGGGAAAAATAAAAAATACAAAAATCGAGAGAGATGAAGAAAATATAAGCCATAAAAGCCATAAAATACATAAAACACATTCACAGTTATTGTTGATGGTCCGTTTTTTTTTTTTTTTTTTTGCAATTTTGGTTTGTGTTTAGCCACTAAAATGTCCCCAAAAGTCATTTTAATCTGACAAATCTTAAAAATAATATTTGTTAATTAAAACACAGCTGCAATACTACCAGTCAATTTTTTTATGTTTTTTAATGAAGTCTATACTGATCCAAAATACAACAAAAGCAGTAATATTTTTAAATATTTTTACTATTTAAAATAACTGCTTTCTATTTGAACACATTTTTTGAAATGTAATTTATTTCTTTGATCAAAGCTAAATTTTCAGCATCATTACTCCAGTCTTCAGTGTCACATGATCCTTCAACTTTCTAATATGCTGATTTGCTGTTCAAGAAACATTTATTATTATTATTATTATTATTATTATTAAATATATTTAAAACAGTTGAGTTTTTTTTTTCAGGATTCTTTGATGAATAGAAAGATCCAAAGATCAGCATTTATCTGAAATAAAAAAGCTTTTGTAACATTATACACTATGCCATTCAAAAGCTTGCAGTCAGTATAATTTTATTTTATTTTTATTTTTTGGCAAGGGTGCTTTAAATTAATCAAAAGTGAAGACATTTATAATGCTACAAAAGATTTCCATTTTAGAAAAAAATCTACTTAGCTGTTTTCAACATCACAGGAATCACAGGAATAAATTATATTTTAAAGTATTAAAATTGAAAGCAGTTTTTTTAAATAGCAAAAATATTTAAAAATGTTACTGTTTTTGCTGTACTTCGGATCAAACAAATGCAGGCTTGGTGAGCAGAAGAGACTTCATCAAAAACAATAAAAATCTTACTGTTCAAAAACTTTTGTTAGAAATGCTGCCTTGGCAATGAACTGAAATAAAAGCACTAGAATTACTAAACTAAAAATAAATTAAAGATAAACAGAAATATTAAAAAGTAATAAAAATTACAAAAGCACATACAATTATTAAAGTACTATTTACTGATTGATTGATTGATTTTTTTTTTTTTTTTTTTTTAGTAGTTCGTTTTTATTTTGGGCTAAAAAATAAATAGATCAGAATTTTAAACTAACTTAAAAATTAAATTACTTAAAGTATAAAAATAAATGCTAGTTCAAATGAATTATTATTAAATGCTATAATAGTATATAGATAATGCTAAAACTGGTTAGGAGACATACATACAGACATACATATAGTACATGTAGAATTTTTTAAAGAGAAGGTGATGTTAAAATATAAAACATGCACATACATACATAAATGAATAAATAAATAAATATATAAAATAAGTTATCTTATGAATAATACAGTTATATTTCTTAAAGGGAAGGTGATGTTAAAACATAAACCAAAATAAAATAAATATGTGGAGAGACTATAAACTGGAAACTAGTTTACTGTAAATTGCTCCACTGTATAATCCAGCAGGGTTCAGACTATGACAGTCTGTCCTGTGTCTCTCCTGTCCACAAGAGACAAAGATAAGGATAGAAAGACTATCCATAGAGTATGTGAAGGAGGGAGTGGGGGGCTACGAGAAGATTATTTTCTATTTATGACCTCATGGGGAGTTTGTGAATCTTGTAAAGCGGCGTCCCTCATACGGACACGCAGATGTAAACAATGCATCCCATGTGGTGAAGCAGGGATCAATGGGAATAATCTCTTCCGAACTGACACTGGTCCAGTCACCCACATGGCTCTGTCTAAAACCTCGCATTATTGATATCCTACAAGACCTCCCAAGGGTCCTGTGCTATGAAGTGATATGGAGTAGTCGTCGATCGATCCAGAAACAGAGTGCCAACAATTCAAGGGCAATGAAAGAAAGAAAGAGGTGAAGGAGGATACGGAGAAAGATAGAGGGGATAAAACCTAATAGAAAGTTCTGTCAAAGTAGATGTGAAATGAAATGAAAATGTCAGCCTGCTTTGGACTAAATCTGTCTATTATTGGTGACTAACCACTGTGCTTTTTGTTTAAAGCTGTTATCTTTGGGCTGCAGAGCTTAACGCCTATGGAAAACACACAAGCAATTACAGTATCCGACCGATTTAATAATGAAACAAAGTGGGAGTTCTTCATGTGCTCAGTTCAAAATTGGTTTTAAAATTAGATACAATTTATGGGCAATGTCTTTATTTCTAAGAGCATACTTCCCACATGGAAATTAATTTTATTGAATTTCACTATAATGTTAGTCAATTAGATGTATAAGGCCAATTTCAATGCTATTTCTGACCTTTAGGCCTATTTCTTATGGCATATGAAGCAACAGCACAACTACAATAGAAGGTTTACGTTGTGCTTTTTTTTAACTATAAATATAGTAATTTTGGTTTACTATACTGAATATTAACTTTATTAACAGCTATGTAACATTCAGCAACGTACACAGAGAAAAAATAGGCTCAGCACAGAAACATTTCACCTGAATTAGAATTAAATTCTTAGAATTTTAAACTCTTCTTTTTATTATAATTATTTAACAACAACAACAACAACAATAATAACAATAATAAATTATTAAATAAAAATAGTATTCATATTATTGTTATTATTGTTATTATTATTATTTGCATTCATGTTGTTGTTATGATTTAATAAACAATACAATACTAGTAATAATAAAAATAATATTGCTGTTGTTAAAAAATAGTAATTATAATTATAATAATAATAATATTGTGATGTTTTGCTGTTGTTATTATGATTACTTAATTATAATACTAATAAATCATTATTAAATAATAAAGCAAACATTATAATATTTGTTATAATTATTATTGTTATTATTATTGTTGTTGCTGTTGCTATTAATTATTTAATAACAATAATAATACTAATAAATTAATATGCAATAAAAATAGTAGTAGTAGTGTGTGTGTGTGTGTGTGTGTGTGTAATAACATTTATTATTATTATTATTATTGCTGCTTTTGTTATTATTATTATTCTTTAATAGTAATAAAAATAATTGTATTATTAAATACAAATAGTAATAATAATGTTAATATTAATTATTATTATTATTGTTATTATTGCAGTTGCTGCTGCTATTATTATTATTATTATTATTATTATTATTACTACTCATGCTGTTGTTGTTGTTGTTGTTGTCGTTGTTGTTACACTTATGTAATAAATTATTAAATAAAATAGTAATCATAATAATATTATTGTTGTTGTTGCTATTATGATTATTTAATAACAATTATAATACTATTTTTACTAAATAACAATACTAAATGCTACATTTTAATACTAATTATGATTAAATAAAAATAGCAATCATAATAATATTGTTGTTGTGGTTATTATTGCTGTTGTTGTTGCTATTACTTAATATTAAATAGTAATTAAAACAGCAATTAGTAAGTAGTAAATTGTGTGTGTGTATATATAATAATAATAATAATAATTATTATTATTATTATTATTATTATTGCTGTTGTTACTATTATTATTCTTTAATAATAATAATAAATGACTAAATACAAATAGTAATAATAATAATAATGTTAATAATTATTATTGTTTTTTTTTACTGCAGTTGTTGTTGCTGCTGCCATTATTATTATTATTATTATTATTATTATTATTATTATTAAATAAATTTAAAAAAAAATAGTAATTGCATTATTATTATTTTTTAAATATGTATCATATATTTACATTTATCATCAAGGTGCCAATTATATTATCTTTGATACAATGCAAAAAACAAAAAACAGTGCAGAAACTACATTTTTTTTAAAATAATTTATTAAATGTGTTAATCATGGAATAAAAAACACATTTAAGTATCTGTGAGTGTATCTATTTAACGTCTGAGAATCCACACTGACCTGATCTTCCGTCTCGTTGGATGTCCACATGATACCAGGCCCCGTCGTTCACCTTGTTCTGCGTGGCTTTCACTTTGATAGTCCCAGAGCCCATATCCAGCAGCAGGTACAAACTTCCATCCAGAAGCTCGACTGCAAAAAAGTCCACTTTTGTGTTCTTTTGGCTACGGGCGTCCTTTCTTTCTTGTGGCTTCCCGTGGGTGAAGAGAATAAGGCCGTTTGGTTCTGTGGTACGGAAGTCGAAAGAGATGGAGCCCATGCGTTTGGTGTTCCACTTGGGTAGGCTGATGTAGGCCTCGGGCGTCTCAAACGAGATGGGGTCCAGGGTGGCCACGTTCTCACACTTGAACACCACATCTCCCTGAATCTTCATTTTGGGATCCACGATGCGGGCGAGCCGAGAGAGTTCCAGCCGGATGTCATTGTTTTTGTAAACAACCTGTGCGGATGCAAGCAAAAAAGTACTGAATGATGATGATATATGAGATATCTTTATCTGGCTTTTGAAGATAATGACTATGAATATGCAAATTCAGTTTTTTTTTTTTTTTTTTTTTTTGCTGGATGCTAAATAGAGAGACCAGGAAAGGTGACTTTATTCAAATATGACCTGTGATAATACCAATAGGCCAGGCCACTGACTGCAAATGACTGTCTCTCAATGGTAATTGACTCGGGCTGTGCTGGCACAAGCATGTGGGTCTGGTTTTCTTGATAACTATGGTAATGGGTTGACAAAGCTGCAATGGCACTTTCTGCCACAAAAGCTCTGAGGAAGCAAGTCCTGCCTCCTGCCTGCTTTCCAAATCTGACATTGTGCTCTGGGTCCTAGTGCCAGTCAGTTGAAGCTAAGACACCTGGCCGAGTGCTTAGTTTAAAATCAGGGCTTGATGTTTACTTTTTTCTAAACTGAACAATTACAATTCAGAAGCATATTAAAATACTCTATGGGCGCAATGACAATGTTTTTCCCCATAATAAATGGATACAAGGAGATACAGTTGAGGTCATAAGTTTTCATACACCTTGCAGAATCTGCAAAATTGTAATTATTTTACCAAAATAAGGGATCATATAAAATGCATGTTATTTTTTATTTAGTACTGATATGAATAAGATATAAACACATAAAATACATGTACATACAGTCCACAAGAGAAAATAATAGCTGAATTTATAAAAATGACCCTGTTCAAAAGTTTACATACACTTGATTCTTAATACCGTGTTGTTAACTGAATGATCCACCGCTGTTTGAAAGTTGTTCATGAGTCCCTTTGTTTGTCCTGATCAGTTAAACTGCCCGCATTCTTTAGAAAAAATCCTTGAGTGCCCACAAATTCTTTGGGTTTTCAGCATCTTTGTGTATTTGAACTCTTTCCAACAATGACTGTATGATTTTGAGATCCATCTTTTCACACTGAGGACAACTGAGGGACTCAAGCAACTATTACAGAAGGTTTAAATGCTCATTGATGCGCCAGATAGAAACGATGCATTAAGAGCCAGGGGGTGTACACTTTTTAACAGAATGAAGCTTTGAACCTTCTGTAATTGTCGCATATGAGTCCCTCAGTTGTCCTCAGTGTGAAAAGATGGATCTCAAAATCATACAGTCATTGTTGGAAAGGGTTCAAATACACAAAAATGCAGGGCAGTTTAAGTGTTCAGGACAAACAAAGGACTCATGAACAACTATCACTAAACATAAAAAAAACAAACAAACAAAAAAAAAAACAGCTGTGGATCATTTTAGGTAACAACACAGTATTAAGAATCAAGTGAACAGGATCATTTTTATAAATACAACTATTATTTTCTCTTGTGGACTATATGTAAACGTCTTTTATCTGAATAATCTTATTCAGGTCAGTACTAAATAAAAAACAACATGCATTTTGTATGATCCCTCTTATTTTGGTAAAATAATTAACATTTTGCAGATTCTGCAAGGTGTATGTAAATTTTTGACTGCTTTTTAAAAGCAAAACGATATATTAGAATTAGGTTTTAAATATTTCTACTTCAAACTATATTTAATAACTTTGTAATTATTTAACCTTGATGCATAGGGGACTTTCAATTAAAAACAAGCATGAATTACATCAGGATGCATGTTTTGAAATACACATTGACAGCTGTCCTTTAAAAAAGATAAGGGAGATAAAATGAAGGAGGATTCTGGGACTCTTACAACCATCTACAACATACTGCAATGTGCAAACAAAATAAATACGTCATAATTCATCAACAGCATATCATAAGCAATTTACTGGTATAAATGCACAGTATTCTGAAATCATGAGCCTGTAGAATATGCAACAGTGCTACTATTTTACTTTGAAATGTGTAAGGCTCATATTTATTTAATGAAATTATAGCCTTTTGAAGTTTAATAATAATCACAATAGACTGTTTTGCGATTGCTTTTTTCCATCCCCAAATTTAAGACCTTTTAAAATGATAATTAAGACATTTGTTATACTATTCAAGATATTTAAATAGATAGCTCACCCAAAAATGATATACTCATACTCAAGCCATCTTAGGTGTATATGACTTTCTTCTTTCAGACAGATACAATCAGATTTATATATATATATATAAAATGTCCTGCTCTTCTAAGCTTTACAATGAGTGAATGGCTGTTGAGATTTTCAAGTCCAAAAAAGTGGCTCCATCCATCATAAAAAGTACTCCAGAGGGTAAAAGGCGCAAAAGAAGAGCCAGGACATCTTTTAATATAACTCAGATTGTATTCTTCTGAAAAAAGAAAGTCATATACACTTGGCTTGATGGTGAGTAAACCATGGGGTAATTTTCATTTTGGGTGAACTATACCTTTAAGCCTTTCTATGACCTTACATTTTTAATTTGCGAGACTCTTTTAATTAGCACAGGTTCCAAAATACATCTTAAAGTGTGCACACATCTATTTGTTGTCACAAATACAGGTCAGCCCTGTTTGTATGTGGTAAAAGGGCTATTTTTTTGCAAATTAATATGGTTGCCATTTCTCTGCCTTGCTAATTTTGCATGGTCTGACCATACATTACATTTATTACAGACTAAACCGGCATAGAGCGTACTGTACCTGCAAACACCGCAGAAATTCACCAGAGTGTGAAATTGCCTGCTTTAGCTAATTTCTCCTTCTTTTTTGGGGGGTGTACATTTTTAGAACATCATGCTGTTTGTGAGCGCAAGCAATCGACACAAATGCTCCAGCCCTGATATTACAGTTAATCCTGGACGTCGCGGGGTGTAAATCAAACATCCTCTCAGGTGCAGGAAGGGCAAAGCGGAATGGAAGGATTGAGTTCTGTTTCTGCAGAAAAAGCCACTGAGATTTCCAGGCTTTTCTCCTCTGTCGTGTTTCTTATCTGATAGATCATAAATATCATTCTCCCTGAGGGGGATCCATTTCTCAGACAAAGCCATACGTTGGTTCCTCACATCTCATACAAACATCGTCATTTTTCTCCACAAGACTACAACTGCTAGCTTCAGTCTCTTATTGTTCTTTTAAAAACAGTATTTCTCCTCTGTAAACCATCAGGGTGCTGTCAGATAGATTGACGTACACTGGCTCTGTTAAAACTCTTAACATCATGAAAGAAAGATTACTTCACCTGCAGAATCAGAGAAACTTAAAGCATTTTTTGCAGCTGCAGTCTAGTAACTGGAGACTATAGTATAGAATTGCATGTCAGAAATACTGGCATGATGGTACAGGATGTACATGATACTATATCAATTGAAAATTGAGATATAAATTTTTTTTTATTAGCTTTTTTTGTAAAGAAGACTTTTATGCTCACCAAAGTAGCATTTATTTGATCAAAAATACAGTAAATACAGAAATATTGTAAAATATTATTACAATTTAAAATTGAAGAGTTCCGATGCAAAACCCTCTAAAAGCCATCTCGGTCAAAAATGAGATAATGATACTGAGTGAATGCTCTTGACACATATTATACATCTATCAAATACTTTTACTTCAAACTCGCCAAAATCCCACCCTCAGCTCAATCAGAAGTACCACTACTTACATAGAAACCTATACATCTGAGCCTGTTAAAAATGCATTTTTTGAAGAAATGTGTCAGATGGATTTAGAGGCTTTTGCATCTGAACTCTTCAATTATTATTTTTTACTTGAATATATTTTAACATGCAATTTTTTTTCTATGATTGTGAAAATCAATTTTCAGCAGTCATTACTCCTGTCTTCCTGCCAGAATCCTTCAGAAAACCTGATTTGGTGCTCAATCGTTTTTTTTTTGTTTTTTGTTTTTTTATAAAGAACAGTATTTATTTGAACTTGATAAATGTCTTTACAACGACTTTTTTTAACATCAGATAATCTGTGAACAGGATTCTGGAAATGGAAAATAAAAAAAAGAGTTAAAGAGATCCTATGCTACAAACAGAATCCTTGCAAGCATCTCGCAGTCCCAAATATGACCTTGAGGACTTCAACATGACTGAAAACTGCCAGACATTGATTAGACAATGATTGCTATTATTTGTAACATTATCATTTCTATTTATCCTGTCTGGTGCATTTTTCATCACCTAAATCAAGTTTCATCTTGCAAATTGTCCACAACACCAGGGGCAGCCATAGTGTCTGACACAAATTGATACTCTGCAATTTGGTCCGTTCTATGGCATTGTCATTTTGATGCGCTCAGGCGGCCCATGAAATGTCAGCCGGTTAATTCAGCTGATGAGCCGCTCAGAGCTGTGAAATATCCGCACCCTTCCCCGACTCTTGATTCTGTAACCAAGCTCGCAAATCATATTTCAGTTGTCCAAACCATTAAATCTCTTTGCTGAAACATTCTTTAATTGCATTGATTGACTTTCAGAGTGTGGTGCAAACCATAGCAGAAAAGAAACATATGTCACTCAAACAAAATAAGCATTTCAGGGGAAAACAAATATTTATTCCCCTGGGTGAAAAGTAGAGTTACTTGAATAGAGTGGCCATAGAAATCTGACATTTGAATATAATGCCAGAGGGCTTTATCTAACAACACCTGGTATGTAGTTTGCAGGAAAGGCAAGCAAGTGTAACGGAGACATAATCTATAGATAGACATGAGAAGACTCCAAGGATCCGTCTGTGTGGAGCGATCTCGACTTTATAGATTCGGCCGTGAGGGAACGTAAGGATTGACTGGTTCCAGACACAGAAAGAAATTTGTTTTGAGTGTGTGCATGGACTAAAAATGTTATCAGGTTGTTATCTTGCCTTGCAGACTCTGAAATAAACGGGAAAAATGGATGGATAGATCGATGTTTCTTATGTAAGCCTTTGTTGTACAGCTATTTACTATAGACGCCCGTGGCCACTGAATAAAAAATGAAAAAAAGGTAATTGTGACTTCTTAATATCTCAATTCTGAACTTGTTCTGAAAAATAAACTCGCAATTCTGAGAAATAAAAATTTTAGTTTTAGAGTTTTTGTTTTTAGTTTTTTTTTTTATTGAGTGTTATATCTCACAATCTGACTTAACTCACAATTGTGTGTTATAATGTCAGAATTGCGAGACATAAACCCGCAATTGCGAGTTATAAAGTCAGAATTGTAACTTTTTTCCATTCAAAATTGAACTCACAATTGCCAGTTTATATCTCACAATTCTGAGAAAAATCTCGCAATTGCGAATTTGTATCTTTGCATCTTTTTTCTCAGAATTGCATTATATAAACGTACAATTGCAAGTTACAAAGTTAGAATTGCGAGATATGAACTCACAATTACAAGTTATAATCAGAATTGTGAGATATAAATATATATCGAAATTCAGATTTTATATAACTCACAATTTATATCACGCAATTCTAGTTTTAGACTAATTTTAAACACAATTTGGACTTTATAACTTGCAATTGCGAGTTTATTAAGGGGAGACACTGCAGGCAAAAACTGTTTTTTTTCATGTACCTCTCAAATTGAGATTTTGGGCTTTCTGGTTTTTCATAAAGTGTTTTTTTTTCCGATTAGTAGAAAGAAAACATCTAAAAGACACTGTTAAGTGTTTCTTTTATAGCACTTTATCTATTTGTGTCAACAGATTTCAATTACAGTATGTATTTTTAAAGGTCATTTTTTTTCTCCAAACTTCACATTTTTATTCCTGTCAATATCCTGAAGGTTTTTACAGGGGGATTTGTTCATATATAATTTGCTTGATTATATACAACATTTTATTCCCCCAAAAATGCACCGTTTTCTGTCTGTTCTAAGAATTTACTGAATTTTGGAGTGACAAAATGAGATACCCCAAATCCCCTCTGTAAAAACATTTGACTCTAATATGGCAAAAAAATTAAACAAGAATTTTGAAACTGACTTCATTCAGTGTTTAGATTTCTGTTCTAGAAATGTATGCAAATTAGTGCATATTTCATTAAATAATGCCTCATTTGCATATTTAAACCTAACATTTTAGAAAACTTGTAATACAAAAAATGTTTGCAATTATCAATGTAATTAATCACATGGGTAAGTAAGGTGATAACTATTAGTTGTTTTTTTACCCTATTCACCTGTAGTGTCTCGCCTTAAGCAATTGAGACTTTATTTCTTGCAATTGTAAGTTTATATAACACAATTCTGAGAAAAAAGTCAGAATTGTAAGTCTATATCTTTCAATTCTGACTTTAGAACTCACAATTGCGAGTTTATCATGCTATTCGGACTATTTTTTACGATTGTGAGTTTACATCACCCCATTCTGAGAAAAAAAGTCGGAACTGTGAGTTTATCTCACGCAATTTGGAGTTTATAACTTGCAATTGTGAGTTTATTAAGCAATTCAGACTTCATTTCTCACAATTCTGACTTTACTTTTCACAATTGTAAGTTTATATCACGCAATTCTGAGAAAAAAGTCAGAACTGCAAGTTTATATATCTCAGTTCTGACTATGTAACTCGCAATTGCAAGTTTATCATGAAATTCTGACTATTTATCACAATTGTGAGTTTACATCACACAATTCTGAGAAAAATCAGAACTGTGAGTTTAACTTTATCTTGCAATTCTGGCTTTCTAACTTGCAATTCTGAGAAAAAAAAGAGTCAGAATTATGAGTTTGTGAGATAAAAAGTCGCAATACATTTTTTTTTTTATCATTCAGTGGTGGAAACAGGCTTCCGTAATTTACAACCAGAGAGACCATACAAAAACAACAAAAAAAGGTTTGATAAAAACCCACAGCATAATAAACCTCAGTCAGAGTAGAATAAAATAATTTGTTGTTAAATCATAAGGCAGCATTGCACACTTCATGTCTACAACAATCCCAGAATCCATTGCAATTGTGAAGTTAAGATGCTGACTAAGTAGACAGCAGGCAACAAGTCAGACTACTAGGTTTCAGAAGAGAGCTCCTATGTCATTTGCAGTAAAGTCCATTCAACATATTGTATTATTGTGCACCTGGGTGTCAATTGTGCTGGTGAAATATTGAAAATGTGTCTTTCCAAAAAACACCAGTGAATTTAAAGTCTAGGTTGTGAAAGAAAGTACGTCAAATCAAATGCTGTCTACTCCACTGACAGCTATGAACATGAGATAAGCAAAAGGATGTTTGCTTGAATTTGAAGCTAAGTTTCTGTTGTAGCACCCATGCTGTTGAGCTGAAAAGTGGAAGAGCAGCTATGCACATTCTCAGGGTCCTCCCCGTGCCCGCGGCCTCTTCTCTGCCTCTGCTGGGCCTGTAGTGACACCCGCATTCATCATCCACAGCTGTCTGCTTCTACTATAAATCTCTGCCTACAGTGCCTACCCACCACTCTCAAGGAATTAATAGCCCCCAGGTCAAACTGGAGAAAACTTGGAAATCGGTATAGATTATTCACTAGTCAAGCATGCCAGGTGGCCCTTTGTGGATGTTTTGCATGGGAGCTCAGGGCAGCGAGATACAGAAAGGTCTAGATGGTCTGGTTGGACATGGTATAACAGGTCAGGGCTTACGCAGCCAAACGTTTGACTATCGGCGTAATGCCATCTGGTTTAGTCTGCAACTTATTCAACTTTGTTTAGTTTTGTTCAAACCTCTGCTAACTACCACAGCTCATTCACATACACTGTTAAATATGTTTTTCCCTCACAAGCTGCAAGTGTTTTGTGGTCCAAGGTCACATTTTGAATTGGCTACATTTTCACTTAGTTCACATTTCTACTTTTTATGTTTTTCCCCTAAGATTTCTTTTTTATTTTATATCAGCTTTATTTCAAATTTCAATAGTTTAGTTTTAGTTGACAATAAATTTTGAACGACATAAGGGGGAGTAAATGACAAAATTTCATGGTGAGCTATGACTTTGATGTTTTGTTTTATTTCATCAACACATTCTAAAATATCTTACAAATGAATTTCATCTGAACACCACATGACTGACACAGAAGACAAAGACTACTCCTGCTGTTTCAGGCTGGCCAGTATTCCAGCTCTGAGCTTTTGCCAAATATTAACAGTCCTGCGGTGCTTACTGAAACAAATCTGCTGGATAGAGGATGAGAGAGAGCGAGAGTTTGAGAGGGAGAGAGGCTGGGTCAGCCTATCTATCAGAACTCTCAGACCTGTCTCGCATCCATAGAGCGGTGCTGGCTCTGGAGCAAGTGTCCAGAAAGCAGGGACAGTTTCATCCAGCCGGCCCAGCAAAATGACAAATGACAGTCACCATGCGCACATCCTGGAAACTGATTGTGATGGCAGAGCACAAAGGCAGGGAGCCAGAGCCTAGCTCAGCAGTGGAGGCCGCTCAGTATCCAGTCATTAGTGCTGGCAGACCCCTGTGCAGCAACACGCCCCGCCATACCCTGATTACTGCCCTTCACGCTCAGCTTGAAAGACGGACACGAGACGGCTCTGAGGAGGCTATACAATAGTCTGCTTCATTATTTGTGCTAAAAAAAAACAGCTAGTCATCCATCATTTCATTTTGAAAAATGATGTGGTCTTACGCAAATTAAGAATCCAGTGCATATTCCATTTTTTGCAACCTCTGTCCTACATACAGTAAATAGGTAAAAGCAGTGTTAAATGTGTCTCTGTGCATTTCCCTTTAAACAACATGACTGCAGTAAGCACCTTATGCCACAGGGTGGTACACTCTACAATACCACAGTCTACTTCTAATAATAGTTACTTTCACATAAGTTTACCAGAACAAAAATACCCCACAGCAGACAAAACTGTGTAGTGAATAAAGTAAAAGAAAAGAAATTCTTATATAATATAATATAATACAAGCTACTTAAAAAAACAGTCTTAAGTAGCATGACTTTATTTGTAGCAATAGCCAAAAATACACTGTATGGGTCAAAATTATACATTTTTCTTTTATGCCAAAAAATCATTAGGATATTAAGTAACTATCATGTTCCATGAAGATATTTTGTAAATTTCCTACCTAAAATATATGAAAATGTATGCTTTGCTAAGAACTTTTGAACAACAAATAAAATAAAATAAAATATAATGTGGGGTTTATATTTTTACATAACAATGTCATCAATATTCTATTTATTAAAGCCAAGGTTTTTTTTTTTTATGTGCAGCTAGTCTTTTTAATAGTTAACTTAACTATTTTTATAATTTTCAGATCATCAGTCATCAAAGCTTGTGAATAATAGCTACAGACAGATTTCCTTTAAATTTCACCAAGCTGATTACTCACTATGATGTTTACTTAAGCTCATCCTAATGACTTTTGGCATAAAAAGGAAAAATGTATAATTGTAAAAATGACCCATACAATGTATTTTTATATACCCATATTATTTAAGATGGGTCACATTTTGAATATTTTTAAATTGCCAGTCTTCACTTATTTTCACATTTCTACTTTTTATGCTTCTGATGTCCCCAGAGTATGTATGTGAAGTTTTACCTCTAAATACCCTACAGATATTTTTTTATAGCTTATTGAAATTGCCACTTTTAGGCTATGAGCCAAAATGCTCATTGTGTTTGTGCCTTTAAATGCAAATGAGCTTGTGCTCCCGCCCCCTTTTTCAGGCAAAGGCGGAGCTTCTAGAATCTAAAGCGCTTGGGAGACATTCTCATCAGTGCAGCAATGGCAGACTGTATCAACTCACTCAGGGGGCGGTTCTATGTTAAAACGGCAGTGTCTGTCAACATTTGTGGGTGGAGTCTGTGGCTAACATGATGTCACATTAGCACCAATGCTGAAAACAGGTCGTTGGGAGACAGTTTATGACATGGGGACATGGGTGGATTTTTATCACTATAGCATGGTGTGTACACACACTGCCAACACATTTATGTCCAAACACCATGCAAAAGTGAATTTTGCATAATAGGTCCCCTTTAAGATCATGTCATTCTGACCAGATGTTGATAGTTACATGCCATTTTACACATGATTCATAACAACTACATCATTTTCAGCTTCCACATCAAATGTAAGGTTTTAAAAGCTGAGAAGCGAATAAAATTCCTTTTCATCCTTGGGCTCAGACTATGAGAAAGAGTATAAGGAGGAGGTATCTATCATTATGGCCACTCTTGGGTGGGTAAAGGATGTATAAGTTTTTCCATCTCGTCTTGAGTAGCTCTTAACATTCAGTTCACCTATCTAACAGAGCAGTGTTATGTAAGCATTCGCTATAGCGTGGCACATATGAGACTGATTACTGTAATCTCTGACATGGGTGGCAGCTTTTTCAAAACTCAGCACAGTGAAATGGGTTTTTTACGCAAACGCCGATGTTGCAGGTTTTTAGCCCTGCGATAGGAGGGCCGGTCCGAGATGGAAACGGCAGTGATAGCTTGATGGCGGGTCATTAAAAGATAGCAGGCTGTTGTAGCGCTCACTGCGAAAAAGGAGGTTCTGTTGTCTGCTGTTTGTTCAGCATGAATTAATGGAGGATCTCGCCAGCAGCCGCACAACAGAGTAATTGCCTATTTCCAGCTAAATTAAAGATCAGTCCATTTACTGATAATGTTATCCAGACCTGACAACTGAAGAATGTGCAAATGAACAGCTGATCGAAGAGAATGACATCTAACTTCTGCAAACAGTATAATGGCTCTTAGAGGGTGAATTGAAAGCGAATTTCACTCCAAAGAAATAAAGAAAAAAATGATACTTTTACTAATAAATGATACTACTTTTTGGGACTAAGTTTGCACTGTGAACTGGTTTGTGACTGGTTTGCACTGTGACATTATTTTCATAACATTACTGCATTTACTGTAGTCTTTTTTTTGCCTTTTGATATTTGTCTTCCTTAAGATTAGCTTTTATTTCCATTTTACTTCATTTAAAAATTGCTTATAAACTTAGGTAATGAAAATCTTTTTACCAGTGATTTTGTTGACAACTAATAAAATAATAATAATAATAACAATAACAACAACAACAACAACAACAACAACAACAAGACAGTGAATTGAAGGAAAACAAAACCTGTCTGGATCATATGTCACCCTAAAAATCAAATAATGAAATGATACTTTGTTTAAAGAAAACTTGTTAGAACTAAGATGGTTTGCATTATTATAAGGTTTTTCATTAGCATTACTGCATTTACATTACATTTACTACAGTAAATTATTTTTTATTTTTTGTCTTTGATGAAAACCTAAATTTAGGTTTGTAATTTATCGCAACAAAATTACAAATTACAATAAAAAAATAAACGACATAAAAAACAACAACAAAAAATTCTTCATATAATATGTGTGCGTGTGTGTATATGTGCGCATTTATTATACTTTTTTTTTTTAAATAAACAAATTGAAAAAAGCATGGTCCTACAAATGGTCCTACAAATAATAATAAAAAAAATATTACTCAAAAATACTGAGTAAATATTACTCAATTATAAATAAAAAAATAAAACAAATAAAGAAATTAAAAAAAGAATAATAATTTTCTTATATATTATAAGATTATATATACTGTATTATATATATATATATATATATATATATATATATATGAATATAATTATTATTTTATTATTCTAAATTATTATTTATGAAATTACAAATTAAATTACTCAATTACAAATAATAAATAAATAAATAAAATAATGGTCCTACAAATAATATTAAAATTTATATTATTTATAATTTTTTATTTATTATAACTAAATTACAATAAATAAATAAATAAATAAATAAATAAAGTAAATAAATGACAAAAACATAAACAATAATAAAAAGTCCTACACTTAACATTCATTTTTTTAAAGCAGAATATAACTTCTTTTTACATTTTTTTAATTTTCATTTTTTTTTTGTGGTGAAATGTGACCCATGTTTCTGTGAGATTCACTCTGTGAAGTCAGCTTGTGGGTACATTTTGCATTTACACGTGTCTTCATGTCCAATTGTCCACCAGAATCTCTTTGGGGTTCCCTGTTTGAGAATGGTGCATATCATTATGCAAAGTCTCATCTCATCCAATCACCTTAGCTTCTTCTCTGGCCTGTGGAGCCTTAATCAAATGATTCACCACAATTGAAAAGTCAAATTAAATACGCCTGAAACAATTTCACATCTGGGCAAAAATGTATAACTCCAGCGAATTTCATTAGAGAAACACACCACAGGTTATAATGTCTGCTCTATCGTTTTCACAAGATAAGCTGTACTGAATCTATTATTCTGCTCGGACGGTGTATTCAAACTAGTTCCTTCTCACTCCAGACAAGGATATGGTGATATGATTCATGTAGATGAAAGACCCAAGACCACCCACCTCTTTCAGGCAACCCATAAAGTTGTTGCTGACAGGCGACCCGGGCAAGTCTGCTGTGCTTGGACTTCCTCCGACGTAGAAGAAATCATCCGATCCCAGCATTGTGTAGTCCTCCTGCGTATAGCCTGTTGTGGTCAGGATGCCATCCACAGATATTGTCACCTGATTGAGAGGAATGACAAAAGGGAGGGAAAAAATCCATTCATGAATATCATGGCTGTGATGGCCGCTCTGCCAGGAATAGGTTAGCTTCGATCTTGCTGCTTGCAGTCTGTCTTTGATTGTGTACCAAAGACCACTTGGAGACTTTTAGTAGTAGGCCGTTCTTGTCTAGTATTTGTAGACTTACAAAGGGCAGGTAAAGAAAATATTTTGCCGGCATATTTTCTTTATCTTTGATGGTGTTAGAAATGGTTTTCTGGTTTGGGACATTAGATTGAAGGGTTAGTGTTATGTACAAACTATAGGCAAATTGCTTGGTTTTTAGTTCAAATTCTGTGCACAGAGGGTTAGTTGACATACATATGCATGCATCCAAAATGAGCTAATACTACCAAAAAATGAGCATGCAACACAGATGGTCTTTTGCCTCATGTAATGTTAATAGTGTGATATATAACCACTGCAAATGTGGAATCATGCATCTTCTTCAAGCCAAGACGACATGCAAGAGAAGCAGCATATATGAGGCCAAAGCAAAAGCTACAGGATGAGGTGTAATGAGGGAGGACATAGGAAATCATGACCTACACCACAATACAGACAAGACAGGACACTGGGCAGATGGCGGGTTGCTCAGACAAGAGATTTGGTGTTAGTAACACAAGGGCTGATCCAGCATGAATGGGTCGGCGCAGCATGCGCAAACAACTGGAATCAACTGTCAGAGCTCCAGTGCTGAAGTACTTTTTTATTCTTCGTTTTCATCACTTTTTTTATTTTGGAAAGCATCTGCCAGTTTTTGACAGTATTTGATTTAAAGAAAAGGGCTGAGAGGAAGACTAAGCCGTAAAAAAACCAAAAAAGGGCCAAAGAGAAAGTTCAAAGAAGGAAAGATGTCAGAAAAGCTGTGGTGAAAAATGGGATGAGATTTGAAAAAAAAAAAAGGAAGAAATCCCCGAAATACAAACCCAAGTCTGTTTAGTTTTTTTATGAAGCCATGAAACCCCAAAAAGAGAAAGAAAGAAAAAGGGCCAGGGAAACACACGGTAAACCCAAAAAAGGACAATAAGAATGATATCTACCAGACAATGTAGTTTGTTTACCATAGCGTGTCCAATACCTGAATGCTTTGAGAAAAGGGGGAAGAAAGGAAATTAAACAATGAACAAAAGGGCTGTTAATAAAATGAAATCAACTCAAATGAAGTCATGATGAGTAGCACATTAGTTTAGGTTCTGGTTAGTAAACTAAAGACTCTAGTCAATGGTTCATGAGTGGTTAGTCTGGGTCTGAACAAATGTTATCCATAGACAAGCAAAGCATATGAGTGAGAGTAAGAAAAGGTGGAAAAGAAAAAGAAACAGCGGATTCTCCAAAGAGCTTGTGGCATTTCACTTTTGTAAAGGCGCTGCACTTGTCAGCAGAACCTTAAAGTGCATACTCACTTGAAAAAGCCTTCCAGAACACAGACTGTGTTGTTCACCAATAATTCCCATTTTTTTCTTTACCAAAACACATTTAGCTTCAATTTTAGGTCCCTTTTAATGTAGCGTGTTGTTTTGTGCTACAGTCGTGAATGGTGACCTCTATCTAGCTGCCTCTTTGTTGTGATTCATATGGTTTTCGACTTTCCTCGGGCAATTGTATAAGGTAATTCTAATGCATGTTCTTGGCGTGATAGTAAAACAGCTATTAAACAAAGCGGGAAAAAAATGTCACAGTCCTAGTGGATCAGAGCTGAAATAGCTTGTGCTTGTGGGCACTCACGCCTCCACACACGCCTGCGCAAAAAGCGACATCCTTTCACTCCTGAGGGGCAAAACCACCCTAAATATTTACATATTTTAAAATGCAGCAGCGGAGTGATTTAACAGTTCAACAAAGATTGGCTGTGGGTAAATGGAACGGTTGAGGTTGGTTGGAGCCTCTCCCCGCTGCCCTGATAAGACAGACTATTTGGAGAAGTGAGGTGAATATCTAGAGGGGTGAGAGAGACAGCCTCTTGAAGCCATTGCACTGTTGATAGCTTCAGACAGAGGTAAATGCCTGAGGAGGCAAAACATGAGGCAAGGTAGAAGAACTCAGAGAAGAAATAGTTGCGTTAGCATCTCAAAGAACTTAAAGTAACCAAAAATGCTAATTTAAGCAATATACGGTAGCTCAGAAAACATGAAATACCAGCTGTTTAAGCATTACCTGTCTGAGGTTGCGTGTGACTTTTACATCATGCCAGGCGTTGTCGTTGAATTTGCCATTGACAGGCTCAACAATGGCCTCGAAGGCTCCGGAACCCAAGTTGATGACCAGCGAAACGGCCCCATCTTTCAGGGCCAGGTTCACGTAGTCTGCTGACTTGCCCGTGTGAAGGATAAGGCCATTTCTTTGCCAGGTCTTGAAGGACAATGTGATCTCATCGCTGCTGCTCTGGATGGGATTTTGAGACAAGTCGTAGCAGAAGTACTCGGAACCTCTGAAAGTTGCCACGTTCTCTTCTCGTGCTACAAGAGAGAGAAAAAACGGTGTTAGAACTTCTTGGGAAAAAAAGACAAAACCAAATATACAAGCTGTGCAAGTTTTCTGAGATTGCCCAATAGTAATAGTAAGACCTTCGTTCATCTTTAGAACACAAATTAAGATATTTTTGATGAAATCAGAGAGCTTTCTGACCCTGCATAGATGGCAACACAACTACTATGTTCAAGGCCCAGAAAGGTAGTAATGACATCTTTAAAATAGTCCATGTGACATCAGTGGAAATCAAAAAGAACAACTTTATTTAACAATTTCTTCATGGACTATTTTAGCGATGTCCTTACTACCTTTCTGGGCCTTGAACATGGTAGTTTCATTGCTGTCCGTGCAGGTCAGAAAGCTCTCAGGTTTCATCAAAAAATATCTTAGATGAACAAATGTCTTACAGGTTTGGAACGACATGAAGGTGAGTAATTAATGACAGAATTTTTATTTTTGGGTGAACTATCCCTTTAAGCCCAGACCAGATGACAAAATGCGACAAGATGACACATAGCCAAGTGTGGGCAGCAAAATACACAAAGAGGCTGTGCATTCAAAGCCAATGATCTGGTGAGATCATCAGTGAGATCATTTCTCTTGTTGAGGTATATATGCACTAATGTGATTGTGTTGCTTGTCTGAGTCATAATTACAAAAGTTACAGTGCCCTCCAATCCATCAAGATTAATGTTGTTTAAACCTGCTCAAACTATAACAATATGCCTGATCCATGAGGTCATCCAGAGATAATACAGAAGCTGAAAGTATAAAACTGAAGTAGCATTTAGAGGCACTGTTTAATGAGACTCAGACGTGGGAAAAATCCATATACAAGTACACTGCATAAATAGTACTGACAGCATTAAAATAACAATTAAGATATTATCATAGTCAATGCATTTCACACACTCCCATTTAAAAACAGTAAAATAGAAAATAAAGCATAGTTTCCTAATAACAATTTAAAGTCAACAAAATGGGCTATTACCCATTTTACTGCACTACTTATTTCAAAGTAAAATGGGATATTCTACAAGAAAAGCACGGGACTTAAATTTATCCATTAGGTTTTGATCGGATCAAGAAAAACAGTCTCTACATGACAGGTGATTAAAGGGGAGGAGCTATAAAAAAGAATTTAGTGACATCAGCTGAACATGAAAGATATTTTAGAGGTGGAAGATGAAAAATTATTAGCAGAAATTTCAGTATTTTGTATGTAATGATATCAAAATCTCACGATATGATTATATTGCGATATAAAGTCCACGATACAATATTTATTGCGATATTTAAAAAAAAAAAAAAGTTTTTAAAAGTTAAATTATTCTATCTAATGCACTTTGAGTGTTCAAAATTAAGAGCTCCAACCCATGTTCTTAACTAAGAAAACTTAAGTCAGAATAAAGTTGAACTTTAAAAGGGACTCAACCCCTTTTTTGTTTGGCATATACTCAGTCACTCTCAGTCTCAGTCTAAATTACATGCTTATCACTACAGTAAAGAAGTTACAATACTTCTTTCCTAATTTCTACACCATCTATCAAAGAGATATTTTGAATTTGGACTGCTGTAACATTACCCATTAGCTGTCAGCAATTCATATGGCACTTTTAAGCTTTTATTTTATTTTATCTTACTACAAATCTAGTGAAATGCTGTAATCTGTAATTCTGCAGCGAAAATAAAGCATAACTGGTGGCCGTTGCATTCCCAAATGCACGCTAAAATCACAGTACATGCAATAAATGAGTTCACTGCATTCACTGTGAATGGAGATGTTCCGAGGCACGGAAAACACAGGATCACAAGCTGATTGCCTCAACAATGTGTGCGCTTCACTTTGAAGAAACGCTTTGAGATACTGTGTCAAAGCATAATGGCTCAAAACACAACTTTAAAGACCTTTTATGTTAGAATAAGAAGTTTAAATAGATTTTAAAAACTACACTGTTTGCCTGGAAGGCCTATCATTTCATATCATCATGTGACCACAATAATACTGAGACAGTTATCGCAATACCTTAGTATTGATAATATCGTATTTTGATATCAAGCTGACTTTAAATGTAGTTTTAGTGATTGCATGCCAAGATCCCAATGGTCATTGTAATTCAGAGTAGATAATCTACTGCATCCACACTTATGGAAATAAGTTCACTCCTGGTCCCAGTGGTCCCCAGTCCATTAATCACAAGCTATGGTGGTTTGGCTCAGAGGAGGCAAAAATACACATATCTAAATGGAAAGTACCTCCAAACCAACACAGGACATCATTTACATTAGTAGGACCTTAGCATTAATGGCATCATTGATTTATCAGTGCTTCACTTGGGCCACCCTGGGGTCGATATATATTCCCCCGGGCTAAATGTTGACAAAACACTCACACGTCCAAGTCTATGCTCCACCTCAGTGATCAGCATTAGTGGATGTAGCATGTGTTTTACCTGAGCAGGTAAAGATATCCTGGCTAGTTTTTTTACGGGACTAAGAGAGCCTGAGTGGACTGCAAGGTTGCAGAGCAGATTTTCTCATCAGGTCTGGTGTTGGTGCCCAGCTGTGATACACTTCACATGGTAATAGACTCACGGTTAAGAACGGGGCAAACTGACTGACGGTGGAACATATTGGAAACACATGGGACCCTGATGCAGCTGGTGAACACCAAAAGCAAAAAAAAAACACTAGTTCTGTGCGGTCACACAGATGCAGAATGTATTGCTCATTGCAAGGCTGAAAGAAACAGATTAACGAAAGATGACTGGATGGATAGTGGGAAAGAGTTTGGTCTAGCAGGAGAGGGTGGCATATCATCCATGTGTCAAAAACTGGCAGTTAGATGCGCTTGGCTACTCATAGTGCAAATCCCACACTGCTGAAGAGGTTCTCAAGTCCATTAATATTTGGCTAGACTGTACAGGAAAAAATAAAGAGAGCTTAATGTTTAGCCTGTGGAGATTACTGGACCATGCCAAAGAGGGTCAAGGAGTTTCTGTAGCACCGATACAAATCAAGACAACAGAAAGTCACAGACGTTTAACAAGAGGTCTTCACAGGACTTACAAATAAAATTCAGACCCTTTTGCATTACTTGTCCACTTAGCATTCATGATATTCACAGGTAAATTTAAATATGTGTCATAATTATCATAATTTATCCTAATAATACCATTAAAAATATTTGATTATTATATTAATTATATTTGTCAAATAAATGACATATATAATTATTTTTAAACTATATACATTTGTTTATGTACAAATATATACATAAAGAAGACTTTTCTGCTCATCAATGCTATGTTTTTTATTTATGTATTTTATTATTATTTTTTTTTTTTTGGTTAAAAATAGACAAATTTAACATTGTGAAATATTATTGCAATTTAAAATAGTGGTTTTGTATTTCAATATACTTTAAAATAGAATTTATTCCTGTGATGCAAAGCTGAATTTTCAGCCTCATTAAGTCAGTCTTCAGTGTCACATGATCCTTCAGAAATCATTTTAATATGCTGATTTATCATCAGTGCTGCTTAATATTTTTTTTGAACCTCTGATCATTTTTTCAGGATTTAAAAAGAACAGCATTTATTTAAAATAGAAATCTTTTGTGACAATATACACAACTATTCAAAGTTTGTGGTGAGTAATTTTTTTTCTTTGAAAGAAATTGAAGGAAATTTGAAAGAAAATGTGATAGTAAAGATTTATATAGTTAGAAAAGCTTTCTATTTTAAATAAATAGAGTTTTTTTTATTTATTTAATAATTTATTCATCAAAGAATCCTGAAAAAAATATCACAGGTTCCAAAAAAATATTAAGCAGCACAACTGTTTCCAACATTGATAATAAATCAGCATATTAGAATGATTTCTCATGAAGGATCATGTGACACTTAAGGCTAGAGTAACGGCTGATGAAAAATCATCTTTGCATCATATAAATAAATTATATTTTAAAGCATATTAAAATAGAAAACTCTTTTTCTATATTTAGTATTTTTCTGTATTTAGTGGCATCATCTTCAGATCAGTTTAGTTTATTATAACTGCAATTATAATGGCACAGAACTTCCTGCAGCTTTGATTCAGGCCTGGTATGAGTCAACTAAAGTGAATATTTCACCAGCATCCACTGTGTCCCCCTGCATCTCATGAGTATGCAAACTAGATCACCTGCTTGAAACACAAGCTAAATATTTCCAGCCTGCTGAACAGGGCCCCTAGTTTCCCCTAAATGCACATGGGTGTTATTGCGAGCTGCATGCTGGCATGGAAGCCTTGTGCCGACACCTCAGCAGATGCATTGTTACTCCCCAGAGCACGGCTACCGTTAACGGTGTGTTTCTGAAAGAGCGGGCCCTCAAATAGCTTGCCGACACCTTATCTCCCTTCTCTTGACTGACTTGGCGCTGTAACTGCATCCCTGAGATCCTGCCACACCGTTAAAGTGCTTAGAGAGTTCTGATCAATTATTAATTAAACAGAGTGTTGTTTTTACTAAAGACACTACTCCACATTACTGCCAGATGCTGCCCTGCACAATCATCTTAAGCTCTGAATACTTAATAAGAGTCACCTTCACATGCTGATATGATGGGCAGAGTGGATGATTGAGTGGATGAAACCAACGTTAAGTCAATGTCAAATTGGTGTAAAATACTGACGTCAACGCAATTTTCATTTCAACCAAAATGCAACTTCTGTTCGACGTCAACCTGACGCAATATTGACGTCCTATGCCTGCTGGGATAGATCTGCTACACTGCTGTAGGATAGGACAATATTTGGTTGAGATACAACTATTTAAAAATCTGGAAAATCTGGGTGCAAAAGAAAAAAAGTGAAAACAGCCTTTAAAGTTGTTCTTAGCCATGCATATTACTAATCAAAAATTATGTTTTTATATATTTACGGTAGGAAAGTTGTATAAAAGTTAAAATATTTTCAAAGAATATGATCTTTACTTAATATCCTAATGATTTTTGGCATAAAAGAAAAATAGATATAAAAAAGAGATCCAATCAGTTGCGCCATTTGATCAATAATGTCGTTATGTCAGATTGAGTTGGACCTATCGAACTGTCATCTAGAGTTTTATGACAGAACTTCGGATTTACTCAACAAATCTTTAAAAAAATTTAAATGTACTATATATATATATATATATATATTTATACCTGTTTACAATTTAGATTATAAATAAATATAAATATTTTAGATATAAATCTAAAATATTTATTCTTTAATATATACACAAGCATGTGTGTGTATTTATATATACATAATAAATATACACAGTACACAAATTTTATTTTATTTTGGATGTGATGAATCGTGATTAATCGTTTGACAGCACTAATTTAAATAACTATTTTCTGTTTTAACTATTTTAATATCATTTGTTCCTGTGATAGCAAATCTGAATTTTCAACAGCCATTACTCCAGTCTTCAGTGTCACATGATCCTTCAAAAATCCTTCTAATACGCTGATTTGGTGCTTAAAGAGCAGGTCATATGGGGTTTCGAAAAATATATATTTTGTAGTTTGTAACGTAGCCATATTTTGTTGTAAACTGTCTGCAAAGTTGTTAATCAAAAAAATGCATTATACATAAAGATATTGTCTCTCAAAAGAAAGAGTTCTCCAGAATGACCTTAAAGAGTCATTATATTTTTTAATCTTTTGTCCGTTACTGATCTACGTCACTGGGAAACACATTAGCATAATCCCCCTCCTGCCCGCGAAATACGGACACTCTGACCTGCCCACAAACATGTTTACATCATGTTGAGAAAACGCTGTGTTCTGCGCTGTGAAAGCAAGTTTGTTTTGTTTTCATTGCTGAAAGATGATGATGTGAAGAATCAGTGATTCATTTTTTTTCTCCATGATACCACAGCAATACAATTCCAACTTTTATGGTGTGATCGTCATTTTACAGAGGACTGCTTCTCTAATCTTGGCTTTTATCTTCTTTGGCTTCTAATCATCTTAATTTGGACTAACAAGTGTCTCCGAACCACAACCAGTAAGTACGATTGAAAGGTTATATGTGAGTGCTCAAAATAGCTAGTTTTTTTTAAATCACAAACATGACACTAATTTTATATATACAGATTTCTTCATTACCATAATTGACTCGAATATAAGCCGACCCTGGTTATAAGATGACCCCCCTTTTCTAGTTGTACCTTTTGGAAAAAGACTTTTTGAAAACCAAATCTTGTGTTTTACTAAGGAAAAAAAAATATTTTCAGATCGTATATTTTTCCTTTTTAAGTTTTTAAAAAAGCATGGTAAATACACATTTAAAAACATACACTTTTTGATATACCATTAAAAAAATGCTGCTGTAAGCTTTTATTTTTCCTTTGTTTTCAATCGTGTTGTTCTAACATTACCAACAAACGTTACATTATGTATTTCTTGGCACACTCGTTTTACGCAGATTTGGCACCACCTATAGTTGTGGGTGTATTATTGACGTGTCAAAGTCTAGACCCTGAATATAAGACAAACCCGTTTTTTCAGATGCATTTCTAAGAAAAAACCTTGTCTTATATTTGGGTCAATACGGCAAAGACCTACACTGCTGCCTTACAATTTTATGTTCAGTCAACTCAGATAAGTTGAAATGTTAAGTTGTTCTAAATGACAACTTAGATATTCGAGTTGACTAAACAAAATTGTTTGTTAAACTTAACAGCTGTGTTTGTTACTCTGCTACCTTAAAATTTGAAGTTGAATCAACTCAAATATCTAAGTTGTCACTTTGTAAAACATAACATTTCAAGCTGACTAAACTTCTTTTTGAGTTGATTGAACTTAAAATTTTAAGGCAGCCAGGTAACAAATTATTTTAAGTTGACTCAACAAATCGTTTTTTTTTTACAGTGTAAATATAAGGAGCTCTAAAATATTTGTATAATTTTTACCGCTTATTTGCTTTAGACCATCTTTTAATATTAAATGCACACATAAAATGTATGGTTTCAACTGCATCTCTCTGAAAAAAAAGAAAGAAAAAAAAAAACAGCAGAGATTAGTTACCATTAGTTACAGTTATTGTCAATATAAAACTTATTACTAATATAAAAAAAAATAACTTTAATAATGTTTATTCTAACAAATATTTTGCTTAAGACTAACCAACAGACAAGACATGATCAATCTTAAAACCTGTGGCTGCATGAATCATTTTTTTTGTTTAACAGCCCATATTTATGAGCCCCAAAACAAACCTATTTTTCCAAGCCCTGATATAAACAAAGAGACAGAACAAGAGAAAAATCTCACTGCCAGACATTCGGCCAAGAGAATGAAGTGATTTGCTTCCACAAGATATGTGTTCATTGAATATATTTCTCAATATTTTAATATGTTAGTTAATTTGAAGACATATTGTTGGCCATGTAGCATACAGTACATGGTATTCAATACCAACCTTGCAAGAAATCCAACTGAGATTAAAATACTGAATACCATTTATTCATTCCTTTGTATTTGTTTTAGAATTCTTCCTTTATAAAGTTTCCAGCCTGTAATCTAGAGCTATCACAGAATACTGTGAACAAAAAGCAGAGCAAAGAAGCACATTTCCTACAGTTTCTGTCTCGCCGCAGCACTCCTTTCAAAACAAACCTTATCTGTATAGATTTTTAATGAAAATCCTCAGGGGGGGGGCAAAGGTACTTAATCTCCTCTATAATGGAGAATCCGACAGAAAGGAGGGGTGAGGTTACGGGCTGTGTGCGAGATAGTAAACGTGCTGAATTATGAAATCTTAATGAAAACATCATTATTAGTCAAATCGGCACCAGGGACAGAGATTCTTATCGTGTCATAATTGCAATGGTCCGCTAATGCTTTTTCCCTCCACTACACAGAGATGGATGGCGGTGGTTTGGTCAGAGACGTGCTCATGCGTAAAGGTGTCAGAGGCCCACGAGTGGAGAAAAGTAGTGTCGTTAGAGAAGCCATTAAATTCAGCGTGCTTTGGGGAGGAGACCATTACAGCTTGAGAGCTCTCAACCTGTCAATCACATGTGAGAGGATGCAGGCAACTTTCTGACCAATTGGCCTCTCAACTCCTAAGAACAAAACTGGCATTTGCCACACAGTGCCCTCCACAAAAATATGGTCTTTCTTGACAGATAATGCCTGTATCAGAGGTGCTGACATTATATTGTTCAGTCAAATCTAAATATTTTGTAATTATTTACATGTTGTAATGTGACTTTTACGAGTGAAGCTGAAAATTCAGTGGGGATTATAGCAGAACAAGACTTAATACTATCCATTTAGGATTTGACGGGTTGGCAAAAAATTATTTTGCCTGGCCCAAACTGCCTTGTTTGCATCAGCAGAAAAGTCTGAGAAAGTTACATTTTTATGAAAGATTTGATTCATATTTGTATTTATTTATTTCATTTTATATATTTTTAAAAAAATTTTTTGGCACAGATGAATTATGGGGCATAAAATCAGGGACATTTTTCAAGAATTTTCTACAAATATTATTTAAAAATTCAGTTAAAGGTTTAAAACTGCTGAAGTAAAAAATGACTGCAACACTGAAAAACTGATTAATTTTTGTAATGTTTTTTTTTTTTTTTCTTTTTTGCACAGATGAATTATGCTTAACCAAATCAGGAACATTTTGTAGGAATTTTCTAAAAACATTATAACACAATTCAGTTAAAGGACAAAAACTGATTGCATCACTGAAAAACTGATTAATATTTTAATGTGTTTTGCATATTAAATTTAATACATTTTTGCAGATATGAATTATGCATAACAAAACCAGACATTTAGTTAAAGGTCATGAAGTGTGAAGAAAATTATAAACAAATTATAAATAAAATTGCAATACTGAAAAATTCATTCCTTTTTTTTAATGTTTGTTTTTTTCAGGGACATTTTTAAAGAATTTTCTAAAAATATAAAACAATTCAGTTAAACTCCATGGACTGCTGAAGTAAAACAAATGACAGCAACACTGAAAAAAATCTTAATTATTTTATTTTAATCTTTTTTGCAGAGATGAATTATGCAAAAAATGTTTGTATAAATATAAAAACAATTCAGTTAAAAGTCATAAACTAGTAAAAAAGGACTGCAACACAAACAAATGCTGAATCTTTTAAATTATTTTCTTCTTTTTTTCACAGATTAATTATGTATAACAAAATTTTAATTTTGTAAAAATATTATAAACAATTTTAGTCAAAAGTCATGAAGTGTTGAAATAAAAATTATACATTTTTAATTACTTATTTATATATTAACAAATAATAAATAAATCAGTTAAAGGTTATAAACTGCTGAGGTAACAAAAAATATTGCAATACTGAAAAAAATATTTATTTGCTTATTTATTTTGCATAGATTAATTATGCATAACAAAATCAGTGACATTTTAAAAAAATAAATAAAAAAATATTACAATTTTCAGTTAAAGGTCATAAACTGCTGAAGTAAAAAATAATTGCAACACTAAAAAAATATTTTAAATAAAACAAAGATTACTGGAGTGTGCTTTACAACAAAATACTACTTCAGTATTTCTACTTAAAATTTAATGTTAAATTCAATGTTTCTTGCTGTTGTGTTGTAATTAATTGTAAAATTTACTAGCAATTTCACAAACAAGCAAACAAATAGGTAACACTACAATGAGGTGTCATTTGTTCACATTAGTTAATGTATTGACTAACACGAACAAACAAAGAAAAAATAAAGATAGAAAAAATACAGTTGTTTGTTCATGATAGTTCACAATTCATTAAGTAATATTTGTGATTTAATAATACTAGTAAATGCTAAAATTAACATGAACTACATTGTAAAAAAAACAATTTGTTGAGTCAACTTAAAGTAATTTGTTACCTGGCTGCCTTAAAATTTTAAGTTCAGTCAACTCAAAGAAGTTTGAAATGTTAAGTTGGACTAAGTGACAACTAAGATATTTGAGTTGATTCAACTTAAAATTTTAAGACAGCCAGGTAACAAATTATTTTATGTTGACTCAGCAAATTGTGTTTGATTTTTTTACAGTGTAAGGTAAATAAATGCTGTAGAAGTTCATTCTTAGTTCATGTTACCAAATGCAGTTAACTAATGTTAACTAATGAACCTTATTTTAAAGTGTCACCAAAACACGATTTATCAACATCTTGTTATGCACGAAAACACTTGAATAAAGGAAGATGTTTGTTCTAACTTAAAAGTGAGCAAAAGATGAGCACATTCTTGCGATAGAGTACATAATTAGAGCTAATCAATCTCCCTCAGTCTTCCTCTCTCTCTTTTCATCTGTCAACTCAGGGCAGTGTTAAGGCTAATCTATCCCTGCAGATCCAGAGGGAGCTTCCAGACGGTGTGGCCCAAGCATCCGTCATGCAGCGGTGACGGTGAAAATCAATAAAGAGGGAAGGAGAAACTGGGCCCATCTCCCTCAGGCTGACCTAGAGAGACCCTGTTGTGCAGGCCAAACTCCCGTCACGGACAGTTGCTGACTCACCAGCCTCTAGCCACCATATTTTACAACCCCTGATTGTTAACTCACACAAAAACTGCAACCAAACCCACCCATAATATTACACTTATAAATGTATGGAAGTTTTGATAATATTGTTTATGCAGAGGACTTCAAAAAGTGTAATGTCAGATGTGTTCTTGGTCATCTCACGGAGGTTGATGTTACTGTAGTATTTTCTTCTGTTTATAGAGAGAGATTATATCTGTTGAAACTTTTTCTGTATGACTTTCTACACTTTCCATGAATATGTTACAGTATTCAAATAAATTAATATCCAACTATATATACTTACATTTATTCCTGTGATGACAAAGTTGAATTTTCAGCAGCCATTACTCAAGTCGGTGTCTTTTAAGTATTAATTTTTGAAGTATTAATTTAAAAAATAAATAAAATAACATTAAAAAAACTGTTTATATGTACACTCGAATATAACTAAATTTAAACAAATCCAAAATTTATGAATATATAAATATTATATATTTATTTATTTATATTAATAAATAAATATTTAATTAGTCATTTGATATTTCACTCAATATTACATTTTTACACTTTAAAAATGTATATATATATATATATATATATATATATATATATATATTATAAAAATATATTATGCATGTATTTTGTATAGTATTTTGTATTGATATGTAGATATGGCCAAATTCTTTGCTTTATTTTCTAAACTAATAAACCCTGTTTTTCTACAGATTTG
Source organism: Cirrhinus molitorella (assembly GCA_033026305.1). Lineage (NCBI taxonomy): Eukaryota > Metazoa > Chordata > Actinopteri > Cypriniformes > Cyprinidae > Cirrhinus > Cirrhinus molitorella. The sequence continues at coordinate 26,507,325 of CM065135.1, read as the reverse complement.
AATAACTAAAAAGTTCCACTTGGTCCCAAACTAGCAAGCTCCTTTTTAAGTATCAATTTCTAAAGTATTAATTTCTTAAAAAGAAAAAGAAAAAGGTTGTTTCTATATACACCAGAATATAACTAGATTTAAACAAAACAAACTGTTATGAATTTAAATAACAATAATAAATAAATAAATATTAAATTAGTCAACTGATATTTCATTCAATATTACATTTTTACACTTTTATTATTACTAATTATTTTTGTATAATATATATTTTATAAAAATATACAATACATTTTGTATAGTATTTTGTATTGATATGTAGAAATGGCCTTTATTTTAACCAATAAACCCTATTTTTCTACTCATTATCAAAATAAGAAATATATATGTATACACACACACATTATATATATTCATATATATCATTGTATATATTTGGGCCACATTTTGGTGCCCATTATTTTCTAAACCAATAAACCTTGTTTTTCTGCTGATCTTCAGAAAATATACTTTTATGAATAACTAAAAAGCTTTGTTTAGTCCCAAACTAGCAAGCTCATTTTGAGTTATAACCATCTCCTTCATCCTCCGAATATTTTCGAAAAAAACTAAAAGAAATCATAAGAAGTTCAGAGGGCCTGAAATAAGAGGCCCTATTTTGCACCTTTTTCCTGTAAAGTGCCATTTGCCGATATAAGTGTGTGTTTGAATCTCCCTCACTGAGAGAACATTCTGGGTAGGAGAGGCCTGCCGCAGTCCATGTTCGGCTTCAATGGCTCGCTCCTCCCTTTTGCAGCGTTTAGCTGCTACTATTAGCTTTCTCTCTTGATTTCTCCATCTCTCTCGGCCTGTCTGCCTCCCCGCTGGTGTCTGGGTGCCAGTCTGCCTGTTACAACCACCGTGTACACGCCAGGTAAAACAAAAAGCTTGATGTGATATTATTTGTCATTTCTTAGTGATTACAAAAGTCCAAACACAATCAAACTGCACAAGATCCAAACTGTGAACATCCAATTCTGTTTTACCCACTCTACTTCACTTGAACCTTCAACTCCAGATGTATATGTTACGTTAAAGTAGATATACTAAAGGATTTCTCACAAGGTCACAAAAGCTTGCCAGTGATTGTAAAGATCGGAGCAGATGTACAGATGGTCGTATTAAACCTTGTGTAAGAATGACGTAATGTTTTGATTGTGGTATATGGAGCAAGTGTATGTGATCGTGCCTGATTGTGGGTGTGTGACGTGCCTAGCTAGGACAGGAGTAGGAGTGAAATCAGCAGGGAGTTCTGGACTCAGACCAGGTGCAACAAGACAGGAATTCCAGATCGGACCATCTGTTGGTCTTTCTCAGAGCAAGCAAATATACAATCTTAAGTTCTGAAACACACTGCGCTTACACTAAAAGATACATTAACACAACACAAAATGCAATGAAACACACAATCAACATCAAAATTCTTGTCATAAAGCCAACTTTAAAAATGACGAAACGGTTATCTGCAGCACTGGCTTAAGCATTTAAAAGGAATACTTCACCCTAAAATAAAAATTTGCTGAAAATGTATTTACCCTAATCATTTAGGATGTAAATGAGTTTAATTGGAGCAGATTTAAAAAAATAAAATAAAATTAGCATTGCATCACTTGCTCACCAACTTGCTCACAATTTCTCTCCTGATTCAGATGAGACCACTTTTTCACTAGAGAAAATAATATTTATAGAGGACATGAGGAATACCTGTGAATGACTGATGTTTTCATAAGCTGTTTGGACTCTCATTCTGATGGCACCCATTCACTGCAGAGGATCCACTGGTGAGCAAGTGTTAATGCTAAATTTCATAAACACATCTCCGTTTTGAATGGCCTGAGGGTGAGCGAACTATTCCTTTAAAGGGTACATAACCTTCACAGTTTCACCTAATATCATGTTAATCTTGAGTACCTATGGAGTAGTACTGTATCCTTAATATCTCCAAAAAGTCTTTAGTTTTATCATATTTATAAAAGAAAAATACAGCTTTCCAATTTTCTCCGGAAAAAGCAGAGCCTCTGGAGGCGTGCCGCGGGCGGAGCTAAGTTCAACGATCATTCGCGCTTAGATTGTCAATAAAACACAGACGTTTGATGCTGTTTCACTTACCATCTGCAGTTCTGAATCATGACCGGGATCTTTTATAGCTTGGTCCACTCCATCTTTCAGTATCAAACAATGTAAAAACCCAGCGTCGAACTGGGCCTTGTATATGAAACGTTCGTCAACAAACACACTTGCAAAACTCCACTGCTGCCCTGGAAAAAGGAACTGCATCCACCGTTCACGTAACCCTGTGTTCTTCGGGACGCTGAGCAAAGTTATTTTTGCCTTACAACCAAAAGCACACTTCTTTAGAGACATTCTTCCCGAGTGAATCCCTTGCAGCAGTGCAGCCGAATGAAGCGCCTTGATGTGCGCGCTCTTTCTCGCGCTCTAGTCTACGCGCGACTAGACTAGGGCACGCTTTTCCAGGAGAAATGCTCATATAAGGAGTTCCACCACCGATTACATCATTAACTCCACGATCGAAAAAAAATAGCCGAAACTTGTACCAACCTGTAAGTGATGGATGGATGAGAATCCAACTCTTTAACAATGTAAACAACTCTGAATACACGAAACACCATTGTACCCCCCCTCCCTCCCTTTAAGCAACATTTGTAGTAGGTTTCTTTTTAAACACTGAGTGGTAGATTAAACCAACTTCCCTATACCAGCAAAGCCTTTCTTCCTGAGAAAGAGAGATGAGAAATGAAAAGATAACCGTACAATCCAGTCCCTGTTAAAGGCCATGTTCTATCAGCCTATCTGTCAGCGATGAGAGTATTATCTCCTTTCCTACCTCGTTTTAGTGCAGCAAAAGTGAAGCTACATGCAGATCAGCTCTTGAAATGACAAGCATTGCTGCGTTCCATTCCATTGAAATTGTTATGCCGCTTTTGAAAAGCTTCGGGATACTGTTTAAGCGTTTGCTTTCACAATCCAGGGAAAGCAATTTCATACCCAGCTAATTTAAATTTGCCAGCTCTTTTTGATCTCTGGCATTAAATGTATTTCATTAATTTTTTTCTCGTATTTTCAATTACAGGTATGACGCTCTAGGATTGAGGGACCATCTAAAAAAAAGAAGAAGAAGAAGAAGAAGAAAACAAAACTATTAAAGCACTAGCAGTTCAACAGCAGTAAAGCTACTTATTGATCGACTACAGGTCATGTGCAGCCCTTAAAGGTTCACCGTCTCTAGAAATAAAGTTGCAATGGCAATCTACAGTAGAATTGATCAGACTTGAAGTGCACTAATAACTATTTAAAATAATTGTTTTTTGTTTTAAAGAAATATTGTAAAATTTAATGCAAAGCAGCCATTACTCCAGTCTTCAGTGTCACATGAGCCTTCAGAAATAATATCTTGATTTGGTGTATTAAGAATAATTTTTTTATTATCAATGTTCAGGATTCCTAATTTATATGAAATAGAAATATTCTGTAACATTCAATGTGTTGTGCAATGCCTTTCAAATGTTTGGGATCAGAAAGATTTTTAATGTTTAATGTTTAAAGCTCTTACGCTAATCAAAGTGCCATTTATCCAAAAAAAAAGGGATTTTATGAAATGTTTTTGCAATTTAAAATAACTGTTTTTCTATTTTAATACTTTAAAATATAATTTATTTCTGTGATGCAAAGCTAAATTATCATCAGGCATTACTTGATCCTTCAGAAATCATTCTAATATGCTGATTTATTATTATAATTATCTATATTGGCAACAGTTGTGCTGCCTAATATATATATATATATATATATATTTTTTTTTTTTTTTTTTTTTTTTTTTTTTTTTTTGAAACCTGTAATACTTTTTGCAGGATTCTTTGATGAATAAAAAGTATTAAAAAAAAAAATAAAAAAAAAAAACACTTTTTTTATATAATTTAAATCTTTTCCAACAATATAAATCTTTACCATCACTTTTTATCTATTTAACACATCCTTGCTGAATAAAACTATTATTTTCTTTCAAACAAGCAAAGAGAAAAACAAAATACTGACCCCAAACTTTGAACGGTAGTGAATATTGTTACAATTTTTTTATTTATTTCCATTTTAAATAAATGCCGTTCTTTTTAACATTTTATTCATCAAAAAATTCTAAAAAAGTATCACAGGTTATTAATATATATATATATATAATTTTAAGCAGCACAACTGTTTCCAAAACTGATAATAAATCAGCATATTAAAAGATTTCTGAAGGACCATTTGACACTAAAGACTGTATTACTTTGTGAGTAATGATGATGAAAATTCAGCTTCAGCGTCACAAGAATAAATTATTTTTTAAAGTATATTAAAAAACACCTCTTTAAACTGAGGTGATAATATTTCACAATATTACAGTTTATGTAGTTTTAATCAAATAAACACAGCCTTGATTAGCAGAAAAGGCTTACATAAAAGCATTAAAAATCTTACTGATCCCAAACTTTTGAATGGCAGTGTACCTCTGAATAATAATAATAATAAAAAAATATCCACAGACTTGAGACATGATTGTCATTGTTTTCCTACAAAAAATGAAGATGCAGCACTGAAGCTGCATTATTTTTTGCACCACTGGAGATGCTTTTGGAGTAATGATGCCAGTAATTACACACATTTATTAAGCGCAAGGATTCAATATGCAGATTATTTCAGTCGAGTTCTTCATTAGGATCTACATTCCCTAAAATCGCCACATTTTTCCACTGTACAATCCAGAGTTATAGTGGCATTTCCCTCTGAAAGGCTCCGTCTCTACTGCTGTAATTTAGTGTAATGGCTTGGGTTGGTGATGTAATCCCGAAAAAGGTGAAAGAAAAGCACAGAAAAACTAGAACAAGCACAGTATCAAAGGAAAAATATACTGTCATCTCAGGAATAAGACTACAGGGAAGCTAAAATACACCTTGAAATGAGAGCCACCGTGCCAAGGAGGAGAGATTCCTCCAATGGAATAGCAGACAGATAATCATCAGAAATGTCTGCACACACAAGAGAACTCGTTTGTTAGCCTCCTCTCCGCAACCAATGAAAAGCCCGGATGTCAGTGAATTTCACGTCACAAAGGAGAAACAACAGATCACGCTGAAAAGCAGGAAAATGCTGGCTGCCATTTTCATCACAATGAACACCTCGTGATGGCTGTCGTTCCTTCATATAATACAAAAATCCTAAAATATTCTTGATATAGCACTGTTTTCTTAAAGCATCCAGCCATAAACTAAGCACTAACTCTCTATTTGTGAGCACTGGCTTGTGAGTTATGCAGAAAGCCGGCGTTATTCATATACAGTACGCCTGTTCTTTAGGTCAGTATGTATTCTTCCCCGAGGCATGACAGCCAGTCCCGTGAGTATTTCATTTGCTTTCAACATAATACAGTGTTATTGGCCATTATCTCTGCTGTCAGCTGCTGTGTTGATATTTAATGAAGGGGCATCTATGTCTGGGTGCCATTTTTCAGCTGCCTTGGTGTTGCCGTGGAGACATGCCGGTGGAGGGCAGTGGGGCTTGGCCCATCATTTTCCACTTGAACCAGATAAGACAGGCATTTAGTGCCAGAGCCCAAATTCAATATTTATTTTCCAACCCCCTTCATTTGCATCTCACGTTTCAAATGTTACACCCGGAGAGAGAGAGTGAGAGAGATAGCGTGTTAGTAGGATTACTGTTTTATAACATGCAATGGAAGGTTATATTGGGAGATAGAGGAATGATATATTGCATTACGCAACTGCATAATTCCACTGCGATATGCAATAGCTGGCCATCATAACTGTACACTATTGTTAACAACTGAGCGCACTTAGCGAGGTCAAATAAAGCCACCTGATTTCCATATGCATTTGCATTTATATTCCTAATGCAAATGTTGTATTATCACAGTAAACAACAATAAAGTGCATACATCATGTAAACAGATGCACTTGGAAAGGTAGGAGCACACATTGCATGCTAAGCTATGCTTCAAAAAAAAAAAAAACCTAAAAAGAAAAGGGCAAAAAAAACAATACAACCATTTTTTTGGACCACTAAAACATACTTAAGTAGCCAGGGTATATTTGTAGCAATAGACAAAAATCAAATCAAAACTATCAAAATGATCAATTTTTAATTTATGCCAAAAATCATTAGGATATTAAGTAAAGATCATGTTCCAATAAGATATAAAAACTTATTTTTTGATTAGTAATATGTATTGCTAAGAACTTCATTTGGACAACTTTAAAAGCAATTTTCTCAGTATTTCGATTTTTGCACCCTCAAATTTTAGATTTTCAAATAGTTGTATCTAGACCAAATACTGTTCTATAATAACAAACCATACATCAGATGACGTATAAATCTCAATTTCAAAAAACTGACCCTTATGACTGGTTTTGAGGTCCAGAGTCACATATCAATTTCCCCGGCAAGAAAAACTCCGATACGTTTAGTAAAATCAGTTTTTATAAAAACGAGTAGCAGACCTGGAAAGCACACAAAATTGGCCTGTAAAGATAAACACTGTGCCAAAGTGAATTAATTAATGTATATCAAAGAAAGAATGCAAGTACATTAATATGATTTATATATACACATTATTTTTTACACCTGAATTCTGATCCAATCCAAGTAAACTCTATGACATCTGTTTTATTTGATCTTATTTTATTTTATGGATTCATATTTAATAATTAAATTAAACGTTATTAATCAAAAAGCATGAAAATTCTGTCATTAATAACTCACCCTCATGTCAAGCCTGTAAGACCTTTGTTCATTATCGGAACACAAATTAAGATATTTTTCAGTTTTTTTTTCGTGAATTTTGTGATCCAAATGCCTGATTTTGTGGTGGTAATTTCCAGGGTCTGATTTCTGATGAAATCTGAGAGCTTTCTGACCCTGCATAGACAAAACTGAAATGTTCCCAGGCCCAGAAACGTGGTAAGGACATTGTTAAAATGATCTGTGTGACATCAGTGGCAACCGTAATTTCACGAAGCTACAAGAATACTTTTTGTACACAAAGAAAACAAAAAGAACGAAGGTTGTAACGTCATTAGGGTGAGTAATTTTTGACAGAATTTTCATTTTTGAATGAACTTCAGTAAATTTTATTGTACAACAATATATTTCTGGTATATTCAAGTTATACCAAACTTTGTTTTGAGTTGCCAAGAGAACTTTTAAGTTTCTGTGTGTATAAGATATGATGATAGTTGTACTCGTATGAAATGGTTAAAGCACATGAAGAACTCTCAGGATGTTATTCATGTATTTATGTGCTCATTTAGTGAGACTGCAGAGGCTGAAATCATCATGCCTTCCTCAGTACATGTGTAGTAAACGAAATTGTGTGTCACTGTGGGATGACATAGATGGTAGTGGTCTCCGAACAGCTTGAAACCTTGACCTTGATGAAATTAAAATCTGCTACCAACAAGTACATAGCTAGTTACATGAATGTAACTATCAACCGCTAAAGTACGGACGTTTGTTACCAACACAGTGGCAGCAAGAACGCATGTTAAGTATGTACTGCAGGAACACATGCTCAGCCAAGAATTTGCATCAGAGTACTTGCGTAAAGTATGTTTCCTACGTCCTAAATTCATAACCGCAGACACAAAAGGCCAAGCAGGACACACTTTGTCCCCTACAACCAGGTACTAGAAAAACACATTAGCCTTGCTTGGAAAAACATAAACAGAATGACCTTTACCCTCCACAGGGATATATCCATGACTCGTATCTGTCAATAAACTCACGACCCAAGAAACACCATTAAACATAAAGTAATAGCCCATTCACTTCCAAAGAGAAAGAGCAGGTGACACTGATAAAGGATATTGATCACCAAGGGCATCTATTCCCTTGATATCTCTCCATTCATCCGTACATCCATTCATCTGCGTGCGAAAAAGGAATGGCTGAATCTTAAACCCGAATACCGTGCATGTGCTTGAGAATCAATGAAAGGTCGTAAAACAATATGAAGATTCTATTGAATCAAGTTTGACATTATTGGTCATGAATGATTAGTGATTATAGAGTCTTAAAGGCCATGTATGTGTGCGCACAAGATTCATAAGTGTTAAAGACAGCCGTCTTCTCGGCTTTCCATAATTCCTCATAAAGTCTGTACCACGTTCCACCAGTTAGAGGAAATAATTGACGCTTTGACATGAGAGATAGCACAAGCTGAGATTAATCAAAATGTTAAACTAATTTACAGAGGGATTCAGAGTGTTTGTGATAAATTACACATATTAGAGTCGATGTGTTTTCTTCTTTTAGGTAAGTGAATGGGATTGGACAGGCAAAAAATTGTTGTGTAAGAACAATTAACAAGGCTGAGGAAAGGTCATTTCAGATTAAACTGACAACTGACAGACATTAACTTCATTTTACTCTTCTCTTTGTCGAGCGTAAGCCATACAGTATTAGAATATCTATTAAAAAAAGAAAGACCTACAGACATTTAATGCATCAAACCAAACAAAAACACAAAACCTGCTGATTCTACATGCAGGACACTATACTGTGATTGGTGGTCCACTTGTAAGCAGCTGCACCCAGCGGCAAAAACAAAGCGCCGCCGTCCTTTAAAGCAACAGAAGGCTTTGCTGAATTTTCTCCCGAGAGCACAGGAATACATATCAAGGCTTCAGAATAGTACACACATTCTTTTGCCTCTATTTATTCTGCCTACATTACACTCCAGAGTACATTATGCTTCAGAACGCTTGTGAAACAGTGAGACACAAAATAGGGAAGTAAAAAAGTTACTGTACTCTTACTGTACAGAATGGATAAAAACACAAAACGTATACTGCTCACCAGCATTGTAGGTTAGTATTCACACACAGGCTCTTCGTAGGACCTCAGGAAGTGGAATTTGCTGCTTTAGATCAGTCTGTATGAACAGCCTAGATCTCATTCCCCAGGGATTGGGCCACTATTATGCCCTGTGGCACTGGGAAATGTGTTTCCTCATTTGAGCAACATTAATTGTAATGACAATGATGGGCAATTTATATGCTTGTCAACATCAATCTTGATATTGGCCTAGTTGACTGTTGACTGCTATAAAAAAAAAAAACTAAACAAATAAAAAAAACAAATAATAAAATAAAATAATAACCATTAAAAAAGTAGAAATATTTTTACCTGTATTAGTAGTTGAAAATAAAATAAAATAAAATAAAATAATTAATATATATTTATATATATATAAACAAAATAAAATACAATAAGAAAATTAGTAATAATATTAGTAGTATTGTATTTGTAATCTTGATATTAGCCTAGTGTTAAAAAAACACAAAATGGTGACTGCTGTTAACTTTGTTAGGGGAATACTGCTATTATTACCTGTATTAGTAGTTACAAAAATAAATAAATAAATAAAATAAAATAAAAAACACAAAATAATAACATACTAAAATAAAACAAAAACATAATAAAATAATAACACTAATTAAAATAAAATAAAATAAATAAAATGAAAATAATAAAATAAACAAAAAAATAAAATAAAATAAAACAACTACTATCCATTAAATTATAAATATTATTTCAAGTATTTTTACATGCATACATACATACATAAACACACACATGTATTTTGAAATAAATATGTATAATAATATTAGTAATATCAATAGTATTTGGAAATAATAATGAAATTAAATAAATTAAATATGCTTAAATAAATTACTACTATTAATTAGATCTGGTATTAGATATATTTTTAAAAGGTATACATACACATGCATATCTATAGTCAATATTTTGCCAAGGCAGATTTTATGTTTAGCTTTCAGTTTTATCAAGTATATTAATTTGACTTGTTAAGATCGATTTCTAGTTCGGCTTATCTTCAAATCATCCTTACAAATTATTATTTTTCAAGAAGCTACATGGAACTCATTTCTTACTGCATAAATGACACTCTAAATGAATTTGCAGATTAAATGCAGATTGAAGATAGGGCTGTGAACATGTTCAATAAACTGTAAGAGACAGAAAGACAGATGCGTCTGACAGATCCACTGCTGGGGTCTTCCTCACAGGAACTGGCATCAGGCCAGCAGCATGCGCAAGGCCCTCGGCAAAAACCAGTGTCAAACACAATGACCCTGCAAAGACTCTCAGAAGTCCATATTATCCATAAGGGACCTGACTCGAAAGAGGCGACGAAGGCCTATTTCTCATATACAACTCCCCCTTCCTAATACTCCGTCTATACAGCCCCCCCTACATCCCAAACCCCCCCTGGGCTAAGTGTTCTTAACCCGTTCTCTCATGGGTACCAGACAGAAGGAGTCCCCAGGCGTCCCATAATCACCTCCTTTCAGAATGACTCCCCCCCTCCCTACTGTCTCTCTCTTTCTCTCGCTCTCTTGCTCGATCACTCTCCATCTCTCTGCAGTAGCCGACTGCCTGAAATTCCTCAGACTGCATTGTCTAAATCTGTCCTAAATTCCCTCTGATGTATCTCTCGTCGTGATTAAGGCTCCTAAAACTATGAAAAAATTGTGAAAATAATTTAAAAAAATCAAAAAGATTTTTCAAAAAGTTACATAAATAAATTCTTATCTTATCATGCGTCCCAGTCAATTTTCATTTTACATGTCACAAAAGAAATAAATAATAATAAATAAATAAATAAATAAATGCAATAGAATATTGTTTATTATTTATTTTACATGTCCCTTTAATGATTAAATAGCATGTACCCTAAAATAAAATAAAATAAAAATAAAAAACACATGAGCATGTCCCCTAAAAAAATGTTTAAAAAGCATGTCCATTAAATAAAATAAAAGCATTAAAAAATATATATATAATAAAATAAAATAAATGACATCTGACATAATGCGTAAAGTTTTGGTCATTGTGTTGTTGTTTTTTTATAAATAAACTTAAATTAAATTAAACACATATGAGCATGTCCCCTAAAATAAATAAAATAAAACACAGATGACATCATGAGTATTGGCTCAGTCCTTATATGTCCCTTTAAGTTTTAAAAAGCATGTCCAAATAAAATAAAATAAAATAAAATTCAAAATAACAAAATAAAATAAAAAATAAAAGACATGCATAATGCCTGTCCAGTTTTTCACGTCACTTTAATGTTTACATAGTATGTATATGAATGTCCCTTTTAAAAAAAAAAAAAAAAAAAAACGGAACCTATAATTTACCTAAATAGAATATATGTTCTATGTACAGTATAAAGCTTTCTAAATATGATCTTATATGGACAAAAAGGTGCAGGGCTTGTGTGGGGGTAGAGTATGAGGCTGCTGCTCACTGAAGAGGAATGATGGGAGAATGCAGGCATAAACCGAATGATATTATTCCATGACCTGAGTCTAAATCATTCTTTTTCTTCAGTCTGGGCCAACGGCCACCAAACAAAGGACGGCTACTAACACCAGATCCCTTACAGCCGGGTAAAGCTGATGGATAAACCCAGAGAGCTGGGTGAGGTATAGTAAGCGGTGCGTGTGGGTTGGCGTGTGGGCCTTTCTGGATTGGCTCTGTGTGGAGATGGGCAGGGTGGGTAAGAGGAAGCCACTCATGTGTGAAGCTCCACACGTCGACTTGATTGCCTGCTTTTGCGAATGTAGTTTTTCAAAGAGAAGATTGACAGTGTCGTTTCTGGCCGTCCCCCTTCCTCTACCGCTCAGTGCACCTGAATGGAAAACTAGTTTTTTTTATTCCGTAGAGTCCACACCACAACAGACTGTTTAGAGGTTTGTTTATACCTTGGTTTATATTATCGAAAAAAGGGTGAACAAAAGAACAGCTTGTAAGTTTGTAGAAAAATGTCCTGGAGTAGATGCCATATTTAAATTGCTATCAAAAAACAGGCTGACAAAAGACACACTACAGTTTAAATATTTTTTCCCTCCCCAAAAATAAAATCCAGCCTTAAATGAGCATAAGCGATTTCTTTCAAAAACATTAAAAAAAAAAATAATAATAAATACAACAGACCCCAAACTTCTAATGTATGTCAATTCGATCAATTTTAATTTTCATAACCAATATTTTCTGGCAAAATTATATATTATATAGCTGCTTGGTACATCAGTAGCAGAACAGCACAATGTTCTCATCAAACACACAAATAAAAATATTTTAACGTCCCTTTGCTGATTAAATAGCATGTCCCTATGTCCCTAAAATAAAATAAAATAAAATAAAATAAAACAGACCTCGGTCATTGTTCTTTTTTTTTTTTTTTTTAAACATGTCCCTTTGATGATTAAATAGCATTTACAGCAAAACAAAACAAAACAAAACAAGCCTCGGTCATTGTTCTTTTTTTGGTCTCTTTAATGATAGCATATCCCCTAAAAACAATGATAATGCCTCGTAATTGTCCTGTTTTTTCTTTTTTTTTTTTTACATGTCACTTTTAACGATTAAATAGTATCTCCCCTAAAATAAAATAAAGGATCACGTGACAACGTTCTCGTCAAATTACACATCGAATTTACTCTGACTAAAGTGATCTAGGTAAATGTTTGTAATGGCTTGTTTGTTTTCTCTGCTGTTCATTTAATTTCAGCTTTTGCTTGCTGTAAAATTACGATCTACTCTGAGGCTAAAAGGTGAAGGAACCAAAATGAAAACGCACAACATAATTGCACAAATGCATACAGACTCAAATGGGTTTCATCCAAATGGCTTACAGTCTAATGCATTCTTTTGCCCTATAATGAGAGAGTAATTAATTATCATCATTTAGGTCATGGAATAAAGTTCCCAACTGCAAGACAACAATCTATATTTGTAACATCCAATTTTATGTGGCAGGCAGCAGTCAGAACTAGACCAGACTGGATTCTGCAGGTTTGGTCAAAGGTGTTCTGCGACTTAATTACTTCTGAAGCCTGATTTACATAACACTCACTTTAGAGCACGAAGAGCGCAGAGAGACAGGAACGGCAGCCATGTTTGCTCAGATGACAGCGGACTGGCCTGTAACAGCTACGGTGGGACGAGATGAAAGGCTTGTTTATCTGCCCAGAATATCGGTGGAGAGCGTGTAGGGCTTTCGTGCTGACCTTTTCCAGTCACAGACTGTACGAGTTATTCATCAGATAGCAGAAAACATTGCTTGCTTAGTATTGGGGTCAACACATTTACACTGATGTACATTTACAGACAGCTTTACAAAGTTCTCTTTGCTCATAGCCTGTGGCCACTGAAATTCAGTTTAATGCTTTAATACTCTTTTCCATAGTAGGCACATTTACTTTCATGTCGCAGATGAGCACATTTGTACATTTATACATGTACACTTACTATTTCATGGAATATTTCACCCAAACATACAAAACTGGTCATTATTCACTCACTCATGTCATTCCAAACCTTTTCATAGAACAAAATACAACAAAATAGATCCCAGGAAAAAACAACAACAAAAAAAAAAAATGTTTTAGGGGACAAAAAAGTCTCTTATGCTTACCAAGGCCGCCCTATGATTTACACGGATTGAATCATGAAATCCAGTAAAAATGGAATTGACTGATTATAACGTGAAATGTCACAAAATCAAATTTTGGATGAATAAATCAAAAGTAGGTCAGTACACTTAAATAAAAACACAATATGGACTATATGGACTGCCTTAATATGAGTACATGAACTTATAAAAATAACTTATCATAATCATAATAATTCAATGCATATTACCGTTTCTTCTGAGTCAAATCATATACAAAGAGAACCTTAAAGGTCTGCAAACCAACCCCTCAAAATAAAAGTTTGGTTTAACCTGAAGAAACTGTTACAGTTTTATTTTTTATTTTTAACTGTTACTTAATTTAATGATACTACTACTACTACTACTACTACTACTACTACTACTACTACTACTAATTATTATTATTATTATTATTATTATTATTTAAGGAATATTTACCAGAAAATTAATTTACCAGCATTTATTTACCAAAATAATTATAATAATATTAATATATATAAATTGTTTTTTTTTTTTTTTAATTAATTAGAGATGCTTTTGATCATCAAAATTGGAATCCAGATTAATAGAATCCAGAAAAAAGTAAACAGAAAAACTGGAATTTGGGGATGATCCTACACGTGATCCTTCAGAAATCATTCTAATATGCTGATTTTGTGCTCAAGAAACATTTCTTATTATTATGTGTTGAAAAAACTTGTATTGCATAATATTTTGTGGAAACCATGATATAATGGATTTTTTGATGAATAGAAAGTTCAAAACAAAAATTTATTTGAAATATTTTTGTAACAATCTATCTAAAAAATCTTTACTGTTACTTTTGACCAATTTATTGCATCCTTGCTGAAGTAAAGTATTAATTTCTTTATCTTTTTTTCTTAAAATAAAGTTTTTAATTAAGGGTCAACCAATTATCGGTGCTAATATTGAGTATATATTTGATTATTGTTGGTATAGTTTGGTATAGCTTTTTTTTTCTAAAACCCATTTGCCAATAAAATAATTTAAAGAAAGTTTTTTTTGTCAAAACCTTTGTTATTCTTAATTTTGACATTAATTTTCAGTTACACACCAGACATATATATTAGAGCTATAAAAACAATTTCGATTCAAAATAAAAAAGTTTGTTTATGCATACTATATGTGTGTGTACTGTGTATATTTATTATGTACATAAAAATACGCACACACACATACATATATATATATATATATATATATATACATATAAAGGAAAAATATGTTAGATTTATATGTAAAATATTTATATACAATATAAATGATATACAAGTGTTTACATACGCATACATACATTTTAAATATATACATATATGTGTGTGTATTTATATATACATAAATAAATATACACAGTACACACACATAGTATGCAAACAAACTTTTATTTTGAATCGATTAATCGTGACTAATCGGTTTGCAGCTCAAATAAATATCGGTTCAAAATATCGGTTATCAGTCCACTTGATCTGATAATCGGTATTGGCATCAGCCCTAAAAAACACATATCGTTCGATAAATGTGCCATGACTGGGTTTATTCTACACTCAGTGGCCTTCCTACTCATTCAATTTTCTATTATCAAAGGGTCACACTGTCCAAATTCTTCCATATTTAGATGAAGTAAATCTCAAGGCTGCATAGTTCATCAGAAGCCTCAAAACGGAAAAGAAAATCAGAGGAGGAGGATTGGAATCTCCCAGCGGAGCTGCAGTCAAAGTTGCAGTGAAGTGCAGACGCAGCCCTTTTGTTTATCTGAGTCTGTTCAGCTGTCACAGACACAAAGGGACAGCTTCAGCGGCAAAGTGACTGTCAGAAACCGAGTGAAACAAAAGGAGAAGAGTGTTTCTCTCTCCTATTCTCTCTTTCTCTCTCCAGACCATTGCCAGCTTAGCTTTCTCATAGCCTTATCTCACACTGCTAACACAGTCACTGCATTCAACAACGTGTTTTCTTTGCAAACAAAACAAAATGGGAAAATCTATATTTTTTACTTGGTAATTTCAAGCTTTGTGAAGAATAATCTAAATGAAAACAAAAAGTAGGAAAGAAAAGGGCTTCTACAATACACAAATTATGTAAAATGCATTATAAGGAGAATTTTTTTTTTTTTTATTACAGTGATGTCCTTCAACAATCAGACGTTTGAGACTGTGGCGAGACGGTATGTGTTAATCAATCCAGAGCTTTTATCAACAGCGGTGCTGTTTTTGCTAAGCGTAAACCTAAAATGTAACTCTCAAGGGCAACTTTGGAAATGATAATAGGCTTTTTGTAAAAAAAAAAAAAAAAAAAAAAGCTTCATTTTCAAAAAAAAAAAAAAAGCTTTAGGTTAATTTTCATTTTCAAGGTACTGTAATCTGAGCTTCCAAAAGTCATTGCTGTTTTCCCTGAACAAACTCAATGAGCTAAAGTCCTGCGAGGCACGAGCGGTGGAGAAATCAAATATTAGCTAATCAACAAAACTCGCTACACAAACGGCTATGATTCCACTCATTAGCCCCACAAGGCATCAGTCTCTCTTCTCCTCCTTCCTGTTCCTCGCTTCAAAGACAATCTCCTAGAGAACGCAGTCAACGGCAGAGTGAACACAAGACGTTTAGTGTAATGTGTTTTTGAAATCTCCCTTTAATATGTTAATCTCTAACGCTCTAACGTGTGTGTTCTGTGTACTATAGTGCCAGGGAAAAAAAAGAAATGAAAATAACACTGAATGTATTAGGGGCAAAGACAGAAGCTGTGAACCGTAACTATATAAAAATACCACTAGACATGTTTCCAATCTTATTAAGAGCAACATCCAGTTTATTGCACGCGGACACAACAAAATCTCCAGACTTACATTAAATGTTCTGACCAAATGTGTTTAATCTCTTTTATGGATACCTACCTAACAAAATATCAAATAGTTATAGCTTGTTGACGATATAAAGATGCATACTACTACTACTACTACTGTTGTTGCTTTGTTTAAAATAATTACATTATTAAAATATTATTCCATTAGTAAAAATAACAACAAACATTAAACATTATTGTAAAATATATTATTGTAAATATACATACACACACAAAAGTTTTTGTACACTAAGATTTTTTGAAGCTTTCCTTCCTTCATTTATATTTTTATATAATATTCACAAATTGTGACCATATACACTACCAGTCAAAAGTTATTGAACAGTACATTTTTTATTTTTTTTTAAATACGTCTCTTCTGCTCACCAAGCCTGCATTTAACTGATACAGCAACACAGTAAAATTTTAAAATAATTTACTATAAATTACTATTATACTACTGTTTTCTATTTGAATATATTTTTAAATATAAATTACTCCTGTGAGATCAAAGCTAAATCAAAGGTTTCTTGAACAGCATAATTATCAATATTTAAAACAGTTAAGCACATTTTTCTCAGGATTCCTTGATAAATAGAAAGATCCAAAGATCAGCATTTATCAGAAATAAAAAACTTTTGTAACATTATACACTATAACATGCAAACGCTTGGAATCAGTAAAATTGTTATTTTATTTTATTTATTATTTTATGGGGGGGTACTTTAAATTGAACAAATGTAATAAAGATATTTATAATGTTACAAAAGATTTCTATTTCAGATAAATTCTGTACTTCTGAACTTTCTATTTAATCAAAGAAACCTGTAAAAATTTCTACTCAGCAGTTTTCAACTTAGTAACAAATGTTTTTTGAGGAGCAAATCAGAATATTAGAATGATTTCTGAAGGATAATGTGACTAGAGTATTGATGCTAAAATTCAGCTTTGAAATCACAGGAATAAATTTCATTTTAAAAATGTATTCAAATAGAAAACAGTTATTTTAAATAGTAAAAATATAAAAAAAAAAATGTGTACTTTGTACTTTGAATCAAATAAATGCAGTCTTGGTGAGCAGGAGAGACTTCTTTAAAAAAACATTACAAATCTTTTGACTGGTATTGTATATATTGCATTATATTAAATAATCTGAAGTATAAATATTGATGTTTCAAAAACATAAATATCTAAAGTAATGAATGATGTTTCACACACAACATACTGTATTAATGTTTCGAATGGATGCAACATCCCAGGATGCAATCTCAGTATAGGAGGACATAAGACAGATGATCAAACAGAAATAGAAAAGATGCAGTCTGTTTCCTTTTTCATTTCGTCCATGACTGGAGCACACTGTGCTGTCTGGGGCTGATTACAGTAATTGGCTGAACCTTTATATGACGTCTTGGACCCCCAAAAATGACAGGGGCCTCTTCCGCCCTCAATTTCAAAGTGCTGAACACGGCCTACAATTACTCTCGTCTGGATGGGAGCAGGGTACTGATTAGGGGGCATAATTGGGTTAATTTTCTCTCAGTACATGTGCTTGAATTGACTTGCTTTATATAAACAGCCTGAGGCAGATTGTACAGCTGTCTACTCTGGACTTATGTATAGAGCAAACAGAATCCAAACATCCATAATACCTTGTGTGTGTGTGTGTGTGTGTGTGTGTGTGTGTGTATATATATGTTACAAATAGATTACTGAAATAGTGTTTTTTAGAATTTTAGAATTTTTTAGATGGTTACGTAAAACTAAAAAGGGAATTATATACAGCATTAACATTAAAACTATTATTTCAATAATAATTTTGGACTCATGCAGATAAAGCATCAACAAAACGAACCAACTCAAAGAGCACAGTTTTGTGTCAGTGGGCATGTGGTAGGGGGTCAAACAAAAGAGGATTAACCCAAACCAATTCACTGAAATCATCAAAAATCATCTCTCCATGAAATCGCAAGAGACTCCATGCCATGGGTGGAAGCCCCATCCTTTCAGGACAAATTATGAGGAAGACTGAAGAGGGCCTGATAATCTGTCCTTGGGGGCACCAGACACTCTACTACAGCACTATTGTTCTTGAGTTCAGCACCACGGAGAGCTCTCAACCAATCAGACGGCCTGACAGGGAGTGCAGCACCATGTGCCAACCAATCACAACCAACGTATCTCTCTCCAAAATAGTCACTGTGTCTCCCTGCACCCTATTTTGACAAGCTGAGCTGTGCTTTAAAAAGAAAATGCAACCCTTGTATTTTATGCATTGTGCATTCTGAGACAAATTAGTAAGTAGCATTTATTTGTCAACATTAAACTAAAATGAAATTAAAAAACTAAATCCCTCAGGTTTTTGCATATACAGACTGAGTGAATGAAATAAAGACTTGAAATGAACTGTAAAGTACGAATTCTGTAATTAACTATTTATAATTTGATGGGGAAGGGTGCATTATGTTCTGCTTCAGTCTCAGTGTGAACGCTGTGCATTTGGACTTCCTCCCAGTCTCCAGATCCTACCAAAATAAGGCTAGCTGAGCCAATTCTCACCCCAAAACAACCCATGCATGTCTCTGGACAGTCAAAAAAGACGACACCATTGTGGACAACATCTGACAATCTGATTACTGTGGTACAAGCAAAGCACAACAAAGGCAGGGTGACACAGACTAATCTGTACTGAAAGCAGCCAGGAACTGGAATGATTGGTACAATGTTCACTCCACCTGACTACATACAGAACGCATAGACATAAAGAGAAAAAAAAAACATAATAACAAAATAGATCATTTAACTTTACATCAAATGTACAATAATAGCACCATAAAAGCATATAAGTGGTCTTTTTCTCTCTTGTTTTTCTCTCGTCTTGGTATACAATCATTCTCAGTGAAAAACAGTGCTTTTGGTTAGATAAAAGAAAATAAAGAATCAAAACTTAAATAAAAAGTAAGTACATATAAAATATATATATATATTGTAAAAATGTCAATAAAACATGTGCACTTACTATGTGTTGTACAGTTTTTAAATAATTTATTTATATTTAAAAACAGCACCAAAAACACAACCTGCTTCACAAAACTTTAACAAACTTTAAAAGCACAAAATGTTTCTATTTTAGTGTTGTGTTTCAGCATGTTAATGTTCTTTGTTAAAGGTTAGAAATGTTTCCCCTTAGGGAAGCTTTTCCACTCTGAAGACTCAGGGAAAAAAAAGATGTTCTTTCAACCAGTGTGTCTGGAGAAAATGGAGGTGGTCTTCGATGAGCCATTTTGTTTGTCAAACCTAATCGAAAGCCAGAGGCAGAGCAGGAGCTTTTGGTACACCCCCCAAAAAATCTTCAGAACACTGTCAGTGATGCGAAACACACATTTAAAATGATAACGGTATCACCTCAACCCTCTTGCATGAACATGAGCGCAGACGGCTCAAGAGTGTCGAGATAATTTCACAACAATAGCACAGGGTAAACTTCACTATCAAGTACTGGGTCATAGTTTGGCTAGAAATATACACTGCCGTACCAAAATAATATGTAAAATCCTGCAAGTCAAAACCAAAAGACGATTGGCTTTTGGAATATTGAGATATAATTTATTACTCTCTTGCATCAATGCCTATAATAGAATAGAACAGACTTAAAAACATATTGTGTAAAAATCATAACTTTAAGTGACTTAAAGAAAAAAGAAAGTATGTTACCAAAATAAGATGGATCGTACAAATGCATGCTATTTTTTATTTAGTACTGACATGAATAAGATAAACAGTTAAACTACCCACTGTTAGTCAGAAAAAATTCTTCAGGTCCTACAGATTCTTTGGTTTTTCAGCATTTTTCAACAATGACTGTATGATTTTGAGATTCATCTTTTCACACGGAGGAAAACTGAGGGACTATTACAACTATTACAGCACATTTAAATGCTCACTGATGCTCCAGAAGGAAAAATTATGCATTAAGAGCCAGGGGTGTAAACTTTTGAATGGAATGAGAATGTGTACATCGTTCTTATTTTGCCTAAATATCAAACTGCTTTCATTTAGTACTGCCTTTCAGAAGCTACAGAAGATATTTACTCATTCCCCAGAAGACCAAATAAGTTAAATTTATGCTGATCTTCAAATTCAAAAAATTTACACCCCCCGGGTGTAATGTATCATTTTTCCTTCTGAAGCATCAGTGAGTGTTTGAACCTTCTGTAATAGTTGCATATGAGTCCCTCAGTTGTCCTCAGTGTGAAAAGATGATCTCAAAATAATAGTCATTGTTGGAAAGGGTTCAAATACACAAAAATGCTGAAAAACAAAAGAATTTGTGGGGCCTGAGGAGTTTTCTAAAGAACAGCAGGCAGTTTAACTGTTCAGGGCAAAAAAGGGACCCCTGAACAACTATGACTAAACAAACAAACAAACAAAAAAACAGCTATGGATCATTGAAGTAACAACACAGTATTAAGAATAAAGTGTGTGTAAACTAATTAGTTTGTGAACTAATGTCTTTAATGTGAAATATCTTATTTAGGTCAGTGCTAAATAAAAAATAACATGCATTTTGTATGATCTCCTTAATTTGGTAAAATAATAAACATTTGGCAGATTCAGCAAGGTGTATGTAAACTTTTGACTTCAACTAGATAGTTATTTTAATTTTTTTTTTTTTTCTGCTGAACATTTTACATAATCACATTATGGAAGTAATTGGTTTGTTACTGCTGTTTCATGTTGTTTTTAGTGTGTATTCTAATTATTGTAAAAGTTTATTGGAGTGATGCACTAATCAAGAAAACTCTATAAACACAGTATTTAAACACCATAATTAAACTGATAATACTACTTAAGAGAATGCAGTAACTACAATGATTTCTTCAAAAATAAGATAAAATGTTAAAGGGCTTACGCTGCATTTCTTGTCCAGGTATGTAAAAGACATCCCGATTACCTCTGCAACAAATTATCAATGGCTCCCTAAAGGGGTGGTCATCGTCGTAGAATGCACTGCACCCTGCAGTCTCTGACTCAGTCAGATAGGGCTTCCAGCAGAGAGACTATAACAAGGATGCTCTAAGGGAGGGCAAATATAGGAATCAAACACATGCACACATGCTCACCCGCGTGTGCTTGACAGTACAACAGGTAATTTTGTCATGCTGAACTGGAGCTACAAACCATTATGCATTGCATGTTTATCTCTTTCAATATAATCTAAGCACCAGCCAGTCAGGGGATCCCACATATGAAAAGCTCACTATTCGATAACAGAAAGAAACGTTTCCATAATTAAACTATGATGGAAATTATTAGAAGGAATAATTGGTGCTGATTAAAATAAAAGGGTCACTCATATTCTCACCTTGCATAACACGCAATCAGAATTATCACCCTTGCTGGTTTCAAAATCCATATAGGCCATTCTGCTATCTTGATCATTGTGCTTTTGGAAACAAAATCATTTTCCTGTGATAACGAGGTCACTTTCATAAAGCATACGCTCAGTGGTAGTGTGGGAGTCTCAGTCACAATCTTATAGAATGTTCAAATTAGCTTACCATTAAACCTTTTATTGTATGTTTTTAAAACAAGGTTAAAAAGGGAAATATTTTGTATTAAATTACATTTAAATTGATAACATTTTTATACATAGATTAAGCTTTAAAAAATATGCTAAGACAATTTTCTAAAAATAAGCACATTTAGGAAACAAAGGCAGGCTTGCCAGAAAAATTGTAATCTCTATGCATACATTCAAAGGCCAGGAGCTAATGTCATTTTGATCACTCTTCCTCTTATCAATTAGTAAAAATAGCTAAACAAATTAAATGCATAAAACATCAGTGCAATAAGACAGAGCTGAGTGTGCGTGGGAAGCAGCCGGTGCTGTTCATTTTGCGCTGATTTACTCCCCAAAAGGCACATCTACCATCTCTTTCTAGTTCTTTCACAAACAAACCACAATGACTCTTCCTGCATCATCAGATTGCCCTCAAGTTCTATCATACTGGGAACCAAAAAATCAGTTTTTGTCCTTTATAGATCAAATTTTTCTGTAGGTTCTTTCTACAAAACAAAACGGAAGTTTTTTTTATATATATATATATATATATATATATATATATATATATGTGTGTGTGTGTGTGTGTGTGTGTGTGTGTGTGTGTATATATATATAAAATGTATGTATACATTTGATAATATTGATTTTACAAAAATGAAAAAGAAGCAGAAGCTAGTCTCTTCCTTAATTTTCCATAAGTATATTTGTCATTTTAAATTTTTCTAACTGACATACACTACCAGTCAAAAGATTTTGAACAGTAAGATTTGATTGTTTTTAAAGAATTCTCTTCTGCTCACTAAGCCTGCATTTATTTGATCTAAAATACAGCAAAAGCAGTAATATTGTGAAATATTTTTACTAATTAAAATAACTGCTTTCTATTTGAATAAATTTTAAACATGTAATGTATTCCTGTGATCAAAGCTAAATTTTCAGCATCCACTCCAGTCTTCAGTGTCACATGAACCTTCAGAAATCATCATATTATCAATGTTTAAAACAGTTTATTATTTTTTTTCCTCAGGATTTATTTAACAAGGACGCTTTAAATTGATCAAAAGTGATGATAAAGACATTTATAAATGTTACAAAAGATTTCTAGTTCAGTTAAATAATGTTCTTCTAAATTTCTATTCATCAAAGAGACCTGAAAAAAAATTACTCAGCTGTTGATAAAACATGATGATGATGATGATGATGATGATGATAATAATAATAATAATAATAATAATATTTTTAAGCAGCAAAGCAGAATATTTTGAAGGATCATGTGACTGGAGTAATGATGCAAAAAAAAATCAGCTCACAGGAATAAATTACACTTTAAAATATATTCAAATAGAAAACAGTTCTTTTAAATATTAAAAAAAATATGTATATATTTTAAATATATATATATATATATATATATATATATATATATATATATATATATTACTGTTTTTGCTGTACTTTGGATCAAATAAATGCAGGCTTTGTGAGCAAAAGAGAGATATTAATAATCTTACTGTTCAAAAGACTAGTAGTGTGTGTGTGTGTGTGTGTGTGTGTACACACACACACAGACACACACATATACATATATATACACATATATACACACACATACATACATTGCATACATGCATTTTTGCTAAGTTTTTTTTTTTTTTTTTTTTACAAAACTACACAAAAAGGAGCTAACCTCTTCCTTAAAAAGCAAAAATAAATAAATAAAGAATAGTAAAAATAGGTTCAGCTGCAAGAGAGAGAGGGCGCAGACGCTCATGGCCCAGGCCCAGGCACAAGAAAGATGAATGATGGGCCCTAAATGAAATGTCACTCCCAGTAATGGGAAAAGTCGAAGCCGGAAAGCAGGTCACTTAAATTGCAAAAGATACACTTAAGCGCTTTTGCCACAGGCGCAGTAGAGTTGACAAAACTGTTAATATTAGCTGGCTGCTAAAAATAAAAATGAGGAAGAATAAACACTTTGGCATAGCTAACCAAGCCTTGAATCATCCAGGGGGACATCAGAGCTTGTGGTGCTAACAGCTCAGTTCAGCGCCTATGTAGATACACTGCTATTCAATATTTATTTACATTAAATCATTCTTTCAGCTAAAGTGTCCCAAGAGCTTCACTCATTCTTTAATGATATACTTCTTTTTGATGCTAATGTCCATTTGGGACACTTTCGGCTCGAAAGTGATGCGTCCTTGTCTTGTTTCACAGAACAACAATAGTAGAATTACGTAATGTCTGCTCCACTGCAATCATGTGTCATAGCCATATATCCATATATTTCACCAAACTTCAGAGCTCCTGTCTCTTCCTGTTAAATTTTTCTGCACTTTCCTCTTTTAAGCAAAATGTCTAGAGAAAAAAAGTGGCTGTAATACATGGGTGGGTTATTTGTCATGCCTCTGCCCCTCTGTGCTCTGTCATTGGCAGACGTGAAGAATGACACCTTAAACTCACCAAATGTTGGATGAATGTGAAAATAACACCTCTGGAGTATTCATTATTTTAAGCTTCAAAACGTTCCACAGGCTCTCATTACTCACTGACACTAGTGTGTAACAAACTGCTGTAAGTGCAACATCAGAATGTTGCTAATGTGCCAGAAATCAAACTTAAAAAGATTCTGCCTTTTGAAAACAAGCCTGCAGGGAGAAGTAAATGGCATATACATGTACCATAAGAAACAAGCCATCTGAAAAACAAGGTTTTTAGCTATTATTAAAAGCTGAAGTGTCAACTGGATCAGCACATCAGGAAATGATGCAGGACTTCACAATTCACTTCACAACACAACCAATTAATTCCAAGTTTAGAATTGAATATTTAATTAAATTAGTTTGTGTAAAGTCAACAAAAAATCAAATACACTGAATTAATTTATTATATATATATATATATATATATATATATATATATATATATATATATATATTTTTTTTTTTTTTTTTTTTTTTTTTTCTTTTTTTTTCAGAAAAACTGTTGTGTATTTACAGTTTTCTATCAAATAAATTATGGTAAATCATTTTTCTATTTATTTACATTAAGTAATATTTATGTTAAGTTAACTGAACGTTTATTTTGACCGGTTGAAGTAAAGACCTTTACATTTATTTTTGTATATTATATGACAATAGTTTTTCTAAAAAAAAATAAAAATAAAAAAAAAAAAAAAGGTAAAATGCTCATGAATGACTCTCAGAGCACCTCTAGAGATTATGTTTACACGCAGAACATGCCAGATTCATATTTAAATAGCCAAATTCCATGATATTCTGCATAATTCTGTTTTTATGACTGTATCCCATGATAGACAGTGTTTTACTCAGGAATAATGTCTCTTATCAAAATGCTTTCGTAGTAAAATGCAGAATCGTACAGTTTTTAAAAGCTGTTTTGTACAGCTAAAAATAGCTGGATGCGGATTAGACCGGAAGCCTGACCCATAAAATATAACAAATGGTCGTGCCCGCTCTTACAGGAAATATACGGTGGATATGTGTGCATTATAACATTTCACTTAAATGCAACAACTAATATTACAACAACTACAATTAGTGTGCCTTTCTAAAATCTTACCATGAAGTCAAAATTTACTTTTTTTTTATAGAATATTGCATTAATTATACAGTAAAAGATTAATCCATGCACAGCATTATTTATTAAAAATAAAAATAAAAAGTATTATTTATTTAAAAAAATAAAATCATGTGCCCTCGTATCTTTAATCAAAAAATGGCAAGAACACTATTTCATTCTTTTATAATGTGTGTGCGCCGGTGCGAGGGCTGGAAAATAATCCATCCTCCAAATCAACCTGTCAATCTCTTGAGATCCCAGCAAATCCCTTCCTACATTTTTTCTTGTTTGAGAAGCCATTTCACACAGACACACATCACAATAGGAAAGAAAAGAATCACCACTGACTTTAATAATGTACAGTCAGTTGATGTTAAAGTAATATAAATTGCTCAAATAACAGCAGATAATGATAGATTTGAAGAAAAAAAACTGAGGTTGATCTTGTTCTTCAGTCTCCAATCAAAAGTGGCAAAGCCGAGTTCACAAATGGCTGCAAATCCACATTTAAGTCTAGAATCACTACTCTTCAAAAACCAACTCCTAATGGAGACACTTGAGTCCTATCTTATACTTTTTTCCCATTGAATATTCCGTTTCACCCTTAAACGTCACATTATAGAAGTAAAATGCTGTAAATGCCATTTCGTGTAGACTTTAAAATGCACTAGGCAATAAAAAGCTACACATTTTCTACTCTGTATATCAGGGATCCTCAAATCTGGCTTGCGAGATCCACTTTCCAGCAGAGTTTAGCTTCAACCCTGATCAAACTCACCTACCTGTGATTTTCTAATGATCCTGAAGACATTGATTAGCATGGTCGGGTGTGTCTGATAAGGGTTAGAGCAAAACTCAGCAGGAAAGCGGATTTTGCAAGTCAGATTTGAGGATCCCTGTTGTACATAGTGCATCACACTAAACTTGGAGAAAAACACTCCTGCACAGAAAATAATGCTATAATCCTGATACAGTTTGTTAAAAATCTAAAGTTAATATTTTTTCTAAAACATCAACTGCAAAAAATGTAATTTACTTTAATTCACCCCTTTTCAACTGGTTAAAATGAGAGAGCGCTGCAGCCATAACGGCAAATCCAAGAAGACTAATTTGCCATGGTTTCCTAAATTTTCAATTTATGAGTAAAATAAGGTCTGTGGTAAACCTAACTTGGCAACACTTGAACGTTTTGCTCATAAGTGAACAAAATAAGTCTAAATAGATCAGCTATTTCCTTTAACCGAGGCAGCAAACTAATAAAACTACTCCACCATAAGAAGAGATTTCAGGCAAACAGCTGCTCTTGCAGTAGAGCTGAACTAAAAATCGCTGAATATTTTATTCAATACAGTCAACTTACCCAAAATAGCAAACACTCTCATACCAAAGGTCGGCTATGTTAAATTCATAAGCCATGTCGGATGCCAGTGGGTGTAAACAGAGGAAGTCCTCATCTAGCGTAATGCTCCTGGCACATACGAGCAAGACTTGCAAAACCCTGGCAGCAAACTTGACACATGAGCACATGATGACATCCAAACAACAGCTTGTGATTAGCCCAGAAGCATGAATGTCTGGTGGTCTCGCTCTCAGCTATGTTACCCATCACTCCCACTGCGCTTAGACGGGGGGAAAGTGACAGGGGAAATGGTAATCAAAGCAGTGACCTCTTGACAGGAAGTCCACACCTTCAGCATGAAGCTGCCAGCTATTCCCAACAAGCCATGCCCATGTAAAAGTGTGTATGTTTGTGTCAGATCTGATGTGTCTAGTATGTAGACATTATTTGTGACACACAAAATCAATCCAAGCAGAAACCAGTGTACTACAAGAAACGAATATTAATACAGCAGACGGAATGTCATAATCTGATGTGTCACCTTCTCATTTCTATTCTAAGCCAATCATGTTACAAGCGTCTCGTGTGCGGATCTGCATATCGCATGAACCGAACTGTCATGCGGAGGAACACCTATAAGCGTACACGCACGTTTCATATCAGTACGGATTTCCCCGCGTGTAGCGCAAACCCACTCATGCAGGCTGAGCGTACCGTGTTTAATCTGGGACATGAAAGGGCACAACATCGCCTTTGAAGTCTTTCATTTCCTAAATCGAGCTTTCTGAGAGACGGAGACCCACGGTGTTTATTAAAAAAAGAGAATACCCTTTTTTTCCGCTACGCTTTTGTGATGGTGTGATGGCGGATGGTGGATCTAAAGACCTTAAAACGTGAACCGCCTCCTCAAAGGAATGGCGGTGCTTGTGTCATTTGGATTTATAACACCGGAAACACTGGCTTAAGTTGTAGCTAAAAATAAAAACACTTGAGCTAAATGCTTGTGCTAATGCTAGATTTTTAATATCTGTAAATGTTTCTCAACTAGCGAATTACATTTCATTCACCGATTAAGATATTTTTGATGCAATCCGAGAGTTTTCTGACCCTGCATATACAGCAACACAGCTGACACATTTAATGCCCGAAATGTAGTGAGGACATCATTAAAACAGTCCATGTGACATCAGTTGTTCAACCACAATGTTATGAAGCTATGAGCTTATGTGTGCAAATAATGACTTTAACAATTTATTCTCTTTTCATAATAAGCTTGTGAACGCACATTAAAGAGTGGCACGCAACAGAAGAAATTGTTGAATAAAGTTGTTATTTTTGTTTTCCTAGCACAAAAAAATTATTTGTATTTTAATCAATGTCCTTACTACGTTTCTGGACCTTGAACGGGATAGCTGCATTTCTATGTGTCTATGCAGGGTCAGAAAGCTTTTGGATTTCATAAAAAAAATCTTTATTTGTGTTCTGAAGATGAACAAAGGTCTTATGGGTTTGGAACGACATGAGAGTGAGTAATTAATAACAGAATTTTCATTTTTGCATGAACTATCCCTTTAAGAAGTTTTCACCGTCATACTACTAAGAAATGTGAAATGTTACTTAAAGGATTAGTTCACTTTCAGAGCAAAAATTTGCAGATAATGTACTGAAACCCTTGTCATACAAGATGTTCATATCTTTCTTTCTTTTAATTATGTTTTTCGAGGAAAACATTTCAGTATTTCTCTCCATATAATGGATATGAATGGTGCCCCAAGTTTAACTTTTAAATGTGCAGTTTAAATGTGCAGTTTAAGTGCAGTTGAAATCCAGCTTCAAATGCCTTTAAACAATCCCAGCCGATGAAGAAGGGTCTTATCTAGTGAAACGATCATTTATTTTCTCAACAAATTAACAATTTATATACATTTTAACCGCAAATGCTCGTTTTGTCTCGTCTCTGCGATGCGTATGCACAGTCTCTGTGATCCAGGACAATACAGCTGTAGTAGCTGCATATTAGTCCCTCAGTTGTCCTCAGTGTGAAAAGACGGATCGCAAAATCATACAAATCTGAAGAACAGCGGGCAGTTTAACTGTTCAGAACAAACATGGGAATCATGAACAACTATCACTAAACAAAAAGGTAACAACACAGGATTAAGAATCAAGTGTGTGTAAACTTTTGAACAGGGTAATTTTTATAAATTCAACTATTATTTTCTATTGTGGACTATATGTAAACAACTTTTATGTGAAATATCGTACTCAGGTCAGTAGTAAATAAAACATAACATGCATTTTATATGATCCCTCTTATTTTGGTTAAATAATTAACATTTTGCATATTCTGCATGCATATGTAAACTTCTGACTTCAACTGTATATAAAAAAAAGTCTACTAAAATACAAAAATAAAAATGCTTGAGCTAAATGCTTGTGCTAACGCTTGCTTTTTAATATCTGTTAGTGTTTCTCAACTAGTGAATTACGTTTCACTGAAGTCAAAAGGGAGCTATTAATTTCTAAATTAACACTCTCAGAACACAAATTAAGATATTTTTGATTCTATCCCAGATTTTTCTGACCCTGCATACACAGCAACGCAACTGGCACGTTCAAGGCCCAAAATGTACAGAAGTAAGGACATTGTTAAAGTCCATGTGACATTAGTGATTCAACCGTAATGTTACGAAGCCACAAAAATACTGTGTGCAAAGAAAACAAAAATAACTTTATTTAATGATTTCTTTTCTTCATCATGAGACTCCAATGAACGAGCATCAAAGACTGACACACAAAAGAAGAAATTGTTGAATAAGTCATTATTTTTGCTTACTTTGCACACATAGGACATTCTCATAGTTTCATAAAACTCATGTTAAACCACTGAAGTCACATTTTAAACTATTATTTAATCAATGTTGAATTTATTTTATCAGAAAGCTCTCAAATTTCATCCAAATATCTTAACTTGTGCTCAGAAGATGAACAGTCTTATGGGTTTGGAACGACATGAAGGTGAATAATTATGACAGAATTTGCATTTTTGGGTAAACTATCCCTTTAAGATGTTTGAAGAAATGTTACTTAAGCACCAAATCAATTAAAATTAAGCTTTGCCATCACAGGAATAAATCAATCTTTAAAATATACTGTATTAAAACAGAAAACAGTCTTTCCAGTAAGATACATGAAAAGCAGGCTTTTAATAACCAAGGCTTACAGACTGTTCATCAGTATTCTAAAGTAGATCTCCTGGTGTCTGGCCCCTATGTTTTCTAAACACAACAGATGTGTGCACCAGATAAATTACGTTCTGCCCTCTGCTATTGACTTTGCCTGAGGTAAAACTGTCTTTTGGGCCAATGGGATTTCTTAACTGATTCACGGAAACTACTGATTATATCATAACACTATTAAAGGAACGGCATTCCATTTTTTTTCTTGCCATCAGCTTCCACCGACACATCTGTACGAAAACATACTAAATGTCTTGTGAAGAAGACAACTTAATGTTACAGCGACTTGCGTTATAAAACATTTACGTTTTGAAATGAGCATGAAGGGACACAGTAATTGCCCTCTGATGAAATATTGCTTGCACTGAAACAGACAATCATCCTTCATCATTGTTTTGCCTGGCTCTTGTTGGCAGGGCACCTCATCTGGCTTGAGGTCATAAACTCTATCCTTTCACAGCAAGGCCAGATCAGGTGACTATCTCAGGCTTCCAAAGCACTGAGGGGGGGTTACTCACACCAAACACGGGCACGACACCGACACCAGTTACTTACGATGTGCGTGTGTTCTAGGAAAGAGAAGAGGAGGAAAGAATATATGTGTACAGCGTTTAACCAAAAGCACAGGTCAGAGTGTCCACAACAAGGACAGGATCCTGTCTCACAAACGCACAATTACAGTCCTGCCAGGCATTAACTTAAGGAGGAAAAGTGTGATTAAATGTTTAGTGGCCATTTCAGCAAAAAAAGAAAATACTACAAACTAAAAATGTTATAGGTAAACCACAATATTAAATTCAACCATGAAAACCAACCTGATCTCATGACGAAAACATAACTGTGGGAACTTTTTCACAAGATGTGAAATGCATACCGCCATGTACATTTTATGACATTTTCAATCTGAAATGTCCACCAAGTGGTGCTAACTAAAGTGTTTCCGGAAAGCAAAACATATGGAGCTAAACTGTAGTAAAAAAAAAAAAAAACTTAAAAAGAAAAAAACTTTAAAAAAAAACTAGTTTCAACTTGAAATCGTAAGTGTTCGTGCTGCCTATAAATTTTACGTTTACTCAACTCAAGTATCTATGTTTTAATGTAGTACAACTTAACATTTCATGTTGACTAAACTTAAAATTTTAAGGCAGCTACACTGTAAAAAGTTTCATTTTAAAAACTTAAGTTCAGCAGCTAAATCAACTTAAAACTACAAGCCATTTCAACTCACTGCAATAAAATCAATTAAAATGACTTGCACTTTTAAGTTGATTTAACTTATGAGTTGAAATTACTTGTACTTGAACTTAAAATTAAGGCAGCTGCTAAACATAAGTCTTTAAGTTGAAACTGGTAAAAACTTATTAGAGTGTAGATAAAAGCAATTATTATTTTTGAAATTTGTTATATATTACATTTAAAGGGATAGTTTACACAAAAATGAAAATTCTGTCATCATTTATTTACCCACAAGTTGTTTCAAACCTGCATGAATTTAATATAATAATAGTATGATGATAATTTTTAATAATTGTTTTATTTTTTTATATTTTTAATACATTTTAATTTAAATGTAAAACTAAATAGTATTTTTTTTGTAAAACATAAATTAAAACTTAAATATATATATATATATATATATTTGTTTTTTGTATTTTTACAGTGTATATTATATTATTTTATGTTGTACATAATGTTAAACATTAGTAATATTATATTAACCAGCACCTATTATGCATCCTATTATTAATTAAAATCAAAATTTTAAACCTGTGCAGGTACACAAAACAAGCCTTATTCTCTGCTTTTTTTAGTGACTGTACAACCTGCTGTTGAGCATGTGCTCAGTGAAGTCCAGTTTATGTTTGTGTGTGTGTGTGTGTGTGTGTGTGTGTACACAGACTTAACAGGTTCTCAAGTCCAGGCCAGGGCTGACCTGCTTCCTCATGGCCCTTTGCCCAGGCAAGACTCATGCATATTTCACAACGCACACAATTCAAACGGTGCTCAGCACATACACACATGGCAGGTTAGCCAGACTAAGGTAAAAGTGGGTCAGAATCTGCCATCCACCCAGAGATTCCTCCGGCAGTCAGTGTAGGAAGTAGTTTAGTTGTGCCATTTAGAAAAATAAATTAAGAAAACATTTTTGCTTGTAATACCCTATTTAATATTCTCTAAATGAAAAAAATGGACATGTAAGGAAAAAAACACACTGGTTTTCAAGTCTGACATCAGTTGACACTTTCTCAAGCAGGATGTTTGAAGTTGAACGGAATGCAGCATAATTCTCAAAGCTATTGTCAGCCTTTAAGCTTGTCCACACATTGTGAGAAATGCCTACATGCAATACTTCATTACGAAGGTTGATATTATAAAAGTGTGAGGGAGTACTATGACGCACAGTTTAATCCTGCTTTTGGATTATAACAGGAAAGGAAATTAGCATTAGGAAGAGCTGCATGAGGATTTCCATTGATGCACAATCGTGCACAGAAATGTCCACTTTGGTTAGATTTAGCCAAGACTAGGGAAACCAGGCCAGGCACCATGCTAAGACACCACCCCAAACAAACAGCTTGGGAGGGGTTACCATGGCAGCCAGGTTCCGCTTGAGAGAGGTATCGATTACTAGCAGGTGTAGGTTGTCTCATACATTTTTCTACATGCATATATTTAGACATTTAAAAAGACATCTGTTTTTTTATATGTATATATATATATATATATATATAAATATATATATAAAGCTTATTATATAAACCTTTAAAACAATAAAAACATTTTTTGATTACAAATGAGGATGGCACTATACTGAGGTTTTGGTATATTTTGCTAATATCTGAGTTTTAAACACTCAAAAACTGTATAAAAGTCATCACCCTAATCAGGGCTTGACATTAAGCTTTGGACAAGTAAATCAGTCATTCACTTGTCCGAGTAAAAAAAAAAATTACTTGTCTGGGGCAAAAAAAAAAATGCCTTTTTTTCTTTGGTGTAAATGTATTCCATTTTGCAGCAATAGTCTCATCACTACTCTATGAGATGATACTTTAATCAGCATATTTGTGATGTTTGCCTTAAACTGATTTCTAGGACACTTTTTAAGGGCAATATTTTCCTAACCTTACTAAATGTACGTGTCATCATTTACGTCAAATTCTTAAATTTTATCAATACATTCAGTTAGAATAATTAGACTCTGTTGTTCCCATTCAAGTTAAATCAGTATCAACAAAGTCCACTGCAGAGGAAACACTGAAGCTTCATCATTATTTATTCAAATGCTTAAAAAAACTGTTATAAGATTAATGTTTTACTTTTTTTAACATATAAATCTGAAATGTTGAAAAAATGCAATCTCACTAAAGTTTCGGTGCTACACTAGTTATTGTTTGTTTTAATTAATGTTTTAATTGGGTTACTTGTCCAGTCAGGCAAGTAAAATTCTCTTTCACTTGCCCTTTGACAAAATCCACTTGTCCCGGACAAACGGACCAGCGTTAATGTCGAGCCCTGCTAACAGATTAACATATTTAAACTTTACTGAACCATAATGTTAAAAACATTGGAAACATTACCAGCTATCTCGATTAACATGACGAACAGGTTCCAAAACCTTCAATGTGATCTTCAAATTTGGCCAAAATGAGGTACAGCCTTGAGGCAGCACTTTGCTTAACTAGTTCCTCCATATGCAGCTCACCATGTTTTGGAAAAGAGCTTTTTAGTCTAATTTTTATTCTTGTGAAGACTATCAGTTCCAACAAAACTTTACACCCATAAATAGAGATAAAAACCAAACTCTGCTCAAAAATTTAAATATACACATCCTCAAGGCCATTTAAGATGTAGATGAGTTTTTCTTCGTGACAACATATTTAGAGAAAACGTGTGGATTACTGTGATGTTTATTCAGTTGTTTGGACTCCCTTTCACTGCAGGGATCTATTGGTGAGCAAGTGACAAAATGCTAAATTTCTCCAAATCTAAACTGATAAGGAAACAAACTTATCTACATCTTGGATGGCACATTCCAGCTAATTTAAATTTTTTGGCTATATTCCATTTGTATTCATATGCGCAATCCTCTTAATAAATAGTAAATAAAGATGCTTACCGTGTCCAGCATTTACACTTGCAAGCCTGCACAAACAACTCAAATAACTCTCAATCAATTATGGCTAATAGTGCTAAATATGCTCATTTCGTGCTTGTCACAATTAAAGAGTGATTGTGGAAATGAAAGCCCTTTGCTGTCTCCAAGAACACAAAGTAATGAGGATCAATAGGTGCATTGCTGGACACCAGATGTTCACATCTGCCCACTTCTAACAACGCAATTACAGCTTGGCACTGTATGACCTCTGTGCAGAACCAGATATCTACACTCGGTGACTCGCATATAAACAATCATTAATACAAAAACATGCTTTATCATGGCTATTTAAAAATAAATATAGCCTTGGCCCTTGCAATGGAGAAATCACCTATTGAAGCCTTTTGCCTTTGCACAACATTTAGAAAATATTTGAAATGTTAAATATTTCATCAAAACGTGTGCCTTTAATTTCATCTCAGAAACATGCTGAAAACAGGCCTAAGTTTATGTGTAAAGTAAATAAGGTTATATCTCTTCATTGTTTTGCTCTGTAAAAACTAGAGAACTCCATTAGGTCTGGCTCGGTCTTATTTTTGTCAGTGTCATAAAGACAAGTTGTGTCATTTCTGAATCAATTTCCATTACTGAAACATGACATTTTCAAATGACAAATAACAGACCGATGCTATTCACTTTGAATGTGAAAAACAAAAAAAAAAAATCTTATTACTGTCTGAAGCAGAACATTTTCAAAAAGATGTAACCAAGTGATTGAGATGTCTCAAAAAAGAATGAGAGATACAGTACAATACTTTTAAATTCTGTATGTGCAAACCACCATTTGCTGCAAACCCGCCTCCTCCTCCCAGAACGGAGAGGTTAAATCTTACTAATTGAAGTGGTTTTAAATAAGCAGTCCTTTTTGCAAATGTGCCTCCTACTTCTGCATGTCTGATGAGACTGGCCAAAAATATCTTGCATTCATCAGTCAGAATACATACAGACATGAAAACAAAGCTCTCAGTCATACGTTTTCACAGCTTTTCTTTCTTTTTGCTCATTTCAAAACAATAAATAATATTGAAAAAATATGTAATAGGAATAATAATTAAATGATTATATGTGACACAAAACCAGTCGTAGGGGTCTTTTTTTTTTCTTTTTTTTTGAGATTTATACATTGTCTGAAAGCTAAGTTGATTTGGCCTAGATACAATTATGTGAAAATCTGGAATCAGAGGGTGCAAAGAAAAAAAAAAAAAAAAGTTGTCCAAATGAAGTTCTTAGCAATGCATATTACCAATTAAAAATTACGTTTTTATATATTTACAGTAGGAGATTTACAAAATATCGCCATGGAACATGATCTTCACTGAATTTTGGCATAAAAGAAAAATCGATAATTTTGACCCACACAAAAATAATAAATATAGCATGTAAGCATGTAAAACCCTATTATGCAAACCAGTTTGTGAAAGCAGTTTTTAGCCATTTTACCCCTAGTTTTCCATGCATCTGTTTTCTTTCTTTTTGTTCATTTCATTGTGTCAGGAATGGCTATTTCAACAAATAATTAACAGTTTTTTGTTCAGCGGGAAACATCCGGGCTGGTCCGTCACTATCAGAGTGGTCGCCTTGTTCTCTTGTTTTGTCAGGGACAAAAGACTGCCACAAGCCAGTTGGACGGGAGGACAATAATCACATTTAGCCATAATCAAATGGCACTTGTTCCCTCTGGGGACCGGAAAGGAAATCGTTGTGTACAGTAGCTTAATATGTCAGGTGTGACTCAGGGAAATTGGAGGCAATTATGGGCATAACTGCATTCAGATGGGTGGACCTGGGGGTGGCAGAGTAAAGCTTCGTTTTTTTGTTTGTTTGTGTGTACATGTGTGTGTATCGGGTGTGATTGATGTTCTTTTCGGTGTTGCACTGAAACGAGCCTTTGGGATTTGGAAATAGAGGGCTGTGGGGAGGGGGGACGGCGAGGAGTTCTGTTGTCTCGGTTACAGCGTATGGAGAGGGGGGAGATCACGGAGGGGGAGGTGATGAGGCTATTTTGTTAAAGGACGCCCTGTGTGGCTGGTCCTGATTACACAAGAGAGGCCATCGCTCTCTGATCAGCAGACAGCCGGCAAGGTGGCTCAATCAGGCTTTTCTAAGAGCTCTTCCTGCACTGATGAGGCCTGAGGATTCTTCAGTGCATGACATTTAAAAAAATAAAATAAAATAAAATAAAATAAAAAAAATGTATCCCCTCCTCCAAAAACACACTCTGTATTTGCTTAGAGACAACATTTGTAACCTACTTTTATTAAAGTAATCAGGGTCTATTTTAAAAGTAGGCTTATTGGGCTCACTACATTTGTGCCATTAAAAAGCATGTAAACTGTAGATGAATGGAAAGGGAATTCTGGTTAGACAGGTTTGTTCATTGAGTGACAGAGAGACAGAGTGACCGAGGGATTAGTAGAGCAAATGGAATTACAGGCCTCCCAAACATGTGATAAAGATTTCATTATCTGGCTCTCACACACACCATGTGTCACCTCACTGTCAGGGAGACCTACCTTCAGATGTGTGGTAACGGAGAGCTAACGCTGTTCGGTGCCATAAAAACACCCCATTCAGGGGAAAAGGGAGGCAAAGTCTTTTGTATTGCAGCAAATAAGGTGTAAATATGAAAAATCACATCAGGACTCTTTTAGAAATTTCTAAAGCTTTAAGCAGTCAGAGATGTTAGTTCAGTTTGGAAAGGAAAGGTTCAATTTAGTTTGAAACAAAAATAAGGCTGCCACTAACGACTATTTTTAGATCGATTAATCTATTGATTAAATGTATTGATTCATCTAAATGACTAATTTCCCCCACACACACATTAATTGCAGATGCTTTTACTTGTTATAATTTAATGGAATTCAGAAAAGTAATGGAACAGAATTTGGTAAAAAAAAAAAAAAAAAAAAAATAGAACTGTAAAACTCAATTAATTAGACAGGCTTTTTGATTAAAAAAAAAAAACATTAAAACATACTATAGACAAATTAAAAGAAAATGAATTTGGAAATAAAACTGATTTATAAATATAAATATTATATTATATTATATTATACACACACACACACGCGCACACACACACAACCAGTCAAAAATTTAGACACACCCTCTCATTTAATGTTTTTTAAAGAAGTCTCTTATGCTCATCAAGGCTGCATTTATTTGATCAAAAATACAGAAAAAAACAGTAATATTGCAAATGTTATTACAATATAAAATGATGTTTTTATTTTAATATACTTTACAATATAATTTATTCCTGTGATGCAAAGCTGAATTTTCGTAAGCTGTTACTCCAGTCTGAAGTGTCACAACATCCTTCAGAAATCATTCTAATATGCTGATTTATTATTAGAATTATCAACGCTGTGCTGCCAAATATTTTTTTGCACCATGTGATTCTTTTTTCAGGATTCTTTGATGAATAACAATTTTAAAAGAACAGCATTTATTCAGAATATAAATATTTTCTAACAATCTAAATTTATGCTATCACTTTTTATTAATTTAACACATCCTTGGTGAATAAAAGTATTAATTTCTTTCAAAAAAGAAAGAATAAAAATTTAATGAAAGGTTAGAAAACCTTTCTATTTTAAATAAATGCTGTTCTTTTTTAACCTTTTATTGATCAAAAATCCTGAAAAAAAAGGACACAGGTTCCAAAAATATATTAAGCAGCACAACTGTTTCCAGCACTGATAATAAATCAGCATATTAGAATGATTTTTAAAGGATCATGTGACACTGAAGACAGGAGTAATGATTCTGGAAATTCAACTTTAATTACAGATATAAATTACATTTTAATGTACAGGTCCTTCTCAAAAAATTAGCATATTGTGATAAAGTTCATTATTTTCTGTAATGTACTGATAAACATTAGACTTTCATATATTTTAGATTCATTACACACAACTCGAAGTAGTTAAAGCCTTTTATTGTTTTAATATTGATGATTTTGGCATACAGCTCATGAAAACCCAAAATTCCTATCTCAAAAAATTAGCATATCATGAAAAGGTTCTCTAAACTAGCTATTAACCTAATCATCTGAATCAACTAATTAACTCTAAACACCTGCAAAAGATTCCTGAGGCTTTTAAAAACTCCCAGCCTGGTTCATTACTCAAAACCGCAATCATGGGTAAGACTGCCGACCTGACTGCTGTCCAGAAGGCCATCATTGACACCCTCAAGCAAGAGGTCTGTGGGAAGGAAAAAGTGTGGCAGAAAACGCTGCACAACGAGAAGAGGTGACCGGACCCTGAGGAAGATTGTGGAGAAGGACCGATTCCAGACCTTGGGGGACCTGCGGAAGCAGTGGACTGAGTCTGGAGTAGAAACATCCAGAGCCACCGTGTACAGGCGTGTGCAGGAAATGGGCTACAGGTGCCGCATTCCCCAGGTCAAGCCACTTTTGAACCAGAAACAGCGGCAGAAGCGCCTGACCTGGGCTACAGAGAAGCAGCACTGGACTGTTGCTCAGTGGTCCAAAGTACTTTTTTCGGATGAAAGCAAATTTTGCATGTCATTCGGAAATCAAGGTGCCAGAGTCTGGAGGAAGACTGGGGAGAGGGAAATGCCAAAATGCCTGAAGTCCAGTGTCAAGTACCCACAGTCAGTGATGGTCTGGGGTGCCATGTCAGCTGCTGGTGTTGGTCCACTGTGTTTTATCAAGGGCAGGGTCAATGCAGCTAGCTATCAGGAGATTTTGGAGCACTTCATGCTTCCATCTGCTGAAAAGCTTTATGGAGATGAAGATTTCATTTTTCAGCACGACCTGGCACCTGCTCACAGTGCCAAAACCACTGGTAAATGGTTTACTGACCATGGTATTACTGTGCTCAATTGGCCTGCCAACTCTACTGACCTGAACCCCATAGAGAATCTGTGGGATATTGTGAAGAGAAAGTTGAGAGACACAAGACCCAACACTCTGGATGAGCTTAAGGCCGCTATCGAAGCATCCTGGGCCTCCATAACACCACAGCAGTGCCACAGGCTGATTGCCTCCATGCCACGCCGCATTGAAGCAGTCATTTCTGCAAAAGGATTCCCGACCAAGTATTGAGTGCATAACTGAACATAATTATTTGAAGGTTGACTTTTTTTGTATTAAAAACACTTTTCTTTTATTGGTCAGATGAAATATGCTAATTTTTTGAGATAGGAATTTTGGGTTTTCATGAGCTGTATGCCAAAATCATCAATATTAAAACAATAAAAGGCTTGAACTACTTCGAGTTGTGTGTAATGAATCTAAAATATATGAAAGTCTAATGTTTATCAGTACATTACAGAAA
Source organism: Cirrhinus molitorella (assembly GCA_033026305.1). Lineage (NCBI taxonomy): Eukaryota > Metazoa > Chordata > Actinopteri > Cypriniformes > Cyprinidae > Cirrhinus > Cirrhinus molitorella. The sequence goes on along the minus strand of CM065135.1, from coordinate 26,467,711 downwards.
ATAATGAACTTTATCACAATATGCTAAATTTTTGAGAAGGACCTGTATATTAATATAGAAAAATATTGATTTACATTGTAATAATATTTCACAATATTACAATAAATTTTTTTTCTGTATTTTTGATCAAGTGAAAACAGCCTTGATAAGCATACGAAACTTCTTTAAAAAACATTAAATAAATGAGAGGGTGTATCCAAACTTTTGACTGGTAGTGTACAGTATATTCTTTTTTCTTTTTTTCTTTTTTATTTGTGGTAATAAATATAGATGAAAGAAAAAAGAAAGGAAAAGGGATAAGAAAGAAAGAATATAAAATTCAAGGGGAAAAAAAAAAGAGTAAAGGAATGAAAAATGAAGATTTAAGAAAAGAAAAAAGAAAGATTTTAGACGGAGCTGATCAGTCCCTGCCTTCTCAAGGTTAGGAAGCTGGGTACATCCTTAATGGAATCAAATCTGATTAGATAATTAGCATAGTATTTGCATAATGGCACTGCAATTCATTACCTTGCATGTGAGTTCATCAGCATAGCGTGAGCTACAGTGTTTCTACTCCCCTCTGTCCTGTAACAAAGCTCAGACTCTCCATTGCCGTCCAAAAAAGGTCAACTCATTTACTGCCTCCTGTACCAACTAATATCTATCAAAGACTCGCACACTTGCGGAATGCCTTACGAAATCTCCGGGTGGTCTGAACCAGAGCCACAGTAACCAATCTAACCGCTGTGCGACGCAGACAATATTTGCAGACTTGTACTGATTTAATTTCACTAAAATGAATATTTTTCGCAAATGATGTAAGATGATAAAAAAAGAACAGTTGAGAGTTACTACATTGTGTCAGAGCTATTATGATAGCAAACTAAAAATATCCATTCGAATCTTCATTTACTGTGCTATCAGAAAAACTAATGAAAACCTACAGTTCAGACAAAGCAAAGAAACAAAAGCATGCTACAGAAAGTAAAAATCATGAATGATCTCAATTGTTGCTAAATGGAGAACAAATGGAGATTCTGCTACACTGTAAAAAGGATTTTTTTCAGAATTGTAAATAAAACAAATATTATCGTACTGTTCATTTTGTCAGCCATTTTTAATTTAGTCTAGCTTTAGTCCATGCTTTAGTTTTGCCCTATTTTTGTTTAGTCAGGTTTACGCCCCCTATACCCTCATTCAATATTCCCTACATTAGTCCACTCATTTAGTTCACTTGAAGGAGTGAATGAAAATGAGTGAATGAATTCTGACACTGAATGCACCGGAAACACTGCCGCTTGCATAGTTTGCGCTTGTTGTTTATAATAATCAATTGAAACTGGCAAACGGACAGCTCCAGAATTAAGATTAAAGGATTTATCTTGAACTCTGCCATGGAAATAATGTATAAACCCTAGTTAAACAAATCATTTACAATTAATTAGGCTATACCTGTGTTGTATTGCGCTTGTGTGCCGTGGACGAGTAAAATTTACGAATGGATGATTCGACTGCGAGCGCCCTCTTTCGGCGAGAAGCAGGAATTCATTCGGCACGCGACTCTCACAATGAATTATGGGTATTCTCTAGCCGGTGAGGGAACATTGGTTGTACACTTGTTTTTGCGGTGCATTGTGGGATTGAATGAGTGCACTCGAGAACATCCACTATGGTTTCGGACACCACTAAATATGGCTGTCCACTTATTGCCGTCTCATCATGGTTTCATTTTAGGCATGGGAAAAAAAAGCTTGTCATTTCGGTTTTAGTTTTCGTTAACAAAATTATCACTAGATTATCGAAAGCCTGTTTTACAAGAAAGTACTACAGTCAAACCAAAATTTATTCAGACAACTTCAACATTTCTCACATTATCAGTTTATTCACTATAGTAGAAAATGATAACAAAATATGACAAGAACTCAGAGTTAAACTATGGCAGAACTAATTCATTTTGATGTCCGATAACTTGGATAGAAAGGCATGTAATGGATTACAATCAACCAAAAATCCAGACAACTGTTAATATTTACACAACTATCAACACTTTGTTGACCAATTACCAATCATTGCTTAATTTTGTGAAAGTGAAAGTGAAAGTGATGAGACGTGAGGCCAAGTATGGTGACCCACACTAGGAATTTGTGCTCTGCATTTAACCCATCCAAGTGCACACACACAGTAGTGAACACACACACACACCGTGAACATACACCCGGAGTAGGTTGCGAAAAACCCTTTGTTTAGTCTGTGGTGTAAAAATGTCAGATTAGCAATTTAAGAAAAACACTTCAGCAAAACATGGTCAGGCCAAAGTGTCTGAATAATGTTTGGTTCGATTTTACTGGTAGTCCACTCTATGAAGAATTTTTAGGGTATGTCACAGTTTACTTTACACAGTTTGCTCTCCTCACTTACAACTATCCGGTTGTTAAGTCTGACGTCACGCGTCACCGCTTCCGGGTCCAAACGCTCAATCAGATGCCACAACAAAACAACAAACGGTGCTAATATACATTTACAATGTGATATAATACCACGAAAAAAGTTATAATCCTCCCCTTTAACTCCATACTGAAATCCTAGATCGCCAGACAATGAAAATATACATTTAAATAAATAAATATAAAAATTATCTGTGTTTGAGACGATGTGAGCACGGAGACTGTACTGTACGCTGTAAGTTTGAAAACGTGTAGCTTAAATGTTTAATATGAATAAACAATGCTCATAAATGGCCGTCAAGATAGTATTCTCAATGGAAATAAGTTGAGGCTTGGACCCGGAAACAGCGTTCGTTGGACTCACATTACGTCATCACTTAACAACCGGATAGTGTCCTGCACCCAGTAATTAACGGAAAAAAATAAAATAAAATAAAAAATTATATCTGGTGTCTGAATAATTTTTGGTTTGAATGTATTTCAATCCTACCATTTAAAACTTGTTAAATCCACTGTTAATTGTTTGATTAATTTGTTTTAGTAATTTTGTGAAATAGCTAAATGTTTCAAAGTAAATCCTACAGCTTTTTTTTTACCGTTTAGTCTCCTGTTTTTCAGATTTTTCTCCTGAAAAAAAAAGACCCTAGGATTCTCACATCTGTCTCTCCTGGAGCCGTAGAAAGATCTCCACAATCTTGAAAATGAGACTCAAATTTTCAAACATTTCATATTTTCATAAATATTACAATACCATCATCTGAGTGCAATCCACAATAAATTGTATATAATTTTATATGTAGCTAAATACTCAACCCTTGTCAACAACTGCCTCACAACTGCATTTCTATGCATCGGAAAAACGTTTTAGAAGAAACGTTCTCAGAGCGCAAGGAGTCATAATGGGCTATGAAAAAAGCAACCTCAGAGCAAAATGGAGACTTCTGCTTATGTTTAAGCCCATGGTAAACTCACATCAGTCTCCTCTGGAGTTACACAAGATCTCAACAATATCACAAACTTAACATGAACTCAAACACCTCATTCAAACACAACATTCATTCAATAATCTCATGCAATTCTTTAAGAAAAGATAATGTCACAAACTGTGGTCAAATTTTCCAAGACAGCAGTTTCAATACTACCTTAGATATTTCTCATCAAACTCTTTTTAGACCAAAGTATCTAAGCTTGCTATCCAGTTTTCATTTTATAGTCTTTTTCTAGAAATCATCCTAGACAAAACTGATAATTCAAAGAAAAACAAATGAGAGCTCCATTAGGTCTCTTAAGTTATGAAAGCACTAACTGTGAGCACCAAAAGGCTCCTCTGGGAAAATAAAAAGGAAATTGCATCACAGATAAATGAAAGGAAGGAATGAAAGAGGACAGAATCAAAAACAGTGCGGGACAGGAAGTCCCGAGAGACCCTTCTTCATCTTTGTCCTCTGACTTTCTGTTGTTTGCTGACATATGCCTGTGCCAGAGAGGAGAACAGGGTGCTGACTGATATGATTGACTTCAGACGGGTGCCGAAGAATGGCGTCCGAGAGCCCTTAGATACGCAGGCATGAGCGACAAGCCCTGGGCTACCTAAAAAACAGCTGCTGCCTCTCACTTCCTCCATTTATGGTACTGCAGAGACAACACTGTCAAATATTACAAAGCACTACAATTAGAAACCTTCCTATGTTTTAACTGCAAGAGGTTTCTGAGGAAAGGTTTAAAAATTAGAGAAACATTTTGAGATTTACATGCTGTACAAACTCAAGCTGCAATGACAGGTGAAACGAAGAGACGTGGCGATGGAAACAAATGCAGATAAATAAACATTTCATTGCATTGTTCAGCACAGCGGAGATGCAAATGGGCTCCTAAATGGAAGCCCTTGTCATCTTAACTTGGGCGTACAGCCAGGCTGATTTGTAATAATGTCCCTCCGTCTAGCAGAGGGATTTAATGCAGGGCGGTAGCGGGAGAGACAGACAGTGTTGGAGACAGCACTACAATACAAACGCTGTCGATGCAACGCAGGCAAATATGTGCTAATGCATCTGACTGGCTATACGGTATTGTCGGCCTGCCAGGTTCTCGCTGACTGGGCTCTGACTTAGCACTTAAATTGGGTTGAGGAAAGAAACTAGGTTGGCAAGTGGAATTGCAGCATATGCCTGGATTTTATTTTAGTTCAAATCAGCATTCATGCAATAGAAAGCCACACCCTTTATACTGTACTACATTTCTAATGTCCAGTGACTTTGGGTATTTTCACACCTGTTTTGATTGACCAATTCTGTATTCCTTTTAAGTCACACTTCACATTAATTAAATTTAGCAGATACTTTTACCGCAAGTGACTGCATAGTATACAATGCCAAGTTTAGTTAAAAAAACAGATTCTTTGTTCCTTTTAAGTTGCCAAACTGACATACTGTTGAGGTCAAAAGTTTACATACACCTTGCAGAATTAGCAAAATGTTAATTACCAAAATAAGAGGGATCATACAAAATGCATGTTATCTTTTTTTTTTTAGTACTGACCTGAATAAGATATTTCACTAAAGAAGTTTACATATGGTCAAAAAAAATAATAGCTGAATTTATAAAAATGACCCTGTTCAAAAGTTTCCATCCACTGATTATTAATACTGTGTTGTTACCTGAATGATCCACAGCTATGTTTTGTTTAGTGATAGTTGTTTATGAGTCCCTTGTTTGTCCTGAACAGGTAAACTGCCTGCTGTTCTTCAGAAAAAATCCTTCAGGCCCCACAAATTATTTGGTTTTTAGCATTTTTGTGTAGCTGAACCCTTTCCAACAATGACTGAATTACTGAGATCCATCTTTTCACACTGAGGACAACTGAGAGACTCATATGTAACTATTACAGAAGGTTTAAATGCTCACTGATGCTTCAGAAGGAAACATAATTCATTAAGACCCGGTGAGTGTAATTGTAAAACAATTTTGTAATTGTAATGTAATTCAAAACATTTTCAATTAGAAGTTTAGGATAAATTTAACTTATTTTGTCTTCTGGGGAACATGCAAGTATCTTCTGTGGCATCTTAAGGTCAGTACTAAATGACAAAAAAAAGCATATTTAGGCAAGATAAGAAAACTGTATATCTTCATTCGGTTCAAAGGTTTATTGCATGCATCGTTTTTCCTTCTGGAGCATCAGTGAGCATTTGAACCTTCTGTAATAGGAGTCCCTCAGTTTGTCCTCAGTTTGAAAAGATGGAACTCAAAAATCATACAGTCATTGTTGGAAAGGGTTCAAGAAGGATTATTCTGAAGAACAGCAGGTAGTTTAACAGCAGGTAGTTCAGGACAAACAAGGGACTCGTGAACAACTATCACTAAACAAAAAAACAGCTGTGGATCATTCAGGTAACAACAGTATTAAGAATCAAGCATATGTAAATTTTAGAACGGTCATTTTTATAAATCCAACTATTATTTTCTCTTGTGGACTATATGTAAACATCTTTTATGTGAAATATCTTATTCAGGTCAGTAATAAATAAAAAAAAATCACATGCATTTTGTATGATCCCTTATATTTTGGTAAAATAATTAATATTCTGCTGATTCTGCAAGGTGTATGCAAACTTTTGACTTCAACTGTATGGATGCCAATTGTTAAGCTTATGACTTGTCTTTCTACAGCAAAAAAACTAAATAAATCTTATCTAAGGAATAAGGGTCTTATATCTAGTAAAACGATTGGTCATTTAAAAAAATATACAATTATACTTTTTAACCACAAATGTTCATCTTGCACTAGCGTTACGCATTATGTAATCACATTGGAAAGGTCATGTGCGGTTAGTTCTTCATCTGTGTCCTTTGGTTCAAAAATGTATGGTAAGGCAAAAAACTTAAACTTCAAAATCGTCTGCAGTTGTTTTTTTGTAAAGGGTGTTTGACTTACTTTGCACGTTCGCTTTGTATACACTGGGTCGGACCTTTCCAAAGTGGATCACTTCGTTAGATTCTTCGGCTGGAATTGTGTCAAGCCCTTTGAAGCTGCACTGAAACTGCAATTTAAACCTTCAACCCATTGATCTACACTAAATGGAGAAAACTTTTTCAATGGAGAAAAACCCTGGAATGTTTTCCTCAAAAACCTTCATTTCTTTGAGACTGAAAAAAGATCTTGGATGACATAGGGCTGAGTAAATTATCAGGAAACTTTAATTCTGAAGTGAACTAATTCTTTAAGGTCTATAAGGACCGGACTGCTTATAAACCAAGTGCAAATTATTCTGAAGTCCACCAGAACTGTACTAGGGAATTGAATTTTGATCATTTTGTCTGCTTGACAAACAAACTAGATCTGCATACATCCAGTACAAATATTTAAAATTAAATGTTTTAAAGTTGAAGTTAAAGTCTTGCATTACGTTTTCATAATCGACTATTACCAACTGATAAATCCCTAAAAACAAGCACCAACAAAACAAACCAACTCTGAAGCTAAATGTACTCAGGTCTACACCAAAATCATCTAAAAACCTGAGAACTTTAAAATAATTTAGCTGTGTATGATTGCACATTGATGGATGCATTGAGGTCCTGCAAAGAATCAAGTCAATTCCAGGCCTTGTCTATTGAAGAATGAAGATATTTGGGCAGTCTGAGACATGCTGAAATATTGGATCGGGTGAGACGGCAGGATGACATGTGGTACAACAGCGTTCCACAGGGATGCTCAGCCCAGCAGCAAGTCAAGGCTAAATCGGGCCCATCTACAAGCCTCCCCAGAGAAGCCAGCTATGAAATGACATGACAGCACACATGTACTGCCAGACTGAAATATCACAGTTCTTTCTTTCTTTCTTTCTTTCAAAAAAAAAAAAAAAAAACCACACACAAAGAGGAAGTCCTTGTAGCACCTAACTGGAACACAAACACAACATTTCTCAAAACTCCACATGCAAGATCCAAAGCACAACAAACACTGCATGGCAAATAAAGCAACATTCATGGTCTTAAGCTAGATAAACCCTCATGAGACTGAGTCATACTGTGCCGTTTAAGGCACAGTAGCAGCTGATACAAATATCTACCGGGTATAAGACCACCAGGGAGGCAGACGCAACAGTTCAGACCATTTAGGCTACAGTCTGAATACCTTTTGTGTGTTTGCCTTCAATGAACTCTTATTTAATTATATTCTTGATCCAAAAATTAGCATAAAAGTACTAAAAAACGAGAATGTAAACACAAGAGAGCACAACTTGAGGAAGAAAATGGGTCTGTACCTTTGCCTTTGGCTTGAGAAAGGAACAGAGAGAAAGAGTATCCACAGAAGGTAGGCATGGAGAGATACGAAGAAACAGTCAAAGCACAGTTCACGTCTATGCATTCAAGGTTCAGAGTTACAGTTTAGCTCATTCAGTGCACAGCAATCCAGTCAAATCAGGCATGCAATCTATAATCAATCACAACAGTGAATGCAAGTGAAAGGGTGTTGCATACCTTGATCCGCCATCATCATGTGTGCAAATCCTTTGTGAAACAGAGAAAGTGACAGAAAGAGGAGAACAACTTTAGGCATGTATCATAGCATACAATGACATTTTATTAAAATACATATTTATTAAAAATACAGAAAAACAACTGCAATATTAGGAAATATTAATGCTATTTTAATATACTTTAAACTTGTGATTTTTTTTCCAGAATTCTTTGAGTAAAACGTTAAAAAGAACAACATTTATTTAAAATAGAATTTTTTTGTAACAATATACACTACTGTTCAAAGTTTGGGGTCAGTAAATGTTTTTCTTTCTTTCTCTTTCTTTCTCTTTTATTCAGCAAGGATGTGTTAAATTGCAAAAAAGTGATAGTAAAGACTTAAATTCTTAGAATGGTTACTTAATTTGTTAATGAAATTGTTGTTTATTTTGAATGAATGCTGTTCGTTTTTTTATTTAAAGAACCTGAAAAAAAGTATTCCAAAAAACGGCAGTGTACATATATTCATTTTTGAAAGGTTATCTGGAAAAACTTCAGATTGAGGAGATACTCTAATGTTGAATTTAAATAGTAAATAGATGTGTAGATTTAGAGGTTAACTTTGAGATTTTCCAGATTATTAATGTGCATTATTTTATATGACACTAAAGAATTACAGATTTTTCTCTAGATTTTTTTGTACTATACAGCAATTTATCTGTTGCCAGTGCACACACAATGTGACAGCTCAATTTTTTGATTGTAAAGTGAAAAGTGAACAAAAAAATATTATATAATATTTACACTATAATATATAAAATGAAAATAGCTAAATGGGTGTAGAAAATATTTTTCACTCGGAAACTGCAAAATTTGACAATTAATTACAAAAAAATTGCAACATTTAATTAAATGTGAAATTCTGAAGTAAAAAAATTAAATGCTATTAAGTGATTAAATTATATTAAGTGATTAAAGTGACAATAAGTGATATATTAAAGTGATTGGAGTCAATTGTTTCTTTTTCAAATGCATATTATAGATCATATTGTGAACAATTCATTCATATACAGTATCTCACAAAAGCGAGTACACCCCTCACATTTCAGCAACCATTTTAGTATATCTTCTCAAGGGGCAATATTATAGAAATGAAACATGGATATATTTTAGAGTAGTCAATGTGCAGCTTGTACAGAAGTATTTACTGTCCCCTGAAAATTACTCGACATATAGCCATTATTGTCAGAATAGCTGGCAACAAAAGTGAACACATTAGTGAACTTGTCCAAACTGTCAATATTTTGTGTTCGAATTAGAGCAACAATTCTAATTCTCAAATCCTCAGAGTTCTTTGCCATGAGGTACCATGTTGAACATTCAGTGGTCAGTATGAGAGAATTGTACTTAAAGCACCAAATTTTAACTGCTCTAATACAAGATACACAACTTTATAAATGTCCTGTCAAGCAGACAAAACATAAACATGATGAATAGGACATGTGGCTTTGCATGGTTAAACAACATACAGATGTTATCACTTAGTGTGATACGGTGCCAGCTTTTTCGACAATAATGGCTCTATGTGGAGTTATTTTCAGACAGTAAGTCTATACTGCTATACAAGCTGCACATTGACTATTCTAAAATATATTCAAGTTTCATTTCAGTATTGTCCCTTAAGAAAATTTTGAAAATGGTTGCTAAAAATGTGAGGGGTGTACTCACTTTTGTGAGATACTCTAGGTTAAATTTTCACATTTTTTATATACATCACTACTATGTATTTCTTATTATGGTTATTCTGTAATTATGTAATTAAATAAGACAGCAAAAGTATGTTTTAAAGTATCGGTTTATGTCATTTAAACTGTACATTTGAATAACATCATTATTGCTTTCACCGCCTTTAAAAAAAAAATAAAATAAAACTTTAATACAGCCTTTTGGATATTATCAACTCACCTGGGATGCTGTTGGCCTCTGACGATGTTGCAGCAAAGACGACAGAATGGAAAGAAGAAAAAAAAAAGAGGAAAGAAACATTGAAGCCATTAGAGCCCACTCATTTTATCTTTGCATGAAAACTATCATGCAAACTCTGACACACCTGTCAGCATGCACCGAGCAGACCTGCCCTGTGCATGTACACGGAGAAACCCTTAAAATACCCCTTGCATCAATCCATCCATCTGCCCCCTCTTCTTCCTGGTATATGAGGAGGGGGGGGATTAGATCTCTGGTGTATGAAACACCAAGACACACCAACATCTAAGAGGTCTAGTTCATCTTCCATATCTTACACACACTCCCAAAGCCCACATCCACGCCAGGGTCATAAATCCAAACAGGCAACAGAACCTGCTCCCTTTAGAGAGGGTTGTGGATTTATGGGACGCTGATGTTTGTCTAAAGCACTGTTCCATACTCAGAGCATGGTAGCGTTTACTCTCATTGTAGACACGCTCTCTCTCTCTCTTTGTCACAGGCCGCCTTTGGCACTGAAGCACTGGGCTGACTCATTTCATTAATGCACTCTGGTCGTCTCCCAAACCAAAGGGCATCCAACACTGATAAACGGGCATTGCAATGCTCTGTGTGATGAAAAACAGCTAATCTATGATTTTTCTAATCTGTTCTGGCTAGGGATGACTCAATATCATCCGAATATCCCACTACTCGATTAGTGAGGTCAGCAATTCTTAAGCTTTAATATTTTCAGCAGTGGTGCTTTTATTGTGTTCAACTTTAGCTGTTAAACATGGCAACAAAATCTCTTAAGATACAGCCATTTTGTAGCATTTAGGCTTGAAAAAAAAAGTAATTTATTTATTTGACTATTAAAAAAACTATTTAAATAGACAAAATTACAAATTACACTGCCGTTCAAAATGTTGGGATCAGTAGGATTTGTACTGGTTTTTAAAGAAGTCTTCTGCTCATCGAGGCTGTGTTAATTTGATTAAAAATACAGAAAAATATAGTAATATTGTGAAATATTATTGCAATTCAAAATAGTGGTTTTCTATTTGAATATACTTTAAAATAGAATTTATTCCTGTGAGGCAAAGCTGAATTGTCAGCATCATTATTTCAGTCTTCATTCCACATGAACCTTTAGAAATCATTCAGATTTGTTGATTTATTATTATCCCTGTTGGAAACAGCTGGACTGCTTAATATTTATCTTGAAACCTGTGATACTTTTCAGGATTCTTTGAGGAATAAAACATTAAAAAAACAGCATTTATTTAAAATAGAAATCTTGTGTAACAATACACACTACCATTCAAAGTTTGGGGTCAGTAAAGTTCTTTCTTTCTTTCTTTAAAAGAAATTAACACTTTTATTCTGCAATGATGTGACAAACTGATAAAAAGTGACAGTAAAGATATAAATTGATAGAAAAGATTTCTTAATAAATCCTTCTTTTTAACATTTTATTCAAATAATCCTGAAAAAAAAATTATCACAGGTTCCAAAAAAAGATCGTTTCCAACATTGATAATAAATTAGCATATTAAAATGATTTCTGAAGGATCGTGTAGCACTGAAGACTGGAGTAATGGCTGATGAAAATTCAAAAATTATATTTTAAAGTATATTAAAATAGAAAAATGACATTTGAAATTGCACTAATATTTCATAACATTACTTTTTCTGCATTTTTATCAAATAAATAGAACTTTGATAAGCATAAGGAAAAAAAAGAACATTAAAAATCGTACTGATCCCAAATGTTTAAACGACAGTGTACATATTCATATATAGTATAAATGTATTCATATTTAGCTAACTTTGAGATTATCACTGTGCATTATTTCAGATGACTCACAGAATTACAGATTTTACTCTTCATTTTTAGTACCACACTCCGACAGGCTGAAGAACCAATTTATCTGTTGCCAGTGCACACACAAACTGCAGCTAATACAGGAAATTAAGGGAAACCTGATGGGGTCTGCCTCCATGAAATGCTTTTAGTGCAGAGTAATTATAGCTACATTAGACATTAATTTAGTCCTGTATGTGTTGATGTCTGTACTGGCTGAAAATGCAATATGTTGTCTCTCATGGTCCCTCATTTTCGGGACACGTTCCAATGTGTAAGTGTGCGTCTGTCTGCCGTGCTTGTTAAAGCCTGGTACAGGACATTAAGTCCTCTGATGAGATGCATTAACCTGGTGGGGAAAGTATTAGGATGTGATTGGAGAGTGGGGAATGCTGAGTTACACTCAGGATGTGAGAGCCATGGTGACTTGATTGATGTGCTCAGCTCTTGAGTCGACCTGTACTGAAGTTCTGGCTGGAATATGAATGTCTACATGCACTGTCAGCCTTCTACGATGACCTAGTTTCTCAGAAACAGCAGTGAAACAGAAATTAATGTTTAGTTGTGGCACATAAGAAGACCTTTTCCTCGATTTCTCAACAGCAACAAGTGAAACATGTGACAAGTGTTTTACTAGTTCAATCTGGATTCACAACTGTTCATCAACATATTTAGACAATTTTCTAAAGTAAAAGAATTAAATTGTTAACTATAATACTAAATTCAATTTACTCTAAAATAGCACATACCATCGATTAACCATAACTAGAACATGTTTAGAGTGTCTTATCTTTAAAAAACAACTCTAAACTCAACATTTCCTCGTAATGCACTTTAGAATTTGCTTTGTTTACATTAAAAACCACATGAGGAGATTTGTAAAGAGTGGCTGGCTTAAACATAAACCTCGGCGTACCAATTCAGCAGCCATCCGCATGGGAAGACAGATTGAGTGTTTGTTTGGCTGCCAAATGTTTATTATTCTAATCCGCCAAAAGATTACGCGCTTTCGCAAATGATGTAGCGCCGTGGCTATCACGATTTTCACAGAGCGAGGAACATACGCCACGGCAACGCAAAACAGTTCCGAGGCCATTTTAGCCATCTGGCCATCGAGAGCGGTGTCAGATTGTTGTTGCCGCTGCTATGGCAATTGGATTCAGTCAAACGTACGTAAGGCTAATGCTTAACACTTCGGACCAGCTTGCCATATGGCTCCGACCCGATATTTATTACCCACGTACAGATGTTTCAAAAGCCTGAAGACACAAGATTAAGATGGAATTAAGATTGCTCAGTGGATTTTCGTAATGTTGTTATCAAACACTGATGTCACCCATTACTGTGTCATTTCACAATGCTGGTTTTGATTTGGATTTGTAAGAGATGCCAGCAGAGAAAGTTCAGCTGTAGTCTCACAGAGCCTTTAAGTTCAGGCTGCCCCTGTGCACCAATATAAATGGCCTCCAAAAACGGTTTTTTTATTCTTTTATGATTGGCTGAACTGATTCCCAGCATTCAAAGCCATCAAAGCTGCTTTTACGTCTGGCTTTAGCCCCTATCAGTGGACTGCAGGACCCAGTCAGCCAAACAAGATGGAGAGGAACAACGGCTGTAAATCAAGCCCAAAACTCTGTTCTCTTTACAGCCTATAAATCTAACCCTACTGCCTGGTCTTTTACACATGCCTCTTTCTCTCATTTTCACATTCGTGTGCTCTGCACATGCATATACATTCAGTTCTATATAAAATACCTGAGTGTACACCTAGTATCCTGGCTTTAACATTTTAATCACATTCAGTAACTGTGTAATTAAGGAGAGAATCACAGGAGAGGTTGTGTCTACAATGAGAGTAAAATCTCAGGGCTCAGAGCACTGATCACTGATCAATCAACCAGCTTAAACACTCCAATCACAAAGGGGGAAAAAAGTTTAGGCCTAATCAAGACAGGATATATGCACATAAGTTACTGCAGTTGTTTTCTTCTAATTCAAATTCTTAAAGATATGTTTTTGTTGCCATTTAAACCTTCTAAGAGGATATATTTAAAGCAAAAAATATCAGAAGAAGCAGAGAAATACTCAAAAAAAAAAAAAAAAAAAAATCATGATGTACCTTTCATTACCATCAGGATCATCTACCAGGATCTAAAACATGTTTAATGGGGAAGAACTCAAAGTTGTGATTCTTCTGTGGTATAACATCAAATTAGTTTAGTTATGATTATACTTACTAAATAAATGTGCGCAAACCAGAAGATCTGTATATAAACAAGCACATTCGATAACCAAGGTCATAAAATTTCTGTAATGTCACTATAAAGAATTGCAATTGACATGTTTATAATTGGCAATTATCCCCCGTCTATGATTCATTCTCTGTTGAAGAGGTGCAACAACAAAACCCAGAGCTGTGAAATGGCCTCCTCAAATCCCCAGAGAAACTAAAATGGCCACTTCAGAAAAACAACCAAGGGATCTGAAAAGGCACCTTAACATCCTAACACTCCACCTCCTCAGCCGGGCACGATTAACACACACACACACACACACATACAGACACAAAAACGCTTGCCAGAGACAAACAGCTTAGTGCTTTACAGAGGTAAAAACGCAGGCTTTGCTAGTAGAGCATTTCAATGACATTCGCTTTCAATTGACCGTAAGAAGCGATGTGGGAATAGAGGAGGGTCTTATGAAGCTGATCGAGAAATTCCCAGCACTGCACAAAACAGGGCAGCTTTCTGTAGACAAGCTAAGAGACGCCATTAACCTGGACCTTAGAGTCAAACTTCAGTGGCATGAAGGATTCTGGGAAACATTATTCACATTTCAGCTGACAATTTCAAGCAGGATTTGGTGGCAATAAACATTTGGGAAAATAATTAGTATACATTGTACTGCTGTCCATTTGCTCAAGCTGTAAAATATAAACAGTTTTACCTTCGTTGCAGAATCGGCCAACATATTCCGTCTTAGAACAATCACAAAGCGGTTCCCCATCCACAACGGTGCACGTTCCTCCGTTCTCGCATGGGTTCTCCATGCAGATGCCCTCTATGTCCATGCGGACCCTCTGGCTGCTTAGTAGAATAGGTTCCTTGTTACTGTACTTCAGTTCCCTGATAATTCCCTTAAACGGCGGAAGATCCTTCACTGTCGGGAGAGTGAGCACAGAGATACGAATATCTTGAGGGACTCCGCCCAGGAAGAGGTCACTAACGATCTTCATGTACTGCCTCTGCGGCCGCACCTCGCCCGATTTGCTCACTCCGTCCAGCCCCAGCACAGTTCTCAGGTTGTACCTGCTCAGGGTGGCAGAATGCCAGCTGCTGTCATTGACACGCTTGTCCGATACGACTGTGGTCTCGGCGCAGTCGATGCTGAACTGCAACTGGAGCTTCCCTTCGACCACCATGAGTTGCAGGAAGTCGCAGAAGCCGCCATCGTCAAAGTACAGGATTAAGGCAGTGGACACGTCTGTTTTGAACTGGAAGCTGAGGTCACTTCTGGTGCTGGCGTCCCAGCGGAGATAGCGTGCCCACTGGCCTTGCGACCCTGTAAACTCCAGGCCCAAGCAGGGCCCAAGCACAGTACTGATCAGCAGCTGCAACTGGACTGGGAATCTGAAGAAATTCATTGTAAAAGTGCTGGAGATTTGGGGTTATTATCCTGAACAGAAGGAAATCATTGAATTCGCTTTGGTTCAAAGGTCAGTATATCCAAAGTACATCCCACAGTATGCCCAGAGATACTAGAGAAGAGGTGAGATCGTCAACGCAGCGATAAACGAAAAATATCCTAAAAGAGGAGAGGGAGTTAGGAGGGAGAACAGTCTTAAATAACAGTCATAAGGCCAATGACATTGCACAACAATCCAATCTCTGTCAGGCGACAATAAAATACTTCTTCCACGTTTCCTGGAACAGATCGACTTGAGAAGACGAGCAGATGAGGTTCTGTGTGTCTGCTGAGGTGTTGTTTTCTTCTGGTATCTCCTCAGACTTCAATCATCCAGACAGGTCCTCCAGGTCGGACTCTTTCTGTATTTAGGGAAACCAGCGCAGTCTGCATGATGCCTTGTGGGTAATGTAGTCCATACGGTTACTCTGCCCCGTCTAGCGCGCAATAGCTGTCAAAATAGAAACGCATCAAATTACAAACGAATACCCCGATGTCTCAGTCTATCTAGTGTGTGATTTTTTTAACGCATAAAACACAAAAGCATAAAAATATATTATTTAAAACAACTCAGTGCTGCATTCGAAGTCTCGTCACCCTGATAAAACCTAAAACCTTCTATTTTTGAGGCATTTTACCTAAAAGATTCTTATCGGTCATCTAGTGTGTAAATTACCAGCATTATTCACATAGCAGCTCCAGCTATCATTCAACAGCAGCGAGTCTGTGTTTATCTGATGATGTGGAAAATTAAAAGGCTTTCTGCAGAATGCACAATGCATGAAAACAATAACATGCATGTCGAAACATTCCCATGACATATACTCCACATTTCCAGCACTATAGTCATCTAAAATACATAAATATTTAGTTTAACAAATATTTAATTTAGGTGTGGTCCTTCATTTTGAACAACAACAAAAAAACACACAGAAAATGGTTTAAATGTAATTATTATTATTAAAATTATCTTGCACAAGATGTCGTTAAAAAAGGGCAATGGAAATGTATTAATTTTATGGATTAATTTTTGAACACATCCTCAAGCACATACAAAATGGCCTGTATTGTTCTACAAATATGAGAGAAGATTCCCATGCTGAGCTGACATTTGGCCTCAAACCAGCACAGATTAGTAGGACTTTTGTGAAGGCAAAACGCAGCTCCGGCTCCTCTTAACATGTGTCCCCTACGTGCATAAATGAATAGGCTCCAATTACATGGCAACATGCAAGGTGTAACCTAATAGACATCTAATATTGCCCGTGTCCTTGCCAGAGGCGTAGGCAGCAGGTACGGCAGGACAATAGTGCTACCAGCCCACGCGATTCAGCCGAGCCGAAACACAATGCATGCCGTCAGAGCTCTGCCTGCTGCAGCTGAAGAGGGGAAAAAAGAGCGAGAGACTGCGTGCTTGTAACAGATACTCCACGTTGGCTCGCGCCCACACCTCGAAATATGCATGTGTGCTTTCTCTTTTTCTTTTTTTGTCAAGCGAGGGCTTGCGAAGAGGAGGCGAGAGGTGAAAAGGCTAAACTGAGCACATCATTGTCCTCATTGATATGTGATTGACACACCCCACTGGGAACGGCACACGCCACCAAATAAAACCCCTGCATTCGGATCCCGCTTAAAAAGTCGGCGAGTAGGAGAAGGAGGTGTAATGGAGGAAGGGGGGCATGTTAATGACAGCAGGCCCAACCATTCATCAGACACACAAAGCTGGGTTTTACCACAGGTGCCTCAATTACGCTCTGCCATTACACCAGAAGAGCTGCGACAAAATGTCCTCCAGTGCGCCCCGATGATATCATGGAGGCTTTGGGAGGAGGCGCACGCCATTTCAGCGAGCTCGGCTCCGTACGTGACACGGCTGCCGTTGAGCATCCGCGTGGTGGAGCGGAGGTGTGGGCGAGGTAGAGCTGGGCCAAAATGGATGACATCAGCGTCCGGTGCTCTCCTCCTGGGCTGCCAGCCGGCGAATGGGAGGCGTGAGGCTCCTACCTGGCCTCATATAGCCTCCCCCCATGACCCAGAGTGGGCACGGGTACCACCAGCAACCCCCTAAACAACCCACTGCAGAGGAACAGCGGCTTGTGAGCAGATTAAACAGAGGGAACCGCGGGAGCGGTTCTGCAGCAGTCGTTTATGGCATTACATCACCTTGCCAAAACACACCATCCTTGTGGCATGATTCACTATAACACCCCTCATAATCAGAACCAGAGGATTAGTAAGATGATTTATGACCAAATTTCACTGTGGTAAAGGTGTGGAGTGTGTGCATTATATAGGGCTCTGATCAAGAAAGAAAGATCACGTCACACTGCGGTGTATTGGAAAGGCAGAGCACATTCGATGAGTGTTTTGGAGGCTGAGCATTACACAACGCCAATAGGAAATATTCTTCTATGCGACACAGACAAAAAGGCGATTTTAAGGATTTAAAAAAAAAAATTCAAAACGCTGGAAAGCGATATTCGTTACAAAAGAGAAAATGTATTAACGTTGCATGAAAACACTTCTTACATTCGGCAAACAAAATATGTGTTATGTTTTATATAGCGTTCATTTAATAACACATTACATATGCATATATGTGTGTGTATTTTTCGGTTTTAGAAGTATAAATCTAAATAATTCGAATTCGTTTATCTGTATGAAAAATACCCCCGCTACATTAAGATGAAATCGCCTGTCTTGGCTTAATATGTAAATGGAGATTATAACCAACACCCGTGAGAACAAAACGATACAAAAATACCCGAAAAAATATAAATGTCCTTTTCTTTTCATTTCAGCTAACGTTTAATGCAATTTAATACATTTTAAATTAAGGAACATTAAAATTAATGCCAACTGCAGTCTATTTTTAACAAAGAAAATCGTTAAAACGGATTATTAAATTTAAAAAGCTTTTGTGCTCTAATATTTCGTTTTTAAAACAGCATTTCGCTGCGTACCACCCGTTTAAAATGCTGCACAATTTACACATAAAATGTGCTTCAATACACTTAAATCTCCCGTTTGATTCAAATTATTAGTGCATAATTCAGTCATCTAAAATAAGGCACGTCAGTCTCAGATAAATGTGCACAGACCGACAAAATAATTTACATTTTGGTGAGAGGACACTGCATTGCATTTCACACAAAAGAGGTCACAAAACACCACAGGGTGAAATTATACTCGAGCGTCGTGTGGAAATTAAACACGCTCGAATAAATAAATGGCATTATTTTAATTCAGACATACGTGTTCGTTTTCATTTGTCAGCTGTGGCAAAAAAATCGTCGATGAAAGTGTGTGTGACAAGGCCGCGCTCAGGAAATATTATCCACCCCGACAATTTCAGGACAGACGATGCTGCCTGTGTGGATGTTAAAAATTCGATAAAAATGTTAAGACACAAATACAGTGTGTAGCGCAATTATTAGTTTGACAAAAACATCAAAACTGTATCGCAATAAAAACACAAGCCTGAATAGCATACCTTTGAAATAAGTGTGTGAGCGCGCAAGTGTGTATTACAGTGGATTATTAGCAAAGTCTATTAAATTCCAGGAGATCTAAATGAGCCACTAGAAATTGATGAGAACGAATTAAGATATTCTAATAATGCACTGTACTCACTTGAGCACTTCAAAGCGATATAAAAAGAGCTGAATATGCATGTTATGTGTGCAGACGTATCAAAAATATGTTTAAAAAAATATTTCGAACATTGTGACATCAAAACAGATGTTTATATCGAATAATTTGTACGCGTTTGTAAATAATTTAAAATCACTGCAACGTGTTAATAGCGAACCTTAAACTATTTATATATATTTGAAAATAAATATATTTTTAACAAATGACTCTGCTTGTTTCCCTTCACATTTTGTCTAATAAAACCAAGAATAAAGCTGTACACTAATAGACCATAATAGTAAAATCCATCAGGATAAATACACCACATGTGTGCACTCTAAAAATACATTTTAGCAAAATAAATTTATATCAAATGTATTACACATTTTTATACATGCTCTAAAAAAAATAGGAGCATGGATACGCGTTTCTGTGTATTTGTCCAGTGCATGTCTAGGTGCATTCATAAGGATGGACCTGCAGTGGGCATGCGTGTTGTTTATCCTGAGTGGCAGTTGATCATGGGCTCCACAGACACCTGAGAACTCTTATTCATTATTCACAGCTACTTTTACAGATTAAGAAAAACACAGGTCTCCTGAGAGCAAAGCGCGAAATTGTTTGTTACACGTATACGGAGGAAAAGGCATGCTTTTTTCGTGTTTACTAGGCTACTAGACAGGCCTACGTTATCTAACTTATTGAGGATAAACGAAAAATCTGTAATATTTTGGGCACCAGATACAATAAACAGACAGTACATGTTTATTTTTGTGCCTCAGATTTTATCTGGAAAACCTGTCAACTCTGACAGAAATATTCTAGTGTTTCCAAAGTGCCCTGTATAGAAGATGACCGTCTATCCTTGAAGAATAAATACTCGTAAATGTATTTTTAGTTCGACAGCGTGTGTAAAACCTATTTTTGTTTATTGTAGGCCTGAATTATGATGTAGTTTAGTATTTGTATCGCGCTTCGCAGCGAAACAACGCGAATGTCATTTAATTCGATTCAGTGTAACACGCCGCGTTCACCGAAATAAAAGTATCTTTTAACACCAACCGTGAACTACAATGTAAAAAACAAGCGAATAACTGTAAATACTCGAGGTAAGTGATGAACTTATAACATCCCGGTGAGCTTTCTCATTCATTCCGTACCAAAAGAAGAAACAGACTAACCTCAGTTTCGTAAAAATATCCCAAAGCGTAATAATCCACATTACATTCCCAACAGGCTCTATATATTTGGTCCACGCCGCCTAATAACGTTTTTTCGCGGTCTTGTGAGGATGTTTTACCCGCGTGTACTTGCCTCGTTCTGTGCTCGCTTGCAGTTACAGAGAGCCGAGCGCTCAGAGATACTGTTGGACAATCACGAGATTTTCACACACACGCGCCGCGCGACCCCGCCTTCCTCTTACTGCGAGGCTCGCGCCATTTAAAGGTGTAGTAAAATCTGAGAGAAAACTTATCCAGAAACAAACGAGTTTCTTTTTGAAGCGATAGATACACTTACATCTGGAAAAGGGACATAAATTTGTACAAGACGGCTGTGTTTGCTTACATTTGTAGAACCGTGCTGAACGGACCTCCCTTCAGAAAGGCGCCGTTTTCTTCATCATCCTCTCTTACCAAGAAATTCGGTAAAAATTAGTAAAATAGTATTACATTTTGCAACAATACATGCAAGGAACGCGTTCATGTAGGTTGTGTCTCTGGTAGTTGGTCAGTTTTCAGTATTAAAAAATCGCTATTTTTAGTATTAGAAGCAGGCTTTGTAATGGCTTTTTTTATTTACTGAATCATTTTTCATAACCAGTACTCGAAAAGAGTTACATTTGTTATATCTAGACACATGAAGAAGAAACAAACCAGACTAGAGTTGAATAACTTTTCATCTTTGACTTTTTAGTTTGAAATAGTTTTGTGAATCTATTTGACCCAAAATTATGTAATTTTCTCCTATTCATGCCCTATAAAATAAACTCTACTCTACGATAGTCTACAATGAAACTAAAAACATTATTTTTTGAATAGTAATGCATTTTGGTCAAATAAATGTTATTAAGGGGGATCCATTGTAACATAACCAATAAATGTGACCCTTGACCACAAAACCAGTCATAAGGTTTTTTTTTTTGTTGTTGTTGTTGTTGTTGTTGTTGTTGTTGTTGTTGTTTTGTTAATTGAGTAGGGTTTGTATCATCCACTGATGTATGGTTTGTTAGGATAGGCATATTACTAATCAAAAATTAATTTTTGGTATATTTATGGTAGGAAATTTACAAAATATCTTCATGGAACATAATCTTTACTTAATATGCTAATTAATTTTTGCATAAAAGGAAAATTGATCATTCTGACACATACAATGTATTTTTGGCTACTGCTACAAATATACCCGTGCTACTTAAGATGTTTTGTGGTCCAGGGTCACAAATATGTCAGTTTTTACTTCATGTCTTACTTGTAAGTGCACTTACTTAGAACAACAGGCAAAGCCTGCAAGAGTCTGCTGTCCTTGGTGCTGAACTCCACAAACTGCTGGGTTAAGCGTTTAGTGGCAATGTATTTTGCCTTCCAATGGAGTATAAAGCTATTTTCCAGTTTTGCTACTTGGGAGACGTAAGTGAAATCTACACGCTCAAAAACTAACATTGCGATCGATAGGTGTTGACCATGTCATTGATTTGCAGCCCAAATGATCCATCATAGATCCTACAGAATATTGAGCGCGTCTCAGAGTTGAATGGATCGAACCCCTCTGGCCTGCAGAGTCAAGCTCATCTGAAGCTGTATGATACGTGTTTGAGGCAGAGAAGCTATCAGAGGTAAGCATGTACCAATGTTGGGATTCTTCTAGCAGTGCCTGTGAGATGACTATGTTTTGGTCTCATTCACACAGTAAGAATGAAAGTTAGGCTTCCACTCTTTTGTGTGCCTGTCCATTCCAGTATTCACCGACAACTAATAGGTCTTGAGGCATCTACAAGCTCTGTGTGACAGACTGGCTCTCTTTATCCCCTTTAGGACATTTCAGACACTACACAAAGACAAGCTTTCCAAACCGCCCTCTAAGAAACAGTCCCTTCACCTGAAAGCTTGACATCTCCTTCATTCACTCATGTCCCGCCAATTTCCTGTCGTTCCTAGTACACAACCAGGCCAAGTGGCATGTCACTACTGTTGTTTTCATGCTAGCTCCATGTCTTTTTATCTTCTGCAGTATCCACCTTTTTCTTCAGCGTGGAAGTAAGCCTATGGGTGAGACTTCAGGTTCATTAGACGCTATCGGGAAATAACGAGAAGAATAACAACGTGCAGTAAATGGTAAAACTGTTTGCACTACAAACCAGTGTGTTCATAATTAAGATAATACATTGAAATAAGATGGTAAGACAGCAGTTTGCAACATCAAGCAGCAAAATGAGCTGTTTTTAAAGGTTTGTATATATTTACATTCTATGTACTTACAAAAGATATTAATAGATACAAAGACATACATCATATTGATTAATAACTAGGCTTAGACAGGTTGTAAATCTGTGAATTTTACAATCTAAACATGGTTTAACATGGTAAAAATGTGTAAAATTGCCATGAAAGTATACTGTATATAATAGGCGTTCCATGAATTCTGTGACGCTTTATATTTTTTTAAAATGCACATCATTGATCTTAGGAATGATTCATCCATGCATGTTTAATTTTTTGTACGTTTTTTGACCTTGTAATTTTTTATTAAAATAACAACTTGATTTTCTAATTAATCAATCAATCATGAGCACAAAAGTGCATCTGAAGCACAACAAGCAAAAATGGAATTGAATTAGCTTTTTAAATGCCAAAAAATCCAAAATAAAATTAAATAAATATCTAAAAAAAAAAAAAGAATAAAATAATGATGTCACAATCAAGTCTATGCAGATGCTGTATTAAATTTACACATTAATACTGCTTTTATGCAGCATGAATTTTTACAAAGCAACCTTAAAGTAATAGTTCACCCAAAGATGAAAATTGCTAATTGTGACCCCGGACCACAAAACCAATAGCAATAGCCAACAATACATTGTATGGGCCAAAATGTTCTTTCATGCCCAAAAGTAAAGATCATGTTCCATGGAGATATTTTGTAAATTTCCTACCGTAAATATATCAAAACTTAATTTTTGTTTAGTAATATGCATTGCTAAGAACTTCATTTGGACAACTTTAAAAGGGATTTTCTCAATATTTTGATTTGTTTGCACCCTCACATTGCAGATTTTCAAATAGCTATATATTTTGGCCAAATATTGTTCTATCCTAACAAACCATACACCAAAGCTTATTTTTTCAGCTTTCGGACGATATATAAATCTCAATTTCCAAAAATTTACCCTTATGACTGGTTTTGTGATCCAGGGTCACATTTACTTACCCCCAGGCCATGCCAAATGTAGATCATTTTGCTTCATCTGAAAAGATTTTGAGAAATGTAGCATTACATTACTGTTAGATTTTAGTTCATCTTCACTCTTACTAATGTCACCATGTTGCAATTTTCATTTTGGGCTGAACTATTCCATTAACTTGCCCATGTAAAGACAGCAGACTTCCCACATAGCAGGGGACTGAGAGGTTTATCTGCAGAAGATTTATATTGAAGCATTACAGTGTAATGTTTACCACCTGTTGTCATTCAATATGACATGGCATAAAACAAAAGAGAGGAACAGATGACAGCCTTAGCACTCACTAACAATTCTGAGTCCCTAACACAGTACAGTACACCTGTACAGTAGACAATAAAACAGACAGCAAAGGAAACCATCTGTTTACTCTGCAAACAACCTGCCTGCTGGCTGCTCTGGCATCATCGGAATGTAAGGAGAGAGTTTACAGGGTGGCATTCTGCAGATATTGATTTCTGCAGTTAATTCATAAAGGTCTCAGCTGTTCTTTTTCAATTAAACCTGGAAGCCGCCTGGGTCAAGTGGATCAATGTTGCGCCCGCAGGTATGAGTTCAGAGCAGATTTACTTAGATTGACTAAGTAAACAACATATTGACTGACACACTCACAGTCCTGAGCTTCCTGTGTTGCAGCTGATGACACAAGCTGAAAAGAGAGCATGCTGGGGGAAACTGACAGCTCTGTTCTCATATTCTGTTTAACTTTGCTCGGGAAGACTGACCTATGGAGTTATCAGCTTCTGGGTTTACTTTTAACTGAGTATTTCTTGTTGTAATAAGTATTTTTCTTTGCTTTTCTTGCTTTCCATAGAGCTGAGGCACCAGCCAAGGCATCCTTCTCTCGCTCTCACACACTCTTATTCAAGTCTAGTGTCAGAAGGAAATCAGACAAGCAACACAAGCTTTGTTGTAAAAGGATGATAAGGGAAAAAAGGATAAGTTCAGTCACTGCATAATGGCTGGCTTTACTATGAAAGACCTCTGTTTGCAAAGCGCATAAGAAAGTCAGGTTTCTGCTGCATGATTTTAAGTCTTAGACTGAGCAAATCTAAAGCCACCATTTCATAAAATCTGCTGGGGGTACAATAATAAACTGTATACGCCATAATTCAACCTTCGGGTGGATATACAGTAGAAATAATCAGTTAAAGGCATAGTTTGCCCATAATTTATGATCTCTATTGCATACTACTGAACTTCTCCTCTTGCCATCATTTACTCACCTTTATGTCATTCCAAATTCATAAGATTTTCATTGTTCTACAGAACAAAAAACAAGATATTGTCCAAATGATGGAAGTCAACAAGGTTCAATCGTGAAGTGACACAATTTTGGACAATATAATTTTTTACAAATATTTTTAGATACAAAATATACAAATATATATATATATATATATATATATGTATATATATGAGCAAGCATACATAACTAAAACATTTGAAGAATATATTAATGCAAACAAATTTTAAAATCATATATATATATATTTTTTTTTTTGGTCTATTTTTTTGTTCATGTTGTATATTTAAAATGATATCTATTATTTTATTATTTTATTTTATTTTATTTTATTATATATATTTTTTTTATTATTTATTTATTTTTTTTTTTTTTTTTTGCAGTACAGGCAAAAAACCTCAAACCTAATTATTAGTTCTTGCAAGTCATGAACGAACGTCATGATGTGTGAGAAGATTCTCAGAACCAATGAGCTTTAAGGTTTGAAAATTTTATTTGGGAACACTTAGGGAACACTTATTCACTGTTAACTATGACTTTTCAATAAATCAATAAATAACTCAATACATTTCTAATTTGCTGCTTATTAATACTTAGTAAGGTAGTTGTTAAATTTAGGTATTGGGTAAGATTAGGGATATAGAATAAGATCATGTAGAATTAGGCAGTAATATGTCCTTAATTAGCAGTAATAAATGACAAATATTCTAGTAATATGCATGCTAATAAGTAACTAATTTGCTGCAAATAGTGGCGGTAAATAGGATATGATTTTGGACAATATAAATATTTGTAAATATTTTCTAATATACAAAATATATACAAACGGGCCAAAAAATATATGAGGAAATATAATACAAATAATAATAATAATAAATAAAAAATGTATCAATTTAATCATGCAAATGTATTTGTTTTTAAAAAAACAAATTTATTTGTTTTTATAAATCAGTTTTTGGTCATGTTATTATTATATTATTATTATGTTTATTATTTTATTTTATTTTTTGCTGCCATTGATGACCTTGTTCATTTTAAAATCAAATCACTGATTGAAATGTTATTTTAAAACAAGATTTTGGACAATGTTAATATTCTCTAAATAATTTTATAAACAAATATAAACAAAATTGACAAAACTAGGAAATATAAATAACTACAAAAAAATACTAATTTATGTATGTAGGTATATCTTAAAATATGCATTATGTATTCAAATAATTTTTTTAAATATATCTGGAAATAAATATATTTGGCAGTAAAGGCAGACTACATCAAATGGTGGCACACATCTCAAACATCAACTAAAAACAAATCTCACTGGTATTCCACATGACCAAACATCATGAACCAATGAGATTTGATATTAGTCAAGACTAAACAGATCTAACCTAAGGAAATCATAAAACCAAAGACTTAAAATATGAATTTTTATTATAACACATGTAAGCTTGAGAAAAATGACACGTTAGTTTTCAGACCAAAAAAAAAAAAAACGGTGTGTGTGTGTGTAAGACAGAAGAGCCAGAATGGCATTAAGAAAAAGGAGATACAGTGTAGAGAAAGACAATCTGACAGATAGAAACAAAGAGAGATAGAAAACTAAAGGAAAAAAATAAAGAGCTATAACATACTGAGTCACTGAAGCATTCACTGACATTTCCTCTGAGGTTCTCACATTCATCAAGCAAGATCTCCATATCGCACATCTCTCTCTTTCTCTCACTGTGATCAACCTTCTGTGAGCATCTGCTCGAGCCCTCCACGCTGAAGCTGTGCTGGAGAATCATCCTATGTGCAGGATATCTGCGTCTCACATTTACAGCCTGTCTAACTTACTCAACTCTTGTTATCTCTGAGCACAGCCTCACCTGTTCGATTTTTTTAGACCTAAGAATTCACTATTGTATTTCTCAGCGACTCCTCTGTTTCTGTTTTGCCCCCCACCCACATACAAGCACAAACACGGTCACTTCCAACAGTTAAGCTAAGTAACAATCTTAAATTAATAGTGAAAACGTGCCTTCACGGTCCCAAAGGTTGCCATCTGGCATACTGAGAACAACATGTTTAATATAACAGGAGCAGACCCGTTAATGATTCCTTTATTTGGCTTCCCAAACCTGCTGACATCAAATCAGTCCTTGCTGCCTGTTGTTCCAAACCTATTTAACATTATTCCGTGAAACATTAAATATTGTTTAAAAGATAAATTTACTTCCAGAATAAAAAAAAATCCTGATAATTTACTCCCATGTGATCCAAGATGTTCATGTCTTTCTGCAGTCGAAAAGAAATTAAGGTTTTTGAGGAAATCATTCCAGGGTTTTTCTCCATATATTGGACTTCAATGGTGGCCAACGGGTTGAAGGTCCAAACTGCACTTTCAAAGGGCTCTACACGATCCTAGCCGAAGAGTATCTAGTAAAGCGATTGGACATTTTCTAAAAAAAAATACAAATTTATTTAACCACAAATGCTTGTCTCTGCAATGCGCATCTCTGACTTCACACATTATGTAATCACATTGGAAAGGTAATGCTCACTTCAAAATTGTCCGACATTGCTGTTTTACCTTTTTTTGATGCACGTCTTTGCACGTTCACTTTGTAAACACTGTACATCCGCCTACGTCACGTGAACTTTCCAATGTGGCTACGTAATGCGTAAGGTGGTGGATGCAGAGCTAGTGCAAGATGAGCATTTGTGGTTAAATTGTATATATTTTTCTGCATTTGAAAATGTCCAATCGTTTCACTAGATAAAACTCTTATTCAACCTTCAACCCGTCGATCCCTATTGCAGTTCACTATATGGATTAAAAAAAATGTATTCTGGAAGTAAACTTATCCTTTAACAAGATAAGATACAAAGGTTTTTTTTTTTTTTTTAGAAAATCTAACAACATTTTTATAAGGTTTATGATTAAAAAAGCATTTTTAACTTGGACAGAAAAATAAATATGTATCCCCTTTTCAGGTTTTTACTAAACTTTGTTGGACTTCTCTGAAAACAAGTCTTAGTATTTAATGTGAGTTTTCTTCTTCTGAAGTAAATATTTATCTAGCAAGTATCTTTATTTTTATTTATTTATTTATTTTTTGCTGTTGTTTTTTGATGTTTTGTTCAGTGTTTTTTGTTTGGTTGGTTGTGTTGTTTTGTTTAGGTTTTTGTTGTGGTGTTGTTGTGTTTTGTTTCGTTGAAACAACAAAAAACAATAAAACAAATCCTAAACAAAACAAACAACAACACAACCAACAAAAAAATAAAACAAAATAAAATGTTTAATTGAAAAACAAGAAAGAAACAAACTAACAAAACAAAAACAACAACAAAAAAACAACAAAAACCTCAACAAAACAACACAACCAACCAAACAAAAAACAACCAAAAATAATACAAAATAATTTTTTTTTTTTATTGAAAAAACAAAAAAGAAACAAAACAACAAAAAAACAACAAAACCAACCTAAAAATCTAAAACAAGCAAAAATAATACAAAATAAAATGTTTTTGTTGAAAAACAAGAAAGAAACAAACTAACAAAACAACAACAAAAAACAACACAGCAAATACCTAAACAAAACAAACAACACAACCAACCAAAAATAATTATTTGAATTAAATAATTCAAAATAAATGTTTTTAAAACAAGCAAAAATAAAACTAAACAAAACTGAAAAACAAGACAGAAGCAAACTAACAAAACAAAATGTGTATTTATCGAAAAACAAAAAATAAACTAAAAAAAACAAAACAACAAAAACATAAACAAAACAAACAGCAAAACTACACAACCAAAAAAAAAGCAAGCAAAAAAAATAAAATAAAAATAAAATAAATGTTTTTATTGAAAAACAACAAAGAAACAAAACCAAACATAAAAAAGACCACAACAAAAACCTAAACAAAACAAACAACAAAACAAGATAACCAACCAAGCAAGGAACACTAAACAAAACATCAAAAAAAAAAAAAAAAAAAGCAAAAACACATGATTTTTTTATTTATTTTTTTTCTGCGGTGCAAAAGTATTTGTCCACTGCAAGCATTCTTTCACACATATTGAGCAGCATATATTGCGGGAAGTTCTCTCTCTCACTTTTTTCCCATGCCCATGTTCTTTCCTAAGAAGTATAGGCATTGCCCGAGTTCTGGGAATGCAGACATTATCAAAGCCTCATTTCCTTGATGTCGGGTGGCTCATTACTCGCCCTGACATCATAAGTGCATTACACTAGACACGTCCTGTCCCTAGATCGGTCCAACTTCCATTAAATTTCCCAGAGCTGATTCTATAGAGATTATCTCACTCTAGCTACTTCTGTCTCTCTGAATCTGTTATCTGACTTCATCGACTTCCCCCCCCCCCATCCTCCTCCTGTCTGCCAGTCTCTGAAAACTCCTTCTCCATCTCACTCTCTCCTCAAAGTCGAGTTGGAGTTTATAACCTTCAGTCGAGATGCGTTTCTGGGAAATGGATGAGATGGTTTCCAATTGTTCTTTCATTGCAAAAAATGTAAACAATAAGTGAGCATAATGCACACCGTTGTTCACGTTGTTCTTCTGCAGCGGTGGATCTTTCATCTTGGCTCCTGAGTGCTCCGTCCTCCCACCTCGACTCTAATTACTGTGATTACACTGCCATCTTTAAAAGTCTTCATTGGCTCATTCCTCAACATGACCATTTATTTTCCA
The DNA here is from genome assembly GCA_033026305.1 of Cirrhinus molitorella. NCBI lineage: Eukaryota > Metazoa > Chordata > Actinopteri > Cypriniformes > Cyprinidae > Cirrhinus > Cirrhinus molitorella. Next base: position 26,438,276 of record CM065135.1, on the reverse strand, counting down.
GCCAAGAAGAACTTATCTATGTCAAGCCGATTCTGCTCGCTTTAAATAGAAGTGTGGAGCCACAAGGGTGGAGGAACGGCATAGGAAATACATCACTGCCTGCACTTACATTGCCACTTATGCTTCAGATGAGCCTGGTGCTTCATCTTCTCATAAAATTTAAATATGCCATTTTGGTTGAAAGATTTATTTTACTATTGTTTTAATAGCTGTTGTAAACTAATTCCACTCTTGCATGGACAGAGCCATTTATTCAATCTGTTTTTTTAGTTAAGTCTTGTTTTGAATAATCTAACACAATTTTCATAAAATGTGAAAACATAGTTGGGAAATAAAAATAAATGTGTATTTTATATTTTATTGTTATCACATTTTTATCTTGCTTCACTACTTCACTATTTCTCTCAAAATCTCTTATGTCATTTTTATTTTCAAGTCAAATAATATATCATGTTTTAACAATGGTTTTACAAGAAAATAAGCAAAAATAAAATACAAATTTGCCTTATTTTGCAACATGACCATTTCTTTTTGAGCCAAGAATATTTTTTTTCCTTTTTTACATTTATTTTATTTCTATCTTGCTTCACTTTACTAAATTTTGCCAGATTTCTCTAAAAATACTTTATATATTTTATAATATATAGCATGTTTTAACAATGATTTTTACTAAAAAAAAAAAAAAACAAAAACAGCAAAAATACAATAATCTAGACTATTTTTGAGTCAAGAAGAACTTGAAAATACATCACTTACATTGTCAATTTCTGTATGCTTCAGATGTGCCTAGTTCTTCATCTTGCAAATTTGAATATGCCAAATGAAAGATTTAGTTTTATATTTTTTTTAATAGTCTGACTGTTATAAACTAATTCCATTCTTGCATGGACAGAACCATTGATTTGATTTAATTTATTTTAATTTTTTTTTTACCATATAAGTCTTGTTTTTGAAGAATAACTAAATTTGTTATAAAAATGTGCATTTTATTTTAATAAATGTATTACTTTTTTTTGCATTTTTGTCTTGCTTCATTAAACCTCTGCAAATACTTCTTAGTCTCTTGTCATCAAATATGTTTTAACAATGTCTTTTCATTTTCACCACAAAACAAGCAAAAATAAAATAAAATAAAATAAAATAAAATAAAATAGAATTAAATTAAATTAAATTAAATTAAATTAAATTGGACAAACTTCACCTTAATGCAAAATTTTAATATGCCATTCTGGTTGAAAGATTTATTTTTATATTTTTTAATAGCCAGTCTAATTCTTGTAAACCGTTCTCACATTGACAGAGTTATTAATTTAATATGTTTTTCCAAGTCTTTTTTGAAGAATCTAACAACATTTTCGTAAAATGTGAAAACATATTGCCAATGGGGGAAAAATTTATAAACGTATTTTATTTTATTACACTTATTCCATTTTTTATATTTTTATCTTGCTTCACTACTTTACTAAATTTATTTTGAATTCTCTAAAAATACTTCTTAGTCTCTCACTTCTCAAGTAAAACAGCTTAAGAAATACATCACTTCCTGCACTTACATTGCCATTTCTGCTTCAGATGAACCTAGAGCTTCTTATTGCAAAATCTGAAGCACAGAGAGCAAGCCTTTTTTTTTAATAATCGTCATTGATTTAATCTGTTTTGTGCAGGACTTTTGTCTGCAATTTTATCGAAATAGACTAACGCTGTTTCAGTGACAAGATACTGACAAACTTGTATGATTTCCTGCAAGTATGAGAGTAGCACACAATGCGCCACTGAACATGATGTTACCATGACATTTGGCCTGGTAAACTTAACTCCATCGTAAGAGCTTTAAAAGCACATCCCATACGCACGACCTCCGTTACAAAATAAATGATGCTGAGTGGATCCAGAGAGAGAGCAGCCCACACAAAAGCAGGTCGGGACGTTTTCTCGTCCACTGCGTCACGATGTTGACTTAGAGTGGTGAGCACCTCGACCCCACCGCCAGCTAAGTGCAAAATCATGTTATAATCACACAAGTGTTTAGCATGAAAATACTCCACGATACAAAAATACACACAGGGAATGCATTCAAAACAGCACTGTGGTATTAATTGCTTGGAGTAAATGGGAAATCTTCAGAATAGGTTTTACAAATAAAATCAGGTTTTATATCTCAATATGAGAAAGCATTCTTTAAAAATGTGCTTCTGGCTTATGAACATTTTAGCAAAGAGAGATAATGGAAGCACATAAACAATAGGAAATGACATACAGAGGTTGAGTAAATAGCACTTTCTATTGACTCAAGTTCAGCAGCTGCAGAACCAACAAAGGACCGTATTGTTCATTTGTAAATGTTATTTGAACAGGAGAGTTGGTGATGGTTGTGGGGGCTTTCCTCAGTTTTCTTTCACCATTCACAAATCCATACAGTCAAACATCGCATACGACTGTGAGCAAAGAAACTATATGATTAAGTGACCACTCATACTACAAAATCTATTCAGAAGTATCCGTTTACACTTGATTTGTAAGTTTAATGGCTACCTAGAACAGTCAAAGCCTGGATCCCATTGGGTTTAGTGGTCTGTTTGGTATTGTAGCTGTCAAAACAGGCTAGCTTTCCCTAGAGACTCCTTATCTCGCATGTAAACCGATGACAGCAGAAGAGGTCACGCACGCATACACATATATACACATCTCCACCTGTCAGCCGCCAACAAAGACTTTTATTGCAAAGGAAGAAAGATATTGCTTGTTTAAATCCAAATATACATATCAATAAGATTAATTATGGGCTCAAATGAGTCATAATAAATCTAGTTTGTCCGTTCTATTGAAATTGCAGTCTGACATTATAAATTCAGACTGGCATGTGGAATATTAAATATAGTCCCATATTAAAGGATTAGTTCACTTCCAGAATAAAAAAATCCTGATAATTTCCTGATCCAAGATGTTCATGTCTTTCTGTCTTCAGTCGCAAAGAAATTAAGGTTTTTGAGGAAAACATTCCAATATTTTTCTCCATATAGTGGACTTCAATGGTGGCCAAAGGGACTGGGGACTATTTTCAGGCACTGCGTAATATCATTGCGCCTGTTGCACCCATGGTACGGCAGCAAAGTTCCATTATTATTACGCCAGAATAAGAGTATAGTTCCTATCCATATCATCCTGGAAAATCGCAACATATTTTATTTTCTTTCAGTCTTAGTACATGATGTAACTACAGAAGAGTCAAGTTTTAAATATGAAATATATCGAAAATATTTGGTCATTTTGGTCAATCTAATCCAATGATTTATGCTAAGCCATGCTAAAAGGGCTACCGGCAGACCCGGAGATCAGCTGAATGGATTCAACAATGGTAAAACTCATCTGTTTAACTCTAGGGGAGTTTGTAAAATGAGCCTTTTTTTTAAAAGTGGAGTGTTCCTTTAACATTAGAGAAAAGACTGCAGACACTTTTACTGCACTAAACAAGTTAATTTTGCCAAGATATTTTCAGAGATGATAGACAAGATGTTATAGAATAATAACTTAATGAAAACCTAATTTTGACAAAAAAAAATGACATTCTACCTATTTTTCAACACGATTACGCACAGACACGCATTGCAGAGCTTTGTGGTTAAAAAGTATATAAATTTTATTTTCTTTTTTTTTTAGAAAATGACTAATCGTTTTGCTAGATAAGACCCTTATTCCCTGGCTGGGATCATGTAGAGCCCTTTGAAGCTGCATTGAAACTGCAATTTGCACCTTTAACTCAATGATCCCCATTTAAGTCCACTATATGGAGAAAAATCCTAGAATGTTTTCCTCAGAAATCTTCATTTCTTTTTTGACTGAAGAAAGTAAGACTTGAACATCTTGGATGACATAGGGATGAGTAAATTATCAGGAAATTTTTATTCTGGAAGTGAACTAATCTTTTTCATTTAACAGTCCTTTGTGGTCTTTCGGCAACAGAAGTGCAGCTATACACAGGGATATAGTAGAGGTATAATGTGTCACTCTATTTTGCCCTGTGTGTTTAAGGGCAGGAAGATCCACATCAATAATACATTGCAACGTTATGCAACAAGAATACCTGATTGGCAGCTGTTGTCTGTGCCAGAGATGGAAAGTGAGATATGCTGCAAAACGAATGTAGCACTTTTCAATATGCAGCAACACGAATAACAAATTAGAAATCACATTGTTATGTGAAATGACATTATGCACAAAAAGGTTCACATAAATGGAAGCTAATATACTGTAACCACAACGGAAAGATTTAGAAGTTCAAAATGATATTCAGTTTTCTATACTCACTTTTACGTCAATGATGAGTCACCTGCTTTTAAATAGAAACTTATTCAATCAGCACTGTTTGCACTGATTAGCTTACATGTGCTGATTTTTTTTTTTTTTTTTTTTTGTAGGTTCATGTTACTTTGAGTCATACAAGGGTGACATTTTTTCTTTAGTGGCCTAATTGCACTACAATATAATAAAAGCTAATTTATTAGGAAATAGTATAATATTATGATTATAATTAGTTTGCACAACATATTTCTCTTAAACTGCCAGGGTGTATGAGAAGCAGGCTCCCAGCTAACAGAAATGTTTTGCAAAGGTTTCCATTAAGTTAGAAAAACTACCTGATCTCATGACGGGAAAAAAAGAGAGAGACGCAAAATACGTACCAATAAGTATATATCACTGCAGTTTTCAACAGAAATGAACACTAGAGATGGTAAAACATCAAGCACTTGTAGTCGTTTTCGTACACAGTTATGATTACAGCTCCATATGTTTTGCTTTCCGGACATAACAAACTTGGACTTGCGGAATCCTTCCGTACGAATCCCGTGAAAAACAACTCACGATGAAAAAGCTGAAAGATGAGATTGAAAAACAAACTAAAATTCATGATTGCGTTTTTACGTCACATTCGCTTTTGTTTATACTATCGGTATTTAGGTGTAGTGCAGATGGTATGTTATTTTAAAATGTCACAGAGCATTAGAGTTATAGCGCAATTCAACGGACGTTTCAAGTCAGAACTGCGGTAACCAACCCAGTCTCATAAAAATATGTACCTCTGTACTTTTTAGAAGCACTGTTTTTACATAACTTACTGCACGTTTTGCGGCGGTTTCAAAAAGAAATGTCCACTGAGTGGCGCTAAAACACAGGTTCAATACATGAACCCTGGCACATATTCATTACACTGATATAGGTACGTATTGCTGTGTTTTTATTATGTTGCTTCAGGTACACATTGCGGGGGTTCAGAGTTCAAATATCCGGGGACTGTTGCTAAAAGTTAATCCTCTAAATATGCCCTACGCCAAACCCAACCCTAAACTTACCCAATAGCATTAACAAATGCAAAACCGATATAAATACTCCTTGTGAGTAGATTTTTTGTCGAGCCGTAGTTACACGAGATTCGAACTGGAGCTCTTACCCTCTCAAGTATATCTTCGTACTGCGTGAGCTACAAAACAAACCAACTGTATCTGAAAACCCATAGATATGAAGTTGGATATGTCACGCTAATGCACTGGTTTTCAAATCTCCCAGCATATTAAAATTGTTTTTAAGTCATAATATAATATTCTTTAGGTAATTGTGCAAAAAATATGCTTGTGTGAAAAGAAATAAAAGGTGTTAGAGTTTTACTGCCTCTAGTGTTATTTTATTTTATTTTTTATTTTTTGGAAACTGCAGGGATATGTACTTATTGGTACGTATTTTGCGTCTCGTGAAAAATTGCCCCAGGTACGTTTTTGTCATGTGACCAGGTAGGTGGTAACACATACAAAACAAATGTCACATAAAACATACCATATGTACGTTCATCTGTTTTGGCAGGAAAAAAAAAGAACACTCATTTAGCACCACTCAGTGGACATTTCACATTGAATATGTCACGAAATGTTAAAGGTGCTACGTCGCATCTTGCGAAAAAAGTTCCCACAGGTACGTTTTCATCATGAGACCGGGTTGTAGAAAAATATTATTTTGAGATGTTCTCTACATTTTTAAAACATCTAGTTGTTAAACAATTATTTGCATTTTGCATTCTGAACGTTTTGAAACAAGTAGCCTATATTTAAATCAAACCAACAAGAAAAAAAATTATTTGATGGCATTACAGAAAAAAATCCCAAAAAATCCAACGTTTTGAAAACAATACTGAAGACCAACCCTGATAGTACACGTACATCTCGGAGACGTCTATTTGATGTCTGCATTTACATCTGCAAGACATCCTCGAGACGTAGTTTCCTCATCTGCAATACGTCTATTGGACGTTTCCTATTAGATTACAAATAGACATCAGTTAGATGTCTTTAAGATGTTTATGATTTAGAATGTACGTAAAACTGACATCTTACAGATGTCTGCCAGACATTTGTACACAGCAGATGCTTTCCAGATCAAGAGATCTTTAACAGACATCTTGCAGATGTACTTGTGCTATCTGGGAAGTAACTTGAACATTCTATTAAAGGGATAGTTTACGCAAAAACAAAAAATCTGTCATTAATTACTCACCCTCACATCGTTCCAAACCCGTAAGACCTCCATTCATCTTCAGAATGAAAATTAAGATATTTTTGATGAAATCCTTTATGACCCTGCATAGACAACAACAGAACTGACATTTTCAAGGCCCAGAACAGTATAGTCAGAATGTTGTTAAAATAGTCAATGTGACATCAGTGGTTCAACCTTAATTTTAGGAAGCTACAAGAATACTTTTTGTGGGCAAAGAAAACAAAAATATCGACTTTTCTACACAGAACCCTGATGCACTGCGAGTTCTGACACACAAAAAAACTGACACAAAAGACAAGAAATTGTTGAACAAAGTCATCATTTTAGTTTTCTTTGCACATAAAAAGTATTTTCATAGCTTCATAAAATTACAGTTGAACCACTAATTAAAATAAGACAATATTGAATGAAGTTAATTTGAATCTATTACTGTTTTATGAAACAGACTAAACACCCTAGTAGTGGCTTTCTAGTCAAATATACAGTATATGTCTAATGTTTGTATACAATTAGTGAGATCTAAACGAACAGTGAAACTGCCAGCTCTGTTTAAGCAGGATACTGAAGGTCTTGTGAGCTGAAGAGCAGTTTGTAACTTGATGAAAACTACATCTGACCTGACCAGCGTCTGTAATTCTACTCCTGATCCTCTCTGGGTCAGTACCTCCAGAAACTCCCATTCAGAAACAAACAGGCTGCAGGTGTAAACAAAACAGACAAGCAAATGTATCGCAGCACTAATAAAAGAAACATTATTTCAACAGTGCATGATGGGACTGTGGGACGAGTTAAATGAAATGTCAGGTTCGATGCGTGACTGAATCAAGCTCATAATGGGTTTCTGGTAAAAATAGGGATGCGAGTTAATCAATGTCCAACTGCTAGAGAGAGGCTCAGACACACGCCACTTCTCTGAGTTTCAAAATAAATAATACTGTGTTCATTGTCTTTGCCATCTCACTCGACGCTCCGGAGCAATAAAGCATAGTAAGACAGAGATCAATGAGGGATCATTTTCCTCTCGTCTTCCTCCATCGCTCACCAATGCTCGGTTTTGTCTACATATATATATATATATATATTGATTGTGCATACTCTCCCTACTGCCGCCTTAATAAAGGATCACTGCACAATGGATCATTCACTCTGTACTTTGGAAGAAATGATGGAAAACAATGTTTAAAATACCAGAGGAGGCCACACACATGAGTATTTTAAGTATTTAAAGGATTCAAAAGTGTTTGTTTTGTCAATGTCCATTTGAATGTTTAGAAACAGCTTTTTGAATTTTCAGAACACTAAAAAGTATATAGATAAACACACACACGCACACACACATATATATGTATATATATAATACTTTCATTTGAAAGCTATAAACATTTCAATATTTTTACAACAGCCCTTTGAATACACAAAATGTTCAAATGTGTATGTATAAACAATTATTTTTATACTTTTATTCAGCAACAATGCACTAAATTAATCAAATGTTTTAGTAAAGACATTTAAATGTTACACGATTTCTAATCAAAAATAAATAAAATAATTGTTATTCTTGTAAAAACAAAATCCTGGTTTCCAGAAAAATATTAGACATCACATCTTTCATCTTTGATAATGAAAATAAATGTTTCTTTAAACATCATGCTGAAAATTCAGCTTTATCATTACTAGAATAAATTACATTTTAAAATATATTAAAACAGATATTTTAAATTGTACTAATATTTCACAATACTGGTTTTCAGTACTTAAAATAGTAGAGCATTTATCTTTAAAAGCCCTCAGATAAATACTTTTAAAACAGTCCAATGTGTATGGATAATAAAACCCCTAAATAAAACAGCCTTTTGAATCCACAAAAGCATTTGTTTATCTAAAATATGTAAATTTATAATCTTTTTGAATACTCCCAATTGTGATGTAAAGTTTATTTCATTTTCTCTCTTCATTTCTGTCCAGAAACACTTTTGCTATATCCTACTGGCCTCAGCTAATCAGTTTCAGTAATAGTTCTAAAGAGAGCCACTCACTCTGTGTTTTACAATAGGACTCCCAAGAGACTGATTTGCAAACATACACTAAATGTAGGCCAGAGTAGGCATTCTGCCAGCATCAAGGTGTGAAGTAAGAGCTCTTAGAAAGGTGTGAAACATTGTCCGGCTCCAACTGTACCACTGAGATATTGGTGTGACTCTGAAAACTACATTCTTCCCTGTGGATTAACACATTTCGGTGCATTAAAACAGCTGTAATGACAATACCGACAGCACACTCAAAAGAAAGTAGTTTCTAAATGTGCTGAGCATGACAAAATTCCCAGAGCAAACCTGATCAACACTTGAACAAAGAATGTTAAAATGATCTGAGCTCGCTATTGACCCTTCACAAAGACCCGTCGCCTTTGTTACTCTCAACCATGGTGCTTTCACACCACACGTTATTTTCTCACACAGTGAAAAAATATATTGCAGAGCAAAGAGAAAACTGACAATGCACCTGCAAACAAGACAGAGCAGATTACCTTTGATATAAAACAAATTCTCAGCTTTTAAATGGTAATTTTCTACAAAATTCAAACAATAAATACAGTTTTGTAGCTCTTTATTGTGTTGTGACAGATCACTGTAGTGTAGTTTAAGTGGCATGTGAACTGATCATCTCTTTCTCTTTTCTAGTAATAGTGTGAAATAACCATGAATGAACATCAGAATGTATCTTGTTTCAACTACAGAAAGACGTCATTACACATTCAAGTTCAAGTCCACCAACGTTAATCTACTCTTCTGTCTGGTTTGTTTGTTTAACAAAATGGCAGATTCTGCATTATGATTGGTCAGATCACCTGTCAATCAAACTCCATGCAATAAGTTAATTCCGACTTTTTTCTCGCAATTCTGCCTCTCCCGTTTTTATATAAAAATAAAAAAGGTAATTTTAACCTCTCAGAAAACTGCAAGTTTGTGTCTCACAATTCTATTTTGTTTTCTCAGAATTGCAAGAAAAAGACAGACTTGAGATATAAACTCAGAATTGACCATTCGCAAGGAGCTTGACTGACAGGTGATCTGACCAATCATATCGCAGAATCTGCCAATTTGTCTGACAAACAAATCAGATAGTAGAGTAGATTAACTTTGATGGACCTAAACTTGAAAAATGGTGTTTATTGATGTCTTCTAGCGGTTGAAGTAAAATATGTTCTCATGTTCATTCATGTTTATTTTGTGCTTTAAGTAAAACATTCGGTTTACGTGTTGTTTGAACTGAGAGACTACAGTGATCTGTTGCAACACATTAAAGAGCCACAAAACTGTATTTATTGTTTGAAATTCTTAAAAAATTACACAATTTGAATGCTGAGACTTTATTACGAAGATTTAGAGTTTTTGTCCTAACTAGCCACGGCGGCGACACACGAAAAGAAGTTTCTATTTTGGGAATTTTGCTAAAAAATCTCAGATACCGATAATGTGCTTTATTTAATGGTAAACGTGTCTAATGTGAGTTTAAATATGATTTATACCCATACTGAAAGCAACAACAGATCGTTTACCTCAAATAAATGAAAGAAAACATGTACGTTAAAACTGTGAACCAACATGCGTATTCCATAACAAAGATGGTATCAGTTACTCAGTATGCACTTTTACTATTGTTAAACAGGTTTAATATTTATGAATTAGATTATAAACTTGTTCATTTAATTGGGAGTGCAGTCCAGTTCTTGCATCTGAATGCCTGTGATATTTGAGGGATTCTGTCACATTGTGTAGTCATATTGTCTGGTGTCAACAGACAAATTTCTTGAATCTCCTCGTATTAGTGTCTGCATGTATAATACATTTTAGACAGTTTGCAAGAATGTTTAGCATCCGTGGTGTGAATTGCTGCGAGACACTAGCTTTAGAGAGTTTTGAGTGAACACGGATGCAGTTGGCGTGTTGCCAGATCAAGCTATTATAAGCGTCTTTGGACTTGTCTTTTCCACTTAATTGACACTTAGAAAGTTAATAAAGTGGGAAATTGCCGTTTAGCTTTAGCGAAGTTTAGGGTTAGCGATATCTTTATCTCATCTTATTTACAAAAGATTTGAACTTAATTTCCATTTATTTAATTATTTAAATAAATTTAAGTTTTCATAGCAATATCTGGCAACACATGATCGCCAGAACTTAAAGGTCCACTGAAGTGCTTTGAAACACGCAGCGTTATTCTGTGTGTTGATGGAATTTCAACTGAAACAGGAAGACAGGGTGGGACATATCAAGTAGTCCCACCCCCCTTTTTAAAATAGCAAAAAGTGTTTGGATAAGACACATTTGACAGCATATGACAGTCACAATCTCATTCATATTGCTATAAAATATAGAATTCTACTCTGACTCACACATATGATCCACTCTGTGCTATCATCTCTCTGGACAGGAGTAGACTGTGCGTGCTGCGGCAGTTCGCATGACACAGCTCAAAACCAGACTTCATTCGCCCCAATGAAAAGCATATTTACACTGTCTGAATTGTTTTCTATCCCCTATATAGTGCCATTTACCATACAGAAAATGCTAATTCAGTGAACAAGTGACCAGTATCAGCCACAGCTTCAGCATCTATTTATACTGTAGGGGGCGGAACGCTATGGATTCTAGAAAGCATTTGATTGGACAAAGTTTGATGAGAGGGTAAAGTGCAGGATGATGTCATTAAAATCATTAATCCATGTTGGTGGAAGTTAGAGACTGTAAGTTTTAAATGCTTATATCTTGTAAATGCAATTGTCTTTGTTTTGAAACACTATAGCTTATAGATAACCTTAAGGCTAACATATTCATACTAAATGCCAAAAAAAGGTACATTTTGATTCATTTGAACTTTAAACAGACAGTAATCAAAAAAGCCTGCAGAAAGGTTATTGCTGACAGGATAGCACATTCTGTAAGGCAAACATAAAAAAAAACAAACATTATCAACACTATCAAAAACGGTAGCATTTGACACTAGTACACAGTGATGAATGCGACATCATGCTACATTTTCTACCTCATCTCTAAGCTTTCTCCTAAAAACCGTGTACATCTGGAGGTTAATTCCAATGATATTTCCAATGGCTAAAGCAGTGGAAAAGTGCTTTTCCCTCAAGAGAGCACAAATTCTCTTACATAAGACAACATTGGCATGTTTTTGAAGCAGGGTACAATTCTTCGCTGCCTGTTTATTGAAACGGTCTGAGCTTAGCCTGAATCAGTAAGATTAGTATTGATCCTCGCGAGGCAGAGTGGCAGTTAACTAAGAGTGGTCTGACTTGCCTCAAGACTAACTGCACTTTTGTTATCGCTGGACAAATCTCAAGAGCAACTCACAGACAATGTGTTTCATCTAAGCCTAATTAATGATTGTGTGCTTCATTTACAGGGCTTTGCATAAGCAAGCTCTTCTTTAATTACAGCAAACAATCAATGCAGGAACGAGAAGAGGCCTGACGAGAACAGCACCTGCTAACGATTGTCATGCCATGCTGCTCGCTGTATTCTCTAGACTGTATTTTGTTCATTATATTAACACAGCTTGTAGCCAAGCCAGTCTGCTGCAGCTAGCCATAAAATGGATGAAAATCAAAAATGCCCTGAATTTTTGAACTCGCACAATATCATATTTAACAGTGTCAGAAAGGTGCTGAACCTTTAATACTGTTTTCACAAACCTAATATTTGTTTCACTAGCGAATGCTTGAAAATTGGTTTGAACTTTACACATTTAAACAGGAGGTGAACACATACACGCGCAATAAGGTCATTCACTTCTGGTCTGTTTCCAAAGCAACAGTAAAGCCATTTTTGTGATTACAGAGATTAAATCTCTGAATAAATATGTTTTGGCTGTTTCATCAGAGTTGGTCTTATGGGGGAATTATGAGTGTCTAAGAGGGCCTGCAAATGGCGCGCATGCTGTACAAAATCGTCATGTTCTCTTCTAATGGAATTTCACAGTATTAAATGAACTCATTTCCCACTGCAGCCTGAGAACGCAGAGGAGCAGCATACATGCCCACTGGATTTATTGTTCTTTGGTCATGCACACTTTTTTCTGCTCTCTTTGGTCTTTTTTTATCCCTTTTCTTCATCTACAGTATTTTCTGTCTTGCGTGAACTATATCTCCAGACACTGGTGAGCCTGAATGCCTGAGCTGTTGTTACTGTAGCTCCTCTTATCATGTTTATATGATCAAATAATGGTAAATGAAAGGTGTTAAAAAAATAAACAAAGGTTGTAGGTTCAAACCCCAGTAAATTAATAGAATTTACAGGATGTGTTTCAATATTTGATTCATACATAAATACTTATTATAAATAAAATAAATAAATAAATAAATAACTTTAAACCACTCTCCCTATATATACACATACTGTTTTTTATTATTTGTTATATTTAAAAATAAATTAAATTCTCACACACAATCTATCTATCTATCTATCTATCTATATATGTCTGTGTATAATTTTAGTTATTTTAACATTTTTAACATCTATCAATTTAATTTAATTATAAATATTTATTTAAATATATATATATATATATATATATATATATATATATATATATATATATATATATATATATATATATATATATATGTTTTGTTACATTAGATTTAATATATAAATAATCTTTCTTATAAATAATTAAGATATTTGTCAATATACAGACTTATTTTAAAATATATATTATTATTATTATTATTATTTTAATATAATTAATGAATGTGTGTGTAGGCCTGTATACAATTTTAGTTAAATTTATATATTTACTTTTAAATATATCTATGAATGTAATGTAATTTATTTATTAATATTTATTTAAAACATTTATATATTTATATATACACACACACACACACACACACACACACACATAAACATATATACATATACATACACATAATAATATATATATATATATATAGATATATATATATTTTGTTGTTATTAGATTTAATATATAAATAATATGATAAATATATCTATTAGTTTTATTACATTTTATTTATTAACATTTATATATATGTTTTGTTATATTAGATTTTATTTATAAATAATATTTATTATACATAATGAATTAATATATTTGTGAAAATTTACACACACACAATACATATTTAAAATACGTATTTGTTGTTATATTAGATTTTATATAAATAATATTATAAATGTATCTATGGATTTAATTTTATTTATGTATTATTTATTTTAAAATTAAATACACACACACACACACACACACACACATAGTATGATAATTAATGAATATATTTGTTATTATATAGATTTATTTAAAAAAGTAAATATTTATAAACAAAATTAAATGAAAAAGGTGTCAAACAACATACACTATTAAACTATAAAAACAATAAAACATAGGAGACTAATTGAACGGGTGATGCTGGGGGAAAAAAGTTCAGATAAGGTAAGCAATGTTTTCTTTACCTGGAGCATTGTGACTGGCAGGATTACATGAATATCTTCCTCCCAGAGTTTCCTTGGGAACCCTATACAAAAATATCAGACATCTGAAACATTCAGAGGGACTCTGGATCCCCTCGGGTAACACACACCAACCTCACCTGATGGAATAATAGGTTGCGATGAGAACGGTCGTGGCTGCATAAGAGCAAATGAAGATAATCCCAGGGGAAAATTATTCTTTGGGAGAGCCATAATCTCCATCTCAAATGCTGGGTTTTACCATGCGGACAGCTAGAAGAAAAGTGTCTCCATCCAAGCCTGCACTGCAATCCAGAATCTAAGATATTGCACTAACAGAAGAGCCAAATTGGAGGGAAAAAATGTAATGTGATTTTCCATTAGCAGATTAAAATGTCTTTCATGGCTCCCGTTGCTCTTAAATCTATAGCCACGCTTAAACCACTGCGTCTCAACCCAACCTAAAAACGTCAGAAAACGGCCATGTGAGGATGGTTTCTTTTTCCTGCCACGCAGACGGTTTAAAAGTGATTTTCACATGTAAACACCAACCTCACTTAAACATTTCCAAACTATAAAGATGATCTGAAAAGGAAAACAATACAATGTTACAAAGTGTACATTAAAGCTTTCTCATAAACATATTTAGAACAATACTACACAATGGATTTAAAGGAACAGTTCACCCAAAAATGAAAATTTGCTACCCTCAGGCCATCCAAAATGTAGATGAGTTTGTTCATCATAACAGATTTGGATTCATAACCATATTATAGCTAAAAAATGATCAAATTTAAAGTTAGAATGTCATATTGATGAATTTGAGTCAATTACTTGTGGATTATTGTGATGTTTTTATCAGCTGTTTGGACTCTCATTCTGACGGCACCCATACACTGCAGAGGATCCATTGGTGAGCAAATGATGTAATGCTGATATTCTCCTCTACACCTTGAATGACCTGTATGAAAAAAAATTCCCAGATTTCACTATTCTTTAACTACTGACAATACTGCTTTGCGAAATGTGAAATGCGAAAGCAAAAAGTTGTTTTTTTGTTGAGTCAACTTAAAATAATTTGTTACCCTGCTGCCTTAAAATTTTAAGTTCAGTCAACTCTAATAAGTTCATTCAAGTTGAAATGTTAAGTTGTACTAAGTGACAACTTAGATATTCGAGTTGACTAAACTAAAAAATTGTTTGTTAAACCTATCAGCTGTTTGTTACTCAGCTGCCTTCAAATTTCAAGTTGAATCAACTCAAATATCTAAGTTGTCACTTAGTAAAACGTAACATTTCAAGTTGACTGAACTTAAAATTTGAAGGCAGCCAGGTAACAAATTATTTTAAGTTGACTCGACAAATTGTTTTTTTTACAGTGTACAATTTGTGAACAGATATGGATGTCCCACTTTTAGTTCCAAGTCTTAACAGGCTTTGATCAGGTTAGCAGCAGAAAGGGCATGGCTACAAATATTTGAGTATTTAGTTGCCAACATGTCCTCCAATTTATACGACCGACTAAAGTCGTTTTCACAAATCCTCAAATACGTCTCTGTAAAGCGTATTCAACATTTGCTCCCTTATCAGTAATAGGTATCTAACTCAACCTTAGCATTATGTGTAGGTCAATTAGTAGCGCGTTGCACTGCGGAGTGGTATAATCATATGAACACAGGTTTGATTCCAGAGAATGCATATGTTTTCATTGTATGTTTTTTTTTTTTAAATATGCACTACAAATCATGATTTTGCACTATTTCTGTAAGGGGTAGGTTTAGGGTAGGGTTAGGTGTGGTCATATATACGAATTACACCTAGTAAAACACGTTTAAATTACCCTGAAATCGTATAAAAACTCATACGTCATTCGATGACGTCAGATCCAACGCGACACTGTCATTATTTTTACGACCGCTAGAGGGCGCTTAACTTTAAAACGTAAGAATGGATCGTATTTGGTCGATTCAAAAACGTACAACTGGGTCGTATTTTCTTTGAGGACAGTCTCTTAGTTGCAGTATATATTCTGCCTTATGTGAGAGTAAGGTCAAAGTCAAAATATATGCATAATAAAAGATTTGTAATTACGGTCACAATGACACACACATACAAACATTATTACAACATTACATAAAACAGGATAACAGGACAGATAAAAGCACCATGAGGTATAGTACAGTGGCATAAATAGTGTACTCCCCCTTCATACACTGTAGGGAAGTAAAGAGATTACATTCTACTATGTGGGGCAATTGACAGTGACATTTAATTTACTTCCTATGCCTTATTTTTTCTCTTCACTAAACCACAGCAATAAAACCACTGATAATATAATAAGTAGACAAATGACATACATCAAAACCAACACATTCTTTTTGTGAAGAAATGTATTGCTATAAAAAGATATGCACATATACAGATTATTGTTGATATGCACAAGTTTGTTTTTTGTTCAATAAAGCTGCTGTAAGTGATTTCAGCCCCAATGACCACCAATGGTTTGAGTGCTTTTTGAAGCTGTACAATTGCTTTGCATGAGGAGCTGACTAAAATTTATGCTGATATTCACTGAAAAGGTTCTAAAGTTGCATGATGATGATTTGAAAAGGAAAGCAATACAATGTTACACAATAAACATAAATGCTGATCTCATGACGTGAAATACATACCAATATGTTTTTAGGAAAATTTACTCACTTACAGAGTCCTCTATTCATATTTTAGCTTTTTCCAGTGAAATGTCATGTATCAGGAGAGAAATATGCACAGATAAAGCAGCATTTAGCATTTGCAAAAAAGTCCAAAATACTTAATGTAAGAAGGCAACAGGTGATGGACTTTTTAACTGGAGTGTTATTATGGATTATGGCCTTGTATTTTAGTAAAAAACATAAAAACTTTAAAATTAGAATGTCTTATTGATGAATTTGAGTCAGGTACATGTGGATTATTCAGCTGTATTATATCAGCTGTTTGGACTCTGACGGCACCCATTGACTGCAAATGTGCAATTTGAATATGCGCATATTCTAATTTGTGCATTATGATAGGTTATTCATTTGAAATGATACATTCTCAGAGTCTTTGAAGTTTATTGAACATTGATACTCTTAAATAATGTGGTTCTCACTTAGGTAAAATAAGGTTGTTTGTGATTTACAGAGTTGTCTTCTGCCTAAAAGTTCATTTTTAAAGAAAGAGTAAAGGTCACAATGTTTTTGGACAGTAAGATTTTTAATGTTTAAAAAAAAAAAAAAAAAAAAGTATTTTCTGCTCACCAAGGCTGCATTTATTTGATTCAAAATACAGCAAAAGCAGTAATTTTGTAAAATATTTGTCCTATTTAAAATAATAAAATAATACTATGCAATTTTTTTTTATTATCAATATTTAAAACAGTTGAGTACATTTCTTTCAGGATTCTTTCAGATGTTCTCAACATAATAATAATAAATGTTTTTGAGCAGCAAATCAGGAAAAGGATTCATGTGACTGGAGCAATGATGCTAAATATTCATATTATATTTAAAATATATTCAAATAGAAAACAGTTATTTTAAATAGTAAAATATTTAAGCTATTTAAAATAATTGCTATTTGAATATATTTTAAAATGTAATTTATTCCTGTGATCAAAGCTAAATTTTCAGCATCATTACTCCAGTCTTCAGTGTCACATGATCCTTCTGAAATCATTCTACTATGCTGATTTTTTATTTTTATTATCAACATTTAAAGTAATTTGAGTAATTTTTTTTTTTTTGAGTAATAATGCTAAAAATGCAGCTTTGAAATCACAGGCATAAATTACATTTTAATATATATTCAAATAGAAAGCAATTATTTTAAATAGTAAAATAGTTTTTTGCTGTACTTTGGATCAAATAAATGCATGCTTGGAGAGCAGATAAGCAAAATCATTAAACATTAAAAATCTTACTGTCCAAAAATGTTGGACTGGTAGTGTATGGTAACTAACGATATAAGGTAAGAGTATAGTTAGAAGGGGAAATCACCATAGAATAAGTATAAAGTTCACTTGGTGGTCCATCTTTTATTGTGTTGAATTGTTAACCAAATTACAGCAAATGTTTGCAAACCTTACTGAAAATAAACCAAAGAACACACCTGAAGCTGAACTTCTACTTCTCCGGTCACCTTACAGCAACACTGTGCATCTTTTTGTACCCACTGGAGGCTTCAGACCTATTACCAGGGTGATTACATTTGGCAGCTCCAGCCTCAGCTTTTTGATCAAGATGGATGGATTTTTTATTCTGGGCAGACACAGGCTTAACGTTGGCTCTGGGTTTGCCTACAGAGGTCGAGTCTAATTAAGAGATGGAAAGAAAGTGATAAGGAAAAAGCAGCCATTGTCCTTTTCTTACTCAGCAGAGAGAGATGAAGAGAGATTTTCCATTTCTGACTCATCAGGAGAAGCAAAGACAAAGCAGAGGAGACAACAGCACATCACTGCAGTGTTTTGTGTTAGAAATATGAATATGATAGCAGCATCATTTCTCAGGAATGGTTTTCATTTCATCATTTCATCAAAAAGTAACTCTTTTTTTTTTAAAGAGTTACCTCCATCTTTTTGGGCCTCACCCTTCAGCTCAGCTATTGACATGACAAACAACAACAGGTCAGATAAAAGGATAGCTCAACAGATATTGTAAAGAGCTAATATCAAGGGGGCAGAAAAATTTAATAGTGCACTTACGCAATTTGAGTGCATCCCATCCACAGAAATTATTAATTACAAGTTTGTACAGTTCCTGGAAACACACTATAGCTGCAATTCGTGCCTGACAGGATTAACTGTGGACACAGTAAATGACACATTATTGAGGATGGTGAGACTGGAATTCAGCAATTTGGTTTCAGCTGTGCAGCTGAGCGGAGAGTGATGTGGAAGAGACTTGTTGAGCAGATAACTGCGTCCATCATCCCATGCTTGGCAGCTAAAATCTGCTCTCTAGCCTGAGGGCATTAGTATGGTGGGGTTTGGACTTCCTGACTGCTGGCTGTTGCCTTCAGGCTGGGGGGAAGTGAGGGGTTTTCTGTGATGCTCTGCTCCTGTGGCCCCTCAACTGGGGTCTTACCTGAAAAGGCTAACCTGGGAGGGAAGAACAGGTGTAATAGATCCAAAACTTGCCCTCTGGATAAAAAAGAAAAAAAAAGAAAGACTAGCTGTGATGTACTTTTTAACATCTGATACATGTCTTGCTTACAACATTTATGCATTTATAAGCTCTTGATTGTACTGGATGCAATGCATTCTGAAAATAACACGTATGTACCTGTCAAATGTAATGTAGGAGTAAAGTTATTCAAGAAAAAAGAAAAAAAAAAGAAAAAATCCATTAACGCATTTCATTTTCATTTTATTTTCTGTATATTCAAACAGATTATTGTGATAGCAAGTTTTAAATATGTAAATATAGCAGCATGGACATATTCAGTAAATAGTTACTTAAATTATATGACTGACAGACTGCAACGGTTTGAGTTAAAAATCTTCGTTTGTGTTCTACTGAAGAAACAACCTACATCTTGGATGCCCTAGGGGTAAGCAAATAAACATCAAATTTTTATTTTTGGGTGAACTATCCCTTTAAGTATTAAAATAACCAAAACTAAATAAACGTTTTTTTTGATAATTATTGATATTCACTCTCCAGAGAATCTTCCTGCACTGGTTTGGTTCCGTTTGGGCGAAAAACCTTGGTGATAATGTAGATGGTGTGAGTACTACCATCCCTCCAAGTTTCAAGTCTCTACGATTTATGGTTTGATCTGTTTTACGTGGAGATACAGTCTATAAATTACACTAAAATAACACTTGACAGCTCCTAGTCATCATACGCCTATCTGTACCAAACTGAGAAGCGATAACGTTATTTAAACTTTCATTTGTTGTGTTCCACGTGAAAAATGTGCATTTTAGTTAGATTATTAAGTGACTGAAAAGGAAACCCACAAACAAAATAAAAATGCTCCCATTTATTGATCCAGCATGACAAATAAACGACAGATTTACTCAGAAAAATCTAATAAAAGTCCCAAAATAAATTAATTATAATTTTTATGTTATGCTGTAACTGTTGTAATAAAATGTTTGAGATGTTTTGAAATTTGAAGGAATGTGAAGTGAATAATTTCCAAGAAATTCCACAGAGACACGATGTGCGCATGGTAGCGCAAGTTGAATCCGGAAGCGATTTAACAAAGCTGAGACACTGCATGATGCAAACTTACTTACAGTACTGTGAAAAATATCATTTGGATGCTTTAAAAGAAAGTAAACATGCATGGAGACAGATATTGACCACATGATCAGTCACATTTCATGACTATGGCTGTCTGTTAAGTTCCAAAAACATTTCTTTTACTTTCAGATCTCCTTAAAAACAGTCCATGATCAACCCACAATGCACTTGGCAGTGTGTTGAGTTCAGTGCATGGTCTCGATGAAGGCTTTCAGTTTGTGTAGGGCAGGCAGTAGAAGAGGTAACAGATCCATCTGGCCAACGTGGAGCTGCGGAGCCACATCATAAGTTCATACAGATCCATCTGGCACAGAGACCAACGCTCAGACAGAGAGATCTGCAGTCGCCTGGTCCGAGACTTGGTTTTACTCCTCTTGTGTCTAAGAGAGAGACACAGACACATAAGGTGAGATTACACTGGTTAAAGTAAGTTGGCTGTAAATGATTCAGATTGTGTTGGCTCGGGCTTCACGGTATAAGTGAGGACTTTAGACAGACCACACTAGGTCATGTAATATTAACAGTGTGAGCGAGAGACAGAGAGAGACGGCAGTGTCAAGGCCGTAGTAAGTGGGATATCCTTGGGGGGAAAACAATGACTCCTCCGCTCTCCTGAATGCATCTCACATTGTCACAGCGAACAGCTTTGAACTGACAAACAGCAAGTGAAATCGTATTAATTTCCTTACACATTCCCTTGGGAAAAATGAAAAACGAGGGGAGAGAAAAATAAGAGGAGGGTAATGGTGAAATGCGCTTTAATTTTTGATTATTCAAAGTGTAAAAAGCTTTCTGAGCTGGACAAGTTTGACTTTCCAGACCGTAGCTGCTATGTCAGACTGGAGATGTCACACTGTGGTATCATTTCCACTCTCTGACAGGAGCACAGCGACAGCATGAACAGCATACAGGCTGAAAACAGAAAGAAGGGACTGATGGGAACCCAGGAGTCAGTCACGAATCGTCACCCGTCCTACTTTGCCAGAAACCTTGCAAAAAAAATGTCAACAGTAACTTGTTGCATGCTGAACACACAGAGTCCAAGGGTTCTTGCTAGACATGCAAAATCTAGGAGATTTAGAGATATATATAGATAGATTTTTTTTATGTTTTTGCAGCAAAAGGCTGCATTTATTTGATCAAAAATACAGTAAAACTATAGAAGCTTGTTTCTATCATGGGATAAAAAAAAAAGATATAAACTCAGAAATACAGCATATAAACAAAATTTGAGACGTAAACTTAAAATCGCAAGAAATAAAATCACAATTCTAAGAAAAAACAGTCAGAAAAACTGAATTGTGAGATGTAAATACACAATTACAAGTTTATAACTTGCAACTCCAAGATATAAATTAAGAAATGTAAGTTAAAAAGTCGCATTTGTCATTTTTATTCCATGGTGGAAAAAAAAAACCCTTCTAAACATAATATTGTGAAAAATTATTACAATTTATCCTGTTTATTATTTATTTATTTTTACCATATTTTAAAACACAATTTGTTCTCGTGATGACACAGCTAAGCATTTTATTTTATTATTTATTTTATTTTTTTATTTTTTTTTCCCAATATACAGTAAAACTATGGAAGCATGTTTACACCATGTGATAAAAACTTTAAAAAGGTAATTTCATTTTTTTTCTCATATTTCTGACTTCTCCCCCTGTAATTCTGAGATATAAACTCAGAAATATGAGATATAAAGAAATAAGATCATAAATAAAATCACAATTCTGAGAAAAAACAGTCAGAATTAAAACTTGGTCCAAAGTAAATTCACAATTACAAGTTTATAACTTGTAACTTATTATAAGAAAAGTCTGAATTGTGAGTAAAAGTCAGAAATGTTAGATAAAAAGTCAATATTACCTTATTTTTTGTTTCATGGGGGAAACAAGCTTCCATTAAAAAAAAAAAAAAAAAAAAAAAAAAATATATATATATATATATATATATATATATATATATATAAAAAAAAATATATATATATATATATATATATATTAATATTATTTATTTATTTTATTATTATTTTTTTTACCATATTTTAAAACATTGTTAACATTTAAAACTTGTTCCTGTGATGGCACAGCTGGTTTATTTTCTTTTCTTTTACAGCATAACTTCTTCCCAGTTTGGCACATTTTATTTTGATTTTATTTTTTTATTTACTTATTGTGGAAACTAATACATATTCTTTTTCTCTCAAGATTCTATTATAACATGTCTCTACAGTTTTGATCAATTTAATCCATCCTTGCTTAATATAAGTATTAATTTCTCTCAAAAAATATCTTACTGACCCCTTTGTACAGTAGTGTAATATATGCAGGTGTGACTATTACTTGGTGTATCTTGTGAATTATCCATATTTAATATACCAAAATGAGATATAGTAGATGTTGTCACAGCTGAACAGGACATAAATTATTAACCCAGCTCAGCGAGAGGCCTTTCAGTCTGTCTGTCCCTGAATGACAGAAACACTGAACCCAGCATGCACCTCCACTCCTCCTCGTTTCTCATTACCCTGTATATGTCCAAACCTGAAAAAGACTACCTTCACAGGAAGCAGCATTAATGCACATTCAAAAATAATATATCATAACATCCTGTAACATCTAGTAGATTTTTGAGAGCCGCATAAATGCATTTTCGCTGCGTTATGATATCCAACAATCCTATGTGGGTGGCTCAGTGGTTGGTAGAGAGAATAAAAATGCAGTCTGATGGAGAAGTTGAAAAAACTTAATGTCAGTTATCGAAACCAAAAAACAAGTCTTGTAGTTCTGAATTATTTGCTTGGTTAAGACAAAGCACACTTGAATTTGCTTTCCCATTATGTCGGAATTACTGTAATTACAAAATGGCAACTCTGAGATTTTACTGCTGTTCTCTTTCTGGAAAAGTATTTATTTCTAGGGAAGCAATGCCAAAACTCTTTAAAAATATATTAAATACATCACAAAAAGTTATTTATTTATTATTATTATTATATATTTAAAAAAAAATTAAAATTTACTTGGAAAAAAAAAGGCAAAACAGCAACGCGAGACAAAGTTGGAGAATAAAAAAAGAGATGGGAGTTTTTTGACATACCCTAAAACTGTCCTGAACAGGAATACACAGTGTACACGCAGAGCTAGACACGATGAGCATTTGTGGTTAAAAAGTATCTAAACTGCAATTTTTTTTTAGAAAATAACCGACTGTTTCGCAAGATGAGACCCTTCTTCCTCAACTGGGATTGTTTAGAGCCCTGCAACTGCATTTTGGACATTCAAACTCACAGGCACCATAGCAGTCCACTATATGGAGAGAAATCCTGAAATGTTTTCCTCAAAAACCATTATTTCTTCATGACTGAAGAAAGAAAGACATTGACATCTTGGATGAGTAAATTATCTGTAAATTTTTGTTCTGGAAGTGAACTTCTCCTTTAATGGACATGCACTACAGGTCTGTTAATCACGTCACAGGCTAATATTTAGAATTATTAATGAAAGATATTACACAGTGTTACTCAAAATACTAAATGTAGGACTTGTGATTAGTCTGATTAATTACTCAGAGCTCTTTAAGTGCTGAAGTAGCTGCTAACAGCTATGTTTTAATAAAGTTAACCACTTAATTAACTACATAGGCTGTGTTACAATGATGTACATTAATGATTATGATTATCCCAGTAATCTCACCTTCATAAATACGATTGATTATTATAGGCTTTGGACTAGGCCAATGCAGAGGTAAAAAGCAGACCATGTTTTAAGCAATTCTGTGTTTTGCAGTAAAGTTGTTAGACAGTGGTTCTCCACATTTTACCCATCACCTCATATGCTGAAATCTAACTTTGATTAAAAAAGGCTAAGCCAATATCTAAACGGATGTAACATAAAAGAAAAGATGCCTTTTCTTCTAATTTCCTCTAGACACCATTAAGTATTTCGAAAAGGCGCAGGGACACCTCCAGAACCGTGATCACGTGGATTGCATTAGTCACTTGTAAAGTGAAGCTGAAAATAATACTTAACAGTGTGAGGCTACAGAATGAATGCTAATGTCACTTCGCTTCCATGGGGAGACTAAGAAAAATAACCTAATTTCTTCATGACGTTGCTTCACAGAGTGTCTGTTTCAAAGAAAAGTGAGTGGGTTGTATAGACTACAAAGAAAGAACAAGACTCTTATTTCTGTTTAAAGAAAAAGTTCAGTCAAAAATGAAAATTCTGTCATTAATTACTCACCCTCATGTCATTCCAAAACCACAATATCTTTGTTCATCTTCAGAACACAAATTAAGATATTTTTTGATGAAATCTGAGAGCTTTCTGACCCTGCATAGTAAAAAAATACAAAAAGTATTCTTGTAATTTCATAAAATGAACGGTGAATCACTGATGTCATATCGACTGTTTTAACAATGCCCTTACTAGCTTTCTGAGCCAATGAGAGCCCACTGAACAGAGAGAATGAGGCGTTTAAGAGCATACACACTCCTAATGTGTGGGAAAGGGTTTGTTCAATTAATACATAAAGTGACGTTCAAAAGATTTTTAATGTTTTAAAGAATCCCCTTATGCTCAACAAGGCTGCATTTAGGCATGCAAAGCAGAATTTTCAGCAGCAATTACTCCAGTCTACAGTGTCACGTGATCCTTCAGAAATTATTTGAATATGCCAATTTATTATTAATGTTGAAAACATTTGTGCTGCTTAATATTTGTTTTGAGACCAGTGATTCTTTTTTCGGGATTCTTTGATGAATAAAAAGTTAAAAAGAGCAGCATTTATTCAAAATGTCACAAAGACTGTTATAACGATGTCCTTACTAGCTTTCTGTGCCTTAAACGTGTAATTGTGTTTCTGTTTATTGACGGTCAGAAAGCTTTTGAATTTAGATGAACGAAGGTCTTACAAGTTTTGAACGATGTGAGGGTGAATAACTAATTTTTCATTTTTGTGTGAATTACCCCTTTCATATCAATCCAACAAGTATGCTGTTAGGGCTGGGCAATATATATAAAAAATTCTTGATATTGTCACAATTTTTACGATATTCAATATATATATACACAGTATATATCTCGATATGTTTGCATTTGTTTTTAAATAATAAAAAAAAAAACATGATTTTCTTTTGCCCCCCATTAAAAAACAAAAACAACAAAAACAGAACAGCTATTGTTACAAAGTAAATACAAAATGTTAACCAAATGATGACTTACTGCTTTTTATAAAATGAACACATGTATATATAACTGAAGTATACTGCAAAACAAGCACAGAAAGTGCATTCTGTCAACTTTTTTAGTGAATGTAATTCACAATTTACACTGTGCAACTGGGGAAAATAATTAAACTGGGATAAGTATTTTTATTTTTATTTTTTATTAAGTTTTCAGCTACACAAGTCTGTCAACTGTCTCTGAATTAAGAAAAGCTCTGTGGCATTAAACTATGTTCCAACTGGCACTAAAAACCCTCTCAGATGGGGAGAGGGCTGATGGAACACAGGTATTTCTTAGCTAATTTTGCAAATTTGGGGAAATGTGTCTCATGGATGCTCCACCACCAAGAGCACAAATCAATGTGGACTCATACATGGTTTATTTTACCTTATCTAGTGTACTGAGTCATTATAGGTTTCTGTATATGTATATATAAATTAATACCAAGATTGCAGATTGCATGAAATAAGCAAAACTCCGGGCATGTATCCTAGTAACAACAAAGCTCTGATTTGGGGATTTGAACTCTTAATATCTGGCAACCACACTCATGAATGAAGTTTTTATTGTTGTGAATACATTTTAGTCAACGAAATTGTATACTGATATAGTCATAGCTTTCGTTTATCGACCTTATTGTCGTCTCATCTTTGTCTCGTCTTAGTCGTGGGAAAAAAAGCTTGTCAATGAGCATTTTTCGTCATAGTTTTCATCAACGAAACTAACACTAGTCTCCATTTTGCTAATGTGTGAAAAAAGACCAGGGTTGCCAGGTTTTCACAACAAAACACACGCAATTGCTACTCAAAACTAGCCCAATTGTGTTTCGAGGGAGGTCCCCCGGTAAAAACTGCATTACAGGGGGTAAAATACACGTTCTGTGGTGGGGTTCCTCTGGTAAAATTAGCACTCCAGGGGCTAAATATTAAGTTATTGGGGTCACTTCAACCCGCGGACATGAAAAACAACCTGCGGCAACAGTATGAAAGTAGCCCAATTCTGCAGGAAAACCACGGACTTGGCAACACTGAAAAAGACCCTCGTCTCTTGCGTGGTAACACATAAGTGAACAAAATATTTCATGTTTGTCATGTTCCTTTTGGGAAAGTATGCTTGAATTTGAAATATTTGATATTCACAATATTTTACATCGCCGTCAAAATTATAGTGATATTATCACTAATATTCGATATATCGCCCAGCCCTATACTGTTAATTTCATCTATTTGGCACAGAAGCACTAAGGTTTGAGTCATTTTGTAGACAGTTCACAGTCACCAGAGCTCCAAAAAATAACAAAAACACCATAAAAGTGGTGTATGTGACTGAAGCACTGTTTTCCAAGCCATTTTAGCATCCCTTTTTCGAATGCAGGCACATGCTACATGCAAGATTTATTTTTTTTTATTTTTTTTTTCAAATCTGTTGTATGAAGTGAGAAGACCTTGAAAATCAAGTTGTTTGAACTATTTCATCCTTTTTGGTGTTCTTGTTGTATGACAAGTTTTGCGTAACAATTTTAGAAAAATGTCTACTTTTGTGCTCTACAGATAAAAAAGAAAGCCTTACAGGCTTGTGGGTGAGTAAATGATGGTAGAATTTTCATTTTTGGATGAACTATTCATACGGCTTGTACTATAAAAACCTAACTCACCGTTATAGATGATACCGCAAACATTTCAGCTCCTATCAAACTAAATCAGTGTGTGATGGTCCGGTTACTTCTCTAGGCCTGTCTTTCTCTTTCTGCTGTGTCTGTGAGCATAGCAATTGGTAATGGATTTTAGATTCTGCATTCTGCACTTTGCTGCCATTTGGTTTTAATAAAGAGGCGGTGAGGCAGACGACATTGAGTTTCATGTCTGGGTGCTTCTTTCTTTCTGTATCGTGCTGAAATCCTTTACGAGCAGACGTGAGCGTCTCGGCGCTGACAACTGTCAGGAGCCCCCCTTCAAATCCGAACGATTTTCTCCTCCAATCATCGTGTTCTTCATTAGAATGGTGAGAATAAATCAATATGATCACTGCTCACTGCTGTGGAAAGTACAATATAGTACAATATAGTGGCATTCATTTCAGGGCGAGGGGCTGGTAAGTCGTGCGCCTGTGTGTCTGAGTGCATTTAAATGCTTTGTGAGGTCCCACAGATTCCGCTTAAATGAACGAGAGTTCCTGTGGCGCGTGGGATAGTGTCTGTGGGTTACTGGTGTGAGAGAGATGACACTGTCTTTGAGCACTGAGATGACATCAGGGACTTGTGCTCCAGAGCAGACACGCAGAGATGAGCCAATGAGAGCCCTCTGAACAGAGAGAATGAGGCGTTTAAGAGCAGACACACTCCTAATGTGTGGGAACTGGTTCGTTCGGGTGCTGAAAGTCTAACCATGTGACTATTCAGGTGATGTAGCATTGAATATGCTACATTATATCTTAGATAAGATTCAAAAGAAAGAAACTATTTAAAATATAAAGAAAAAAATGTGTAAAAGAAATGTATATTACTGATATTAATATTGAATATATTAATAGGGTTGTCAAATCAATATCTCTGCTGTTTAAAATTTTGAGATCAGTAAGATTTTTAATGTTTTTTTATGCTTATCAAGGCTGCATTTATTTGATCAAAAATACAGAAAAAAACAGTAATATTGTGAAATATTATTACAGTTTAAAATAAATGTAATTTTTTTAATATATATATATATATATATATTAAAATATAATTTATTCCTGTGATGCAAAGCTGAATGTTTATCAGCCTTTACTCCATTCTTCAGTGTCACATGTTCCTTCAGAAATCATTCTAATATGCTTATTTATTATCAATGTTGAAAACAGTTGTGCTGCTTAATATTTGTTTTGGAACCTGTGATAAAACGTTATAAAGAACAGCATTTATTCAAAATAGAAATCATTTCTAACAATATAAGTCTTTGAAAGTCTTTTTATCACATTCTTGGTGAATAAAAGTATTAATTTCTCTGAAAAAAAAGGAAAGAATACAAATTTACTGACCACAAACTTTTAAATGGTAGTTTATATTGTTACCAAAGATTTCTATTTTAAATAAATGCTTTTTGTTTTTATTATATATTATTTTATTATTTATCACAGGTTCCAACAAATATTAAGCAGCACAGCTATTTTCAATATTGATAATAATAAATCAACAAATTAGAGTGATTTCTGAAGGATAATGTGACACTGAAGACTGGAGTAATGATGCTGAAAATTCAGCTTTGCATCACAGGAATAAATCACATTTTACAATATATTCACATAAAAATAATACATTACATTGAAATAATATTTCACAATATTACCGTTTATTCTGGATTTTGATTAAATAAATGCAGCCTTGATGAGCATAAGAATCTTCTTTAAAAAAACACTAAAAATCTTACTGATCCCAAACTTTTAAATGACAGTATACAGTTGAGGTCAAAAGTTTATGTCCCCCTTTCAGAATCTGCAAAATGGTAATTATTTTACCAAAATAAGAGGGATCATACAAAATGCAATTTATTGTTTATTTACTACTTACCTGACTATTACATAAGGTTCAAGCGCTCACTGATGGTCAAAAAGAAAAACACATACATAAAGACCCAGGGGTGAAAACTTTTGAACAGAATGGAGATGTGTAAATTTTTCTTTTTTTGCCTAAATATATATATTTTCTCATTTAGTAATGCCCTTCAGAAGCTACAGAAGATACTTACATGTTTCCCAGAAGACAAAATAAGTTACATTTACCCTGATCTTTAAATTCAAAAAGTTAATGCATGGTTTTTCCCTCTGGAGCATCAGTGAGCGTTCGAATCTTCTGTAATAGTTGCATATGAGTCCCTCAGTTGTCCTCAGTGTGAAAAGATGGATCTCAAAAACACACAGTCATTGTTGGAAAGGGTTCAAATGCACAAAAATTGTAGAAAAGCAATCTTGGGACCTAAAGGGGGACCATTTTTCTGAAGAACAGTTTAACTGTTCAAGACAAACAAAGGACTCATGAACAACTATCACTAAACAAAAAAAAAAAAAAAAAAAAGCTGTGGATCATTCAGGTAAGAACACAGTGTTAAGAATCAATGGATGAAAACTTTTGAACAGGGTCATTTTTATAAATTCAGCTATTATTGTCTCTTGGACTATATGGACCATATCTTTTATGTGACATATCTTATTCAGGTCAGTACTAAATAAACAATAACATGCGTTTTGTATGATCCCTCTTAATTCGGTAAAATAATTCAGAATTTAGCAGATTCTAAAAGGGGGATGTAAACTTTTGACCACAAACAAGACATTAAAATGCATCATTTTGCTGTCGCTGGTGTTTTACCTGGCAATGGCACGAGTACAGCAGCGGGACATATTGATGAAAGAGCTGGAGCTGGCTCTAGTCTGCAGGATAGTCTCGATGCCTCTCAGCAGGTCGTTGGTTTTCAGAAGCAGCAGCATCTGTCGGGGAACCCTGTTCAGCAGCTCACTGATCTGGGGGAGGTACAGCGTCGCATTTGTTCGGATTTCCACATCCTTAGGGTAAAACAAAACAGTGCATTAAAATATTACACTATTTTAATAGTATATCAACATGATTACACTGAACAGAAAGGCCATTATATTCCTCAAAAATGTGCCTTTTGTGTTGCACAGATAAAAAGAAAAAGTCATTCATATGGGTTTATAATGACATTTAAATAAATAATGAGAGAAATTTAATTTTGGGCCTACTCTTTTAAGTAGACTACATAAGAGATGATCTCTAGCCTTGCCTTTCTAAAGGCACACCCACCTAAATAAGTTATTAAAACATTCAGTATTAGGGGGCAGAGTGCAGGGAAGAATGTGTATGTGTGAGTGTGTGTGTGTGTGTGTGTGTGTGTGTGTGTGTGAGTGTGTGTGCATGTGTGAGGGAGAGACAGAAAAGAGAGAGAGAGAGAGCAGGGTGCAGGGAAATGGAGTAGCTTATTTCACAGACAACTGAGAAACTAAGTGCTTGAAACTGCGACTGTGAAGATTAGCTATTTTGGCTGTGTCACTTCAGCAACATCAGCCCCCCGAGTTGATACTCCCGGCAAATTTTTATTAGTAATCAGGCATGAAGACCTCCCTTCCTCCCCCTTCCTGACTAGAAAAATAAGATCCCATAAGATGTCAACAGTAGCCACATTTAAGTCCAGGCTGTAAGCAGATCTATATACCTGTGCAGTCTCTGACTAAGCAGTATGCTGTACTTCACTCCTACTTATGTGGCATTTTTCATATTTTATTTTATATATCATTTTGTTTATTTATTTATTCAATTCTTTATTCACTCAATTCATTTAATAGATTTTTTTTTTAAAGTTTACTATTTTTTTTTTTTTTTTTTATTTCCCCTTATTCAACTTTGGGTTTGACTGGACACACAGCCTTTGACATTAATAACAAAAAAGATATGGGAAGCAGTGCATATTGATTTCTAACTATGTATAAGCATTTAGATTTTTTAATTCACTAAAATTTTCAATGTAATGCTCTTTTAGCACTGTTTATTTATAACCTTTATAAATATTATCAAGATTTCAAATATCTGCTGTTTCTTAATGTTTTATTAACACAGCACAACTGTTTTCAACATTGATGATGATTTCTAAACAATCATGTGACACTGAACACTGTACTAATGGCTGCTGAAAATTCAGCTCTACCATTACAGAAATAAATTACATTTTACAAGACATTAAAACTGAAAATGGCTATTTTAAATTGCAATAATACTTGCTATTTTTACTGTCACATAAATGTGAGCATAATAACAAAATTATTAAAAAAAAAATATTGCCACAAAATTAGTATACACTACCAGTCAAAAGTCTGCTCACCAAGCCTGTATTTATTTAATCCAAAGTACAGCAAAAACAGTAAATAAATATATATTTTTACTATTTAAAATAATGGTTTTCTATTTTAATATATTTTGAAAAGTAATTTATTTCTGTGATTTTAGCATCATTACTCCAGTCACTAGATCCTTCAAAATTCATTCTAATATTCTGAGTTGCTGCTTAAACACTTATTATTAATATGTTGGAAACAGCTAGTAGTAGTTTTCAGGTTTCTTTGATGAATAGAAAGTTCAGAAGAACAGCATTTATCTGAAATAGAAATCTTTTGTAGCAGCAATTATAAATGTCTTTATCATCACTTTTGATCAATTTAAAGCATCCTTGCTAAATAAAAGTATTAATTTCTATAATTAAACAATTAATTATATTAAAAAATATGATACTGTCTCCAAGCTTTTGAATGGCATAGTGTAAAATCTTACAAAAGCTTTTTATTTCAGATAAATGCTGATCTTTGGATCTTTCTGTTCAAGTATCTTGAAAAAAATGTGCTCAACTGTTTTAAATATTGATATATAATATTTAGCTTGATCACATGAATAATTTACATTTTAAAATATATTAAAATAGAAAACAGTTGTTTTAAAGAGCTGAAATATTTCAAAATGTTACTGTATTTGCTTTACTTTGGATTAAAGGCTTCTTTAAAAACGTTTGACGGGTAGTGTATATAGTAAATATTAAAAACTATGCTACAGAGAGATGAGGGAAAACGAACAATAATGAACAACTAAATATAGACACTGACAGTACAAACAAAACACACTTGCTGTTATGAAAACCTGTGGACTCTAGTTCAGCTGAGGTTTGACAACAGCGGCAATTTGCATTAACAGCTATTAATTCCACTGACCAGCAGACCAAGTGATTAAAATCACAGTTCACAATTAACAGTCACAAACCACGATTAAGGCAATTAAACTTCATTTAGCCCTTGCAAAAGCATAAGCCTACAGTACCACAAAGTGACAACATCATCACAAAGCACAACGAGCTGTACAATTGCAAGTTTTAGATTTACCCAGAATCCAAAATGTGCTTCATTCATGGGCCACTGATATAAATTTTAATAGCATATGTGTAAAAATCAAAACTGATACTATATTATATGAATCAGCAGCCTAGTGGTTAAAGATCTGGAGTAGTAACTAAATGGCTGCATGTTGAAAGCCCACAAGAAGCTGGGGTTGTTCCAGATAATGTTCTTTTGAACCATGTTAAAAGTCTCTATAAACCAAAATGATAGGGTTACACTACATATGGGCTGTGATGGCACTGAAGTATTTTTTGCTCTCGGCTGTGCTGGGCTGTGGTGTGAAGAGCAGGCGAGGTGAATGTGACAGTAGGTGGGTTCGGCTGAACATTTCAGACACCCTGTGTCCTGTCCTGAAATAACCCAACAACAACAGAAAAGAATCATAAGGACAGAAGGGACCTGAGTGCAAAACACAAATTAGATCATACTACCAAAATATAATAATAATGTATTGTATTATGGTCCAATTGTTCATGCAAGCAGCCCCTGATGGTATCACATGGGCATTGGTCCCACAGTTGGCATCGACCTGGTTGTGTCTGGCCGATTTTACCCCAGGGCTAATCTATCCTGAGAGGGCTGAGAGCCAAGAGACATGTCTGGGGCCTGCAGAGACCCATGAAGACCCCCAGCAGCCCAGGGCCCACAACAAGCTGCTGCAACAGCCAGGACAGGTGTAGAGCTGCCTCAATGCCAAACACATGTCTCTGGAATCAAGGAAGCAGTGGCCATACAATATGTACCAGCAAGATGAGAAAACAGGCCCAGAGGAAGAGAATGATCAAGACATATTAAAGGATATATGCATAAAATCCATATATATGGATGATTCACTAAAAATAATCAATTCATAAGATTCACTTGTTTGGAAATTGGAATACATTGTTAGACTGTATGTTTTTGATTCACTAAAATAAACAGATTCATAAGAGTCACTTGTTTGGGAATTGGACTAAACTGGTTGCACTGTATGTTTTTGATTCACTAAAAAGAACCAATTTATAAGAGTCAATAATTTGGGAATTTGAATACACTGGTCACACTGTGTTTTTAATTCATTTAAATGAACCAATTCATAAGAGTCACTTGTTTGGGAATTGGACTAAACTGGTCGCACTGTATGTTTTTGATTCACTAAAAAGAACCAATTTATAAGAGTCACTTATTTGGGAATTTGAATACACTTGTCACACTGTATGTTTTTAATTCATTTAAATGAACCAATTCATAAGAGTCACTTGTTTGGAAATTGGACTAAACTGGTCGCACTGTATGTTTTTGATTCATTAAAATGAACTGATTTATAAGAGTCACTTGTTTGGGAATTTGATTAAACTTGGTTGCACTGTATGTTTTTTGATTCATTAAAATGAACTGATTCATAAGAGTTACTTGTTTGGGAATTGGAATACACTGGTCGCACTTTATGGTTTTGATTCAATAAAAAGAGCTGAGTCACTTGTTTGGGAATTGGATTATACTTCGTTGCACTGTATGTTTTAGATTCACTAAAATCTTGTTTGGAAATTGGACTAAATTGGTCACATTGCATGATTTTGATTCACTAAAAATAATCAATTCATAAAAGTCACTTGTTTGGAAATACATTGTTTAGACTGTATGTTTTTGATTCTCAAAAAAAAAAACTATTAATAAGAGTCACTTATTTGGGAATTCGAATACACTGGTCACACTGTATGTTTTTGATTCATTAAAAAAACATTTATTAGAGTCACTTGTTTGGAAATTGAAATACACCATTCACACTTTTTGATTTACTAAAATGAACTGATTCATGAGTTACTTGTTTGGGAATTGGAATACACTGGTCGCACTGTATGGTTTTGATTTACTAAAATTTAGTTTGGGAATTGGACTAAATTGGTCACATTGTATAATTTTGATTTACTAAAATGAACCAATTCATAAAAGTCACTTGTTTGGGAATTGGAATACACTGGTTGCATTGTATGTTTTTGATTGGATAAAAATAACTATAGTTCCTTAAAGTAATTTGTTTAAGAAATATTTGCACTTTACAGTTTGATACACTAAAAAGAACCATCTTAAAAGAGTTTACAGCCTACAAGAGTCTGACCACACTAGGCAACGCTTGTTTTGCGCTGTAGATGCAGTCTGTTCCAGTATTTTTTTAGTGCTCGGTTCTCGGGTTTGGTATGCAGTATTCAGGAATACATGCTGGTCTAATAAACAACACTGACAAGAACACTGGAACACAGAATCAAAGCCAACCATAACAGAAGTTGTTTATATACAGAAATACATTACACAGATAATATAATAAGCAGTTATAATATATTATAACATATTAAGCAGACTTTAAGGGAAAACTGCTATAATAGAGTATAATGTAGCCTCTTTCAGAAAATAACTTGAGCATTTTTATATAAAGTCACATGATTCAATCTTTGGATTAAGTTCAGATGGAAGCCTGACGTAAAGGTTAAATCCCTCTAGAAAATCAAAATGAGTGACAAAGCACAAACTGCACAGCGATAGTCCAGATACACAGCCATTGGTCAGAACATCTGACAGGATTTTCATCACACATTGGCAATCACCTAAAGTAAGCAGCAAAACAGGTCAGGGTGTCAAAATCCCAAACATGTTCTGTTATAAAAGGAAAGTCAATGCAAAGACAATTTCCCAAAAGAGAGTTTCCAGAAATTACTTTGGTTCCTTGGCAGGATAAAAAGTCTGGTCATCCAAGTGCACTCCAGCAGTAACAGTATTTTAATAACTGATTGCTGTGCTATGACTTGAGCTTGAAAAACATGTGCAAACTCCATTTTCCTGTCCATTTATCTGCTAATCCTTAAATCTCAATCTCTAAAATTTCGTCGGAGGAGGGGGGGATTAGGTGCTAAATTAAGTGGATTTAAGTTTGCTATCGCTTGGGTGGGATTTACAGGCGCCGGCAGCAGCAGCAGCAGCGAGCAGAAGTGAGGGGTTCGGATTAAAATAGGACACTGAACACTTGGTCTATGACCTCAAGCTACTGCTCCAACATCCAACCCATATGCCCCCACATCTCTCTGCATATATATCCCACCACTTGCGGCAACAATAAGACAGTGACACATGCGCTTCATCCATGTGCACACGTTTTCTTTAAAGAAAGACTAACTTGACAGGCTCACTGCCTTGTTTCCTGTGGTGCAGCAGAGCTGGGTATAGTCCAAGACTGACTATGGGTCTGTTCCAGTGTTCCCCATATCTGGACTCACTCTGTCCAGATTAAAATCCCACTAAGAGATTGCCACCCCTCATTTTTTGAATGAACGTAAAGCCCAGGCCCTAGAGATTTGGATGAACTGCGCAGTTGTTGTTTTTTTTTTCAATATATACAATTGAAGTCAAAAGTTTGCATACACCTTGTAGAATCTGCAAATTGTTATTTTACCAAAACAAGAGGGATCATAGAAAATGCATGCTATTTTTTTATTTAGTACTGACTTGAATAAGATATTTTAACATTTACATATAGTCCACAAGAGGAAATAATACTTCAATTTATGAATGACCTTGTTTACCCTGTTGAAAAGTTTACATATACTTGATTCTTGTTTTTTTGTTGCTGTTGTTTAGTGATAGTTGTTCATGAGTTCCTTGTTTGTCCTGAACAGTTAAAATGCCCGCTGTTCTCCAGAAAAGTCCTTAAGGTCCCACAAATTCTTTGTTTTTTCAGCATTTTTTGTGTATTTGAACCCTTTCCAAGAATGACTGTGTGAATTTGAGATCTTTTCACACTGAGGACAACTGAAGAACAGCGGGCAGTTTAACTATTCAGGACAAACAAGGGAAAAATGTATTAAGAATCAAGTGTATGTAAACTTTTGAACAGGGTCATTTTTATCAATTCAACTATTATTTTCTCTTGTGGACTACATGTAAACATATTTTATGTGAAATATCTTATTCAGGTCAGTACTAAATAAAAAATAATTAAGCATTTATAGCATTTTGTATGATCCCTTTTATTTTGGTAAAATATATATATATATATATATATATATGTATATATATATATATATATATATATATATATATGTATATATATATATATATATATATATGTATACACACACAGTTGAAGTCAAAAGTTTGCAGAATCTACAAAATGTTAATTATTTTACCAAAATAAAAGGGATCATACAAAATGCTATAAATGCTTAATTATTTTTTAGCATATATATATATGCTTTTTTATTAGCATATATATATATATATATGCTAATATATGCTAATCATCAGAGTTTTATTTTTTTACTTTATTAGTTTAGTTAACTTTAAGAGTAACTGCGTCATGTCACGCATTTTCATTATTTCCCATTATATGCTATTTTTTACATGCCTTATGACGCATTCTGCCTTTTAGCAGCCGGGCCCCATCTCTCTGCTTTCGCCTCCTGCTTTTGAAGTTAGTCGGCACTTCAAAGTTCAACTACAAGGCATCTCTCCACTTTAAAGACGAGGGGTAATCATGAGGTAAGTCACCCCGCTGCTCCGTTCACGCGCCATTGTCCCCTGATGACTCTTGGGTGGAAACGGTGCGCTGCATAAAAGGGTCAATCGCTCTGTGTGGACGTGAATTGGACAAAATCAGAGACAGACCAACTGTGTCGTGCTACCAGCTCAGACAGCTAAAGAGAGAGACAGTCCTGATTAGCCATGCCTCTCTCTATCTCTGCCTACTCGATACAAGCAGAAGTTGAGAATATGGTCATGTCCTAGCGGCCCTCCCTCTGGGAATTTTTGTGAGCAGCCAGAGAAGGCCCAGGACTGCACATAACTAACCGGCCAACAGAGTCGCTACCCATCAAATCAGTCAGCATTCAGGAGCATTGAGATTGATAGTCAGTCTCTCAGTCGAATACTTAATGAAGAAAAATTCACAGCTTGCCCTAGGAGGAAATAAGGAAGAGGACGTTAAAATAACAATGCGACGGTCCTTCTGCATATTCACGAGTGCTTCAAATACACATTCCATTTCATCCCCGTGAGGAGTCAAAATCACTACATAAAAGGATTAACCGCTTAGTGCTCTCAGCTCTGCAGCTTTCTGTATCAAGGCACTGAGGAAATAGGTCAATCTGATCAAGCGAACAGAGGTCCATTGGGAGATTTGGAGAAATGTTGGGGAAGCCACCGTCTGATCTGAGTAAAGACTTATATGTGGCACAAACACGCAAAAAACATGGAAAAAAGATTTTAAACAATACATAAAGTTGAAGTCAAAAGTTTGCAGAACCTACAAAATGTTAATTATTTGACCAAAATAAGAGGGATCATACAACATGCATGTTATTTTTTATTTAGTACTGACCTAAATATGACATTTCACATTTACATGTGCAAAAAATAATAGTTGATTTGATAAAAATTACCCTGTTCAAAAGTTTACATACGCTTGATTCTTAATACTGTGTGTTGTTACCTGAATGATCCACAACCATTTTTTTGTTTGTTTGTTTGTTTTGTTTTGTGATAGTTGTTCATGAGTCCCTTGTTTGTCCTGAACAGTTAAAACTGCCCGCTGTTCTTCAGAAAAATCCTTCAGGTCCCGCAAATTATTTGATTTTTCAGCATTTGTGTATATTTGAACCCTTTCCAAAAATAACTATGATTTTGAGATCCATCTTTTTAACACTGAGGACAACTAAGGGACTATATGTACTATATGCAACTATTACAGAAGGTTCAAACGCTCACTGATGCTCCAGAAGGAAACATAACGCATTAAGAGCCGGGGGCGAAAACTTTTGAACAGAATGAAAATGTGTACATTTTTCTTTTTTTTTTCTAATTATATATATATTTTTTTCATTTAGTCCTGCCCTTCAGAAGCTAAAAAAGACACTTACATGTTTTCCATAAGACAAAATAAGTTAAATTTACCCTGATCTTCAAATTTTAAAAAGTCTATGCAAACTTTTGAATTCAACTATTATTTTCTCTTGTGGACTATATGTAAACGTTTTTATGTAAAACATCTTATTCAGGTCAGTACTAAACAAAAAATCACATGCATTTTGTATGATCTCTCTTATTTTGGCAAAACAATTTAGCAGATTTTTCAAGGTGTATGTAAACTTTTAACCTCAACTGTATCTTATATAAAGATGTACATTTTTGTTTAATGAGAATTTTTAAAAGCAAAATGCAGAACTACATAAACACTGGGCTACTAAGTTGAATAAACATACACTAAAACAACTGGATGATGCAGAAACAACACATTTCTAATTAACTCAAACTAGTAATCGTGTCTGAATGCTTTACAGGATTTTTAAAAAATATGAAATACCTTGAAAGTTTGAAGAGAGAAGAGGTGGAGGTAGTTTTCTATTTTGGAAAAATGGCCCAGAGGTACAATAAATAGCAAGCTGACTTAGCAAATGTGACACTGGTTTCTTGTGGCCAAATGCTGATAAGTGCAAACAGACACTGTTCACTTTTTGAAAAAGAATATCAAAACAAAAGCTAACTTGAGGCTAAACCAGCGAACCTTGAAGTGAATTTGTTCCACATTAAGACAATATGCCTGAGACCTTTCAAGCATTAATACCAAGAAAAGCACTATGGAAAAATGTCTGGGTTATGATTCGATTTCACTGTGACCATCCGACTGCACAGGCGCAAGAAGAAACATATACTGTAAACGAAATTAAAATGTCACGTCTTTACTCATCCACTGAGAATGTGCGCAAGCACAGTGCTTTTTTTATGCATGTTTACGAGAGCTGCGGTTGTTAATAACATCAGCCGGGTTAGTAGTAGTCGAGATTTATGAGACTGCGTACGTGATGGGAGGTTGGGACAGTAACTATTAAATTCTTTACACATCAGAAATTGATTTAACTGCTTAATGCAAGCTCACTGGACGGCAGACTATTTAGAGCTCAGCTTTCTGACAGTAAGCCACACCAGGACAACCCAACTTTCTACAGCTGTCCGCCAAATAAAAAGGCCAGAGCCACTCAGAGGAGAGCTTAAGTTCTTTCTTTTAGCTGAGTGTGTGCCCCTGTCACAAAGCCTGAGGCTCAACATTAGGTACTGAAGGGTACTTCAGAAATACAGGCCCAGACTGAAACAAGCACACTCAGGTTTTTTTATTTGTTTGTTTTTGTTTTTTTTCACACTCTTTCTCTAAAGCGGGGGAAAAAACAGGTGAGACTGACAAGTGTGAAGTCATGTAGGGATAGAATTTCAAAACTCACCCTTCTGTTAGCATACAAAATCTCTGAAGCTACTCTTCTCTGACGGACAGAAAAAAATAGCTGAGCACAGGAGAACTGGACATGATAGCATATAGGTTTATATAGAAGGCAGGTTGAACGGTCTCTCCCTCAACTATATGCAGCTGCGGGGCAGACA
This sequence comes from Cirrhinus molitorella, assembly GCA_033026305.1. NCBI lineage: Eukaryota > Metazoa > Chordata > Actinopteri > Cypriniformes > Cyprinidae > Cirrhinus > Cirrhinus molitorella. The sequence continues at coordinate 26,398,424 of CM065135.1, read as the reverse complement.
TTATGAGACATGGGGCTGATCAGCGAGGGCAGCGCTATGAACAATCTAAAAAAGCTCTCCCCTGGGATAAACACAAAGGCAGTTACACAGGAGGGAGGCTATTCGTCCTGCCACCACAATTCATTATTCACATATAGGCCTTTAAGGGCTCTACGCAAACTGAGTAAGCTTAGCAGGGGGAAAAGAGGCCATGCTTACCAAAATAAGCGTAACTTTCTATCTATCTATCGATGTGTATATATATATATATATATATATATATATATATATATATATACGCATGCAGTAGCAGTAAATAAAGGAACACTCCACTTTTTTTTGAAAATAGGTCACAGAATATATATAAAATGATGTGGATTTTTTTTTTAAATAAGTTAAATCTTTCATGGGTTTTTTAATAAATATTTGACATAAATTATGTTAAATTAAGCCATAAAAGTCTTAATACCCAGGGATCCCTTTAATATTTTTTTGTATACAAATATATAAGCATATGTGACCCTGCACCACAAAACCAGTCTTAAGTAGCATGGGTATATTTGTAGCAATAGCCAAAAAAACATTAAGGACATTAAGTAAAAATCATGTTCCATGAAGATATTTTGTACATTTTCTACCGTAAATATATCAAAGTGTAATTTTTTATTAGCAAAATGCATTGCTAAGAACAACTTTAAAGGCAATTTTCTCAACATTTAGATTTTTTTTGTACCCTCAGACTGCAAATGTTCAAATAGTTGTATCTCGGATAAATGTCCTATCCTAACAAACCACACATCAGTGGAAAGCTTATTTATTCAGCTTTTATATGTTATATAAATCTTAATTTTGAAAAATTTACACTTATTTTTGTGGTCCAAGGTTACATATATTTTCAGTCCAAAAGGTTAAGGCTTCAATCACACACTAAAACCTTCAGATTTCAAGGAAACAGCCAAATTTCAGATTTTAAGAAAATGGTGCTATTCTCTCTGCCGCCAAGAACTGAAATACACATGCAGACAAAAAATTCCATTTTAAGATAGACAAAGAATATCAGAAAAGACAAAGACTTTACTGAACAATGCAATGCTCTAAGAAACTTGCATTTATGCAGTCATATCATTTGTGAGAAGTTTAAAGGGCAAAGCTATTATGTTCAATTCCATGTTCTCAGCAACATCTGAGAGGGTTAGCTTTGTCAGAGACATTTTCCATCACATAAAACTCATCGCTCTTTCTACAAAATGACTGCCACAGAAAAAAAAATAATACAAATAAATAAATAAATAGAATAAAAATTACGTTAATGATGTTAATTATTCTTCTTATTAAAATAAATCATTTTATTATAACTATGATGGAAAATCAAAATATGTATAAAAAAAATTAATTAATTAACTACCAATAAAGTAATACAGACAGGCAAGCAGTGTAATGTCAGCCAGACAGGGTGCACTCACATTCACTTCTTTGGATGCCCTCTGGGTTTTTGTTTTCACTTAGCATTCTCTGGTTCAAAGCTCAGTAGTTACTTTTCCGTTTTAGCATAAACCCAATTTCAGATAACAGACCCAAAGCCAACAAAAACTTTGATTAGGACTGAGGAGAAACCTCTGGGGACGGAGGTGTTTGCAGAGGAGGCCTCGCTTCATCCACCAGAGGAGATCGATTCAAAGGAGATTTTCTTTGTTTCACCTCACTAAGTAAAACCGTAGGTCATCCTGACCGCATTCATGTGATAAACTTCATGTTTACGTACAGACAAATGCTTCACTCATCACAAAGCGTCTATATAAAAAGCCCTTCCACGCTTGTGTTTTGGATGGTATTGATCGTCTAGTCTTAAAGGATCTTGATGCTTTGGTGAGGTATCGTAACTGAGTTCCACTGGATCTACCTCGGCTTTAACCTTTTTTGTTGTTAACTCCTTCACTTCCAGGTATTTTATGAGCTTTTACTCTTCCTCTCACATATCTATAATCTACAGACAGGCTATGTCTATAGCTCTCACTTCCTCCCAATCTTTGCCGTCTCTTCATCCCCTCCTCATCATCTTCCTGCAGCAATGATTGCAGCTCTCAATTCATCCACAAAGCGAGCATTTCAGCAGCACAATGAATGTAAATTGCATTCATTTCAATTTCAGCACTAATGTTCTTGATGTTTGTTCCAGTTTCACGGCAAAACAAACAAAATGGAATACAGTTCCGTTCGGTGGATTGCAAGATTAGGATTTAGAGCATATTTTGTAGCCAAGTCGTTCTGCCATCCCTGAGAGAAACTCTAGTTCATTTGGCTGCGGTCCCAAATATGATTATGTTCTGTCTAATCAGGCATGTAATTAGACCGCAACAAGTAAAAAAAATATGGAAAGAATGACATTCAAAAATGCATGCCGGTGTCATATATGAACACGATCCCAGTATTTTTAGGTAATTGCCTCTAACGTATAGTTTCAGCATGTGGTGTCAAAGACATGGTCTAGCTGAATCCAATCAAGCCTGCGGTATGTTTAGAAATAGAGGGGAAAAATGGTAGAAGTAAAATATTGTTATGCTACATTCTGTATATATATATATATATATATATATATATATATATATTTTTTTTTTTTTTTTTTCTATCTGGGATAGATATTGTTGAATGTTACACATCAGTAACAGCACATTTCTTTATGTTTGTATAGACACTGATGACTAAAATATCAGTTATTATGGATGTCTGTTTCCCCAACTGAACAAAAAGTAAAAAAGGTAATTGTGACTTTTTATCTCACAATTATGACTTTTTTGTGATACAAACTCACAATTGCCAGTTATAAAGTCAGAATTGTGAGATATAAACTCTTCTGAACTATTCTGAGAAATAAAGTCATGATTGCGTGATATAAACCCACATTTTTGAGTTATAAATTCAGAACTCCAGATAGAAACTCCCAAATCTGACTTTTCTCTCAGAATCGCGATACAAACTTGTAACTGCGTGTTATAAAGTCAGAATTGCAAGACAAACTCACAAATCTGAGAAATAAACTTGCACTTCTGAGAAAGTCAGAATTTTGAGATATAAACTCGATTCTGACTTTTTTCTCAGAATTTTAAAATTCTATTCGCAATTCTGACTTTATAACACTCAACTGCGAGTTATAAAGTCAGAATTGTGAGATATAAATTCTTCAGAACTATTCTGAGAAATAAAGTCATAATTGCGTGATATAAACCCACATTTTTGTTGAGTTATAAAGTCAGAATTTGAAATAGAAACTCCCAAATCTGACTTTCCTTTCAGAATTGCGTGATATAAACTCAATTCTGACTTTTTTCTCAGAATTGTGTATTTATATTCGCAACTCTGACTTTATAACACTCAACTGCAAGCTATTAAATCAGGAGTGTGAGATATAAACTCGCAATTCTGAAAACTTATCAGTCTTTTTTACCCTCAAAACTGGACTTTATAACTCGCAATTGTGAGTTTATATCTCATAATTCTGAGAAAAAGACAGAATTGTGTAGGTAAGAATTCAGAGATATTAAAAAAACAAAGAAACCTGTTGGCAGAAAATTACATTTCTGCAGTAGCAGTCTATGGAAGCCATGGAATTAAAGAGTAAAAAAAAAAAAATGGTATATTTCCAAATTCAGACACAATTCCGAGTTTATATCTCACAATTCTAAGAAAAATCTCTATTGCAAGAAATACATTTGAAAATTGTAAGTTATAATAGCTGAATTTGGTGATATAAACTTGCAATTGTGAGAAAAAAGTCAGAATTGGATAACTAAAATTATATATGTTTAAATGTTTAAATGTACAGGTTTAAATATGATTTAATGCTGTAACTATAGGTCTAATACATTATTTCCCATATGGACTGCAAATGTTTGCATATTATGCAGACCTACTGATACAGACCCCTTATTGTCAAAAACATCAGAATGGCGAAAAACAAAAAACAAAACCTTTACTTATGAAAATATCACAGCTGGTAAAACACAGGAAGTGGGGGTGCTGATATTAGAAGCCAGAATAGTTTCGAATAAGAACAAAAGTAGAATAAATGAGAAACAGACCTCTTGGCAGAAAGAGCAAAGTGGAGAAATATTATGGCAAAATTGACTTAATTCAGGTTTCATCAGTCCGGTCTGTGGCTTGCAACCATAAACATCTGCGTTTAGCTTCATAGGGCATCTTTGCTGATGGAATTATATAAATCTTTTTTGCATTACTATTAGCAAATCCAAAGGCACAACAAGATATTTTTGCTGTTATTCTGTGGATTTTGTCCACTGTTTTTTCTACCACAATGTGTGCGCAGCTGCAAGTGACATAATGGTGGCGTCTCTTCATAGACTATAGACACAGACCATATAATCACATAACAATCATAATAAAATGTAATTAAAATTATTAAACATTTTAGTAGATAACTCGTTTTTTTAGTTTCGTAAATAAATTCATAGGCATAATTTGTGTTCATCACAAACACTAATTTCAAGCATTTAAGGGTATGTCTTCAGATCAAACTTTTTTTTTAGATCATATAAAACATAAAATCAGTCTTATATGCAACCACAATCATAAGAAACTACCATATACAGTATATAAAAACACCATATACACATTCTCAGAAAAAAAGGTATAAAGGTAACACTGGAGCAGTAGTAAAGCTAAAGGTTGTAGAGTAGGGACCAATCAGACAATGGCTCATTAGATTTAACCAAATCAGTGGTTTATTCATTTAACAAAGAAGTAGACTTCCCCTCACCCAACCCAACAGTGGGTGACCAAGTCTCAACCAGGACGCTTCTAGCAACCACTGATAAGGTCAGTTCACGACGTGAAACTATGCAGGAGAATCTGCAACTATGCAGGCAGACTGCCTTTCGTCACTCACTTCCCCCCATAGGAAAGACCCAATGCTCATAGAAATGGACTCTTCCCTATTTCATTCACAGACAAACATTTCTGTGAACGAAGACACCTAGCTCATATATCAGTGTGTGTATATTACGACTGTCCATGTCCTTTGTATTCCTTACTTTAAATTTCTTTCTTTATAACCGTTTTATGCTTGTGTCTTGATAGAATGCTAATGTAACCACATACAGTATATGCCATGTTTGGTCTCTTTTGACTCGTATGTAGATTTTCTGAAAGATGCTGTGTATCAGATCCGGATACCGGTGCAACATATTAACGTTCTAATAATCTGTAGCATTTCTGGTCTGAACCCCTATTGATTTAAATATGCAAACTGACATTTTTCTAAGACAAAGGGCCATAAAACGAAGACCAAGTTTCAAACCTCCCACTGAGAAAGCCAGCATTCTCATTGGCCGGAACTACTTTGGAAGGTGTGACTCTGTCCAGACTTTAAAGGGCTCACACCCCGTCCGGCCCCCTCTCTTCTCTTCTCCTCTTCTTCTGAAAGATCTTCAGAGTTATCGTGGAGGTCCTCCACGGAAAGGCCGTGGGGCAAACCCGTGGCCCAGCCACATGCGGTTTCCCCCCCAACATGAGGCCGGACTCTCTCTTTCTATCCTGGCATCTACACCTCAGCCCCTTGGTAACCATCCGATCAGCCGATCAATGGAACAACGAAGGCTCCATCTCCATTACATCATCAGGACTACCTTTGAGCTGGCATCTGGACCCTTGCGTAAGCACCACACAAAAGGAAACCATTATGCAAGTAACCATTTAACTATTAGATGCAATAAGGAAGCTGTGCCCCTTGTAGGTCAAGGAGATTCAGGTTTTCCTGATGATTTGGTTGTGCTGATGAAAAAGATGGCCAGTCTTCTCTCTCTCTCCTCCTCACTCTCTCTCTCTCCTCCTCACTCTCTCTCTCTCCCTCTCTCTTGCTTTGTTTTATGTGTTGTCTGTTTAGTGTTCGTTTATTTGCTAGCTAGTGTTTATTTTCCCCTTTTACGTATTCAATAAACCCGCATTTTGTATTCACAAATGAATTTCTTACTGTGTTCCTTGCTCACAAACATCACGTCACTTAAACTGCTTTGATTTCGTTACAAAACTGATCCAGTCCTGTAACTTAGCCAATTACAGTGGGAAAGATTAATTTTCAAGGCTAGGAAGTTGATTTTTCTTAGAGTTAGAATAAAAGCGGCTAATACTCGTTGGACGAGGGCATTAGTTCGGTTTATTTTTGACTCGGCTGTTTCAGAGTGTATAAAGTATGTGTAATTAATAACCATTAATTATACATAGTTTATTGTGCTTAAATTAAATAACTTTTGTTACATATTTGGTGGAGGATTGCGCGGGCAGTTTTAAACGTGTTTGTGAGCAAACCCAGTATATGTTCATTTTGTGTGTACATCTGTGTGTAATGCGCGCCTTTTGTTTTGTTTTATATTGGTGCAGTTAATCTGTGCTGAGGCAGACTGAGTCTTTCTATCCAGAAAATCAGTCACTGTTAATGACGGCTAAAATTAACTGTAATTTATGTGACCCTATGAGATGAAAAAATTCCTTATAGCGAGTCTCACCAGCATTACAGCGCTGAGACAGTACCTGAGTTTTCTATTCAGAAACCTGTTGATGAAGTTAAGTAACTGCAATTTACATGACCAGTAAGATGAACAATTCCTTATAGTAAGCGTCATGAGAATTACGGTGCCGAGGCAGATCCACTGCTAACGACAGCTAAGTAATTTTAATTTGATACCGCCATAGTTGCGAAGAAGGTAACGTTAGACTGAACGATCTACCTTATAAGCGGCCGAATAAACAATGTATAGCCCAATATTGATACATTGCACTTCCAATGTTTTCGCTGGCTATACCCATTTTCCGAGTTAAAACATTAGCTTTGCTACCTAATGTACAACTTTCTCGTTCCTCCGAGAAGCGGAAGGATGCTGTTTCTGGTTTTACGTACTATAGTCAGCAGATGACGACCGTAATAGGAAAATGTGATATCAAATCTTGATCAAGTTAAGTGTACGACTGGGAAAACCGTCGTGTGTATGTTTTATGTATAACAATGTGTGTAACTCTGTGTCCGGGCAGAAAATTAATCCGACCGCACGTCTCGCATGAAGCTCGCGTGCTGCTTGTGAGATCTGCTGAGATAAAATTTTGCCATCTGCGATGGCCCCAACCAGCAATGTGATTAGGATTGGTATCAAATTGACGTCAAATGCTATAAACATCAGGTTCTTGGGAATCCAGTTGAATTTCTCTATTTGATTTGGGCATGACGTCACTTTGGATATCAATTCTTTTCAACAATGATTATTTAAGTCTTCGTTAAAGCGAGAGCGCTCTCATGATAAACATAAGCCTTAATCACAGTGTGTTGCAGGGTATGGAAGTACATGCCTGAGATTGCGTGAGGAAAGCAATCTGCATGTTCTATGCCCTGCATCAGACTAATCAGAGCAAATATCATCAGACTAATCATTTTAAAATGTATTTCGCTGACAAAGAAATCCCAGCGCAAAAACTGTGTTTGAAAAATGAGCGTGCTCATTTTTCCAGTAAGATATTTCGTTTACAAATGTGTCTCATTGTAGTCAAAGTCATTGACGTGATGAACATGAACATTGCTTGGCTGGTGGAACACTAGTTCAACAGAACTAGCCTTCCACCACGGTCTGTGACGTGAGCCTGCTGTTGAAGTTTTGGAATTAAGTTGTGTGTGACGCGTCAGGACTGACTGCTGACAAAATTCTAGAAATGTGCTCGCACCCTTCACCCACAAGCTTTGTGCACACTGGGGGGTGAGATTACATCTGTCCCCTTAGCAACATGGGAAACCATTGTTTTTTTTTTTTTGTTTTTGTTTTTTTTCCCCAGTCAAACTCACATCAGCGCCCACATCACAGACCTGCATGTAAACAGATTCATGCGTGTAGCATAGGCTAACTCGTTAGCACATCCACACGCCGATAAGCTAAAGCCTTTTACCTCAACTGATAGCTATTAGCACCCGGCTAATTTAGACCCAGTGTGAGCGTAAGATGTAACCAGTCTTCTCTAGCCACACCTCCGTTCTCAGTTTCATCCTCTGTCTGTTCTCAACACTGTTGTTCCACTCCTGGTCTATCCGTGTTATTCTATTTTTATTTGTTTCTTTATTTTTACTCCCTCATTATTTTATTTAGTTCAATTTATGCATGTATTTCACTTTTGGATTTTGTTTTTCCTATTTTTATTGGTTTAGCCTGAATAATCATTTGGCACAATGGATTTCATTTAGAAAAAAATCGAATTCAAACCCAGTTGTTTATTGTCCATTTCCCTTTGTGTTCCCTAAGCGATTAGGACATTTCCATTTACTTTTACCTCTATTCATTTTGATTTACCCCTCATGAAGTTAATTTTAAAGTCAACTTTAATTTTACTTCCCTCTCAGTTCCCATTTCTAGGATGTAGGATTACAGTAGCTCAAATAATGTTGCTCCTCAAAGTAGCTAGTTCACTAGTGGCCTTTGAATGAAATCTCTTACCCCCTCAACACTTAGCATCAAGCTACTTATCTTATCATTTAACCCTTGTTCCTTCTCTTAATTGTGTCCTATTAGGAAGCACTTTGTGCCTAGGTGGTGAAGTGTCGGCTGGTGAAACCCGGGGACCGTGGTCATCTGCCGGACGCACCCGATGCCCTCTGGGGGGTGCCCTAGATACCTCCTGCCCCTGCACTCCGGATAGCGACCCGCAGCCGACATCAGCAATGCGGTACCTCAAGTGTTGTATCAACCATATCAACTGACACACTAGGGCAACTTTGGTTAATTACCCTGTGGTGGTTCCATGCATCATGTGCCCATCTTAGTGGGGAGCGCGCCCCCACTCTGCCGGCCTATGCAATTCCAGATCCCCCAGGCAAAACCCAACGTTGGCTGTGTCAGCTGGTCGTTGACCTTCCCTCACTTGAGTGCTGCCCATTGTGCAAAAGGTCAAGGCTGTTTGAGCGATCGCTGCCGAGTGCTGTGAGCGGGAGTGATCTGAGGTCCCTGCAGTTGTGTGTCGGGGGGGTCTGGGGAATGGCCTGGTCGCAGGATTTCACCAGGTTGACCTCAAATCACCACCTTGTCAGGACATAGCACCTAAGCCCTATTTACTCAATCTAAGCTCCCAAAGAGTACTAGAGAGCCTCTATGCTTCAGATGTGTCCGATAGGCCCTGCTATCTCCCTTTCCACATCCCTAGGCACTATACCTCAACAGCGCCCCCTCTCTGAAGGCCCTGACAAAACCATGGTAGAAAGTCTAGCCCCTGCTTTTCCCAAAATTTCAAACCTTGGTTCGACCTTTGCGGCCTCTCCTGGTCAAATTTTTATTTTGTTTTATTTTGTTTTTATTTTATTTTATTTTATTTTTTACTTCTTTTGTTTTGTTCTTTCATTTTCTTCTGTTTGTTTTCCCTATGCATAGATACCAAACCAGTGAGAATCATCAGAGAAACTGAATAATAGACTCGCAAACGGTGCAGCCACAGAGTCAGGAAGTGACCCCCTCGGCTACCACACCCGCCACAATCATTATTCAGTTTACCTTCCTGCAGTACACTGCCACCTGCACACTGTAGACAAGATGACGCATGTCCACCCCACGCATCCTCCTTTACTGACTGCCTCAGTTAAGCAAATTGCACAGCCAATTAAACCTTATGGTAGCGTAGCTTGTTAAATACATCTATACTTGCATTGGTGTCCTTTGTGTTGTGTGTTTTTTTTTTCTCTCGTCACCAGTGAGACAGTATGCCCAAGCATCCAGCCCTGCAGACCACTGGGACCACCTGGATGCCTGGCTGAGCACCATGACCAATGCGATCCACAGTACCTCAGCCAGCACAGCGGGATGATCAACAGAATCGGCCGATAGCCCCAACCTGATCCAGAGCCACAGCTACTAGGAGCTGGCCATGATCACCAGGGAACTGGTCTACAACGTCATCATCCAAGCAAGGTTAAGTGGAAAAGACATCGCTAATCTGGAGCAAGCAGCAGCAGAGCTAAAGCTCCAGGCCAAGGTGGCTCGGCGGAGCCAGACAAGCTCAAAGCCAGCTACACCAGCCCACAACACAGGAGACCAAGGACCAGCACAAGACCAAAAGAGCTACAGGAGGATGCATAGGACTTCAAGTTCACGGACATCCATGTAAACAGTGAGCAGACAACGACTGAAAAGAAACCTGAGATGGACCGTACGATAAGCTGCAACAAGCTTAAATGAGAGCATAGACTGCAAAGGCTCTTCAAAGGAAACAGAGGTGAGAGCCCTCTGCTAAGGACTGCACCAGCCAGCACCCCAATAGCCCCCATCAGCAACAAGGGAGGGGGGAGCCCATTCAAAGGACCCTGGCCACCAGCCATGGCATGACTCAAAGACTTTGATAAGCTGGCTAGAAACATCTCCACACTCACTGCAAACCCCACGGGGGGGCCACAATGTAGTGAATACCTGCAACACATCTGCAGCTGAAGCAACCACACAAGACTGGCTGTACCTGCTTACGACCACTCTCAGCGATGATGCCAACCCACAGTCTGACAATGTTAAAGCAGCACTCTAGTTCCATCCAAACTACCTCACAACTTCAACAGGAGATAGTTAGGAACAAAATACAGCCACGTGCACGCAGATAGAAGGGATTGTGGAGCTCAACACAAGAACTTATAGTTGAGGAAAATATTCAATAGCATTCTGACTACACTTCACGCGGTGCCCCACACATGGCTTGGCCGAGGAAGGAGCTGAACACGCAGCAGCCACGACCAACCAGAGTGTGGGAACGCCACTGTGATCACTAGTGCTATTGATTTTTCCCACTTTCAGATTCCCCTGATGTAACCACAGCCTAAAGCAGCTGGACTACAGGGGAAACGATCTCCTGACACATGATTCAGACCAGAGTCACAGACACTTGTCAGTCTACAGAGATCACCTTCGACTGGGCCCACAACATCACGGGCCCTACAGTGAAATCCCATCTAAAACTAGAACACAGTCTCAACTTCCACCAGGACTCAAGGTCACCACTGACCAGCCAAAGACTGTTGTTGTCATGCTCTCACGTCAGACACCTAAGGACTGAGTGGCATAAATGGACTGTAAGCCTCTAACACCAGACTAAGGTTTCAAAACAAACCACCTCTCAAACCCCTCCAGCCACCCGATCCTAACTTCCAAGCTCACTTATGCTCCATGCCTTACAATGCCAAAGGACTTCACATACATGCTAATGTGGGACTCATCATGCTTCAATATGTCCCTGAAGGCACCACAGCGCCACAGCTTGTGTTGCCCCCACTGACAAGGGGGGTGAAAGCATAGCATGCCCACAACACACCATGACACTCAAGCCACCTAAACAGGCGGCACCCATGGCCAGCATGCAGCATGACATGACGTGAGAAGGTAGAAGGTGTCTGGACTACCAACACATGGAGCCCATCTCCAACCTGCCACACATTGACCCGGGCACGATACAACCAGTCAAACGAACACTCCCTCACACTTGGTTTCACCCTCCGCAGAAAACCATATACCCTTTTTCTTTTGGGTGTGTCTAAAATTTGATTTTTGGTCATTCCTTATTTCATCTAGATGTGTTTCATTTAGCCAGGGCAAAGTTAATTAAATGTAAAAATTTAATTGAATTAGCGGGCTTATAAACACTCTCCTTTAGGTTCCTAGAGCTATAAGGACACCCTACTTTTACTTTTATTTGGACTTTATTCCTCTATTTTTAGTCATTGATTTAACTTTGTTTCCGACTGAATTTTCCTATTCAGCTACCCTGAATTGAATTACATTAGAAATGTAATTAAATCAGGCTGCCTATTTAACTTTCCTTCAGTCTTCTGGAGCTATAAGGACATTTCTAACCTCGACTTTCACCTTACTTTAGTTATGTTTACCATCACTTATTTCCCTCCTTGCGTGGGATTACAGCAGTGTAGCCGCTGTTGTTCCCCTAAAGAGTATGCAGGATATTAGCAGCCCTAAATCTGTGTTACCTCTCTGCCCCTTCGCAATCTTCAAGGCCAGGCCTTGTATGCTGAAAAGGCATTGATTGCCGAACACAATGGAGGTGCCAGACAGAACGGGAAACGCTTCCCCTTGTTTCTTTTGTTTTTCTGACCTCGGAGTATTTAGTGTGTGTTAGTTTAGCTAATAATCTAACCCTAGGTTTATGAGCCTAATGCAGCCTCACCCACAAGTGACAACTGCTTTAATCATATTTCCTAGCTCAAACTAAATAAGGAAAGCCTTTCTTTCTCTTTCTTTCTCTTTCTGCCTTTATTTCATTTTATTTTTGATACTCTCATAATGACCAACACTAAGAACCATCAGTGCGCTGAGTAATAACGTACCACACGTACAGCACAGTCATTAGCTGACCCATGCAAAATTACTCAAACCACTTGGTGGTCACCTGCACAAATCTCAAGACTAGCTGTCCCTCACCGGCTATTCACACACTATCTGGCTTACAGAACCCTTATTCAAATGGATAGCTTACCACCTCTGTCTGTACTTGCATTTGCCCTCTGCCTCTCTCTCCTGTGTCTCCACCAGTGACCCAGTGTGTCAGACAGCTAACACTGCCATCTGCCAGTACCACCTTGTAGACCTGGCAGAGCACTGCAATGGACATCCCTCAGCCTACAGCAGCCAAAGTCCTGCAACAGTCAAGAAAGGAACAGCAGAACGGCGACACAAATGGACACTTCACGCCCAGCCGGGACAACCAGGAACTGACACCTGCCCAGCACGAGAAGGAACAGAACAGATTCACCAGACAAGATGGAGAAACAGGAAGAAATCGCCAGTCTTCAGGAGGCTCTAACAGCTACCGGACACAGGAAACAGTTTGAAAAGGTCACCGGAAAAGACTTGGAAAGAGAACAGTTCCACACGAATCGGTGTCAAAATAGCACATATGTATATATATATCTACATTTTAATGTGAGAGACATTAGAGCTACGGCCATAGAAACCCTCTGCATGCAGCCAGAGCTGAAGTCCAAACCTGGTCTCAGCAATTCTGCAACCTTCGGAAGGAGCTCAACATGGTCCAGAGAGAACTGAAACAGTCTTACAGACTGTGCATGGACTCAAGTAAAAGACACCCTGCTGCCGTCACAGATCCAGCAGTGCAGTCCAACTCACCCCCGTACAAGACACAAAAGGGGGGAGTCAAACCCTTCTACCTGACACCCAAGACAAGTCAACTTCCTGAAAACTTCAGCAGTGACAGAAGGAAAAGGATTCATTCAGATGAGCCCGGAAACAGCACATGAAGTGACACTCAAAGATCTCAACCAAATGAGACGTCCCTGCATTCACAACAAAACCTGCAGGAGACATTGTTGTCCATGCCTACTGGTGAGACATTTGAGACATTGCAGTCCTGAACTATCAAGATAGACTGTCTGCTCTGGGTCACTTCTCGTCTAGAGATGCAACACTTCCTGGGTTGACAGCCAGGACACATCCAGTAGGACTGCCAGCTGCTAAGACAAGCCAGCACGAAGGAAACTGCAGACCTACAGTCTGAACTTTAGAACTTTTGCCGCCCTAGCCACCAAACAGGGCCGGCATGAAACTTCCCCATCACAGACCTCAACAAGCTTACTTCAGAGCTCATAAAGAACCTGCGAAGGAGGAGGACACCGGCTTTGCAAGCTTTTCCTCCAAACAGCCTTCTGTCTGTAAGTCATCGGTTTAGGCAGTCTGGCCTGCCCCACTCAATGCCTGTGCAACAACTGTGTGACCTGACACCGAGAGCCTTTCGCGACCACAAGGCCACCTCAGAAAGGGGTTCATAAGATCTCAATGACACTGATCTACCAAACTCAAAGGATCAAGTTAGCACCTGAAGGCCCCGGTAGGGCCTCAGCGCAAGTCAGCACAGACATTTTAAGTAGGTGGAAACACATGCTGGAAAGAAGCAAGTGCGTGACAGTGAATTTATGATCTGGCCACTTGAATTGAAATCTTAAACAGAAGACTCAATTGCTAACAGACTAGCCTTCCAAAGCCTACAGACATTTGCTACACTCTGTTCAAATTGACATTAATGTGCATTGTTTCCCATGACAAAGACTTGTCAAAGGACACAAAAACTCCAGAGAACGCACACGTCATGACACCAGGTTGTAAGCACACCACCTGAGCCGGTCAAGCTAACAAGGACCAGTTTTAGCTTAGGCTAAGTTAACCAATAGCGTCAACAGCTAGCAGTTATCATCATTCACTTGAAGCTTTAACTACAGCTTGTAGGCATGCAGTGCAAAGTGTTCTATAGGTATATATAAATATATTTTGGAATATATTTATATATATACTGTTCCTGAACCCTTACTACTTAGTCCCTCACTTTAAGTCTTCTCAGCTAAGTCACCTTCACTATTTTAGTTGTATCCCCTCATGCTTCAACTAAATCTGCAGTTACTTAATTAAATCTAAATTTAATCACATGTAAACTGCTTAAGGAGAGAATAATTTTATAGATATAGGGAACCGTTAATAGCATTTTGTCTAAACTTTATGGAAGGACACACCCATAGAATGGTCTTGAACATGCAGCAGCAGTGACCAGCTATGGTGAGGATCAAAGCAAACCAATAGAGCTAGGGGGAACCAGAGGCACTTTCATTTGTGATTCTGCTTATTCTCCATGGGTGCACCGAGTTCTGTGACCCTCCTACACAAGTAATCTTAGTGATTACAAGGGCATAACTGTGGTTCAGGCACAATGGTAACAAGCATAATCCAAATAGGAAACTGTCCTCCTTCCCGTTTACATTATAAGAGATCCAGCCTGTTGCTAGCCATCAGGAGATTCTGAGGAATACTTTGACCATAAGAACCATCTTAAGTCATTTATTAGATCTCAGCTACGCCATACAAAAGGGATTCTCAGAACCGCAAAATATTAGCACCCTAACATCCACAGTTAATGCATTAATCATAGGAGACACTTCACTAGCAAACCATGCCTGAAACAACAAGCTGTATGTTATATCGCTAGCTGAACCATTAAGCCTATAACTCCGGACTCTTCAGGGTGGTGCATTAGTCTCTTACTTCTACCCTCACTGTGAAAATGGCAACACTTCACAGAGGCTCAGCCTATCCTCCCAGATGGGCGACCTGAACACTGACTAGCCAGTGCGAGGAACACTGGTCCCTCCCACAGCACCTGAGGAAAATGCCACCGAACAAGGAGAGAAGGGGACCAATGACACCTGACCCAGAGTTACAGCGACCTTGGGCCGAACAAGGCTATCACCACCTTAGCCACCTTATGGGTCTCAACCAGAGGGTAAAACAACTTCACTTCACTGGTCACCAAACAAAATCCCGCAAGGAGCGGACACATTCTCAATGCCCCACAGATCGGCTAGAGATTGAGACACTGTTGCCATTGCGACAGCCCAGGTACAAAACACCACTCATCCTATGTACCCCATGGTATGTCCTACAGCAGTCCACCACAACATCCTCCCCCCACAACCTTCACGCAGGTGCCAAATGGAGGCTGCATGTGGACAGCTGGACACACCTAGTTACAGGAGCTGCTAACACTAGCAAAGGACCTCCTTGAACAAACTCAAGTGAGAAATATTGAAAGGGACAAACTGCTGACTCCTTGCACAATGCAACACAGCATCAGACTCCTCCAAGGGAGGAGCATCCTGCAAAGCAGTCGACACCCCAGGAGCAGCCAGACAATGCTGGACCGAGCAACAGCTCACATGCCCAGCAACAAAACTCCTACCAACACAAATCAGGAAAACTCAAGTCAGTGACGCTACAAGACAGAAGTGACACTGTTAACATCAGATTTGTGGTGAAGTTCGAGCAGAACAGAGGGCTAACAAACACCTGCTGCCCTCCTACCACCTTCACTAGCGCAGCCTGAACTTTCTTCACACTACAAATCTCCCCAAAAATTCCCTGCGACCCCAGGAACCGCCTGCCCTCTCACAAGTGAGAGTCCAACCAGCTATTCCAAACCGCAGGCACTACAGACAGCCTACTAGATAACAGCACCTGAACCAACCACCTGACCGAGACCAACATCAGGATGACAGGTGACACGGCCCGACAACTGCTGCACCTGCTCAAGGACCCGCACCTTGCTACAACTTACATCACCACGATGCCTGACGTTTTCTTCCAGCCATGAATGGCAGGTGCATGTCTGATCGCTCTACCCCTTTAACGTCGATCGCTGTTGTCTATTGGATGGACAACAACGTTCGACGGGGGGGGGATATGTAGAGTAGGGACCAATCAGACAATGGCTCATTAGATTTAACCAAATCAGTGGTTTATTCATTTAACAAAGAAGTAGACTTCCCCTCACCCAACCCAACAGTGGGTGACCAAGTCTCAACCAGGACGCTTCTAGCAACCACTGATAAGGTCAGTTCACGACGTGAAACTATGCAGGAGAATCTGCAACTATGCAGGCAGACTGCCTTTCGTCACTCACTTCCCCCCATAGGAAAGACCCAATGCTCATAGAAATGGACTCTTCCCTATTTCATTCACAGACAAACATTTCTGTGAACGAAGACACCTAGCTCATATATCAGTGTGTGTATATTACGACTGTCCATGTCCTTTGTATTCCTTACTTTAAATTTCTTTCTTTATAACCGTTTTATGCTTGTGTCTTGATAGAATGCTAATGTAACCACATACAGTATATGCCATGTTTGGTCTCTTTTGACTCGTATGTAGATTTTCTGAAAGATGCTGTGTATCAGATCCGGATACCGGTGCAACATATTAACGTTCTAATAATCTGTAGCATTTCTGGTCTGAACCCCTATTGATTTAAATATGCAAACTGACATTTTTCTAAGACAAAGGGCCATAAAACGAAGACCAAGTTTCAAACCTCCCACTGAGAAAGCCAGCATTCTCATTGGCCGGAACTACTTTGGAAGGTGTGACTCTGTCCAGACTTTAAAGGGCTCACACCCCGTCCGGCCCCCTCTCTTCTCTTCTCCTCTTCTTCTGAAAGATCTTCAGAGTTATCGTGGAGGTCCTCCACGGAAAGGCCGTGGGGCAAACCCGTGGCCCAGCCACATGCGGTTTCCCCCCCAACATGAGGCCGGACTCTCTCTTTCTATCCTGGCATCTACACCTCAGCCCCTTGGTAACCATCCGATCAGCCGATCAATGGAACAACGAAGGCTCCATCTCCATTACATCATCAGGACTACCTTTGAGCTGGCATCTGGACCCTTGCGTAAGCACCACACAAAAGGAAACCATTATGCAAGTAACCATTTAACTATTAGATGCAATAAGGAAGCTGTGCCCCTTGTAGGTCAAGGAGATTCAGGTTTTCCTGATGATTTGGTTGTGCTGATGAAAAAGATGGCCAGTCTTCTCTCTCTCTCCTCCTCACTCTCTCTCTCTCCTCCTCACTCTCTCTCTCTCCCTCTCTCTTGCTTTGTTTTATGTGTTGTCTGTTTAGTGTTCGTTTATTTGCTAGCTAGTGTTTATTTTCCCCTTTTACGTATTCAATAAACCCGCATTTTGTATTCACAAATGAATTTCTTACTGTGTTCCTTGCTCACAAACATCACGTCACTTAAACTGCTTTGATTTCGTTACAAAACTGATCCAGTCCTGTAACTTAGCCAATTACAGTGGGAAAGATTAATTTTCAAGGCTAGGAAGTTGATTTTTCTTAGAGTTAGAATAAAAGCGGCTAATACTCGTTGGACGAGGGCATTAGTTCGGTTTATTTTTGACTCGGCTGTTTCAGAGTGTATAAAGTATGTGTAATTAATAACCATTAATTATACATAGTTTATTGTGCTTAAATTAAATAACTTTTGTTACAAGGTATATATATATATATATATATATATATGTGTGTGTGTGTGTGTGTGTGTGTGTGTGTGTGTGTGTGTGTGTGTGTGTAAGCAATGTCTTACAGGCAGTCAAATAAAGACAGTGAATTGATAACAGCATATTGTACAACATGCTGAAATAAAAAAATGTCTGTAGTTGTACAGAGGGCTAATAGAGCTGGGGTTTCTGTGGGCAGTGGTGGTTCTGGGCGGCAGGTAATTGCTGAGGCAGGCCTATGAGAGGCTGATGGAGAGAGAGAGAGAGAGAGAGAGAGAGAGAGAGAGAGAGAGAGAGAGAGAGAGAGAGAGAGAGAAGCCTTTTATCTGTGGAGGTCTGGCAGACGAGGAGCGCGTGTTCTCTAATGAGGGGGCAGGCTCATATTGACCAGCACTCCACTTCACTCGCAACACTAATGGTGTGTGTTTATCAAAATGTTTGAGTGGTTTTGCCTTTACTGCACTTCAAATACAGAAACCTGTAGCTCCAGTTGAGTTTTTGTGTGTGTGGGTACGTGTGTGTTGCTTTTCAAGCAGACTGTCGGAATGAATGTCGTTGTCGAGAGGGAAACAACAAAGCTGAACAACAGAAGTGGTGGTTTTTGATATTGATATAAAAGTCTGGACATACTTGACTGAATTTAGATTTCTCATGATCTTAAAAACCTTTAGATCTGAAGACTTATGATATAGGCTTGAGATTAGAGTTGTTGAAAAACATGAATTGTGCCTACACATTAATTAATTTAAGTTTTAGTGAAATATAAATGTATTTTTTGTTACTAATTTATTTATTTTCTTTATTATTAAAGGGTTACTCCACCCCATGTCGTACCAAACCGGTAAAAGCTTTGTTTGTCTTCAGAACACAATTTAAGATATTTTGAATGAAAACCAGGAGCTTTTTGACTTTCCCATTACATGCCAAGTAAATAAAACTGTCAAGGCCCAGAAAAATATGAAAGACGTCAACAAAATAGTCCATCTGCCATCAGTGGTTCAACCATAATTTTACAAAGCTATGAGAATACTTTTTGTACACAAAGAAAACAAAAATAACGACTTTATTCAACAATTTGTCTCTTCCACGTCACCGTAACACCATTTTGGAAAGTATCCCCTGGATGCAAACAGCGTACGCTGTTCTGTCCCAGCCATAAAATACGGATACGTTTATTTAAGCTTTGATTCAAATGAAAACAGCGAAAAAGAGTCACGCACAAAACACAGCAGTGAATTTGATTAAATGACAACAAGCTGGATTCTTACGCAAAAATATTCCAGGGCCATTCATATTATTTCAGCGTTTAATGACCATATGTAAAGCTGACTGGAGATTTAATGCAAGTGCATCTCTATTCAGTGTTAGAACGACAGAGAGGAGCTTCTCTGATGCTACCGCCGGTTTTTGTAGAGACGACTGCATTAATATTGATAGTCCCATACAAAGCAGGCTGGCTGTGAATAGGAAACGCACCGCACTGGACACAGAGTGTTTAGATACTGAGAGCCCTTCAGGCGGTCAGGAGGGCACCTATGATTTCAATCACACAATGAGAGAGCCCAAAGCACTGTTACTTAAACAAACACCAGCTCACACACAAACATATGCACTTATACTGTGGGGATTTCTCATTGACTTTCACTGTTAATTAAGTAAATTTATACATGGAATAGTTGACAAAAACAAAAATATCTGTCCATGAATTGGGACCAAAGCTTTCAGACTTTAATAAGGATACAAAAGCAACTAAAATTGGACCATGCAACTCTGCTGAGCTGCATAATTTCACATCAAGCCACATTCATTTGCCAATTCTCATTAAAATTAACTTACTGTCAATACAAATTATTGTCAGTCCTTATATGCGTTACATTTTTCGTAAATATTGACACAGGTATAAAAAAGTGCATACACACAACCATACTGTATAACCATATTACTGACTCTCAACTGACAACTGACTGTTGTTCTCATGCTGTTAATAAACACAATGTACAACAACTTGTAACACATGTAAGCAACAAATGCTCAATAAGTATTCTGAGAAAAGGGACAACTGTGAAAAATGACAAATGCAAATATCTAAAGCAAAAACTTAAACGGTACATTACATTTGTGGAGTGCAAAAATGGCCACACAGCTATAACCGATAACATGTCACCTTCCTGTCAATCAATAAAGTGCACACACACACAATTCTATGCTAAAATGTAAAGAAGTTATTTGGTTCTATTACAGTTCCTTCCGTCTCATAAAAGACAACAAGGCTTGTTTTTTCGCTCATAACTACACCAGTGAACAACTCAAATAACTTAACTAGCATTTTGACTGTCCAGCTTTGCAATCTAAGTGAAAGACTGAGAGTTTTCTTGCAGCAGTTGTTTTTGTCAAGCATTAAAAAAGATTACTTTCTCCTGTCTGGAAAAGTACATACTGTCCATACACACTAAAACATGGAGCTAAAAAAAAACTCTGCAAGCACACTAGAATTTATACCTTATGTGTCTAAAATCCTGTATACCCATTTAAAAAAAAAAGTTCCAAAAGGAGGATTGCATTGTGATTAGAATAAAATAAAACAGCACCTGCTAAATGCATAAACGTAAATGAAAGATCCCATGGATATTAAAGATTCTTCATTAAAAGAGACCTATTATGCCCCTTTTTGATGTAATATAAGTCTCAGTTGTCCCCAGAATGTGTCTGTGAAGTTTCAGCTCAAAATACCCTACAGATCATTTATTATATATACTTTGGAAATGTCTATTTTAAGTGGAAGTGGAAACACGCTTGTTTTTCGTGCATGTCTCTTTAAATGCAAATGAGCTGCTGCTCCCTGCCCCCTCTTCCAGAATAGAGCTGTGCCTTTACAGCTCGAACCTCAGATACTCTGCCAAAAAACAGCTGATTTGTTTTGATTATCATGTTTATCGCGAAATTGTGCGTTTTAAACCATATTAGTATAAACTTCTGTTATAAGGTTTTCTGAGCGCGCACATCCAAAACACAAAATACTGAACAAACTTCTCTTTCATGTCGTATTGTGCTTAAACTGTCAAATACACATAAGTTTATGTTAAAAACACAGAGGAGTTACAAAAACAGTTGGTTATGTCTGAAAGAAATTACATGTTTATATTAGAACTGTGTGGCAGCAGTGTAATATACAGTAAATAAATCAATAAATCCACTGTTCTCTTTTTGAATTTGAAGATCAGGGTAAATTTAACTTATTTTGTCTTCTGGAAAACATGCAAGTATCTTCTTTAGCTTCTGAGGGGCAGTAAATATAAAAAGCAAAATAAGAAAAATCTACACATCTTCATAATGTTCAAACATTTACACCCCTGGCTCTTAATGCACAGATTTTTCTTCTGGAGAATCAGTGAGAATTTGAACCTTCTGTAATAGTTAAATATGAGTCCCTATCCTTAGTGTGAAAAGATGGATCTCAAAACCATACAGTCATATGCTTAAAAACCAAAAAAGCAGGCAGGTATACATTTTTAAAAAAGTAGATCATTCATTTCGTAAACTTTTGAACAGGCTAATTTTTATAAATTCAACTATTATTTTCTCTTTCGGACTATATGTAAACATCTTTTATGTGAAACATCTCATTCAGGTCAGTACTAAATAAAAAATAACATGGATTTTGTATGATCCTTCTTTTTTTTGGTAAAATAATTAACATTTTGCAGATCCTGCAAGGTGTATGTAAACTTTTGACCTCAACTGTATGTGCATAATTACAGTGAATACTTACATATCTCCTCTAAACTACTGGTAAAGATTTAGGACAACAGCAAAGTTAAAATAAAATAAAAATATGGCACACTTCTAAAAAAGTGTGTGGGCTAATGATGCCATGGCGGCTTGGAGTCAAGCATGACTCATCCTATACAATTGATCATCACAGACTTCTTTAACCTCATCTACTAAATTAGAACATTTAAGAAAAAAAATGCAAAAAATAACAAAGGAAGCAAATGAGCAAATTACATGCAAATGCACTGTACAGAATCACTCAGTTACTGTAGCCTCTTGATATCGGCATATGCCATCAATCTTTGAAGTTTAACTATGTCACATAAAGTGAAAAACTTTTTTGATACACCATCTACAAAATACAAAGACATAAGACATCACCAAAGGCTCACTTGATTTGTAAATAACCCTGTGAAAGCAGTGAGATGCAGTCAGTGGACGGTAACAGAGTGCAGGGTCGGACGAGGCAAGTGTGAGGTGTGCGTTTGCATCTGCTCACTCTGACCTGTGAGGTGAACCATGCGGACAGCTATCCAAGATTCAATAAACCACTACCATAAATATGTGCTTGAGCATTACTTTATAGGGCGGGTACAGTCCCTAACATTCCACTTGCAAAACACAACACTCAAAAACACATCATTAGAAGAAAAGCATGCTATGTTGTCGCCACATGACACACAACTCAAATCGAACAACACCAGTGCAAAAACACTAAACAATGATCTTGTAATCTGCATGATTTATTCATGCCATGCTGCATGCTGGGAAATACAGTCCAGCATTGAGCACTGCAGAATTAATTAACAATTAAAAAGGGCAATTAAAAAAAGAAAAGATGGCACTTGACGTCAAAGGTTGCAGAACATTAAAATTATTAAACCAATGTAGCTCAACTTTTAAGTTTTTCAAAAAAGTCTCACCAAGGGACCATTTATTTGATTTAAAATACAGTAAAAACTGAAATATTGTGAAATATTATTACAATTCAAAATAAGTGTTTTCTATTTTATTATATTTTAAAATGTAATTTATTCCTGTGATAGCAAAGCTGAATTTTCAGCAGCATTACTCCAGTCTTGGTCCTTTATAAAGCATTATAATCATCAAAATATATATATTTTTTAGGATTCTTTGACGAATAGACAGTTGAAAAGAACAGCATTTAACTGAAAAAGTACATTTTAATTATTTATTAAAAAATCCTACTGATCCCAAACTTTTGAATGGCAGTGTACAGTACATGTATTTGTTCATTTTTACATGAAATACTGAATAATGTGTACTTGACAAATGGTTGTGGTTCTGCCAGAGTCTGATTTCACTATCTGAACCACCAATAAAACTCCTTGCACAAAGTATATTCATCTACATATAGACTCAAACGCAAGAATTCTTTGTCTTCTCTTTCTGAAACATAAAGCATGAAGCTCTGTTGTTGTAGTTTTTTGCGCCCATTATTCTGTGCTGGCAATACAATATGTTCTTATCTCTCCATTCTTATGCAGATGAGACAGCCTCCCTTTCTGCAAATGCCACAGCTGTACATGTGAAATCCGCCTTTATAACTGCCTGTAATTATGGCAGACCAGACTACTTCAAAACATCCTGGTAATTTGATGATGTTGGGGGGAGGAATGGCTGCTAAGACTTTTACACAGCTTAGAGAATCAGACACTTTCAGAGGCGGTAGAGGGAAGGGAAGAGGTACTACGCCCCGCTAAAAAAGCACACCCAACACAAGTGGCCATGGACCGGGCCGTAATTATCCTCGCAATGGCTTCTGGGTAATTAATCTACAAAGAAAAGCCACCTGCAGGAAAGTGCACTCAAATGCAGCACGCTGAGATGACTGCCTAAATAGGCCTAAGTGGAACGCTCCTGAAACTGATGGGGATCTGAAAACAAGTAAGCCGCAAATCAGCTAATAGTCAAGTATATTTGACGGTGTCAAACTGTATCCTGTTTGGTTTTGTCAAATTAAATGGAGCAAAATAAATCCAGCTTCACAAACATATTCATGTAAAATTCAAATGGCTTGCTTAGAAGAGAATAAATTATTTGGCATTAGTATAAAACACACTTTGAGATTTAAGCAGTTGAGGTCAAAAGTTTACTCCCCTTTCAGAGTCTGCAAAATGTTAATAAATACTGACCTGAATAAGATATTTCACATAAAAGATGTTTACATATGGTCCACAAGAGAAAATAACAGTCGAATTTAACTGAATGATCCACAGCTGTGTTTGTTTGTTTAGTGATAGTTGTTTATAAGTTCCTTGCTTGTCCTGAACAGTTTTCCTGCCTGCAGAAAAATCCTTCAAGTCCCACAAATTCTTTAGTTTTCAAACAATGGCTTTCCAACAATGACTTTATGATTTTGAGATTCATCTTTTTATACTGAGGACAACTGAGGGACTCGTATGCAACTATTACAGAAAGTTCAAACGCTCACTGATGCTTCAGAAGGAAAAAATAACATGCATTAAAAGTCAGGGGTGAAAACTTTGAATTTGAAAATCAGGGTAAATTTTACTTATTTTGTCTTCTATGAAACATGCAACTATCTTTTGTAGCCTTTGAAGGGCAGTACTTAGTGAAAAAATATGATATTTAGAAAAATGTACACATTTCTATTCTGTTCAAAAGTTTTCACCCCCTGGCTTTAAGGCATCGTTTTTCCTTTCTGGAACAGCAGTGAGCGTTTGAACTTTCTGTAATAGTTGCATATGAGTCCCTCAGTTGTCCTCAGTGTGAAAAGATGGATCTCAAAATCATACAGTCACTGTTGGAAAGAGTTCAAATACACAAAAATGCTGGAAAACCAAACAATTTGTGCAACCTAAAGGATTTTTCTGAAAAACAGCGGGGGGTTTAACTGTTCAGAACAAACAAGGGACTCATGAACAGCTATCACTAAACAAAACAAAACAAAAAAAAAAAAAAGCTGTGGATCATTTAGGCAACAATACAGTATTAAGAATTACGGGTATGTTAACTTTTGAACGGGGTAATTTTTATAAATTCAACTATTATTTTCTCTTGTGGACTATATGTAAAAATCTTTTATGTTAAATATCTTATTCAGGTCAGTAATAAATAGACAATAACACGCATTTTGTATGATCCCTCTTATTTTGGTCAAATAATTAACATTTTGCAGATTCTTAAAGGGGTATGTAAACTTTTGACCTCAACTGTAAAATGTTTTTTTATATAATGATGTTAACTTAATATAAATATAAAAATACTCATAAATATCACTTGAATTGTTTGCTTAGAGTTGACAGTGCATATTACTTTAGAACAGGAAAAAGTATAAACACTTATAGCTTTAGATATAATTTTAAATAATGATTTAAACTTTACATAAATGTAAAAATGCTAATAACACAATTCAAGTGGCATAGTTAGAATTTATATATTATTAATATTTAGTACTATATTAAGAAAAACGTATAAAAAGTTATAGTTACAGATATTACTATTATATATTATATTATTAAAAAATAAAGTATAGTAAAAAAAAAGTTTAACAAAAGATGTTTAAACCTTAATATGCATAGTCAACTATAAGAAAACCATTTAAATGTTATTATAAATTTATATGCAAGTCATTATATTAACAAAATCATATTATAAAACTTCAAGTGTGTATTTGTGTACTAACACCAAATGCTTGTACGACCCAAACTGTTTTACGTCCCATAAAATGTTATGCAATAAAAGTATAAATAAATGTCCCTGACACTCTCCAGATGGCCAAACGTCCCCCACAGAGGCCAGCTCCGGCCAGGCCTGGCCTCCAGAAACCCTCTACCATCATCACACCGGCCCAACAGCACTCCTCTGGCCACGGGGCCACCAGGCCAGCCACCTGGACAGTTAGTTATGCAGTTTTAATGAGAGGACAGGTGAACCTTGTTCAGAAATATGGTTAACAGGTGTTATTGTGGCCCTTTGTGACCACTAACAATTAAATAGCACTTCAGTTTTCACAACCCTGATGTTTTTTTTTTTTCAATTTTGCTGGCAGAAGGAGGGGTATCTGATGTTTTGACCACTCCCCTAGTGTTGACCCTTTTTTGACAGGAATGAAAATGAAGCTGTGAGGGATAGAAGTACTGTGCGTTCAATGGATTGCATGATTTTTCAGCTGACAAAATGTCTTCAGTAATGTCTTTCAGTACACTAAAATTTCATATACCAGTTTTAAAAGTTCTGAAAATGTCATGATCTAGGAGGGTTTCTGCAAGTTTTTTAAAGAATTCTCTTATGCTCATCAAGGCTGCATTCACTTTGATCAAAAATACAGGAAAAAGTAATATTGTGAAATATTATTATAGTTTAAAATAATGGTTTACTATTTTTATATATTTTAAAATCTAATTTATTCCTGTGATGCAAAGCTGAATTTTCATTAGACATTACTCCAGTCTTCAGTGTCACATGAGGCTTTAGAAATTATTCTAATATGCTGATTTAACAGCGTTAAAACTGTTGAGCTGCCTAATATTTTTTTTTTTGAAACCTCTGATTCTTTTTTTAGGATTCTTTGATAAATAAAAAGTTTAAACCAACAGGATTTATTCAAATAGTTTTTGCAACAATATAAGTCTTTGCTATCACTTTTTATCAATTTAATGCATCCTTGGTGAATAAAGGTATTAATTTCTTTCAAAAAAATAAAAATAAAAATGTACTGACCACAGCCTTTTAAATGGTAGTTTATATTGTTACAAAATATTACTATTTTAAATAAATGCTGTTCTTTTTAACTTTTTATTTTTTAAAGAATCCTAAAAAAAGTTTCACAGGTTTCAACAAAATATTAAGCAGCATAACTCTTTTCAATATTAATAATGAATCAGCATATTAGAATGATTTCTGAAGGATCACATGACACTGAAGACTGGAGTAATGATGCTGAAAATTCAGCACTGCATCAAATAAATGAATAACATTTTAAAATATATTCACATAGAAAACAGTTATTTTACACTGAAATAATTTTCTTGCAATATTACAGTTTTGACAGCCTTGATGAGCATAACAAACTTACTGATCCTAAACTTTTGAACAGCAGTGCAAATTTACTTAAAAAAAGCTTAAGATAAGTCTTGTTTTTAGTTAAACTCATCAAAATGAAGTGAGCTTATGATTAAAACAAGAACAAACATCTGCCAATAGGCTTAGAAAAATAAACCTAATTAAAAATAGGAAAACAAGTTTTCGTATCCCAATGACAGATATTTGTTCTTGTTCACAACTTCATTTCACATTTGAATCTCAAGTAAATGTATCTTGATCTAAGGATGTTTGTAAAATATCTAATTTCAAAAGCACTGAGGATGATATTATTATTTTTTTTGCAATGCATGCAAATTTAGGGGCACAGATTTTTAGGTTATAGTCTTAAAATAAATGTAAGACTTTCTGCTTTGATTTGAGGCCTTTTTAAGGCTTTTTAAGGCCTTTTAGAGATTCACAGAAACCATGTTTATCCAGAGTATGCCACTGTATATGCAGTATATCACTTTCATCTGTGTTAAATTCAATTTGGCATCTAACATAAATAAAATATATTGCTAAGTTACCAGTAGTAGCAACTGTTTAGCTTTGTTCTAGCACCAAAAAAAAAGAAAAATAAATTAAAAATACACTACCAGTCCAAAGAATGGAGACAAATATGTGACCCTGGACCACAAATCCAGTCATAAGGATTTTTCGAAACTGAGATTTATACATCATCTGAAAGCTGAATAAATAAGCTTTCCATTAATATATGGTTTTTTAGGACAATTTGGACAATATTTGGCCGAGATACAACTGTTTGAAAATCTGGAATATGAGGGTGCAAAAAAATCTAAATATTAAGAAAATCACCTTTAAAGTTGTCCAAATGAAGTTCTTAGCAATGCATATTACTCATAAAATGTACATTTTGATACATTTACGGTAGGAATTTTACAAAATATCTTCTTGGAACATTAACTTTACTTAATATCCTAATGATTTTTGTCATAAAAGTAAAATCAATCATTTTGACCCATACAATGTATTTTTGACTATTGCTACAAATATACCCCAGCGACTTAAGACTGGTTTTGTGGTCCAGGGTCACATATATATTGTGCCTATGTATAAATGGGTTTATGCATGTATGAACTGGACCAGCTAAGGAAGCAAAAATACCAAAAAAATGTCTTGCTTTCACATGATCTCCTTTAAAAAGGTGGTTATTTTGATTTAGCCATATCTTTAAGCTAATAACTACATAACATTGTTATTTCATGTGGAAAATAGTTTTAATAAAGAATGAGCAGGTGTGTCGAAACTACAAATTGACAGTATGTTGTAGACCAGGTCAAAATACCCTCATACATGCAATGAGTTATGCTTGTAGATTACCTCAGATTGAGTGACAGGTGTCTGGCCGATGCCAGCATTTACTGACGTCCAGGAACGGGCAGTGAGGACACAAGCAAAGAGAGGAAAGAGATCCCCAGCACCCAGACGCCTGCTGTAACGCTCGATGCCTTTCAAGTCTCCCTTTATCAAACTCTGCCACAGTCTGCAGTAGTCCAGCCTAAAGTCTTGGTTCAGCACCTTGGACAGAGACACAACTTGTTCTGTTAGAGTTTGAGGCATCTGAACAAATGTTTCAAAGTAAAAGTCACTTATGGATGTACGGATGTAGAGTCACAACATAAAACCAAAAAAGTAATGAATCTTCTCATACAAGATATTTTTTTACCTCAAATTCAGTGTATTAGTTGAGGTAAAATTGCTTTTATGAAGTCGTTTATGCTCATTAATGCATTTATTTGATCAGAAACAGTAAAAAATAATAAGATTTTGAAATATTATTACAATTTAAAATTAAAAAAAGGACTTTTTAGGACTGATGAATACAAATTTCAAAATAACAGCATTTATTTGAAATAGAAATTGTTTGTAACAATATAAAAGTGTTTACCCTCACTTTTGATCAATTCAATGCGTCTTTGTTGAATAAAAGTATCAATTTCTTTACTAAAAAATCATACTGACCCCAAACTTTTGAATGGTTGTGTACTTAGTACTTGAATGGTTTACCATAAAAGACAAAGACAAAATACTGTCTTAGACGGCTGTTTAAATGTAAACTTGTGTTTCATGATGTTGTTAGTATTATAGAAAGACAGATGAGATTACTTGAAAGTTGCTAATATGAAATCTTATGGGCCTCATTAACTGTTTCGGGTTAAATTAAAGGCCAGCAAATCCCTCAATGAGACAAACAGAATTCTCTGGAATACCACTAGGACTATGCCATTTTGCCACTCCAATTAATCAGCTCAGACACAACCCATGGCTTTCAGCAAATTTAACATGACATGCCATGAATTAGCGTTTTGGACCAGGAAGCGAACCAAATGTCATTGCTAGAACGGCTTTCTCATATTTATCACCACATTATCTCCATGGATTTATTTAGAGCCTCCTTATCTTCTGGGAATACAGAAGTTCGGTGAACTGCAGGAGAATGTGTATCGTGTGTTTGCATATCTGCTTGTAATAAGAGTGAGGTGGAAATGTGCACTTCTTAAAACACGCTAGAGCTTCAGGGCCACTTAAATGAAATGCTTTTAGTCTGCTGCCGCACATACAGGCCTGAGTGCGCAGCTGACCTGAGAGCCAGCGGGTGAATAATGGGGTGTAATATGTGATGAATTTGCTTTTATGTCGAGTCTGTGGCGGCCTCGGCCGATGTCTTACCTGATACAGGCCGTGATCGAGTAACACAATTTCCGTCTTATTGCTTTCAGGACACTTTCGCACCAGCACATTGCCAGGGTGAGGATCGCAGTGTACGAATCCGTTGACGAATATCATCTCACTGTATATCTTGCCTAGATTCCGGGAGATCTGAGCAAAAGGAAGGCGAAACAAAATGAAAGTAGAGAAATAAAAGTAGAGATATAAAAAACAGGTTAACCACACATACCACACATGCACATTTACTGGTCATCCAACTCCTCTCAGAGTTTATTTAATCCTACATTGCACAATGTAAACATAAAAAAGACTAGACTAGAACTGAAGGAAGTATTAAATATTAGTATAAAAATGCACACTTTAAGCTTTACATAATGTTTTTATATAATGACTTAAACATCATATAAATGTAAACATGATAATAAATACAATTTGAAAAGCTTAGATTAATAGATTTATACTAAGTACTAAAAATAAAAATACAAAGTCAAAAGTTTACATACACCTTGCAGAATCTGCAAAATGTTAATTATTTTACCAAAATATGAGGAATCATACAAAATATATGTTATTTGTTATTTAGTACTGACCTGAATAAGATATTTCATATAAGAGACTTTACATATAGCCCACAAGAGAAAATAATAATTCAAAAGTTTACATACACTTGATTAATAATACTTTGTTGTTACCTGAATGATCCACAGCTGTTTTTTTTATTATTTAGTGATAGTAGTTCATGAGTCCCTTTGTTTGTCCTGAACAGTTAAACTGCCTGCTGTTCTTCAGAAAAATCCTTCAGGTCCCACAAATTCTTTGTTTTTTCAGCATTTTTGTTTAGTTGAACCCTTTCCAACAATGACTGTATGATTTTGAGATTTATCTTTTCACACTGAGAACAACTGAGGGACTCGAATGCAACTATTACAGAAGGTTCAAACGCTCCCTGATTCTCCAGAAGGAAACATGATGCATTAAGAGCATTTGAAGATCAGTTTTAAGATCAGATTCAGTAAATTTAACTTATTTTAACTTATCTTCTGGTAAACATGTAAGTATCTTCTGTAGTTTCTGAAGGGCAGTACTAAATGAAAAAAATATGATTTTTAGTCAAAATAAGAAAAAATGTAGTCAAAAGTTTACACCCCTGGCTCTTAATGCATTGTGTTTCCTTCTGAAGCATCAGTGAGTGTTTAAACCTTTGTTAATAGCTGCATATGAGTCCCACAGTTGTCCTCTGTGTGAAACAATGGATCTCAAAATCATAAAGTCATTGTTGGAAAGAGTTCAAACACACAAAAATGAAGGAACCTGAAAATGAAGGATTTTTCTGAAAAACAGTGGGCAGTTTAACTGTTTAGGACAAACAAGGGACTCATGAACATGAATCACAATAAAAAAAAAAAGATAATTCAGGTAACAGCATTATTAAGAATCAAGTTTATGAAAACGTTTGAACAGGGTCATTTTGATAAATTCAACTATTATTTTCTCTTGTAGACTATATGTAAACGTCTTTTATGTGAAATATCTTATTCAGGTCAGTAGTAAATATAAAAAATAGCATGCATTTGGTATGATCCCTCTTATTTTGGTTACAAAAATTCTGCATAATGAATTAACAAAAAATGGCTGAAACATGGTACATGTCCATTTCTACGCAGACAAATAAGGAGCCCATTTAAGATTACATAAAACATCTTCCCGAAGATGCCATGGCCCCAACAGATGAGAAAGTATTTATTATAAAACAACCCCCGATGCAATTATTCCACCCACTCTCGCTCTTTGAAGATAAGTTGCGATAAGCATCTCCCCTCAGCTGTGTTATAATGCAGAGAGCCAATGTGAAGTAGGATGAAGAAATGTCAGTCTGAAGCACAGAGAATAAATTAAGCATCTATTCATACTCCCCTGGCTGGTGTCCACTTACAGTTTACCCCAATAATTGGAATTAATGAAATGTTTAGCTTAACAGTTTCATTTTGCATTTACTTTCACACAGTGTTCACAGAGCAGCACTTATTTCTTTGCTGCCTTGCAAGCTCTGGAATTTTCTTCTGGAAATGCAAAGTACCTATTTTTCAGTGTGGTGATGCACAGGACATTTTTGCATGTATATTCTGTGGCAGGATACACGATAAACATGCACATTGCTGGGAGTTTATGAAGGCCCTGTGAATGGCTGTGATTCATCGTAAATTGCTTTTCAAGACTGTGTAGCTCACAAAAGTGGTGATCTAAATCCATTATGTCATCCAAAATGTAAAACAATGACAATGTGGTGTGACTCAGACACCAGAGCTGCTGCTCTGAGCCGTATGAATGACCAAACACCACAAGGACTCTTATGAGAACAGACACGTGCCTTAGTCAATACTGGTGGCGAATTAAAACTGCAGATCATTAGATAATGAAAATATTGCAAAAATATTGCAGTTTAATAGGAAAAAATATATGCTTATGTTTATTCTTAAAGGGATAGTTCACCCAAAAATTAAAATTCTGTAATTGACCCTTCACTTGTTGCAATGAGTGAGTTTCTTTTTCCTATAGAACAATATCAATTTAAGCAATGTTGGTAACCAAATAGTTGACAGTAGCCATTAACTTCCATAGTATTATTTTTCCATACTATGGAAGTCAATGGCTGCCGTCAACTGTTTTGTCATTTTTGGTTTAACTACCACCTGGTGAACTTCACCAAACTTCTAAATCAACAGATTAACCCCTTGTATTTTGCTTTAAAAAACATCAATATTCACTAAAGCGTGTAAAGTATTCAGAAAGGTCAGACAGTCAGATCTCTAAGTTACCCAAAGCTCACAATAATAATCACTAAACTAAAAGCAATGCATCCTGGGATGGCAGAGGAACCCTAAAGGCCTGATTGGGCATGCATAGACAGCGAGAGGAGTTTTAGTATGCTAATAAACACTTTAGGATGCGGCGGATGAAAAGCTCATCAACAGTGCCCTTGGAGGGAAGACGCAGACGAATATCCCCAAGGCAGGGCGCCACGCAAAGGGTATGCAAAAGGCAGATTAAAAGGAGTTGCGTGGACCAAAGTGAACTTGACGCAGGGAAAGAGAAAGTGGGTGAGGCTATTTAAAGGTGAAGTGAATAGTTTTATAGATCACTGCTTGGCGCCCTTATCTGATTGTATACAAGCAATATGAAAAACGTGATACCTCATATTGTTTGATAAAGGCTAAACAAAAAAGGTAAAAACCTTAAAAATCTGTTCTCCCCGTGCAAAATCTATAAACTTTTGCCATTTGTCTCCAAAAAAAAGTGGTGTTGCCCACGCTCTTACTACTATTTAGTAACTTTTTATATTATTTGATATACTCTACCAGTCAAAGTTTTTTGAACAGTAAGATGTTTAATGTTTTTTAAAGAATTATCTTGTTCTTAACAAGTCTGCATTTATTTGATCCAAAATACAGCAAAAGCAGTAATATTGTGATATATTTTTACTATTTAAAAGAACTGACTTTTATTTGAATATATTTTAAAATGTGATTTATTCCTGTGATCAAAGTGAAATTTATTAGCATCACTACATCAGTCTTCAGTGTCACCTGATCTTTCAGAAATCATTCTAATATGCTGATTTGCTGTTGAAGAAACATTTATTATTATTAATATTATTACATTTAAAACAGTTGAGTAATTTTTTTAAGGATGAATAGAAAGATCCAAAGAGCACTTATCTTAAAAAAAAAAAAAAGCTTTGGTAACATTATACACTATATATTCAAAAGTTTGGCCAGGATTTTTTTAATTTTAATTTTTTTTGGGAAAGCAATTGTAGAAATTAATACTTTTATTTAGCAAGGATGCACTACATTGATCAAAAGTGGATAATAAAGACAATGTTACAAAAGTGCTGTTCTTCTGAAATTTCTATTCATAAAAAAAAAAAAAAAATAAATAAATAATTATAATAATTCTACTCAGCTGTTTTCAACAACAATAATAATAATAAATGCTTTTTGAGCAGCAAATCAGAATATTAGAATGATTTCTGATGGATCATGTGATTGGAGTAATGATGCTAAAAATTCAGCTTTGAAATCAAAGGAATAAATTGCATTTTAAAATATATTAAAATAGTTGTTAATAGTTAATAGTTATTTTAGACTGTAATAATATTTCACAACATTGTTGTTTTTTACTGTATTTTTTAATCAAAAGACTTCTTTAAAAAACATAAAAAATCTTACTGTTCAAAAACTTTTGACTGGTGGTTTGACTGGCTCAGTCATTTAATAAAAATACAGTAAAAACAACAATATTATGAAATATTTTTACAATCTAAAATAACTTTTATATTTTAATATATTTTTAAAAGTAATTTTTTCCTGTCATGGCAAAAGCTGAATTTTCAGCAGCCAACCTTCAGTATCACTTGATTCTTCAGAAATCATTCTAATATGCATTCTAATATGTTAATATACTCTAATAGTTATATATAAAATACAGTTTAAAATATATTTCAAATTGACAGTTTCTGATCTTCAAATAAATCCTATAAGAGACTTCTTTTATTTTAAAATATCTTATATGAGGGTTATTTAATAACTTATCTGAGGGTGCCAAAAAAAATTTACAATTTAAATCAAAACGTTGAGAAAAAACACCCTTAAAGTTGTCCAAATGAAGTTCTTAGCAATGAATATTACTAATCAAATACATATTTACAGTAGGAAATTCACAAAATATATTCATAGAACATGATCTTTACTTAATATCCTAATGATTTTTGGCCTACAAAAATGTGATAATTTTGACCCATACAGTGTATTTTAAGTGCTACTTAAGACTGGTTTGTGGTCCAGGGTCACATATATGAATATATTAAAACATTTCGAACACCTGTGTGTGCTTTTTTAAATGAAAAAAAAAAAAAAAAGCATTCACAATGACATCATAATTTCACTTTAAAAACAGGGCAAAAATTAAATCAATCTCTCAATCTATTGAGGAAACAGGCAGAGAATCAGGAAGCGTATAAGGTCACCGGGCTCTGCTGAACCCAACTGTTGGAGGGAGGCCATTGCGACAACAAATATTTGCCATTGATTAAGGAACGCGTCAATGAAGTGCAAAATTAGCTTGCGGCACTGCAAATAAAGGTCCTGTCTATCCCCCAATTCCTCCTCTCTCCATGCCTCTTCTCCGATTTCCCGGATCCCTCTCCGCTGTCTTCTTCCGCTGGGGTAGGAGTGAGTGCATGCAGAGAATAAATCATATTTTCTGTCCCATTTCACCAAACTGATGAGTCCGTTTCCCTGGCAGCGCCATCCGCCGAGAGACGACGAGGGGCCAGGCTGCTCTGACAACTTCACCAGCACTGCATACCAAAGAAGCTGAGGGGGAAAAAAAGGGGGGCTTTCCTGCCATCGGCCAACACACGTACACACACCGAACGAATGCGTGTCTGACGCGTGTTTGAAGTTTCAGCAGAAGGGGGTGGGGGTGGGGGTCGCGCACCGATCACACGAACATGCGAGCACCTAGTCAGAATGACTCAGCACAGGATTCCTTTAATGCTGGAGTCGGTCCTTTAGAAGGATGCCGTCTTCACACGTCTGCTGCATGCTATGTTTCAGCCGGCATTGGGATCAGGGACGGGACAGTTCCTTTCAACAGCATGCTAAAAATAGCCTGCACTGGAAACGTGAGATGACTCTCGTCTACCTTTTGAACTCGTTTGAGGATGTGGTTTGTGTCACAGGACACAAAGAAATCACCTGGCAGAGAAGCTCTCTTTGGGGACAGAAAGACGCAGACGACAAAGAGAAAGGTGCCTTTGTGCGAATACGTGCGCACGTGTTATTACCTGCGAGGACGGCCTGAGCGGATGATGTCTACCTGAGCATTACCTGAACACAGCTGGCCTGTCGCGTCGCACTAGATTGAATTTTTTTCAGAAGGGACGATGCAATTACTCCTACTGGGGCTCTTGACACTGAATAAAAACTCTCCATATGGACCTCTTCTGCCGGCCGAGTGAATATCATGTCATTGTGGCAGGGCAGAACGATGAGAGCGATAGAAAAACGCCTGAAAGACTTTCTCTCTTTCAGGATCTAGAAAAAGTGTTAGAAGTAGTGTTACAGATAATTCACACAATAAAAGCTGTTTTTTGTCTGATGCTCTGAAAAATAAAGATTTCTTATTGGCATGATGGTTCCATGAAGAACTTTCAACATCTATGAAACCTTTGCAGTGCATAAAAAAATTCTTTATAATAAAACAAAATTGGTCTTTAGATTGTGGTACTTTTAAGAACTGTTAGGTGAAAATGATTTTTTGCCAAATCGCTATGAAAACACTTTTTATTGTCCTAAATTCCAATTTTGCTTTAATTTGAAGTGTACTTTCAGTACATTTTTTTAGTTTTGTCTTTTTTTGTGCATTTATTTGAATAAAAATACTGGGAAAAAAAATTATTTTGTGAAATATTATTACAATGTACAATAACTTTTTTTTCTATTTTAAAAAACATTAAAATTTAATTTATTCCCGTTATCAAAGCTGAATTTTCAGCATCAATACTCTAGTATTCATGATCCTTCAGAAATCATTTTAATATGCTGATTTTTTATCAATGTTGAAAACAGTTGTGCTGTTTAATATTTTTTGGAACCTTTGATACTTAAAAATGTCACTACATTTGTATTCTATCTTTTTTGTAAATAAATTAATATTTTTATTCAGCAAGGATGTGTTAAACTGATATAAAGTGACAGAAAATACTTACACTGTTAGAAAAGATTTAGATTTAGATTAAATGCTGTTCTTTTTAACTTTATATTCATCAAAGAATCCTGAAAAAGTATCACAGGTTCCAAAAAACTGTTGCCAACATAGATAATTCTAATAATAAATGATTTCTGAGGGATCATGTGACACCTAAGACTGGAGTAATGGCTGAAAAAATTCAGCTTTGCATCACAGGAATAAAATGTATTTTAAAGTATACTGAAATAGAAACCATTCTTTTATTATGCAATAACATTTCACAATATTACTTTTCTGTATTTTCTCTTGTGGACTATATGTAAACATCTTTTATGCGAAATTTCATATAAAGGTCAGTAATAAATAAACAATAACATGCATTTTCTATGATTCCTCTTATTTTGGTACAATAATTAACATTTTGCAGATTCTGAAAGGGGGGTGTAAACTTTTGACTTCAACTGTATATGTAAAGTTGTCTGTACAATTTTTGTTTCATTTTTTGTTCTAATTTTTATTTAATTTTAGTGATAGTTAAGAATAATAATCCTGGTATTATAAAGTCATATCTCAGACAAAACAACATGACAAAATATGTACTGTTTTCATGCAAAATTAGACCTGAAACAAGCAGTCAGTAAACAGGGTCAATTCTGATTTTAAGTTGACACAAAACAGAAGGAGGAAACCACAATGACACAAGGCTTAGACCAAAGTTACTCTACAATGCATCAAAAAGTGGAATGACTAACCCCAAATGACTCTTTTCTGAATGACCAATCAATTATTCCCCCTTAAATCCAACCAAAAACCTCAGACACATCCATATCACTCACATTCTCCGTCCTGCGCAACTGAGCCGATTACATCTGCTTATTTACGGAGACAATATAAAGCGAATGTCATTGGATTTAACTCTAAAAAAGCAGATTTATTTAAACCTTCCTGTTGTAATCTTGGCCCTGCGCTGATCAATACAGGGCAAGACAAAGAGAAAGGCTTTTAACGGAGCGCAGCACTAAATCTAATGAGCCGCTCTCAGCGGCTGGCACATGTGCGGCTGAATTGGCAGATCTGTGAGGGAGATAAGAAGGTCCAGCCCTCCGGCATCATCCTTCTCTCCCTTCCACAACCCTGCAACACAACATACACAATGCCTATGACAAAAGCTTTTATTACCTGCAGCTCCAACTGGCCTCTCTGGAACTTAACGTATTCTTCAACCTCCAGTCACCACAAGACGCTGAGGAGGAGCGTTGAGGGTTTGTCGGGAGTTGGGATAGAAAACAATGCTCAAATATAAGATGCATTAACATCTATAAATAATAGTTTGGCTGATTTTAACCACTAATTTCACTATGATTTCAATCTTTGAAATGGTCTTACTCAGTCAATATGTGATGCGATCTAGGAAACCCAACACATTTTGAAATTTGACCTTTTTTCGGTTTTGACATCATATGAAAGCTAAATTCAAGCCCTTTCCAAATTTTTAAATCATTAGGATATTAAAAAAAGATCATGTTCCATGAAGATATTTTGTAAATTTCATACTGTAAATCTATCAAAACTTAATTTTTGATAAGTAATATGCATTGCTAAGAACTTAATTTGGGCAACTTTAAAGGACTTTCTTCAAATTAAATTTCAGATTCAAGATCCGGCCAAATAAACATATCCTAACAAACCATCATGGAACCATCAGTGGAAAGCTTATTTATTCAGATTTCAGATTATGTATAAATCTCAGAATCTTCAAAAAAAAAAAAAAAAAACGTTTTATTAAATATTATTTAAAAATAAAAAAATAAAAAAATAAAATATATATATATATATATATATATATATATATATATATATATATATATATATATATAAACCTACATTTTTTAATAATATGCTTTAATAATTTGTAACTAATTTATAAGTAATTATTTTTTATTATTTATTTAATTATTTATTATTAATTAATAAACATATATATTACTTTTATTAGTTTATTATTTTCATGGTATGAATACATGTAATCTGCTTGGTGAAATTTAAAGTAAATCTCTGTGCCTGTGACCAATATTTTCCAAGCTTTGATGACTGATGATCCAAAAATAGTTCAAATTTACCTATTAAAAAGAATAGCTGAACGTAAGTTCACAAATAAAATATATTGTTATAAGTGCTTAAAAACACTAACTTGATGAGATTCATACTTGGCTTTAATAAATAGAATATTGATTACATTGTTAATGTAAAAATATAAAATATTTTTTTTTTTCCTTCTTTTTCTGATAGTGTAAGTAATGTTTATTTAACCATGAAAATGTAATTGGAACATGAATTTACATTTGATTAAAAAAAAAAACTTGCCTCCTTATTTATTTATTTATATATGTGTTTATTTATTTATTTAACAGTTCTTTCTGGTCCTCGAATCTGATTGGCTGGATTGTGATATTTTAGTGATATTGGAACTCCAACCGTTTCATTGTATTTCATTTGTATCACTCGGCTTGCGATGTATCTCACAGCGAGTGTCATGTGGACGACCAAATCCACTAAAATTTTATAAATAATACTGTTTTTGCGTCACGGAAAGTAGTTTTTCTGAAGAAATTATTATGAGTGGTTGGTCACTAGTCCAAATAAAAAGCAAAAATGCAACAACAACACAAAATGGTCTCAAAAAATGGCCTGGGCCTATGGAAGATGGCTTAGAACAACCCAGTTTAGTGGTTTTGAAGAAGCTACTCAAATACCACTAATCATCCCACAACATGGCATCATAAATGGCGTACATTCATAGTCCTCTACATAGGCATCACTTATGACGTCTGGTCTGGGCTGATTGAGCGTTGCGTGTGACTATGGCGGTTGAGTGTAGTTCCAGGGCTCAGTTAAAGGCCCGGGCTGAGCGTCAGGTACTGAAAGGAGTGTTTGTTTCAATCTGCAAGCATGTCATCCACTCTAAGACAAGCTGTCTTCTTTAATATCTCACCTCCGCTGCGCTTGTCAGTCGGGATTTCCTGTTAGGACGCCTCTGTTTGACCTAAATACTGACAACCGCGACGCACACATGAACGGAGCCGGAGAACGGCTCGTTCCGGCACCTTGACACCGCCTTCCGCAAAAGAAGGGGAAAAAAAGGAAAAAAGTGTGTGTGCCTGTGTTCATAATATCAATTATACACTGTATCATTATCCACAAGTCCCTTTCAGCGAGAGGATAAGCCAGCGCAGGCTTTTTGTACTGTCAGCGCCGAGCACTGTCGGCGTGTAGAAACACGACTCACAGTCACCTTAAAGAGGACGAGCGGTCTGACAGGCAGAGCGTGGAAGCTGGAGAAAAAAGTCCTCCATTACAAGCCGCTAATGCATAACAACACAGAGCATTACTGAGAGGCCATTTACAGTCCTGCATCCCATTAATCAGTGACCACTGGGAGAAAGAGCCACCAGCACTGCAAACAATTGATCTCAAAGGGACGCCGTCTTTCAATTATGGTAATTAATTACGTCTTTTCTATTTGTTATCTGGTGGGTTGGACAGGGGCGACAGTGAAGAGAGAGCGCGAGTGTGTTGCAGCAGTAGACGACCGCTGGAGCACCATTCTTCACTGTCACACTTCAGTGTCACAGTCGTGGAGTTTGATTGTACGTTGAGCGCACGCTGAAAGATGGTGGAGCAACTTCACAGGGTTTTTTTTGTGTGACTGCTGGTAAACAAATGGATAGTTCACCCAAAAATGAAAATTCTGTCATTATTATCCTCATGTCGTCCCAAACCCCTAAGACCTTTGTTCAACTTCGACAAAAATTAAGATATTTTTGATGAAATCCAAAAGCTTTCTGACCCTGCAACGCAACTTACACGTTCAAGGCCCTCAATAAAATCAATAAAATAGTCCATGTGACATCAATGTTTCAATGTTAATTTTACAAAGATAAGAGAATACTTTGTGTGCAAAGAAAACAAAAATAGTGACTTATGAATGATACAACATATAAGATACTAATAGCCTTCTCAAAGTCAGTCAAGTACAGTTGAGGTCAAAAGTTGCATCCCCCTTTCAGAATCTGCAAAATGTTAATTATTTTACCAAAATAAGAGGGATCATACAAAATGCATGTTATTGTTTATTTAGTACTGACCTGAATAGGATATTTCACATAAAAGATGTTTATACATAGCCCACAAGAGAAAGTAATAGTAGAATTTATAAAAAAGACCTTGTTCAAAAGTTTATATACACTTGATTCTTAATATTCTGCCTGAAATCCACAGCTGTGTTTTTTTTTTTTTTTTTTTGCTTAGTCATAGTTGTTCATGAGTCCCTTGTTTGTTCTGAACAGTTAAACTGCCTACTGTTCTTCAGAAATAACCTTCAGGTTCCACAATTTCTTTGGTTTTCCAGCATTTTTGTGCATTTGAACCCTTTCCAACAATGACTGTATGATTTTGAGGTCCATCTTTTCACACTGAGGACACCCAAAAGACTCTTATACAACTATTACTGAAAGTTCAAATGCTCACTACAGTTCCAGAAGGAAAAACTATGCATTAAGAGGTGGGGGTGAAAACTTTTAAACTGAATGGAGATGTGTACATTTATTTAGATTTTGCCTTAATATCATTTTTTTTATTTAGTACTGCAATTCAGAGGCTACAGAAGATGGTTACATGTTTCCCAGAAAACAAAATAGGTTAAATTTACCCTGATATTCAAATTTAAAAAGTTTTCACCGACTGCTCTTAATGCATAGTTTTTCCTTCTGAAGCATCAGTCAACGTTTGAACCTTCTGTAATAGTTGCATATGAGTCCCTCAGTTGTCCTCAGTGTGAAAAAAAATAATCTCAAAATCATGCAGTCATTGTTGGAAAGAGTTCAAATACACAAAAATGCTGGAAAAACCAAAGAATTAGTGGGACCTGAAGGATTTTTCTGAAGAAAAGCAGTGTTTTTATGCAGTGGCATCCACCTGTATGTCCATACACATCTCTCTATATAAAGCTCACTGCATCACTTGATAGAGCAAAAAAAAAACATGGGCAATGAAGCACAAACTGATCCAACAGTAAGCCTCAAACACTTCTGAGGAGACAAGAAACAAACATGAAGTGGTTCCAAACAGTCAAAGACTTGGTTTGATTCAGAAGATGTGGATTACAGTCTTTCGCACCTTATTATTGCGGTAATGACTCTTTGAGACAAACCGAATCATTTTAGCATGCCTCACAACAGCATCTCTCAAAGGGGGACTCAACTTCCTGAAGGAATATAATTGAGTTTGAGGCTTTTAATAGGCGCTGGAAATGAAGGAGCAACACTTGACAAGCGGCTTCACTCCAGCGCTGGCTCTGCTCTGTGTGACAGCTGCGCGTCTTCACCTCCTCATTACATACTTCATAATAATCACATAAATAATATCAACACATGCGCACACTGTGCCAGGGCCAGATTATGGAGAAAAGCGCACTTGTGTGAATGTAGTTTATATGACTCAGCATAACACACCTCCTCAGAGAAGTTTGTCTTTGCCAAGTTTTCACTAAGTTAGATTATCAGTGTTTACACTAAAACAAATTAATGCTTTCTAGGACCAATTTTTTGATGTGCTAATGCACACTAGTCTAAATGAGTATTATGATGAATTGATCAAAAGAGATTACTTTTATTTTAAATAAATACTATAATAACAATATTAATCAGCGCAACCATTTTTAAAATAGATAATAATAAATATGTTTCTTGAGCACTAAATTTGTACCGATATCTTAATATTCTTAAATGTACACAACTTCATCTTCATTCTGTTCAAAAGTTTACAACCCCGGTTGTCCTCAGTGTGAAATGATGCATCTCAAAATCATACAGTAATTGTTGGAAAAGGTTCAAATACCATGAAAACCAAAGAATTTGTGGGATCTGAAGGATTTTTCTGCAGAACAGCAGGCAGTTTAGCCGTTCAGGACAAACAAGGGGCTCATGAACAACCATCACTAAAAACCTCTGGGGGTCATTCAGGTAGCAACACAGTATTAAAAATCAAGTGTGTGTAAACTTTTGAACAGGGTCATTTTTATTAATTCAACTGTTATTTTCTTCGTATGGACTATATTTAAATGCCTTTTATGTGAAATATCTTATTCAGGTCAGTACTAAATAAAAAAATAACATGCATCCCTCTTATTTTGATAATATAATTAACATTTTTTGGAGACTGCAAAGAGGTGTGTAAACTTTTGACTTCAACTGTAAATGCAGCCTTGATGAGCATAGGAGACTTTTAAAGACCTAAAAAATATGGCTCACCCAAACTTTTGAATGTCAGTGTATATACATTTATAGTACATTATTTGAATTTAAAATTTGCTTAAAAATGACAAGATAAGCAGTGTTGCCAAATCCACGGTTTTCCCGCGGAATTGGGCTACTTTAACACTGTTGCCACGGGTTGCTGTTCATGTCAGCGGGTTAAAGCAACCCCAATAACACAATATTTAGCCCCTAGAATGCTCATTTTTACCAGGGTACCCTGCCAAAAAAACTTGTATTTTACCCCCTGGAACGTGATTTTTAATGGGGGACCCCCTCAAAATGTGATTGGGCTACTTTTGGCCTGTTTTGAGTAAAAAATTGGATAAGTCAGGACACAAGTAGGCAACACACGATTTAGTCTCTCACATATGATTACCTAATCCTGTTCCGTCTTCTAATCATTTCCTGTCATGTTTCATCAACCCCTTTTAAATGCCAAAATTAAAACAGAATTGCTTATTATTATAATTATTTTCCAATGTTGATAGTCTGAGAGAAGGAAAACAGCCAAAGAGGAAGGGGGTAATAAGAAATAAAAAGCTAAAAACACTACTAACGTCTCAAGGCAAAAATAGCATCAGGGTTGATTCACCCTCCACACTCAGTCTCTCTCAGAGCAGCATGGATGCTGTAACAGATCCAGGACCCTCCAGAGACCTCGTGGAGTAGAGGAGGACTCTCTCACAGCAGCCCAAAGGCTCATG
The DNA here is from genome assembly GCA_033026305.1 of Cirrhinus molitorella. Taxonomy (NCBI): domain Eukaryota; kingdom Metazoa; phylum Chordata; class Actinopteri; order Cypriniformes; family Cyprinidae; genus Cirrhinus; species Cirrhinus molitorella. Next base: position 26,355,281 of record CM065135.1, on the reverse strand, counting down.
TGGCTATTTAAAGAGCGCTCAATTCTCTGTGATGTAGGAATCACTGCTAATAGAGATAATTCCTCGCATTGCCTGACCCACAAGGATCGGCCAGATGGGATTTGACTTACCACACAGACATTCACACTATAAACACACTTACTAGTTTACAATATACAGCCAAAACCAAGTCTTAAAGGCATAGTTCACCCAAAAATGAAAATTCTGTCATTAATCATGTTGTTCCAAACCTGTAAGATCATCTTCGGAACACAACTTAAGATATTTTTGCTGAAATTCCGAGAGCTTTCTGACCTTTCATAGACAACAACGCAACTACCACGTTCAAAGCCTAGAAAGGTAGTAAGGACATAGTTAAAATAGTCCATGTGACATTAGTGGTTCAACCTTAATTTTATAAAGCTACACGAAGCACAGGGATAATTAGCAATTCATCTCATCAAATACTAAGCGGTCATTACAGATACTATTAAAATTTGTTCCATAAGGACCTTAGCTCAAGCTAATGTAGGGCGTCTTTACACTTTGCTGGATCCGGATAGTAAAGAAAATAATAAAACATTCCGCCATTCCGTGCACGTTGGCAGAACACAGAGAGAAAAGTCCATTCCAGCCATCATCAATCTTTTGATTACTTACACGCCAGCTCCCACACAGAAGCTCGCAGATGCCAGAGCCAGTTAATAATTCTATCCATTTTCAGAGGTAGACTCCATCATTTATTATGTTCTGTATCTATCTCATCAGCTGTCTAATAACTCTCATCATCATTGGCTAATGCCAGAGCCAGTATTCGGCCCAGATAAAGCGCTTGGCTACACTGTTTGCTTTATTTACTTTTGTGAGCGTTGTAAAGGCTGACCGGCGGCTAATGAGTACTGCAGGGGGAGCGGTCGAGGTTATGGAGGGCAGGATCGTCTTTGATGCTGGCTAATATAGCGTTGACTTTAATCATTACCACTTATTCTGGTCACATCTGGGAGGAACATTTTGCATGCGGAGATTCTATAATGTACTCTCAACCTCTGAGAGAGAAAACAGAATATACAGATTTTAAAGATCAAACTCAGTATATATTATGTGTGTCAGCTGACAGGTTTTGCATAGTCTGCTGCTGTCACATAAAAAGAGTGTAAAACGTAGCTTCTGACTGATATTGTGAACCTGTGACCTCTATGCAAGAGAGAAACAGAGCAAAGACGAAAGGAACAGGGTGATGGGGCATTCACGCCATGATTGACAGATTGAGGGGAAGTGAGGGCATCTAGGGAGGAGAGCTGACAGATCTTGACCTCTTTACTGTAAGTTAAAGCAGCTACAGGACTAATTTACCTTAGTAGATGCAATTACTTAAAGCCACATGTTATTTTCTATCATTTTCATTTGTTTTGAAATAGTGTTCCGAATGACATCACAGCAAATGACAACATATTATGACATCATTCCAAATCTGCTCTCCTAGATTCTATTTTGATGGTTTAAGATATGTTTTAGGCACTATTTAATGGAGAACAGCCAGCTAAACCAGAAAAACAACAGCTTGCCCAGGTTGGGAGAACAACAAACTAGTTTGGTTTTATGCTGGAATTAGGGGTTCAGCAGGAAAATTACATCATCTGAAAAAAAAATACCACCACATAATGATGTCATTACATTAAAGAAATGAGCACCACAGTATGATGACATTATATTACATATTAAGTCATACTAAGCCTTTTGTAGACAAAGCATGCTAAAACATACTAATAATATGACAATCAGCCATCTACAAAAAGCGTCTATCTGTTGTTCTCTATAAGCACACACAGACCTGCTCAGCACCACAATTTCTCATTCTAACATTTGTCAACATATGCTTTGGGAGCCACAAAATCCAATGACAGTATGAAATCTAACACTGATTGGAATTTCACACAGCTAATTTCCCAAAGGGTCTTTCCCTATTTGCCAGGATTTCCAACCAACAAGCTGAAATTTAATAGTCCTTATAAAATTAGCATGTGTCCAGTTTATTGTTCGAATGGATTCAGTGATAAACACATGGAAACTGACAAATAACAGAAGGCATTCATATAAAGCTGAGTTACTGTAGCAATATATATATACAGCTGAGGTCAAAAAGTTTACATACACCTTGCAGAATCTGCAAAATGTTAATTATTTTACAAAATAAGAGGGATCATACAAAATGCATGTTATTTTTTATTTAGTACTGACCCGAATAAGATATTTCACAGTAAAGACGTTTAGATATATACTGACATGCAACTATTACAGAAGGTTCAAACACTCACTGATGCTTCAGAAGGAAACACAATGCATTAACAGCCAGGAGGTGAAAAGATTTTGAATTTGTTGATCAGGGTAAATTTAACTTTTATGTCTTCTGGGAAACATGTAAGTATCTTCTGAAGGGTACTAAATAAAAAAAAGAAGATTTTTTAGGCAAAATAAGAAAAATGTACACATCTTCATTCTGTTCAAAAGTTTACACCCAACTCTTAAGGCATAATTTTTCCTTCTGGAGCATGAGTGAATATGAGTCCATCTATTGTCCTCAGTGTGAAAAGATGGATCTAAAAATCATACAGTCATTGTTGGAAAGGGTTCAAATCCAAAAAAATGCTGAAAGTAATGATTTGGGGTGCCATGACATCTGCTGGTGTTGGTCCATTGTGTTTTATCAAGTGCGAAGTCAATGCAGCCATCTACCAGGAGATTTTGGAGCACTTTATGCTTCAATCTGCTGACAAGCTTTATGGAGATGCTGATTTCCTTTTCCAGCAGGACTTTAGCACCTGCCCACAGTCCAACAACCACTTGCAAGTGGTTTGCTGACCATGATATTTCTGTGCTTTATTGGGCAGCCAACATGCCTGACCTGAACCCCATTGAGAATCTATGGGATATTTTCGAGAGCAAGATGAGAAACAGTCGATCCAACAATTTACAGATGATCTGAAGGCTCAATAGTGCCTCAGCAGTGCCAAAAGCTGATCACTTCCATGCTACACTTCACTGATGCTGTAATTTGTGCAAGGAGCAAGTCATATGTGCTGCCGACCAAGTACTGAGTGCATAAATCAACTTACTTTAAAGAACTTGAACTTTTCTGTTTTGCAAATCCGTTTTTTGATTGATCTTAGGAAATTTTAATATTTTGAGATACTGGATTTCTGACTTTCATGAGCTGTACGCTCTGATCATCAAAAATAAACCAAAAAAACGTTTGAAATATTTTACTTTACATGTAATGAATCTAGAATATATGAAAGTTTCAGTTTTTGAAATAAGTTACAGTATATACACAGAATAGCATGTCATTTTACAGTATATATAATTAATTCATTATATAAAATGCAATGACATATAGACATGTTAAATGTTAACTGCTAATATCTATTACAGAAATAAATATTAATATAGAAATAAATGTAAAATAATATACATTATAACTAATAAATATAATAATAGACATATGTTAATAAGTAGATACATACATGTTTAAATATCAAATAAATAATGAAATAATTATTATTAAATAGAACTACTAGTTGTATTATACAACTGTGGTGCCTTACTTTTCACACATAATTTATAAATAAATAAATTTATTTTTCCAAACAGTTTTTCCTTAAAAATGTACTTGTGTATATGAATACATCAAATAAATAGTATTAAAAATAATTGAAGTGTGGCTTAAGTGTTTTTGGGGGGCTACTGTCTACACATAGATATTTTCAAATACATTTCAGATGCATTTCCGCTTCATTTCTTTGAATATAAAGTACTCCGTTTTCACGCAAAACCTTAACTGTGGGTGCGGTTTAAGGCACCAAAAATATGCTCTTCACAGTCTTCAGGTCCCGCTGCTCAGATGCCCTTCCAGAGAGCAGACTCATTTCCTCTGGCTGCCTCCAGCTCTGTTTCCCACCGGCTCTGCTAACCCCCCGCAGCTCTGCAATTTCAAAATAAAGTGTCTTTTTAAGCAAGCGAGCTGTACTGCCTTTTCAACCTGTTCCAATGGAGAGCGTCTCTTTAGCAAAGCCCCATTGAGCGGCCACGTGGCACGCTTGCTAATACCACGATCACTTTCATTCCCCCGAACCTCTAAAACCCTCTTAAAAGCGCTCAGACGCAGACACGCACACGCACGCACGGCGCCACATTAAAACGAGAGAGGGGAAAATATAAGCGGAAGCGTTCGCTAAATTGCTCCACTCCAAATGAGTCTGATGAACCGAGCCCTTTGATTGCATTTTCAAGCTCTGCATAAAATTTGTACAGCTTTTCTTTTAAACGCATCCTCATTTGCCACACTGTACCGGGAACATCAGTTAATCAGCGCCGCCCATAACCCAATCCGCTATCTCCAAAGAAAAAGAAAAAGGGCTTGGCAGAAAAAAAAATCCAAGCGGTGGTTGTGTGTGACACTGCGTAAAGGAAAATAAATGTTATGTGCACTCATGTGTACGTGCGAGTGCGAGCGAGAGGGGGGTGTGATAAACGCTTGATGTGCCATCCACCCGCCGACCGTTCCCTCCTCCGTCTTTCAAAGGTGTGCGGTGCCCTTTAAGCACGGCTCGGTGGCTTATGAGACCAGTTTCAGGCCGTGTTTACCCGTCTGTCAGGCTCACTGATGCCTGGGTGTACAACGATAAGGAAAGGTTGCCGTTTAAAGCCTCAGCGAGCTTTGCAAAACAAACTGGCAGCAAATGTGCATATTAATTCAGACAGACAAAACAGGTCGGAGGAAATATAATGACAGAGTGACACAAACAAAGCAGGTGCTAAAATGATCCCATTTAGTCATTTAACAAAAGCCGGCGCGTTCGTATGGCTTTCAGCGGCCGCTGTCTTTTTCTCGCTCTGCATTTCGAACCATCTCATCATCTATCTCACTGCCTGCTTTCCATATTTCCCTCTCTTCCATGGACGAGCGATGCATGAAATCTGGGAATATGATGAAGGAAGCTGCTTGTGAAATAACTAAAATATTGAACAGAACCAGATGTGATATTAGGGTGAACAGGTTGGGGCATCCGTTATTATAGGAAGTGTTTTGAGGAGACTAGAGCTGGGCGGCAAGAGGTTACATATTAAAATGGTAGTGTAAACTGTAGGTGTGTAGATTTTGAAGAATGTTCATACAACACAAAAATTACAATATACCACAGCATATTGTATATATGTATAAAGGAATATATAAGTATACAGAGATTGTCATATTTCATGGAAATAAATTCAAAACATTTTATTACTACATGTGTGTGTGTGTGTGTGTGTGTGTGTGTGTGTATACACATACACACATTTGTGACCCTGGACCACAAAATCAGTCATAAGTGTCAATTTTTCGAAATTGATTGGTTGTGATAGGACAATATTTGGCCACGATACAACTATTTGAACATCTGGAATCTGAGGGTGCAAAAAAAAGAAAATATTGAGAAAATTGCCCAAAATTTGTCCAAATGAAGTTCTTAGCAATGCATATTACTTATCAAAAATTAAGTTTTGATATATTTACGGTAAAGTTAAATTTACCCTGATCTTCAAATGCAAAAAGTTTTCACCCCCTAGCTCTTAAAGCATCGTGTTTCCTTCTGGAGCATCAGTGAGCATTTGAACTTTCTGTAATAGTTGATTAAGAATATGTCCTCAAACACACAAAACTTCTAACAAAAAACCCCAAAGAATTTGTGAGACCTGAAAAATTTTGCAGATTCTGCAAGGTGTATGTAAACTTTCGACCTCAACATCGGCACCGATAGCCTTGTGGGCAGTGCGCAGACATATAGCGCCGTTGAGCTGCGGGTGTCCCGAGTTCGAATCCCGGCTCGAGGACCTTTCCCGACCCTACCCCTTCTCTCTCTCCCACTTCACTTCCTGTCACTAATGATCTGTCCTGTCACAATAAAAGCCACAAAAGGCCAAAAATAAATCTTTAAAAAAAAACAAAAAACAACAACTTTCGACCTCAACTGTATATATACATAATACATATACACAGTACACACACATACATTAGGTAAACAAAAACTTGACGCTTGACAGTGCAAAAAAAATAGCAGCTAAATGTGTGTCATTTTTTGGCAGTTAGCATAAAACAAAAATGTAACATTTTTATATCCAGGGGTGCACATACGTGGCACGCAGGTGCGCATGCCTGACCAAAATAAAAAAAAATGCACTGTGTAAATATATATTAATGTATATGTACAATCACCGTTCTAGATCGACTAACTGTAATATTGTATGAGATTTCCATTCGATTAGAAAGCATAAATCTAGACTATGCACTGCCGATTTCAGAGCAAAATTGTGACATTTTATGCTTCACTTACACTCTTGCTTGCCGGCAACCTGCTGAAATAAAAGCTTGCTGATTTTAGGTTTAAAAATGTTGATAATTCATACAAAAATAAAAGCGTAAAAAAGAAAAATATTAACATTTAAATATTAGCATTGCATTTTTAGGTGTACTACAAAACAATCACATATTTATTACTGCTGTCAATTTGATTCATCACAATTAATTACTTTATTAGTGCTGTCAAATCGATTAATCTCATCTAAAATAAAAGTTTGTGTTTACACAATATATGCACTGCCCTCCAAAAGTTTAGAAACGTCCTAGAAAAGTGGGGTTTTGGACAATATTAGTATGAATCCTTTTTAATTTGTGATAATTCTGCATTGATAAGGGACAACACAAACTACGAAAACATATTTATTACATTGCGTTTACACACAGATATACATAATTATACATACATTTTCGATTCATCAAAATATCCACCATTAGCAGCTATTACAGCTCTGCATAATCTGGGCATCCAAGCTGTCAGTTTATTTAAGCATTGGGTTTATATATTACTCCAAGCCTCCTGAAGGTTTGTCCAAAATGATTCACACTGGTTGGACACTTCTTACGGTCCAGTTCCTCCCATAGTAGCTCAATTGGGTTGAGGTCTTCAATGATAATGTCAAGTTACTTTAATGTATTTGCACCAAAAAATGATAAGAATTTATGCTGATATCGTCCAAAACCACACTTTGCCTGCCTTTTTTCACAGGGGTGTTTCCAAACTTTTGGAGGGCAGTGTATGTGTGAGCTGTGTATATTTATGTATATATAAATACACAAACATACATGAAAATGTTTAATAAATATTTACATGTGTATATGTATAAATATATATCACATTTATTTCTTAAATACATACATGCACACACACAAGTAAACACAAACTTTTATTCTGGATGCGATTTTTCGATTTGACAGAACTAATAAAGCGATTAACCGATCTGACTGCAGTAATAAAAATGCAATTATTTTATAGTACACTTAAAAATACAATGCTAATATTTACATTTTCATATTTTTCTTTTTAATTTTCATATGAATTTCGACATTTTCAAACCTAAAATCAGCAAGCTTTAATTTTGGTGGGTTGCTGACAAGTTTATGCACTGCAAAGTTTAGCGATTAATCAATTTGATTAAATTTAATACTCACTTTTTATTTTAAAATATAATAGTATTATCGCACTTTATTTTATTTTTAATAATTAAACTATTATTAAAATTTGTTTTTTATAGTTAGATTAAATTTAATTTTAATTTTTATAGTAGTTAAATTTAATGGATTACAATATGTGCGAGCACCAAACCTAATTTCCAGGTGCTCTCATGAGAATCAGACCGAAAAATGTACAGCATGTGCACCCCATCTTTACAAGGGGGTACAAAACCTGAAACAAAGACTTACACAGCTGGAAATTGATTTTTTTTTTCAGGTTGAGTCAATAATAAAAAAAAAAACCTTTTTAAGAGTGACAAGAACTTTAAGGTGACTTTGACAGTGACTATTCGGTGTGAAAAGACATAAAACAACATCAACAAATGTCAACAAAGACCTGCCCAGCACATTTAAGACTATTTTTGGACCTAATAAAAAGAAACAATGGGTGAAATATATTTAATATGCACTAGATCTCAAAACAGGCATTACCACATGTCAAATATAAACATTTTTCGACTGAATTCCTAGCCCAAATTTGTAAATATAAGCTTACGGAAAATGTTATATAAGATTTCGGTCATAACGCCCACCTGTGAGCATTGCTATGATGAGAGCATTGCACAATTTGTGATTTGCATGTAAGGAGGAGTGAAGTTCACTTATCTTTCCTTTTATGCATTTATTATTTTTTAAAAAACTATTCCCAGCTAGCTGACAAAGTGATAACTCTACCTACTCCACCGTCATCAAATAACAAGAAAATGATAATGCATAGACAATCTTGACGTAAAATATCCCCGTGTGAACAGATGCTGGTCCATCGATCAATAGTCCATTAGCATCCGTTTCTCCGTTATTCCCCCCGGCCTCACAAAAATCGCCTCCCTCAGTTTATTCGTCTCTCTGTCGTCCCCCGGCCCCGCATAACTACAGATTAGCTCACTCAGTAGGGCCTCCATTCTAACCGAAGCCATTGTTTGCAACCGCATTCACCCTGAGAACGGAGTCACCTTAACGAAAGCGCAAAATTAAAAAGGCGCTCGATCTCGCGGCGAGTCCTTGTGCTGACAAAAGCGGCGGAGTAGAATAAATTGCAGCCGCGACGGAAAAACAGTCTGTGATATAAATATGAAAAAGAGCCTGATTTAATTTAGTGCTCATCTGCTAAGGGCTAGAAAAATGAAATGAAATTTGAGAGGCATAATTCATCAAACCAAGCAGCCTCCATTTCAGCGGTGTCAGAGCCTCTCGGAACAGGGCAAAGAAACGTCTTCAAAGCTTCCAGAACCCATGGCATCAAACGTCGCAGGGAACGTGACTGCTTCATTAGCATTCCCGAGCACTTTTCCATGCTCAAATTAACATCGCCATAGTGAAATTACTGATTAAGCGATCTCGAGTGGTGGAGTTGTGACAAGTGCCGTTTGTTGGGCTGCTGTTCTGAGGGTTTCTGAGAACTGATGCTCGGTTTTAGAGTTACGCAGAGATAAGGGAGCCTCTCTTACCTCGTTGACATTGATGCCGTGTTTCCTCATGTACTCTCGGTCGTTGACCTGACCGCCCTCTGCAAAGTCCATGGTTAGAATACGCTTGGTGGAAAGATCCCAGTGAATCTTCGGGATCTGGGAGAAGCAAAACAAAGAACAGATTCTCAGCAAATGTCAGAGTCGTAAGCTCTGCCACTTCTTATTTTAAATTGTTCTAGGCAAGAAATCAGATAATCATAATCCTATTCCCTTCTTACTTTTGACATTTAACATTTGTGACCCTGGAAATTGAGATATACATAAGCTGAAGCAGCACAAATAAGCTTTTCATTGATGTATGGTTTGTTAGAATTGGACAATATTTGGCCGAGATACAACAGTTTGAAAATCTGGAATCTGAGGGTGCAAAAAAATCTAAATATTAAGAAAGCCTTTAAAATTGTCCAAATGAAGTTCTTAGCAATGTATATTACTAACCCAAAATTAAGTTTTGATATATTTACAGTAGGACATTTACAAAATGTCTTCACGGAACATGATCTTTACTTAATATCCTAATGATTTTTGACATAAAAGAAAAATCTATAAGTTTGACCCATACAACGTATTGTTGGCTATTGCTACAAATATACCAATGCTACTTATGACTGATTTTGTGGTCCAGGGTCACATTTTTGCATTTCTTTAACCAGCCATGAAAAAAAATTTAGCATTCAGAAAATTTCTAAGTAGTTAAACCATTTTCAGTGCATTGTATTATTATTTAATTAGTTCCAAGTGGTTTTTAGATAATTGCTTTGTGGTTGCCAGGTACTTGAGTGGTTTTACGCTATGCGTTTCCTAAGGCGTTTTAGAGAGTTGCTATAGAGTTGCTAGAGAGTTCTAAATGGCTTTTAGAGTGTTGCTGTGTGGTTGCTAGGGAGCATTTTTAGAAGTACTGTTATACCATTACTAAAGAGTTGAGTGGTTGTATGCTGTGCACTTCCTAGCGTGTTCTGAGCATTTTTTTAAAGCGTTGCTATAAGGTTGCTAAATGTTTTTAGAGTGTTGCTGTGTGGTTGCTAGGGAGCAGAGTATTTTTAAAGCATTGCTATGCGGCTCCTATGGCACAGATTTTCAAACCCTGGGCTGCAAGAAAAAAAAAGGGTTGCCAGGATGTTTTTTAAGGAAACATGTATATACAGTGGAGATCAAAATTAGAGAACAATCTGCAATTTCCTAAATTTCAAAGTCACTGTTTAGTCCTATTTGAAGTTAACCTAACAAGAGTTGAAAGGCAGTTTTTAAGCATGTTTCATAAATGAACAGCTATTTAATAAAGACCTCTGGTCAAAATTAGAGAACACTTACAGATACCTCCAAGTTAATGGTATTAATCTGGCACCTGGTGTTAATTTCCTTAATTATATGACAAACCCTATTTAGCTGAGAGCATTTCTTCAATTTTCACTGAGATTGCAAAATGGTGGGCCGCTCTAAGGTGATTAAAACCCTGCAAAAGCAGGTTGTCCAGATTAAGGCTGAAGGGATGACCTTTTCAGCCACCGCAAGAGAAGTTGGTCATTGCACATGAAATGGATAATGCAGAGTTCAACGGTTCAACACTGCAGCTGGAATTGCTTGCCAGTTCAGTGCTGAACAGAGTAAGGTTCTGACTCAGCATGTTTAAGAGAAGTCGGACTGAAAGCGCACTCTGCAGTGACCAAACCTCTTATCAGCAGAAAGAATCAAAAGGCTAAGTTTACTTTTGTGCATGTTGTGTGGATGGAGGAGAACTGGTACAATGTTCACTTTAGTGATGAGAGCAAGATTGATCTATTTGGGTGTAATGGGAAACATTTTGTTCAGTGTCAAACTGGGAAAAGACTAAAGACCATGTTTCAGTGTGAGAGGTGGAGGAAGAAGTGTCATGGTTTGGGGGGTGTTTTCTGTAGCAGGAGTTACAAGCAGATACATAGCAGGTGAATGCAAATGTTTATCAGAACCTCCTTCAGCAACATGTAGTTTCTTCCCTGCAAGCATCTCATAATCAGCCTGTCATTTTAATGCAAGACAATGCACCTGTCACACTGCAAAACAGGTAGCAGTTTATTGAAGCTAAGAACACTGAAATAATGAAATAGCTGGAAAAATTCTCTGGAAAATCCTTGCTGACAAAGTTATGGCTAAGAAACCCACTACAGTAACCAAACTGTGGAAGAGAGTGGAAGAGGAGTAGACAAAAATCACAACAACGCAGAGTGAGAAATTAGTAATGTCCTGCGGCCACAGATGTGCTGAAGTTATTCAAAGCAAAGACAGCTGTAACCTTCCAAAATATAAGTTGTAAATCTTCTTTTGTTCTACAGTTGTTACTGTTCTCTAATTTTGATCACTGTGCTTTCCACAAAATAAAGGTTCTTGTTGAAATGCCTTGGTTATTTTGTCAAATATGTTAGTAGACCAGGGGTATACCTAAAGCTAATATTCCTTCAAACTTCGAGTGAGGAAGACTAACAATATATCCTAAAAAAAAGTATTTACAGATTGTTCTCTCATTTTGATCTCCACTGTATATTTATGTAACAAAGTTCAAGAATCAATGAAAAAAAAAATTATTAAAATTAACGTAAGTGGCTGCCGACTTACAGCAGACTGCCGCATAAGAAAACCAATACGTAAAGCCCAAAGCCTGGTCTTCTCTTGCCTTTCACTGGTTGCCAAGTATGCGAAAAACAAAATCAGCTCAATTTCTAATCAAAACCAGCCTAATCGTGTTTTTTCTGTGTTTTTACCTCCGTCTGGGGTCCATTCCATTGAAATTGCATTCCAGGAAGATTGCTTTAACCTGCAAACTAAAAACTACTCGAAGAACTACTAAGTTCATAGTGTGTTCTAAGTGGTTTTTAGAGATGTGGTTTCTAAGGAGCTGTTTTTTAAGTGTTCATATGCAGTTTATAGGTTGTTTTGAGTGTTTTTCATAGTGTTGATGTGTAGTTTCAAAGGTGTTCTGCTGGACACATTATGCACTAAAGATTAAAATTCAACATTATGTTTGTTTGAATTTTTAAACCAGAATATGAGCTAGAGTAGATTTAAATTTTAAAACCACAGTCAACAATATACTTTTTTGTATGGCCATCAACATCATCATCACATAAAAAAATTAATCAGCTTTGGTCACACAAAATAATTAAAGGTTATTTCTTTAACTTCCAATTTCCTTTTTAGTCTCTTTATTTTCCCTGACATCTCTTTGTCTCTCATGTGTGTTTACTTTTTCCACTAATTTTCTTGCACCTGTCACTTTTTCATCAACATATCTCCACTTTGTATAGACCTACATTTATTTTATAAAAATGTAAGTATTACATTATGACCATGTGTTATTGTTTTAGCTTGCCTTAATGTCAAAATGAGTATATAGTGAATAGTTACATCTTACATATATCTTTTTAGATATACAGTTGAAGTCAAAAGTTTACATACACCTTGCAGAATGTTAATTATTTTACCAAAATAAGAGAGATCATACAAAATGCATGTTATTTTTTATTTACTACTGACCTGAGTAAGGTATTTTACATAAAAGATGTTTACATATAGTCCACAAGAGAAAACAATAGTTGAATTTATAAAAATGACCCTGTTCAAAAGTTTACATACACGGGGGTGAAAGTATATATATATAGTATACTGTATTTTCCCAGATGGGTATTCAGATTTTTTTTTTATAGGTTTAAAGGAGGGCGCGACCAACCACTGAACTATAGTAACCATGGTTTTTGTTTTTAATTTTAGCAAAACCACAGTACATTTTCGTAAGGGTTGTGTTGTTTTATTTTGCCTTAGCTCCCTCTGCTAACATTTGCTTAACATTTGCGAAAAGTTCTGCCAGTCAAGACTAACCAATTCATGATTTATTAGAGTTTTGTTATTGAATGGTGAATTCCGAAATAATCACTTTATTACATTGGCCAGGCAACAACAATATGAAAAAAAAACAATAAAAACATGGAGGGCAGACAGGCCACCGGGAATTCTCCTGATGCTACCAATGGCCAGTCCGCCCCTGGCAGAGCAAACCAACAACGCATCAACAGACAAGACAGAACAGGCTACTTTAGGTATGAAACAAAGCCTTTCACATTTTGACATTGTTTTAAGAAATTCAAACAATTAAAAAAGATTTGTGGCTCTTTAATGTGATTCAGTGTTATGACTGAATTGACTTACTAAACAGCAGTAATGAACTAAACACTGGAAAACAGTTATCAGTTATAGACCATACTCTGAGTGAATAAGCATTATTAGCCATACCAAAATTGCCACTTTGCACCCTGGAGTCGCTATCTGTACTTCCAGACAATGAAATAGAGAAAATAGGTTCTAGCAATAAGACTCTCTGTGACAGATAATGCCAGATGCTCAGAATTAGCTATAATCTGCACATAAAGCTCAAAGCAGCAGGCTTTCTTGATGCTTTAGATGACCTTCCTTTTCCATACAACTGCTTCCTGTTCCTGAACATCACGGCTTATCTGGTGCATCGCTCTACCAACTCATCTCACTAATTAAAAACTTTCTCTACATAATGAGAAAGATTTACTGTTTTTTTTTCCTTTGATAATTTTCCTCCACCTGATACTAAGGCCTAGCTTTTGCCACCACCTCCGGCGACACACTTTCAGTTCCTCACAGCTCTCTTTATCAAACGAATGTCAACGATAAAAAATCCCTCCGTTACCACCATATAAACAGAGCCATTTTTCAGCTCAGTGTCTGCCTTGTGGAACAGCCAAACGCTCTGACCTGCCTGCGACTCCGATGCGCTGTTGCTGCTGTATAATCACGCTTGTTTTACAGGGCGAGAGGCTGATGCAGAGAGTCGAGGATTTATTCCTGACATGGCGGCTTGTGCTCCGCTGTCAAACGTTTTGACAGAGCTAATAGTGTGCATTAGAGGCACAAATCTGCGGGTGTAAACCCAGGCAATTCTCATTACCCTGCAGGGCCAGCCAGGTCTCTTTGTTATTCATTAAAAATGAAAAGGGGACTTGCCTGGAAGCATTTGGCAGTTGTTATGACAGATTATTTACCTTGCAAAGTCTTCTTGCAGGGGAGAAATATGAGGGTACTCTGATATGTGGCGTCTAGCCGAAACAGTGTGAAAAAGTGCAAGTTGAAGCTAGTGTGGTGTTTTAGTGGAACTCGTAATGTGACTTCCTTCACTTAAAAGTTGACAGAATTCTCAAAATAAGATGAAATGTCAAAAAAGTCTGAGCTTTTTGTTTTGTAGTTCTGAAGTCTGAAATATACGTTTTCATTCATTTTTCATTGCACTCGTGCAGCCCTGAAGGGCACACTAACCTGTCGTTCCAAACGAAAGTGAGCAACTGAATTCTTTCCTGAAGGCCGTTGGCAAAGTAAAAATCATTGGTCACTTTAAGAAAGTAATTTTGCCATTTATAAACCTGGCTGGCAAGTCCTCGGATTTATTTTAAAACCTGAGGTCATTTTAGAAACTAGAATCTTTTTTTATTTTAAAAAGGCCAATTGCTGCTGTACACCCAAACGCTGTCAATGGGAAAAAATATTTACATGTTTGTTTCATGGTTTTACCAAATGCAGTACACAAACCTTCAAAAACTTGAACTGCTTGAGCATGTCTGCTATTTTCTCAGCATTTCGTCCCTCATTGAGGAAGTCCAGCTCTAGAGGCATGTTCTTTTTGGCTTCTTCCACCAGCCACATGAAGGCAAAATCTGGAAACAACCGGTGGACAACCTGAAGGAGAAACTGTAACAGACACACTTTTAGTTATGATGTTATAATTTACAAACTCTTTTCGGGGTCTGATCAAGATATATGATCAATATATATTTACATTTTATGTAATTTTATTTTATTGTTTATTATTTATTTTTCTGGCATGATAAAACTATTTGTGACCCTGGACTTTTTTTTTTTTTAGATTTATACATCATCTGAAAGCTGAATAGATACGCTTTCGTTGATGTATGGTTTGCTAGGATAGGACAATATTTGATACACCTATTTGAAAATCTGGAATCTGAGGGTGCAAAATAATCAAAATATTGAGAAAATTGTCTTTCAAATTGTCCAAATGAAGTTTTAGGCAATGCATCTTACTAATCAAAAATTAAGTTTTGATATATTTATGACAGGAAATTTACAAAATATCTTCATGGAATATGATCTTAACTTAATATCCTAATTTTGACACATAGAGTGTATTTTTGGCTATTGCTACAAATATACCCATGCTACTTAAGACTGGTTTTGTGGTCCAGGGTCACATTTTATATAACATACATGCAATTGATAAAGTACAATCAGTCAGTCAGTTGCAAAACAAACCACAAAAACAGTGATGCAGACTCTGACGGGAAGCAAAAAAAAAAATACTAAACATTTTACAGTCTCTGGAAAATGTATGTATACTTGCACACCTGTATAATGCATTGAACTGAAGTCCAGACTCTGAATAAGACCTGGCCGTAATAGAGTAATTATATGTGATACAAATGAAATTGTAGGTGCATGGACAAATGGCTATTTGCAATAGAATGAATGAATAAAACTGTTGGTTGAATGATGGATTCTATTTTTTAAACACTAATGGGAGGTGAATAGGCCCCTAGACGGATCGAGCTATACATGGGCGTGTGACAATGACAAAGCGTGTGAATTAGGCATCAGAAGCCCGGCATCGGCAGCCCTGCTCCCTTGGTAATTACCTCCATCACAACAATGTCCTTGGAGCTTTGGCGCTGGACCTTGGGATGTTGTACCTTCACTGCCACCGTCCTCCCATCTGGAAGTACCGCTTTGTGGACCTGAGCGAGGGAGGCGGCCCCTTGAGGCTTTTCCTCAAACTGGATGAAAAGATCGCTGAGCTGAGGAGAGAATTTTATTTAAAGGTTAGAAAACTGGAAAGAGGCAGGAAGTCTATCTTACTGGAATGCCGTAGGTGTTTTGACACTGAAAAACAAGCAGGCAGTGGTTTAAATGGCACTTTTATCCAAAGAAACTTGCTGTAAACTCATGGGCGAATTCAGGAAGCTAGTAAAAAAGGAAACTGTACTGCAAGTTTAGCAGTTTTGGCTTTGCAGTGTTCCAGGGTTAAAACAATTCATTTATGAAATTTAATATACTTTTCTAGAATCTTAACCATTTTTAAGCCAATCTTTTGTATTTTTAGAGATAAGATTTTCTTATTTTGCCTAAATATCATATTTATTTAATTTGGTACTGCCCAGAAGATGTTTCCCAGAAGACAAAATAAGTTAGATGTACCCTGATATTTAAAAATTTGTCCTTCCCTCCTGCTCTTAATGCATTGTGTTTCCTTCTGAAGCATCAGTGAGCATTTAAACCTTCTGTAATAGTTGCATATGAGTCCCTCAGTTGTCCTCAGTGTGAAAAGGTGGATCTCAAAATCATACAGTCATTGTTGGAAAGGGTTCAAATACACAAAAACGCTGAAAAACCAAAGAATATGTGGGACCTGAAGAATTTTTCTGAAGAACAGCAGGTAGTTTAACTGTTCAAGACAAACAAGGGACTCATGAACAACTATCACTAAAAAAAAAAAAAAAAGCTGTGGATAGATTCACACATGAAGTATTATGAATCAAGTGTATGTAAACTTTTGAAATTCAACTATTATTTTCTCTTGCAGACTATATGTAAACATCTCTTATATGAAACATCTTATTCAGGTCAGTACTAAATAAAAAATAACATGCATTTTGTATGATCCCTCTTATTTTGGTAAAATAATTTACATTTTGCAGATTCTGCAAGGTGTATGTAAACTTATATGTCCAATAAAATGATTTTAGCAACATACTTAGCCTCTTCACTTCCATCTAAACTTGAACAAATCAAATGCATTAAATGGCTCTCTTTCTAACACTTCTCCAAAAATGTGGTATACTACATGTAAATACTGTCTACAAAGAAATATGATATTCAACAAGGAACAAATCATTTAATTGCCAGTTCAGTTATAACAGCGGGGGAAATTATGTTGAGCAGGGTGTAAGCAGGGCATCTTGTAAATGCAGTTGGTGAAAAATAGCATGACTGATCAGTATGCCACTTTTTTCCTGCGATGCCAACTGCAATGAATATTCAACACTGACACAACAGGGGCAGTGGAAGGGGATGCCAAGAGGAAGTGACAAATTTCTCGTTTGTGTGTGCACAAGAGGAGTTAACCATAAATAAATACTCCAAAAGGAATATCAAGCTGTTCTGCTCCAAAACAACATATTTCCAAATGTGTTTCACAGCTCCTGGAGAGACAAAAATGATGTATGTGCTGTTAAAAAAAACAAGTAATAGTGGACCTTTCAACATCGACTGGCAAGAAATCCTAGCTTTCACACAATTAACATCACCTGGCAACCTCTAACAAGAGTGCAGCAGATGAAGGTCAACTCAAATTCGGTTGTTCTTTTCAAAGCTCTTAAAGGATTAGTTCACTTTCAGAACAAAAAATTACAGATAATGTACTCACCCCCTTGTGATCCAAGATGTTCATGTCTTTCTTTTTACAGTCGTAAAGAAATTATGTTTTTTGAGGAAAATATTTCAGGATTTCTCTCCATATAATGGACTTCTATGGTGCCCCCAAGTTTGAACTTCCATAATGCAGTTTAAATCCAGCTTCAAAGGGCTCTAAACGATCCTAGCCAATGAAAAAGGGTTTTATCCAGTGAAACGATCTGTCATTTATCTGTCATCTAAACAAATTGACAATTTATATACTTTTTAAGCTCAAATGCTCAAATTGTCTCTGCAATGCACATGCGTAGTCTGTGTGATCCGGGTCAGTACAGTTAGGGTATATCGGAAAACTTCCATCTCGTTTTCATCTTTAACTTCAAAATCGCCCTGCAACGCTGTTTTACCTTTTTTGAAAAGGGCGTTTGATCTCACTTTGTAAACACTGGGTTGCTACTTCTGCAGCGATGTAGGACTATTTTGAAGCTGAGGAAGAAAACGAGATGGGAGTTTTCTGACATACCCTAACTGTATTGACCCGGATCACACTGCAGAGATGAGACAAGGCGAGCATTTGAGGTTAAAAAGTATATAAATTATGAAATGTTTCAAAAATAACGATCGTTTTGCAACATAAGACCCTTCTTCATCGGCTGGGATCGTTTAGAGCTCTTTAAAGCTGCATTTAACCTGTATTTTGGAAGTTCAAATTTGGGGGCATCATAAAAGTCCGCTATATGGAGAGAAATCCTGAAATGTTTTCCTCAAAAAAAAGTACATTATTACATTGAGTACATTATCTGTAAATTTTTGCTCTGAAAGTGAACACTTTAGCCTTTAAATTGACTTAAAATACATATATAATAGCAATGAAGTAATAATCATTTGTTCAAATAATGTATCAAAAGCAAGCAATTACGGCTTTATTGAATAAAACTGTTAAAATACATAATGCATTATTAACAATAGAATGTATTACGCATTGTGATAAATGACTGCAGAGGGCACCAACGGCGTGACGATTGTTTTAACATTTTACGGCGTGATTTAATCTTTTTTTTTTTTGAAACTGCGATGAACAGTTAGAATGGTGAAAAAGATATTGAGGTATTCTCCTGTGGGTTTATAAATCTGAAGAAATGAAGGACGTTGCGTTCCTAGATGAACAGTAGGCTATAATAAACCCAAAACCAAATGGAGTTTGAGATGTACCATTTGTGAATTCAAACTAGAATTATGCTTTATTATAATTTTAAATGGGTTTATACATCATGCAGCCTTGAAAAACGGTCTAATAATGCGTCTAATAGATTCTTGTCCATGTAATGCGCCACTTCCGGTATTTTGCCAGTTATTCGATATGGGCAAAATGCCTGTTTTTTTTCCGTGACAGCCCTCGACTTCGCATAAAGAGTATTTGGGAATCACAGGCTCTTGACACGCAAACTGTAGGAGATTAAATTATACTACAGAAAGACCTCATTTTGTTCAATATTTATGTGTAAAGCAATCCTATAGTTCTATATGATGAGCTTAGTGAAAATTCTCATCCAAGATGTGGCCAGAATTAATGGAAATCAATAATAAATAAAAAAAGTATATTACACTACTAAATTATACATGTATCTCTGTACTTGTGTATAATTTTGTGTGCCTTTGATTTGCTGCTCAGCAATATGCAAACCAAACCTGTGAACACTAGTCAGGTCTTGTGTTGTTTAACTAAAGGTACTCCTTATGAAGCCCATCTAATGAAAATATCTGAGCTGTAAAAATGGCAAGTTAATCTGCATTAAAGGTCTCGTTTGTTCGTAATGAGCCCAAAAATTGGCAGCTCGATTTGGAAGCAGCCAAATTCCAAAAACAAAATTAAGAAAATGGAGTGAGCGGCTCAGACACATCTGATGACTAAGTTAGCAGATTTGATCATCATCCAGGTTGGACGTCTGCCATCTGTGTCAGCTGAGCGGCGTGGGGTGGACCAGAGAAACCTCCAGAGAGAGAGAGAGAGGGGCATGATGCCAGGGTCTGCTGTCTCAGGTGAAGGACCATTGAGAAACAGACACTTCTCACCTTATGCATTCACCCAGAAATTTCCCCTGCAAATGGCTGTAATCCAGCCTGTTGCTGTCTGGACAGCACCCAGGATGATAAGTATGAGTAACATGCAAAACAACAGAGCATAAGGTGGCTGTGAGAATGTGAAACTTTTTAGTGACACAACCGGATAACAATAGAGCTTCTTTGTGTCATGATTAGTTCACTTCCAGAATAAAAAAATACTGATAATTTACTCGCCCCAATTGTCTGTCTTTCTTCAGTCGAAAAGAAACTCATTTGAAACTGTCATTTTCTAAAAAACAAATGTAAATACTTTTTAAGTACAAATGCTTGTCTTGCACTAGCTCGACTTTATGCATTACATAGTCACGCTGGACAGGTCACATGTGACAAAGGCAGAAGTACCAATCCAGTGTTTACAAAGCGAACGTGCAAAGAAAGTCAACCCTACCTTTTTGAACCGAAGATGAACAACTAACCGCACATGACTTTTTTCTATGTGTTTGTGCAATGCGTGAAGATGTGCATGGCAGAGCTAGTGCAAGATGAACATTTCTGGCCTCTGAAGCTGCATTGAAATGTAATTTGCACCTTCAACCCGTTGGCCACTATTAAAGTCCACTACATGAAGAAAAGCATGTTTTCCTCAAAATCTCTTTCGACTGAAGAAAGAAATACATGAACATCTTGGATGACATGGGGATGAGTAATTGATCAGGATTTTTTTTATTCTGTAAGTGAACTAATCCTTTAAGATTTTCCAGTTCCTGGCAGAGATAACTCTATATATAAATGATATACAGAAACACCCCATTTCTGAAGCAGAAATGAATACTTTTACTTGTGCAAACTTCTCATTGGCTTCTTATGTCCTTGCATTCTAAGTTTTAGATATTAGCTTATTATTATTCTTCTGAATGTACTGACTCGAGTTTTCTAGATCTTTTCTAACAAATTCAACGTTTCCTGTAGCAGACCTCTGAACAGTCCCAAATTCCTGTAGACTTTTATCCAAGGGTGTAACTTTTTCATTTATTAATCCCTATAGTATATTTAAGCTACAACAAATATTCCTATAAATAGGTTAATACATGCTAGCAACATGTAGCAACATGCTAAACATCCTACAAACAGAATAGCAACAGCTATCAGTATCTTAAAATACTAGCAATGCTTACAAACATAAAATATCTAAGAACATTCTAATATGTATTTTTGATGTGGCTTATTGGCGGTTTGTTGAAGTCTAATGGGGTCTGAGGTAGCCTAATATGTCTGATATAGTCTGAATTTGAATTGGTCTATCTGGCTTGTATTGAGTTTGTCTGAACAAAAACTTTCAAGCTTTTAAGCTTTCAGACTTTCAGACTAAAGTTTGTCACTATTTTATCAATGTTCTTTGTTTCAAAATTTGATAGTACCATCACTGTCTATTCAGAGTCAGAAAGCTCTTGGATTTCATCAAAAATATCTTAATTTGTGTTCCGAACAAGAACGAAGGTTGTACAGTTTTGGAACGACATGAAGGTGAGTAATTAACGACAGAATTTCCAGTTTTGGGTGAACTATCCCTTTAATGGATTTCAGACCTTTGACTGTCCATCCTCAAAAGGAAGGACCAGTAATACATTGCAGATGCACTTTTGAATACAATAATCATTATATAGTCTGTGAACAGACTGGTGGTCACTATCTGAAACTGAGAGCATCCCTATAGATACAGTTGCAATCAAAATTATTCAACCCTCCAGAAATTGCAGTACTTTAAAAATACAAGCTTTTCTGAATTTGAATTGGCTTGTTTTGAGTTTGTCTGAATAAAACTTTCAAGATTTCAAGCTTTTCAGCTTTCAGACTAAAGTTTGTCATCGCACTTTCCAACACTAACATGTTCTATGTAGTTATCATTTCTTTCCACTTTTTTCTTCAACGCAGAAGTAAGCCTATGGGCTTCCGTTTCATTATCCGATATAGAGAAATAACGAGAAGAATAACAACGTGCAGTAAACAATAACTGTTTGCACTTGCACTGTGTTTTCACAATTAAGATAATACATTAAAATAATGTGGTGAGACACCAATTTGCAATATCAAACAGCAAAATGAGCAAAATGGCCACAGCCGCTCTTACGGTAATATATGGCCAGGTTTTGACTATCAGGATAAAGTCTAGCACGCTTTGGAGCCTTTCCAAGAAAGTCACCTTAGAAAATAATAGACTGTCTGACCATCATGTAAAATGTTTTTACTGGCTAAAGGCAGGATTATCTGAAATAGCTTCTACCACAATAATAGACTGGCTCATTTAAATAACCACAGCAGGTCAGTCCAAAATTGTACAGACAACACAGAAATGCATGGAAATGTCTGTAGACACTGTGATTAGAACATCCTGTCTGTCCAACAGTAAGAAGAACCAATTGTTTCAAAGACAAACTATGGTAAACAGAGCAAAATAAACAGATCTGCTCCAGGATGTCTAGTTTATTTGCTACTAAGTGCCTCAAAATATTTCAAGCCACTAACCTGGTAAACTTTGACCTTTGACTTTATGGACTTAAAGGGATAGTTTTGCCAAAAATGAAAATTCTGTCATTAATTACTCACCCTCATGTCATTCCAAACCTGTAAGACCTTTGTTCATCTTCGGAACACAAATTACAATTTTTAATGAAATCCAAAAGCTTTCTGACTCTGCATAGACAGCAAGGCAACTCGCATGTTTAAGGCCCAAAAAGGTAGTAAGGACATTTTTTAAATGTTCATGTGACATCAGTGGTTCAAACTTAAAGGGGGGGTACAATGGTGCTTCAGAGTTGTTTACAGTGTTAAAGAGTTGGATTCTCATGCTAAACATGGCCAAAGTTTAAAAAAATTATTTAGACGAATGATGGAGAATTTCTTTGCCGAAAATCTTACTTCCGGGTTGGTACAAGTTTTGACTGTTTTTTTTTCGATCGTGGCTTTAATGACGTAGACAATGGTGGAACTCCTTATATGAGCATTTCTCCCTGAAAAGCGTGCCCGCGCCCATCAACGCGGTTTATTTGGCTGCAGTGCTGCAAGGGATTTACTCAGAAAGAATGTCTCTAAAGAAGTGTGGTTTTGTTTGTGAGGCAAAGATTCCCGAAGAACCCAGTGTTACGTGAACAGTGGATGCAGTTCCTTTTTCCAGGGCAGCAATGGAGTTTTGCAATTGTGTGTTTGCTGACGAACGATTCATATACAAGGCCGCTGGATTTGCACATTGTTTGATACTGAAAGATGGAGCGGTCCCAGCTATAAAAGATCCCAGTCATGATTCAAAACAGCAGATGGTAAGTGATGTCTGTTTTATTGGCAATCCCAGCGCAAGTGATGGTCGAATTTAGCTCCGCCCACGGCACGCCTCCAGAAGCTCGGCTTTTTCCGGAGAAAATCGTATCGTAACAAAAGCTGTATTTTTCTTTTAAAAATATGATAAAACTAAAGACTTTTTGGAGATAATAAGGATACAGTACTACTCTATAGGTCCTCAGGATTAACATGAGATTAGGTGAAACTGTGAATGTTATGTACCCTTTAATGTTATGAAACTACGAGAATACTTTTTGTGCACGAAGAAAACAAAAAGAATGACTTTATTCAATAATTTCTTTGGTTGAACCACTGATGTCACATGGACTATTTTATTGATGTCCTTACTACCTTTCTGGGCCTTGAATGTGACAGTACCATTGCTGTCTATGCAGGGTCAGAAAGCTCTCGGATTTCATCAAAAAATATCTTAATTTGTATTCCGAAGATGAACGAAGGTCTCATGTATAGCAAAACAATTCAGCCCCCTTCAAAATAGTTTTACAGCAACACCGCTGGACTCAGAGTCAGCAGGTGGACATGGTTGGTGTCACCCATCCAAACTCAAGTGTTTTTTGTACACAGACAACCTGTCTGATTAGGATAATGTGAACCTGACCATAGCTAGTTGCTCAGAGGGACCTCCCAGCGCTCCCGAGGCACCTCTCCTGCATATGACTAGCACTTGCCACTGCATGAGTTATGCAACCTTATCTCTGGGAGAGCTCTCATTACGCCATAGCCATGCAGATGATTTTTTTCTGTGTGTGATTTGACATATAAAACTTTTGACACAAAAATGGCTGATTTTTACCTTTATATTCCATTTATACTGCGATTTTACACTATATATAGTGTGTTGCTTTATACAATGACAGTTTAACCATCATTCTATGATGTAAGAGTCAAGCAAGATCCTGTATCACACGTAGGGCCCCTGCTGAGTCACTTCTTTAGCGTCTGTCATTCAAAGCCTGGAGGGGGCGGGGCTATGAGAAGGCCCCTCCCACCCCAGCTCCATTCTTCTCACAGTGAGACAAGAATAATGGAAGCAATTAGCTACAGCAGAGGTCAAGATGGAATCCCTAGAGAGCTGTAGTCATTAGACTAGCCTGTCTCTTGTCATATGCAATATGCTCACCCCACGGTACTACAACAGCGTTCGCTACAGGAGCCGCTGTATCAAACCTCAATCGTGCGCTAATTCCCTCTGGAGTTGCGTTTCAATATGTCCAGCGTGGCATGCAAAGCACAGGTCTGGCATTTGTATTTTCGTAGCATTTCGCCTCACTGTCCTTTCTCATTTTTGTCATTTTGTTTTTGCCCGAGCGTTCACGCAGTTGACCCAGTTTGTCCTTTCTGAAATGATCAGATAATCAGAGTTTTGTCTCTTTTTTCGTGCGAGCTTATCTAAAGCCACAGATGACTGGGAGCACAGATCAGCCAGTGCCTGCGATGGCCTGATAGCACAGCGTGACCTCTGACCTCCCGCTGAGCAGCCGGAGCCATTATTGTGCCTCACTGTAATCACAGTCAGCTGAGACTGCCGCAGAGGGGATACACAAACAGAGGAGATGCTGGTGTGAGCGGCCCGCAAAACAACTAAAGCCTGCCTACTGACTGACCAATGAGGCTGTGACATTTATTCAACTGTTAACAAATTATGATGTGCAGACCTGAATAAAAATAAATAAAATAAAACTAAATAAAATAAAATAAAAGTCACATTTATTTATATAATGTTTAAAAGCAGGTATAAAAGCTCTAAAAAAGCTTACTGACCAATGAGGCTGTGACATTTATTCACCTGTTAACAAATTTTGATGTGCAGAACTGATAAAAATAAAAAAATAAAAAAATAAAGTAAATACAAATTTTAAATAAAATAAAAATACAATTTTAATTAAAAATGCAAGTAAATTAAAATTAAATAATATAAATACAATTTTAAAATAGAACTTAAAAAATAATGCACACACAGGTATAAAAGCTCTAAAAATGCCTACTTACTGACCAATGAGGCTATGACATTTATTCACCTGCTAAACAAATTTAGATGTGCAGAACTGAATAAAATAAATAAAATAAAAATTATAATAAATATAAAATAAAATAAAATTAATTAAAAATAAAATAATATAAATACAAATTTAAAATCAAAATGTAAGAAAATAATAAATTAAATTAAATTAAATAACCTTTATTTATATAATGCCTTTTTACAATACAGTTTGTTCACAGCAGCTTTACAGGGAGAGACAGGAAAAAAAAGATTTAATGATGCAAAAAGTTCAATTCTACTGTAAAGCAGGTATAAAATCTCTGAAAATGCCTACTAATTGACCAATGAGGCTGTGACATTTATTTACCTGTTAACAAATTTAGATGTGCAGAAATAAATAAAATAAATAAAATAAAATAAAAATAATCTAAATACAAATTTAAAAAAAAAAGAAATAAATAAACTTTAAAAATACCAAATTTAGATGTGTGGAACTAAATAATAAAATTAAATAAAATGAAAAATAAAACAAATACAATTTATATCATGCTTTATAGAATACAGTTCACAGCAGCTTTACAGGGATAAACAGGAAAATAATGAGTCAATGATGCAAACAAAAATCAATTCTGCTCTAAAGCAGGTATAAAAGCTCTAGAAATAAAATAAAATTACAAATAAAATAATAACTAAATAAAGAAGAATATAATTAATAATATAATATAACGGAATTCCTCTCATT
This sequence comes from Cirrhinus molitorella, assembly GCA_033026305.1. Taxonomy (NCBI): domain Eukaryota; kingdom Metazoa; phylum Chordata; class Actinopteri; order Cypriniformes; family Cyprinidae; genus Cirrhinus; species Cirrhinus molitorella. Next base: position 26,329,611 of record CM065135.1, on the reverse strand, counting down.
TATTATACACCAGGTGAAAATTTAAGTGCTTAGAAAAGTAATAGCCTCAACCTAAGCAAACTTTAAAAATATGCTGTGTGCTTTAGCTTTAAATGTAGTTTTAGCTTTAGATTTTGATAAACTACTCACCAGCCTCTCTGAAACTAATAGCACAACCGAAAAGATCAATCGCATATAAATGTGAGTTTGTGAAACATGGAATTAAGCAGATTTCTGCATGAATACTTCCTAATAAATATTCCGGGTACGTGTGTGTATCTGTATGCATGTTTAAAATACCTTAGGTATCTTAGATGGCAAAAAAATAACTCACTATATCCACATACTGACAACCTGCACTGAATCAAATGAAGAGAGGCCTTACTTTACCGCACTAAAATCACATTACTGTGCATCTCACAGCATTCACTGCCGATAAAACCAAGAGTTTTCTTTTGCAGCAATGCCCATTAACATTTTTATAACAAAGTTTTCCATTATTCTTTTAGAAAAATCCTTTTTTGTGGACAGTTATTATTCATCCTGCTGAGAACGCCAATCTTATCTTAATTACACAAATACAAAAACTTGTTCACCAGCATAAAACGGCAACAGTTGAGCATTCCTGTTTAAATGCAAACTGAAATAATGTATTATGGTTTCCACAAAAATATAAAGCAGTACAACTGTATAAAAACAAATGTTTCTTGAGCACCAAATCAACATATATGACCCTGTACCACAAAACCAGTCATAAGGGTCCATTTCTATGACAAAATTGACACGTATACATCATCTGAAATGTGAATAAGCTTAAATCTAAAAAATCAGAGGGTGGAAAAAAATATCTAAATATTGAGAAAATCGCCTTTAAATTGTCCAAATGAAGTTCTTAGCAATGCATATTACTAATCAAAACATAAGTTTTGATATATTTATTGTAGGAAATTTACAAAATATTTCCATGGAACATGATCTTTATTTAGTATCCTACTGATTTTTGGTATAGTATGGTATGGTAAAAGAAAAATGTATAGTTTTGACCCATATTGTTGCCTATTGCTACAAATATAACCATGTTAACTTACGACTGGTTTTGTGGTCCAGGGTCACATATTAGAATGATTTCTTAAGGATCATGTGACACTGAAGACTAAAGTAATGGATTCATTCCTCTTCCTTCAATCTTCCTGGATTGCAGATTCAAGTGAGTGGCATTTCAGTGTTAACCTGTCCAGAAAGGAATTAACCTATTTGCTCTGTGACTTTATCTTTAAACTAACAGAGGTGATCAAGATGCACTCAAGATGAAAGTCAGCTCGACTCAGGAGTGAATTTGTGCTCTCTGAGGGGGATGTACTCGAAAGAAGCACAAGGCAACATATCGCGTTTGTCACCTTCTCTTCTCCCCCCTCCCTGCCGCCGCAATCCACAAATAAAGAGCGACAAACCACTTAAATTCTTCCCTTGCCATCGCCTGTACTTTTGTGAAATTATAGGGGAAGCAACAAAGGCAAAGGAGCTGTCTCCCATGCTGAGCTCCACTGGAGACAGGGCAGCTGGAAATGTGTGCACTATTTTCTGTCCTAAAATCATAGAATGTTCCCAGGCGGGCAGAGCTGCAGATTCAGCCCTTTTCCTGAGATCTTCAGGGTCAGCATCCTAGATCTTCAAGGCAGAGAAGCCGTGGGGTCACGAACAATACAGGAGCATTTTACACGAGTGACACCACACTGTGTTACCACCAGCACACACGCTTGGGAGCGCATTAGACAGACAGTCGCTCGGCAGTTCACCTACAAACTTTAGAAATCACTTCCATCAGCTCACATTTCTGTAGCCACTGATAAAAGAAAAGAGCCCAGAAGCCACGGACATATGGGAATGGGTATCAGTGCGCAGGTGCGTAGGTCTATGCATGACCAAAAAGTTCAGACCGCTAATTTGCGTTACCAACATGATTGACAGCTCAATTGACTGCACAATCACCATTTTAGATTTGACTTTTAATGGTTGACACTATGTGCAAATCTCCATGTGCTCTCCTGAAGTTTTCTCTCAATTTCTTAAAATTAGCTAAAGCTTTAAAACAAACAATGAAATTAGTTTTTGCATACACTACCAGTCAAATGTTTTTGAACAGTAAGACTAAAATTGAAAATTGATTTTTATTTGAATATGTTTTAAAATGTAATTTATTCCTGTGATTTCAAAGCTACATTTTTAGTTTCACTACTCCGGTCACATGATCCTGAATTCATTCTAATATTCTGATTTGCTGCTCCAAAAACATTTATTATTATTATTATTATTATATATAAAACAATATTGACTCCAAGCTTTTGAATGGAATAGTGTATAATGTCGCAGAAGCTTTTTTTTTTTTAAGATAAATGCTGACCTTTGAATTTTTCTATTGATAAAAGATAATGATATTAGAATGATTTCTGGAAAAAAAAAAAAAACACGTGACAATGAAGACTGGAGTAATGATGCAGAACATTTATATTTAATCACAAGAATAAATTACATGTAAAAAATTATTCAAATAGAAAACATTTATTTTGAACAGTAAAAATATTTCACATTTTTACTGTTTTTGCTGTACTTTGGATCAAACAAATGCAGGCTTGGTGAGCAGAAGCGACTTTTAAAAAAAAAAACATCAAAAATCTTACTGTTCAAAAACTTTTGACTGGTAGTGTACATCTGAATCTAGTTTGTAACACTTTAAATTGCATTAATGTATTGTGAACATAAATAAAATGGTGAATAACAGATGAAAATGTTCTAAATTAAAATTAACAAAGATTGACAAATACAGCTGAAATGTTCTTAATTGTTAAAGAATTAATATTATATTTTATTATATTATATTATAATTAAATAATACTAATATTCTTTCCTAGGTTACTTAGTGGTAAACCAATATATGAGTTGGATTATTATATTAAATGTCTGATTAATTTGACAAAACTTGCCATTTTAAGATAAACAGGCATTGGGTAAATTGTTTAATATTCCAATATTTGTTATTTTAAAATTAACTGTAACTGGACGTAAACCGAAATGATCCAGTCTGATGTCATTATTATTCACAAGTATTCATAAGTAATGTTTACACATACCTCTGTTTAAAAGTCTAGGGATGGTTAGATTGTTAGATTGACATTTTTGAAAGTCTCTTATGCTCACCAGAAAATGCTTATAAATACAGTAAAAACAAAAATTGTGAAATATATATATATATTTATTTAATTTAAAAAAGCAGCATTTATTTGCTACCTGATCTCATGACAAAAACATACCTGTGGGAACTTTTCTGCAAGATGCGAAATACGTACCAATAAGTTCATTTCCCTGCAGTTTCCAACAGAAATGAACACTTAGAGGTGGTAATACAGCGAGCACTTGTGATCGTTTTTGTACACAGTTATGATTACAGCTCCATGGGAGCACGGAACTGGACTCAAGATGCATAATCCTTGAGTACGAATCCCGTGAAAAACATGACTCACGACAAACAAGCTAAACAATGAAAGATCGAAAAACAAGCTAAAACGGCTTGCTTGCGATTGCGTTTTTACATCACATTCACTTTTGTCAGGTTCAGGTGTAGTTCAGATGGTACGTTATTCTAAAATTTCATAGAGCATTAGTTATAGCACCACTCAATGGATATTTCAAGTCAGAAAAATGGCGACACATACAAAACCAACATCACATAAAACATAGCTTATGTACGTTCATCTGTTCCAGGAGAAAAACAGAACACTCACTCAGTGAGCATTTCACATCGAATATGTCATGAAACATACATGACACTACATATTTTGCGTCTTCCGTAAACTTTTCCGTAAAGTATGTAGGCAGGTCATTTTCATTTTTTGGTTACAATATACTATTATATAGATATGTTTAACATCTAATTAAGCAAATTACTATTCTATATTCTATGAATCTAAAATGATTTGCAAACATTTGTACACACCTCAAATTGTTATATGCAAAATGCTTACTTTTTAGTTATTTTCAATATATATATATTGACTTATCAGTGCTTATATACAAAAGAACTACACTTGACAAATGAATATCCACTATTACCTACAATTACTAATGAGATCATGTCAATATATTGACCACCGATTGAGACCATGAAGCACTGAATGAAATCCCGATCACCTGCTTTGAAGCCTACAACACAGAATCTCCTGGGAAACGAGTCACCAGGGTCTTGTTTGCATTGTCACTATCACAGTCTCATTCCCTCACTTCCTTTATCTTTATCTCTCCGTCTCAGGTTTCAGGGACGGGTGAAGAGCATCTTCAAGTGCTTCTTCTAAGAGGCTTCCTTAAGAGGGGCCACTGAACTGCATGCAGTTGAAGCCTCTAGAGCAAAGAGTGAAAAGAGAAAAGCATAGACACAGGAGAGAATTGATTATGCCTGGTCTAGCGCTAACTGCCACTGTGCCCAGCTCTCACGAATCCCATTCAACTAATTGCGCAATAATTGCTCACAATGAAAGACCATCTTGAAATCAAGGTCTTGCCAGAGTGACTCCACAAAAGACTTCTTTTTCTTTCCACACGTTCTTCTCTGAGGTACTCGTTTAAATTTCTATGTGGGGCGCTGTGAATAAAACATAACATATTGTGAGCGATCGCAACAGCTAATTTGCCAAACTCTCTATAGACTGCGGAAACTCCCCAAGGAAGGTGTTACTCATTTTTCTGGCAGTCTGCAAGCTTGTGAATCTCTCGGCTGCGGGCTGAAACGCCGCTCGTAACGTCTGACAGGCCTCTCATTCACATGGCGGCACTGAAACGACACCGCAGGCCCTCGGGGAGCTCACTCACGCACCCGCATTGGGAAAAGTGACGCTCCCAAAGGCTTCCAATCACCAACCGCATATGCCATGACATACATTACCCTGCCGCTGCAGCACTGACAGTCCAGACTCCTTGCGGCCATTACATCTCTAGCTTCCTGCAAAGAACAACTTGGAGCAAGCATGATGACTCGGAAAGGTTGCAGACAGGGGTAATTGCATGATGCAAGCAATTATAAAACTCAAGCACGTCCTGAAGAATGAGGATGCAAAGATTTTGGAAGGTCCAGATGGGCAGCAACAGAACCAGACATCGGTTTGAAAAAACAATCGTGAGGGCTGTGCGTTTCTGCAGCCTGAGGGGCCGCTGTGATGAACACTGACGTTTTTACAAGGAGCGTTTAAGACCCAAATGTTTCATCTGGGAGGTTTAAAAAGCAAATTAACTCAGATCTCTAGCCCTGGGGCAACTGGCTAATTTGATTTGGTGTGGAGGTGGAATGCCGCTTGGGTCGCTGTACATTTTTTGCTACTGTGTAGGAACAGTACTAGGAACCAATTTGCAGGTACTAACATTTTGGGGCTTTTTACTAATTTTATTAATAGAGACTGTAGTGAGTAAATTATTAAACTTACTGTAAATTACTAGGGAGAGGACTGGAAATAAATGAAGATATGACACAGGCTAGAAACGGCATTAGTGCTAAAAATAAAAAACAGAACTTAAAGGGTAGTTCACCCAGTACTTTTTATGATGAATGGATGCACTTTATTGGACTTCAAAATGTCAGCACCCATTCACTTCCATTATAAAGCTTGGACTAGCCAGGACATATTTTAATATAACTCCGATTATATTTGTCTGAACGAATAAAGTCATATACTACTAGAATGGCTTGTGGGTTCATTTTTGGATGAACCATCCCTTTTATCAAATGAGATGAAATACCTTACAATGGCACCATATACAGTTAAAGTCAAAAGTTTACATACGCCTTGCAGAATCCGCAAAATGTCAAATTTTGGTGTCATACAATTTTTTTATTTAGTACTGACTGAATAAGATATTTTACAAAAAAAAAAATACAAATAAAATACATATAGTCCACAAGAGAAAATGTGTTCTGAACAGTTAAAATGCCAGCTGCTCTTCAGAAAAGACCTTCAGGTCCCACAAATTATTTGGTTTTTCAGCATTTCTGTGTATTTGAACCCTTTCCAACAATGGCTATATGATTTTGAAATTCATCTTTTCACACTGAGGACCACTAAAGGACTCATGTGCAACTATTACAGAAGGTTCAAAAGCTCACTGATGCTTCAGAAGGCAAAACGATGACTTAAGAGACAGGGGTGTAAACTTTTGAACTGAATGAAGATGTGTACATTTTTCTCATTTTGCCTAAATATCTTTTTTTTTTTTTCATTTAGTACTGCCCTTCAGAAGCTGCAGAGGCAGAAGACAAAATAAGTTAAATTTACCCTGATCTTCAAATTCAAAAAGTTTTTAGTTGGAACCTTCTGTAATTTTTGAACAGGGTCATTTTTATTTAACTATTACTTTCTCTTGTGAACTATATAAAAATGTCTTTTATATCAAATATCTTAACCAGGTCATTACTAAATAAATAAATAACATGCATTTTGTATGATCCCTCTTATTTTGGTAAAATAATAAACATTTTGCAGATTCTGCAAGGTGTATGTAAACTTTTGACTTCAAAAGTACTGAATTAGTGAAAGCAACACACTCAGTATCTATAGAGATAATTGCTATCTCGTATTTAGCAAACTGAGCATTTTTCAAAAATTGTAAACCTTCAATTCAAGTAAGACTAACAATGAATGTATTATCAGCTTTGGCACCTTACATTTCAGTTTGAAAGTAGCCATTGCCGTGTTAAAAGTCCAGACGTGAAATGCTAATAACCATGTCAGTGGACCTTCTAATCTATAGCAGCAGTCGGCCACCGCCAATAACCTTTGTATAGCGCAGTATGAAGCCACATGGTACAGCGACCTCATTTACAATTCAAAGAGGTTCGCATTCAGCTGTGCGTTCTGGAGGATGTTTCTCATCTGCCTGCTTTCATGTTGTACGCAGTCATTTTGAAGACGTTTGGCAGGAATAATAAGAAGGTTTCTTACACAATTGCATATGTATAATCACAAGCAACATACTCTTTGTGATGATGAGCGCCATACCACTGCCTCTCCTGACACTATAATGGCTGTGGTGAGCTCACATTTCCCCTGCATCTCAGAGGTATAATTAAAACTTCTTGTAATCATTTTTCCCCTATAAGAGCCAAACACTGACTCGCCTACCATAGAAACTAGCCACATTTGAAATGCACAATGATTAACAAAAGGGCAGAGGTTTTAAATCTTCCTTCACATCACTGGGAATCACAATCATTGACTAGCTGACCCAAAAATCTTATTTTGTTTTCTAAAGTAAGTCTATATTATTCTATACTTCATGGGAATATCCATTCATATTTTCTTTTTCTGTAAAAAAAGTTTCATATCGTAATAAACCTTTTGCTGAAACATTCATTTTAGGCTCACTAGTGGAATCAGTAAGAGAGCAGCCCAGCTTGTTCACCTGCAATTATGACAAAGCGTTGTTAACGTCTTAAGAGTGCTTTTCACGTATCACCTGGGGAGTTCTTAAGTATTTCATGGATACATTGAAACACTCTGGATGTCTTAGAGTACGATATGTCAGGTTTAAAAAGTGAAAAACCAAGAAATTGCATGTCAGCATGCAGCTATTGAACGGTACCATATAGGCATGCATGAAAAGTGCCGTAATTAGTCATTACTTGTGCAGTTAAGTGCATAACCTCTTTTCAATCTACTTCAGATCTGAAAATTCAGCCTTCCCTGAGAAATGTAACAAGCCTAGAGTAAAAATTTAGGGTATTTGAGAAGACAGAGCCCCTTTTGCAGGGAAATGAGAAGATGCCTTTGACCTAAACACAGAAAGCTTGGAAATGACAGACGAGCCATAGAGCGTTGTGATTGTTTAGGATGTTAATTACACCGAAAGAAGCTGTAAAACAAGCTACAAGACTCTGCTCCATGAATAGGGAAGTAGGCACAGCTGGGACGCTTATAATCAGAGGCAGAGCGGCAAAAAAAAAGAGATTAGTGCTTTAGAGATTAAATATTATCTTTTCACAGCACTAAATAAATCAACTTCTCTTGGAGCCTCATTCACTCACACTGTCGGCTATCTCACATCACTGACCTTTTTTTTTTTTGTGTCACCTGCCTTCCGTTGGGTGTTTTTGGTATTTTATTTGAAGCAAACAGCCTTTGGAAATGTTAGATTGTCTAAGTGCAACTCTGGGTTGATGGACAGGGCGATAAGATCCTGAAAATACTGACACATGTTGAAAAGGAAAAGTTCACCCAAAAATGTGCTGTAATATCATAATGCATTCATAGTAGTCTATATACCTTCTATGCTAGACTCCAAATAATCTAATGGCTTTACATGAGAAAAAGACTAAAATTAGATTTTATTTAATTTTTTTATTTTCTTATTTACTGAAAAACTTACATTTTTGAATATCTGAAATAATTCCACAGAAGACAGTGATGCATTTTGAATAAAATGAGGACAAGAACATAATTTTCATTTTTGGATTAACTCTTCCAATATTATTCTTATATTAATGTCTTTACCTGTACAGAAGAGAAAAAAACTGTCACTCGATGTTTATTTTAAGATTTTTAACACAGATCCAATAGTTTGATACAAATGTGACCCTGGACTACCATAAGGGTACATTTTTTGAAACTGACATTTATACATCATATGAAAGCTGAATTGTTATGATAGGACAATATTTGGCTGAGATACAACTATTTGAAAAGCTGGAATCTGAGGGTGCAAAAAAATAAAATCGCCTTCAAAGTTGTCCTAATGAAGTTCTTACCAATGCATATTACTTTTCAAAAATTAAGTTTTGATACTTTTACAGTAGGACATTTACAAAATATCTTCATGGAACATTATTTTTACTTAATATCTTAATAATTTCGGCATAAAAGAAAAATCACTAATTTTGACCCATACAATGTATTTTTGGCTATTGCTACAAATATACCCTTTGCGACTTATGACTGGTTTTGTGGTTCAGGGTCACAAATATGAATCACACACACTTATCAAAATGGAATTTAGCGGTAATTTATAATCACATATCAAAGAAGTTCCTGATTTACAAGCTTAATTAAATGCTGGATATTTAAAATAATTTGAATTATTTTACCAAAACAAGACGGATCATACAAAATGTGTTATTTTTTATTTAGTACTGCCCTGAATAAGATATTTCTCAGAAAAGATGTTCAAATATAGTCTACAAGAGAAAATAATAACTGAATTTCTAAACATTACCCCATTCAAAAGTTTACATACACTTGATTTTTAATACTGTGTTGATACCTGAATGATCCACAGCTTTATATATATATGTTTGTTTGTTTGTTTAGTGATAGTTGTTCTTGAGTCACTTGTTTGTCCTGAACAGATAAACTGCCTGCTGTTCTAGAGAAAAGTCCTTCAGGTCCCACAAATTATTTGTTTTTTTAGCATTTTTGTGTATTTGAACTCTTTACAACAATGTCTGTATGATTTTGAGATCCATCTTTTCACACTGAGGACAACTGAGGGACTCATGCGCAACTATTACAGTAGGTTCAAATGCTCACTGATGCTTTACAAGGAAAAACAATGCATTAAGAGCCAGAGGTATAAACTTTTGAATAGAAAGAAGATGTGTAAATTTTTCTTATTTTGCATAAATATCTTTTTTTCATTTAGTACTTCAGAAGCTACAGAAGATACATGTTTCCCAGAAGACAAAATAAATTAAATTTACCCTGATCTCCAAATTCAAAAAGTTTTCACCCCCGGCATCTAATGCATTGTGTTTCCTTCTGCAGCATCAGTGAGTGTTTGAACCTTCTGTAATAGTTGCATATGAGTCCCTCAGTTGTCCTCAGTGTGAAAATTGGATCTTAAAATCATACAGTCAGCTGTATTTCAACATTTTGTAAGGTTATGTTTGTAAATGTGACATTTAGACATGTAAGGCTACGAATCAAGTGTTTACATATAAAAGAGACCTTTACCATTTTTTTTCTGTTTTGTAAAATGTACTGTGGTGTTCTCACAAAATGCATTTACAATAAAAAAAATGATATGATTCCACTTGATATGACTGAGGTTTGTAGATAGACAAAAGCCTTTAAGATGCCTGCGCACAGGCGCCATTACAGCCATTGAAGCTAATGCAAAAGAAACAGTAATGGGGAACAACTTTCAACACCCGACTGGTTTGGCATCGAACCAGTCTCACAAGAAAAAGATATGCAATCACTTTTAGCAGTGTTATGGTCCTATTCAGAGCAGAGCCAGTGTGTTGGGTGGATGAATGGCTTGCTAATGGAGCAGATATTCATGCTGAGGAGATGGAGAGATAACATTCTGCTGTGGGGCGTATGGGAGAAAAACTCTGGTGAGTGAGATAATGCAGTGTTTATGGTAATATTTTAATCTCTTATCGTGCTAGAGGAGAAACCCAGAGGGTATTTATCAGCTTTTGAACTAACGCACCACTGCTTTATTCATTTTTATCATCTTTTTTTGTGAAAAAAAAAAACAATTTTCCTATCTTTGTAGTGCCCTATCAAAAGCAACAAGAGATGTTTTTTGCTTTTTCCTTTTTCATGATTGATGTGTTACTTTTAATATTTCAGAAGGTTATATTATTAAAGGAATAGTTTACTCATAAAAGAAAATTTGCAGAAATTGTAGTCAACCTCAGACCATCCAACATGCACTGTAAACTCAAATTAGTAAGCAGAACTCAAAAAATTTGATGTAAATCAAATTGTTGCCTCAAATCATTGCCTCAAATTTTTTAAGTTCATGAACTTAAAAATTAAATATTTCAAAAGTTAAATATTTAGATTACACGCTACATAAAACTTTTCATTACAGTTAAATTAAAACTTGTTATGAAATCAGCTTAAATATTTTCAGTTACAGTGTATTAGAAAGACTCTCAATATATACTTGCATTGAAATTGTCAAAGAACATGCAGTATATGTGGTCTTCAAATTTTGCTGTCCATCCTCAACCTAAGAACAGGCTCTACTCTTTACCACAACGGTAACACTACAAAACCAACATAACAGAAATCTATGCAAATCCTAACATATCTCAACATTTAAATACTAACTTATGTCTCCCTATGTTAATCTTGTGCAAAAAACACACAAAATAACACCTAATTTCAACATTTCTTCTCCATGTTGTCTGATGCAAAGCATGCTGGGAGCTAGAAAACTCAATCATTCTAAGTTCACTTTACTACAACGGCATTTTGAGTTTACAGAACTTATTTCAATTAAGTCCAATGAACTTTCATTGTTATTTGAGTGAAAATAACTCATTTCATTTAATTCATTTCACTGTTCGGTTTTACAGTGTGTAAATGAGTTTGTTTCCTCATCTAATCTAAACAGATTTGGAGAAATATACTCCAAATCATAAAATACTCATCCCCAGATTCTCTGCAGTGAATGGGTGCCATCAGAATGAGAGTCCAAACAGCTGATAAAAACATAACAATAATCCACAAAAGTTTATGGAATTTATTAAACCATTCCTTTTGGCAAGAATGCAAGTTCATAACTCTTAATAATACATCCTCCAGTCAAAAAGTCCACCCCTGTTGTCGTCTCACATCAAAATCCACAAACATTTGTTTAGAACTGTTCTGAGCTGTTTCCTTTTGTAAACAGTGCTTGATCTGTGCATATTTCTCTCCTGATTCAGAGAAAATGAATTCACTGGAATTCGCAATATTATGGATAGAGGTATTTTCGCTGGAAGCAATAGTTTTAAGCTAAATGTCTTAATGATAGATTTGTTTATTACAAACTGTTTTTCACTTCACAAGATGTTAACTCATATACTAAAGTTGTGTGGATTACTTACATTTTTTTTTTTTAATCAGCAGTTCTTTCATTCTGCCTGACGGCACCCATTCACTGCAAAGTATCCACTGGTGAGCAAGTGATTTCCCCAGATCTGTTCCGATGAAGAAACACCCTCAGGCTGCCCGTGATGTCGTAGATTTTTCAGCAAAATTAAACTACAACTAAAAAGGTCCTTAGTGATAACTACATACATAATTTAGTCGCTTCTGCTACTATACAAAATGTATCCTACTTATAAATGTATGCCCATAAATGAACTGCAAAAATGTTTATGTTGAAAGTCTGGAAAAGTAGTTTCAGTGTTTGTTTTCACAGAGAGTAAGGAACCGTCTTGAAGACGCACCACAGTGTAGTGCACCACAGAGCTGTGCAGTAGGGTCTTCTCTTCAGAGCCGAGTGGACAGATTGTCGAGTCATTTCTACGCCACACTCCAGATTCACACTGTAGGACCACATATGCCACCACAAATGCTACAGTTCCGTTTTGCTTCTCATTTTTTATGACTTTAAAAAAAATACTTACAGCCTCCAAGTAAACTTGGCTGTTCACTTTATGATGAAAAGGCACATCTATGTACTACATTGGCTGGATGCAGTGTTTTCTACACCTATATTAAGCAGCTAAGGCACAGCACAAGAGAATGAGACTGGCTACCATGAAATAATACAAAAAAGTTAAACAGATGACATCTTTCTACTGTGTTATCTTTTCTAGCTGCATGCAAGAACACGTAACGTGACCAACATAGTCCAATTCACACAAAAAAAGACTCTTAAGAGCTCTTTTAACAAATCAGTGACAAAGTCTAATTTCAGCTTCAGTTAGAATCAGTATAATAATATAATATATTATATTATATAATATAACACTTCCCTACCTGCCACTAGTCAAAAAAAAATTTACACCTAAAATATAGATATTTTATACTATATTTATATATATTTGTATACTACTACTACTTTATAATTAATACATTACGTAAATGTTTTTGCAATGAGGGAAATACACACCTACATAAGCATAAATAATTTAAAAAGTACATATATAAACTAAATACAAAAAGCATAAATAAGCACTTCATCTTTCATTATTTTTGGAAAACAAAGCTTGGTCTTGGGCCAGAGTGTTGGTGTAGCTGTAAAGGGTTTGGCACGGAATGGCAGTGATTGCACAGAACAAGCCCATATGGATACAGGAAGCATTGGGACAGCCTGCACTCTGCGAGGGTGGTAACCACTGAAGCAAAGAGGGCTGAGTCTGGATATTTACAGGGTCCAACAAATCACCAATGCCAGAGATGTCCAGCCACCCACATGCTTCTTTACTACCATACACCAGTGCCAAAAAAGACCACATGCTCTTTTCTCAGACCCTCATGCTAAGTATAACTGATTTTTCAACATCCTGTGGCGTCATGGGACAAGTGTTTATGGATCAAATCGTGACTCAACCCTCCACGAAAAACAAACAAAAATTGGTTTACAGTAATGCAGTTGCAATGGAAGTTTATAGGGGGAATACCTTAATGGAAGATTTGATGATAAGATTTGATGAAGAAGTAATAAATGAATAGAAAAACTTTTATTTTTCTTGTAATGAATTTTTCTTTTATTATTTATCATCAAAGAACGAAAGAAAGAAGGAAATGAAGAAAAAAAATAATTAACGAAAAACAACAAACAAACTAAAGAAAGAACATTAAAGTAGGAATAAATGATAGAAAAGGAACGAAAGAAAAAGAACGGTGAAAAAGAACGATGAAAGAATAAAAGAAAGAAAGAAACAAAGAAAGAAAGAAAGAAAGAAAGAAAAAGAAGGAAATAAAAAACAACAAACTAATTAAAAATAACTAAAGAACCAAAGAAATAAGAAACTAATGAAAAAGAACATGCAACTAAAGAAACTAAATGATCAAACAATAAAAAAGAAAGAAAAAGAATGATGAACAGAAAAGAAGGAAAGAAAAAGAAAAAAATGAAGAAAAATAACTAATTAAAAATAACTTAAGAACAAAATAAATAAGAAACTAATGAAAAAGAACAAAAAGAACAAGCAACTAAAGAAACTAAATAAACAACATAAAAAAGAAAGAAAAAGAAAGAAAGAAAGAAAGAAAGAAAGAAAGAAAGAAAGAAAGAAAGACAGAAAAAAAGAACTAATGAAAAAGAACAAGCAAACTAAAGAAAGATAACTAAAGAATGAACAAACAAAAGAAAGAAAGAAAGAAAGAAAGAGAAAGAAAGAAAGAAAGAATGAACAAACGATAGAAAGGGAACAAAAGAAAAATAACGATGAACAAAAGAAAGAAAGAAAGAAAGAAAGAAAGAAAGAAAGAAAGAAAGAAAGAAAGAACTAATGAAAAAGAACAAGCAAACTAAAGAAAGATAACTAAAGAATGAACAAACAAAAGAAAAAGGACGATAAAAAGAAAGAAAGAAAGAAAGAAAGAAAGAAAGAAAGAAAGAAAGAAAGAAAGAATGAACAAACGATAGAAAGGGAACAAAAGAAAAATAACGATGAACAAAAGAAAGAAAGAAAGAAAGAAAGAAAGAAAGAAAGAACTAATGAAAAAGAACAAGCAAACTAAAGAAAGATAACTAAATAATGAACAAACAAAAGAAAAAGAACAATAAAAAGAAAGAAAGAAAGAAAGAAAGAAAGAAAGAAAGAAAGAACGAAAGAAAGAAAGAGAAAGAAAGAATGAACAAACGATAGAAAGGGAACAAAAGAAAAATAACGATGAACAAAGAAAGAAAGAAAGAAAGAAAGAAAGAAAGAAAGAAAGAAAAAGAAAGAAGGAAAGAACTAATGAAAAAACAAGCAAACTAAAGAAAGATAACTAAAGAATGAACAAACAAAAGAAAAAAAACAAAAAAGAAAAAAGAAAAGAAAAGAAAAAGAACAGACATAAACAAGAAAGAAAAAACAAAAATCAAAAACAAAGAAAAGCTAAAGGAACAAACAAATGAACATTAAGAATGAAATGAAAGATTACATAAACAAAAAAAGAATAGAAAATAAAGATTAAATGAAAGATTACATAAATGAAAAAGAATAAAAACAAAAAGAACAAATGAAAGAAAGAAAGAAAGAAAGAAAGAGACAATAATGAAGAAACAACAGAAACAAGAAAGACATAACGACCGAGAGAAAGAATGAACAAATGAAAGAAAAAAGACGAAGAGTACTGGGGCAGGGTGATTAATCACAGCTGCCGCCCCAGCGAGTGTTTCGGTTCGTCTTCCTCCTGCAGCCCCTGCGTCTGTGCTGGCAGGATGGGAGCGGTGGGCTGCTGAAACACGCCCCGTATGATGCCACACATCCAGCACATCATTAGAGGAAATGATGCACATTTACATGCTCGGCTGGCCGTTGTGTCATTGAGAATGAGGCAGCAGCGGTGGCGCTTTCCGAGGGATCCACCCCCTTTCCACAGCACTGATTCCTTTGCCCGATCGAGCGCACACACTCACAGGCCACTCATAGGCTGGGACTCGCCTGCCATCTGTTGTTTAATGGTCTCCTGTAATGGATCCTTGCCCCATGAGCCCAGTCTTTTCTCTAAGGGACACGCACAGACCTACAGGCCAGAGAGCTCACATTGCACCAGTAGATCAGAGACTCATAACCTGGCTGAAGATGAATGAGGGTACATGGTACAAATAAGGCTACAGCTGCATGGTGCATGGACTTCCCTTCTGAGGGACCAACATCATATTTGGCATTTTTTGTTTAAAGTGCAGAATAATATACATTATTTATTTAGGAAAAGTGTCAATAATTGAACATGACAAAGCATGTTTGATAAAAAAAAAAAAAAAAATATATATATATATATATATATATATATATATTTTTTTTTTTTTTTTTTTTTTTTTTTATAATATAAAGACAATTAAACGTAAAACTATAAAAAATAGTGACATTACAATTAAATAAAATAAAATTAATTTTAATCAAAACTCTGTCCTCCTCAAGGGCATAGCTGAGCTAATGGTTCAGGAAGTTTGCAAAAGAATATTAGGTGAGGAGGAAAAGAGATGGGAGAGCAGAGATGGGATCTATTTATACCAGGCTGACAGAGCGGTTAAGAACTTCATCTCGTAGCTCAGATAGCACGATTGCTCAACTGAGGGGGGATTTGACAAGAAGCTACGTGTCGATTAGAGATTATATTGCATGCTCCGGTGCAGAAAAAAGTGATGATGTGACCAAACAGTGACACTAAATACAATATTGTGGAAGGGTCTTACAGAGAGATCCTATCTCTGGACTCGACGTGAACCTGTGCGGGCAAGAGGATATTTATGAAGGTGAGGTGTTTTTATATCAATGACAGCTTAAAGAGCATTTCTCTAGCAAATGACAGAAAACTAGTGGAAACCGCAGACTGATACGTCTGTCTTTGCTAAAGTAGAGAACTGCAGTGGTGTGGGAGATAACAAATGTGGCCAACCTCTCTTGAACAGCCCACTGTCTCACAAAAGGTTAATTGAGTCTCCTTTGGTTAATGAGTGGCAGGGCCTTTCTTAGGTTAACCAGCATATGGAAGCATCTTTTAGACCTAACCATCCTCTAGCAAACCACGCAAGACCATTTGAAATATGTGGAGGTGTCACGGACAATCATATGCCTCAGAAGATGTGGAGGACAGCCAAAACAAATACTACTAAATACAATCACCTACAAGAATTCACTCGGTTTTACACTTTGAAATAGGACAATGATGATAAATCAATTAATGGTGCTATTAAAGTTGCATTCACAGCATGGCGTAATTACGTGACACTTTACTCTGAGCTCCTTGGACTCTGAGGTAGCGCCTAATTTGTGCATCTTGTTGAGCTATTGCTTTATTGAAATGATCACACTAATGATTTTTGTCTTGTGGATGATAAAACCAGCAAACAATCCCAAAAAGACCATTGCCAGTGGAATCCAAGTTTGGCCTTTTTTTGTGGCATGAATAACATCTTACATTGTGTTTCTTGTCGCACAATTATTTTTTTAAGCGATCGCACTTATGATTTTCATCTTGTGGACTATAAACCAGTAAACAAATCCCAAAAAGATACTCTGCCAGAGAAATCCAAGTCTGGCCTTTTCTGCCATCTGAAATTGCGTCCTGTTGCGCTATTATTTTACCAAACAATCACTCATGATTTTTGCCTTATGATATAACCAGAAAACAAATCCCAAAAATATACACTGCCACAGGAATCTAAGTCTGGCCTTATAAGGCATGAATAGCATCTTAAATTGCTCATCTTGTTGCACTATAATTTTACCTTCACGATTTTCGGCTTGTGGGCAATAAAACCATAAAACAAATCACAAAAAGATACACTGATACCAGAATCCAAGTTTGGCCTTTTCTGGCATGAATAATATTTCAATGTGAGCGTCTTGTTGTGCTACTATTTCACTACATGTTCAAACTTATGATTTTTGCCTTGTAGACCAGCAAACCGGCAAAAAGATACACTGTCAGAGAAATCCAAGCCTTTTCTGGCATGAATAACATCTTAAATTGCACATCTTGTTGTGCTATTACTTTTCTAAGTGATTACACATATGATTTTTGTCTTGTAAACAATAAAATGACAAACAAATCCCAAAAAGATACACTACCAGAGGAATCCAAGTGTGACCTTTTCTTGCATGAATAACATCTCAAATTGTGAGTCTTGTACTGCTACTATTTACGAAGAGTTCGGACATACGATTTTCAACTTGTCGACGATAAAACCAGCAAACAAACCCAAAAAGATAAACTGCCATAAGAATAAAAGTCTGGCATTCCCTGCCATAAATAACATCTCAAATTGTGAGTCTTGTACCGCTACTATTTTACGAAGAGTTCGGACATACGATTTTCATCTTGTCGACGATAAAACCAGCAAACAAACCCAAAAAGATAAACTGCCATAAGAATAAAAGTCTGGCATTCCCTGCCATAAATAACATCTCAAATTGTGAACCTTGTACTGCTACTATTTTACGAAGAGTTCAGACGAACGATTTTCATTTTGTTGATAATAAAACCAGCAAACAAAACCCAAAAAGATAAACTGCCAGAAGAATTCAAGTCTGGACTTTTCTGCCATGAAAAGCATCTCAAATTGTGAGTCTTGTACCGCTTTTACGGAGAGTTCAGACGAACGATTTTCATTTTGTTGACGATAAAACCAGCAAACAAAACCCAAAAAGATAAACTGCCATAATAATTAAAGTCTGGCCTTTTTTGCCATGAATTACATCTCAAATTGTGCGTTTTGTTGTGCTAACACTTTTCTAAATATTCCAACTTACGATTTTTGTCTTGTAGACTATAAACCAGCAAACAAATCCCAAAAAGATACACTGAAAGAAGAATCAGAGTTTGGCCTTTTCTAGCATGAATAACATGTCAAATTATGTGTCTTGTTGCGCTTTTACTATTCTAAGAGATTACACTTATGATTTTATCTTGTGGATGATAAAATTAGGAAACAAATCCCATAAAGATACACTGCCAGAGGAATCCAAAAGCCGGTTTATTGTCCACAAGACGAAAATCGTCTCTAAACCAGAGTAATCCAAGTTTTACTCACGATTTTTGTCTTGTGGACGATAACCGGCAAACAGACCCCAAAAAAATACACTGTCAAATGAATCCAAGTCTGGCCTTTTCTGCCTCAAATTGCGTGTCTTGTTGTGCTATTACTTTTATAAGCGATCACACGATTTTCATCTTGTGGGCGATAAAACCAGCAAAAAAATCCCAAAAAGTTACACTGCCAGAGGAAATAAAGTCTGGCCTTTTCTGCCAAGAATGACATCTGAATTGCCCGTCTTTTATTTTACCAAGCGATCACATTCACGATTTTTTCCTTGTGGATGATAAAAACCAGCGAACAGATGAATCCAAGTCTGGCCATTTCTGCCAAGAATATCATCTGAATTGTGCATCTTTTTGCACTCATTTTACTAAGCAATCACATTCACAATTTCACCTTGTGGACGATATAACTGGAACAAATCCCAAAAAGATACACTGCCAGAGGAATCCAAATTCAGCCTTTTCTGGCATGAATAACATTTCAAACTGCGCGTCTTGTTGCGCTACTATTTTACGAAGAGTTCAGATGTTCAGATTTTCATCTTGTGGACGATGAACCCGGCAAACAAATCCCAAAAAAATACACTGACAGAAGAAATTTAAGTCTGGCATTTTCTGGCATGAATAACATAAAATTGTATGTCTTGTTGTGCAACTACTTTTCTATGCAATCGCACTTAAGATTTTCATCTTGTGGATGATAAAACTGCCATACAAATCCCAAAAACATGCACTGATGGAGAAATCCAAGTCACATTTAGAGAAAAGAATGTCAAAAAGACAAATGCAAACTGCAACTGCAGAGCAACATCATTCTGAACATGAGTTCTACATCATTTACATTTTCTTAAATGTAAAGACCTGCTGTTATTATTAATGTTCGCAAGTATGTCAGTACATACTATTTGTTACCAAACAGCCCCTAAGGCTCAGGGTTGAGAGTCCTTGCTCAAACTGTGGCATGTTCGCACTTTCCCCTCACTGTGGGCTCAAAACTAGGTAGTGTTGAGTAATTAGCTCCATTTTTCAACAGAACGTGATAATTACTTTTGATAAATATTTGCATAATTGAACTACTAAGTGCCTCGTCCTTTTTTCAGTCCCTCTACCCAACCCTTCCTTCCAGTGTGCTGGAGGTTAATGCTGTTCGCCAGCACACAACGTTCCTCGAGGCTTCCAGAAAGCCATGCAAAGCAAAAGGATAATAGCTGTTCTTTTGCTGCGTGCAGAGAGGTGTCATACATTAACAAGGTTACAATAAAAGCAGTGTATGACAGGGAATTTATTACTAATTTTATATAAATATATAAATGTCTATACATATATATTCACCTACATATACAAGCTCAGTGGCCTTCTGCTAAGCCAAAAGCGTATAAAAGCAGAGGCCTGGCTCTATTAACTGGAAATCTCACGGAATAACATTACAGTTGCTCAGGGGCTTAAAGAAGAGTGAATTAAAGAGATAGAGTGAAGGCAAGCTGAGAGGAAACCAAAACCAGTGTCTGTCTTCCTCCCCACACCTTTGTGATATCAATAATTCCTTATCTAAATGGATCCAGAGCCGCCCGTAACAGCTTTTTGATTTTGTGTGAGACCATGCCAGGCCTCATAAATAAATATGAGGGGAGGTGGGGGAATTCTGGGATGCTGTAGTTTACCTCACGGTGCAGGAGACTCTCGCTAAAAGCCCTGGCACAAACTCTGTTTGAAGGGCACTGCCAACCAGTCACGGCACAGCACATCGGATACTACAGCCCAGTGGTGTACGGCACATTTGTGAAATAAGGAGGTAGATTCCTTCTCTGGGTTTTGGCTTTTTAAGTCTGATGTATATTCATAAATTCTAGGTTTTAAATTCTTATGTTAATAAGTGTGATTAAGAATGCTTATATATATTATATATGAAGTCAAAAGTTTACATACAGCTTTCAGAATCTGCAAAATGTTAATTCTTTTCATACAAAAAGCATGTTATTTTTTATTTAGTACTGACCTGAATAAGATATTTCACATAAAAGATGTTTACATATAGTCCACAAGAGAAAATAAGTTGAATTTATAAAAATCATCCTGTTCAAAAGTTTACATGATTCTTAATACTGTGTTGTTACCTGAATGATCCACAGCTGTGTTTTTTTGTTTAGTGATAGTTGTTCCTGAACATGAGTCCTGAACAGTTAAACTGTCTGCTGTTCATCAGAAAAATCCTTCAGCTCCCACAAATTCTTTGGTTTTCCAGCCTTTTTGTGTATTTGAACCCTTTCCAACAATGACTGTATGATTTTGAGATCCATCTTTTCACACTGAGGTCAACTGAGGGACTCATATGCAACTATTACACAGGGTTCAAACACTCACTGATGCTCCAGAAGGAAAAAACATGCATTAAGAGCTGGGGGGTGTAAACTTTTGAACAGAATGGAAATGTGTACATTTTGCTCATTTTGCCTAAATATCATATTTTTTCTTCATTTAGCACTGCCCTTCAGAAGCTACAGAAGATACTTGCATGTTTCCAAGAAGACAAAATTAGCTAAATTTACCATGATCTTCAAATTTCAAAAGTTTTCACCCAAATACAAAGAAGGAAACCCGGCTTCTTACTTTCATTTTTTTTTTTACATTTCTGGTATTTTGGATTGTCATCATTTTGTAATTGTGTATTTTCTCGAGAACACACTCCTACACTTTATTCCTCAGGGAAAGTCCCTGCTAAAGCCCAATGAATGATGTTCATGAAAAACACTTGCGCTGACCTGACACAGTACATACAGAGACACATTATTCTTACACAACATTAGAAGCGCAAGCTGTACCTAATCTAAATATCCACACACTCTCATACAGAAACGATAATGGAGTGAACGAGAGACAAAAGGAGAAAGCCAGAGAATTGAGGGGACTTTTATTGTGACACAGAGGCAGACGGATTATTCTCCCGCCGCACTGAGCCCAACGAGCCGTGACGGGTCCATCTCCAGTTCCCGACACACAAAACAGCGACGTCTCAAATGCTTCTAACCTCGCAGCACGCACACACACACAGCTGGGAAAAAAAAAAAAACTTAAACCTCCGCAAGCCAGTCGCGACCTGGCTAGAATTACGTAATGTTGCAGCCAATGCTGCTGTTTTTCGGAAGGGTGGGATGGGGATTGTGAAAGAGAGAGAGAAAAATGGGAGGCGGGAAATCAGTGAAGCAAGAAGTCAGACTGATCTATTAGAGCTAATAATTACAATAATAAAACTGTAAAGATGCAGTCATCACCCTAGAGGCGTCGGGTACATGAGTAGCCCTCTCAAGGTCAGACGAGGGAGGGCCGCTTTTTAACGGTTACCTGCTCAGACTCCGGCTGAGTGATTACAGGTTTGAATTGTCCTTCTTGTTCAAGGTCATTCTACTAGAACTGGGAAGTTTTGTGACCTTGACCATACCTGAAATACTAAAACACAATGGGACTTGCAATCGCCACAGTGTGAGAATGCATTAATATAATTAGATTTTTAGATTTTCAAATGAAACCAAGATGTAGATGAGTTTGCTTCTTCATCAGAACATATTTGGAGAAATCACTTGTTCACCACTGGATCCTCTGCAGTGAATGGGTGCCATCAGAATGAAAGTTCAAACTGTTCAAATATGACCAGTGCGATGAACACAGCTACTGAAAGAGCTTACAGGTGGTGATGGATATAAGCGTAGGCTTAAACCAAATGCCATACCATCCATGTTTGCTGACAATGAGTCTAAATGCCCCCAGATATCGAGTGAAATTTGTGCTGAGAAACTCCTTCAGTGCTTCCATGAAGAACCTTTAAAATCCACTGCACAAAATGTTCTTTATATTGTAAAAAAAAAAAAGGTTATTTAGACAATTAAAGTGTTCCTCACACTAAGATAAAAAGGTTTTTAAGTTAAGAACTTTGTGGAGTCAAAAAAATGTGAGCCAGGACCACAAAACAAAACCTTGACTCTTAAGTAGCACAGGTATATATGCCAAAAATAATTGAGATATTATGGAAAGATCATGTTCCATGAAGATATTTTGTAAGTTTCCTACCGTAAATATATAAAAATTAATTTTTTGTTTAGTAATATGCATTACTAGTTCATTTGGACAATTTTCTCAGTATTTAGATTTTTTTGCACCCTCAGATAGTTGTATCTCAGCCAAATATTGTCCTATCCTAACAAACCATACATCAATAGAAAGCTTTATTTAGCTTTCAGATTATGTATATATTCAGATTATGACTGTTTTTGTGGTCCAAAGTCACAAATTGTAAAAAAAAAAAAAAAAAAAAAAAAAAAGGTTATTTAGACAATTAAAATGTTCCTCATACTAAGATAAAAAGGTTTTTAAAGTTAAGAACTGTTTAGTGTAAGGTTCTTTGTGGAGTCGGACCCAAAAATGTGAGCCAGGACCACAAAACAAAACCAGTCTTAAGTAGCACAGGTATATGGCAAAAATAACTGAGATATTAAGGAAAGATCATGTTCCATGAAGATATTTTGTAAATTTCCTACCATAAATATATCAAAATGTAATTTTTGTTTAGTAATATGCATTACTAGTTCATTTGGACAACTTTAAAGGTGATTTTCTCAGTATCTAGATTTTTGCACCGTCAGATTCCAGATTTTCAAATAGTTGTATCTCGGCCAAATATTGTCCTATCCTAACAAACCATACATCAATGGAAAGCCTTATTCAGATTTCAGATTATGTATATATTCAGATTATTCAAAAAAATTGACACTTATGACTGTTTTTGTGGTCCAAAGTCACAAATGTTTTTTCTTTAGCATCACTGTGAAAACTCCTTTTGGAACCTTTATTTTTAAGAGTGCATCATTTCTCAGGTAAAATTATATGTTTGATGGATTCGAAAAGTAACAAATCGCCTCTTCTCAAATGTTGCATAATTTGAATGGCCTTGTTCCTGTGTAATGTGAGAAAACAGCCGGATACGAACACAAAACATTGGGACGCAAGCTGATAGATGATTTGATCAGGTCATCCTCGGAACAGAACAATTATTTCCACCAAAATGCAAATGCCTGTCAAAACATTTCTGAGACGGAGCACTTTCAGGATGACTGCTCTGACGAGAGGCACAAAAGTGCTGACAGAAGAGGACGAGGGAGACCACAGCTTCTCTCATGTGACCCACAGTGACCTAGGCAATTATTGAATAACAGCCCCTGTCTCTCACAAGGAGCAGCCTGCAATAATGACTTGAGAAAATGTGATTTGCATCATTAAATTGAAGATAAATGAATAAAATCAACATTTCATTTTGAGATGATTTCCAATTGACTATTCCCAAAGTACTTACTGAAACTGCTAATTTCCTTACATCGCCTATTTGATGCATATTCTTAGACAGACAGAAAAAACAAACAAACCTCTTTTCCCAGGTCTTCTCGTATGACCTGCCTGATCTCCTCCATACTGCTCTGAGGTGCTCTGCTGTGCAGGATCTTCAGAGTGCTGGTGTACTCCTCAGGCAGGAGGTATTCCAGGGCTCCCAGGTGCTGCCCTACTTTAATGAAGGTGCCTCTGTTCGCACAACACAAGTCCCGGAGCCTCTCCGCCGAACGCCTGTGAACCTGAAGAAAGAGAAACATTTACACAAATGCAGTTTGGAAGAATTAGTCCAATGAATTTACTAAGCGCTAATTTAAACAATTTATAATAGCTCTTATAATTCACATTAATATACTAATTATTAATATATTAACATATATATATTTCTTGAGCACCACATCAGCATATTAGAATGATTTCTGAAGGATCTTTTGACACTGAAAACTGAAGTAATGATGCTGAAAATTCAGCTTTATCAGGAATAAATTACATTTTAAAATGTTTACTATTTTCTAGTTGGCAAGAAAATCCAGAAAAGACCATAAACACTTAATTATTAGCATATTCATTTGCTACTGATTAACAAAGATGACATAAAAAAACATAAAAGAAGCACATTTTGATTTTGTGGCCTGCATCATTGCTACCAGTAATATTTTTTAAAACAAACACACACACACACACAGGGTTCCCTCCCCATCATCTCATTTGTCTTAAATGCTGTTTAAATGGGACGTCAGTTTTACGGGGGTCTTTGTGCTGTCCTGTCCCAACACCAGCTGGTTGAGTTGATAGTACTCTTGGAGGGACGTCCCTTTGGGACCAGAGCAAATAAACTGCCGTGAAATGAGCTCTCTTAACCCTCTCACCCTGACAAAAGACAGTCTTTTGTGCTCCAAATGGGGCCGCATATGAGGCCGGTCGTCCGATTCGAATCATCCCTCAAAAGACAAAGTCCACATGCACCTAATTATACTGGGTGGGGAGTCTATATGTGTGTGTCGTCGTGTGTGTGCAGGGATTAAACTGGGCCGCAGTGATCCGGAAAAGCATTCAGCATCTCGATTCAAAAAAAGAAATATAAATTATTGGTAGTCCTGTCGATAAATTCCATTTCCTATATAATCCAGTCTGATCCACTATACAGATATGTATCCGAATTCATTCACGGGAAAAAAATGTTTTAAGGTCTTTGCATTAAGCATTATGTTTCCCTCTACGCAGCAGCAGACATTCATAGAAAAAACAGCACTTTCTCTAAGTAATTTGTTTATATGAAAAGTACAGATGCAAAACCCCCTAAAAGCCATCTTGGTCAAAAATGAGATAATGATACTGAGTGAATGTTTTCGACACATACATCCATCAAATACTTTTACTTCAAACTCGCTAAAATCCCAGCCTCAGCCCAATCGGAAATATCTGTACTTAGGTAGAAGCCTGATAAAAAAAAATTTTTTAAAGACATCAGATGGATTTAGAGGCTTGTGCATCTTAACTCTTCATATATACTATATTAATGTGAGTGTGTTTTATATATATATATATATATATATATAATGTTTGTATTGTTTTATTGAGTTAGTTAGCTGCATTTTTTTACTTAAAATAAATAAGTTTGATTAATATTATTGAATGCATATATATATAACTAGAAACACAAAAGCAGGAAAATATGACCATGCCCCAGCACTTATTATTAAAAAATATATATATTTTATCACAATAATACATACTATTGTCCTGTAAAAATAAAAGTAAAAAGCAGCCTTAAATATTCATGATAATCTTCAATATAAATAATATAAATTGTAGCAAGACTGCATTTAGTTGATCAAAAATAAAGTAAAAACAACAATACTGAGAAATATTACAAAATATTTTTTGTTAAGTTTTCTGTTTTAATATATTATAAAATGTAATTTATTCCGGTGATGTGCATATATATATATATATATATATATATATTATTAGAATATTATATTATTATTATATATTATATTATTATTATTATTATTATTATTATTATTATTAGAATAAAATTACAGACTACTATCTTTCCTCTCCTGTTATTTTTAGGTGTGTAAGAGTAAAACACTTCATAATTATTATTATTATTATTATTATTATTAAGTACCTGCCAAAGTTTGAACACATTAGTTGATTTTGAAATAAATCTCAGCAAAATTTGATTTAGTTGATCAAAAATAAAGTAAAAACACCAATTTTGTAAAATATTACAAATGTTATTCTTGTGATGCAAAGCAGAATACAAAACCGAATACATACACATAGACACAC
Source organism: Cirrhinus molitorella (assembly GCA_033026305.1). Taxonomy (NCBI): domain Eukaryota; kingdom Metazoa; phylum Chordata; class Actinopteri; order Cypriniformes; family Cyprinidae; genus Cirrhinus; species Cirrhinus molitorella. The sequence goes on along the minus strand of CM065135.1, from coordinate 26,303,497 downwards.
ACACACATATATAAGTGGCCTATTTAGGGTACAAAGACCCAAGTTTGAAACCAATTTTAAAAAATGCTAGAAAAGGCTGAAAATGCAATATATAGTATAGTCACAGTTACAGGACTATACTATCCAAATCATTCCACTAGACCAACAAACACCATGTAATGTATCTGTATATGTATACAATTCAATTTTAATTAATAGTTTGTTTACTGTTTATTTGTATGTAAATATATATTTGTTAATACGGTGACAAAATGGTTCCAACAGTAATAATTTTGCTTTTCTGTGGATGTAGGAAATGTTCATGTCATAGTTTATGCTGCCTAAGCACCACAATCACCATAAATTTTAGGGTTCCTCCACCTCCACTATCTTAATTTAACCCCTGTGTGTGTGTGTGTGTGTGTGTGTGTGTGTGTGTTTTTTTGAGTGTTTCCTCAGGCAACTCCCCCTCAGGTCCAAAAAACTTCTTTGGATGGAGGTGATATTTCTGACAGGATGTTGAGGGGAGAGTAAACACACTTCTGTCAGGCAGGATTTGCTGTTAATCCTCACACGCAGTGGATAGGAGATTTGAAGGTTGTCCTATGGGCATTTTCCGCAGCACTGTTCGAGCTCAGTTCCGCTGCCACCAACGGCAGTCCGGGCCGGCCGGCTTTGCGGCGCGCACAAAACCCCATTTTCCGTGCCCGGAGAAGCCAATAGGATGTGACAGCTCGGAGATAATTACGAGGGTGATGAGAAGACACTTTATTTCGGCGGATACAAAACATGTGGTTCTCGCCTTCCCAGCCCAGAGCCCAAACAGGCTTTTGATGGTAAGGATGTGTTGAGGAGAAAGGCAGGGCTAATAAGAGACGAAGGAGGCAGTAATAACAGTCATGATCTCCGCCTGCTCATCTTCAACACCTTCTATACTAGATCTGTGGAACCAATAAAGCCAAGTGGAGGGACGGCAGCATGGGAAAAAGGATAAGAAGAGGAGGTCTACCCTTTTTTATTCTTTGCTGGCTAATCCCCCGGGGAGAGAAATCTGTGCCACCTGCCATCTTACAGTCCTGGCACTTGTCGACGCTATTGGCAGGCAGTCAGACTTCCTCCATTTCTCTCACTATTCCAGCTCCTCGTTTCTCCCAGCCACCCGCGGCTACTGCAATCGCATGGCTGGTCCACTAGGGGCAACCTGGAGAAACGTGCCTGCTTTTTAAAGGGCGTGAAAGCGAAGCCACTCTGAGATTGGTCGATTTGCAGCTGCACTCATGCGATGAGCCTCTGTGGTGTGCAGCTGGATGATCCGCAGCTTGTACAGAAAAAAATATATTATTAGGATCCTTAAACATACTGAATTTCCTCCCACCTATGTGCATTTTTACACGCTGACTTCCAAATCAGCACAGGAAAGAAAAGCATAAAGAGACCTGTTTCTCCAAAAAAAAAAACTTTTTATAAAAAGGCCAGCGTTTACTGCAGCAATTTACCGCGAGCCAGCGGAGAGCGAAATAACACAAGAGCGCTCTTCGTATCTGATGAGGCGTCAATCATGTCTTCCATCAAGGCAATGCTGAAGAGTCTTTTGTCACAGGAGTTGTTCAGCAAACACAAGTGTGACAGCCAATCAAGTCCTCACCGCAGCACAGGGAGGCACAGGAGAAGCCCTCCACATGTTCTGAGTGTAATAAGACAGGCAAACTCAGCAGAAAGCGCTGATTTTATGTGGGCAGGGGAGAAAGAGATGGATATAGATGAAAAGCTCATTCACATGGAAGGATGGACAAACAAATTTCTGCTATAAACTCTGCCCAGCTACCTCACCAAAAAGACTACTGTAATATTCTGGGGGTACAAATGGAATTCGCTGGTTATATCAAATATAAGCTAAATATGTACAGTTGAAAATATTATTTGTTATATAGTGTATATGCAATTCTATACATATTTTTATATATATAAATGTCATTATTATGTGTTTTATGCCTTCATTTGATTACCAGAAAAAAAAAAGAAAAAAAGAAGAAAAACATTTTTCAGGGCCCTAAACTTTTTTTTATTGAAATACCAATAGCATTTGTATTATATCTATATTCATAGAATTTAGTCAAAAAATAAATAAATAAATTGTGAATTAAATCATGAATTGAATCGAAAGCTTGCAAATCAGAACTGAATCAAATCGGGACACCTGAATCGCAGACCACAGAAGTTTAATTTTTTTTAATAATAAAAATAATTTAATTTATTTAAATAAAAACAAATGAAATCAGCTAAATACAGACAATTAAAAAAAAATTTTGTTATATTATACATACAAATGTTTATATATAAAAATTGTATTGTTTTATACCTTCATTTGATTACCAGAAAAATTAAGATTTTTTTTTTATTATCTATAAAAAAAAGTTTTATATGTTTTTAAAAAAAATCAATCGGGAAATCAAGAATTGAACTGAATCGAATCAAGAGCTTGCAAACGAGAACTGAATCAAATTGGGACATCTGAATCGAAACCCAGCCCCAGCATCAAGACGACTTGTAAATAATAATATTAATATACATAATAATAATAATAATATAGGGCTCTATTAAATTTTTTTTTTTTTTTTTTTCCGAAATTCCGATTTATTTATTTATTCTAAATTCCGCTTTTCTTTTCTTTTATTTTTTTCATTTTTCTGGATTCCATTTTTTTCCATTTTAATTTTTCTAGACTGTTTTAATGGTTACATGAAAAAAATATTAATCAAAACACATGTCTGATAAATTGAAATCATGAAGCCTACACAATTTAACAGCAATTTATTAAAAGTTTAACAAAAAATCATTTTTAAGGCCTTATGAAATATGTTTTTTTTTTTTTTTTTTTTTTTTTTTTTTCAAATTCTGTTTTATTTTGACCAAATTCTATGTTTACTATTAATTTCCAGGATTCCATTTTAATGGTTTCATACAATTTTCTTTTTTTTTAAGAAATATGTTGAAAAATGTTGTGCATTTACAATTTTTTGGCAAATAAATTCTGGTAAATATTGCTTAAAAATAATGTTTTAATAATAATTTTATAGTATAGCACTGTCATCACATAAAGTAACATATTTCTATCACAGTTTCTTTATGTTAAACCGAATTTTATTTTGACGGGTTGCTGTGAAAACCATTAGTTTGTATATAATATGACAATAGTTTTTCTCAATATAAACCATTAAAATGTTTTTATTTAAATTCCGTTTTAATGACTGGATCCTCCAATTCCATCTGCGTTTTCTGCATCGGGCCCTATATGAAGAACAACAGTAACAAATATGTAGCCGCTGGCCTTAGGATGTATCTTTAAGGCATTTTCATAAATATCGGTATGGCCATCAGTCATTAAAAACACATTTTGGTCAACCACGATAGGATCATTTGGCTGACTGGTCTGATACTATTGAAATTACAAAACAAAAATAAATTGCTTCCATTAGAGCAGTTAATTCTGAAAACGGGTTGTTCTGCATATCCCTAAGTGAAACATCACGCTTCTCCTTTGGCGTGTACAGTCTGTCACCGATGCTCTGTGGAGAAAACGAGGCCCTGCGCAATTAATACCCAAGTAGAGCAATTCCCACTACCTCCCCATCACCTCCTCTACCGTTCTCTTCCTCCTCCCCAAAAGCCCTCCCTCCCCTCCTTCATCTCTCTCTCTCTCTTCCCACAGCCCTTTCATCCGTGGACAGAGCGGCACAAAGCCGGAGCTCTGACAACTCTCGTAATTGCCACAGACATTAATGACATATTTCAGCAGCAGGCAGAAGCCATTAGATGGCCTTTGAAAAATGCTTTGTAGGACCATCATCAGAGCATGTTATTGCCAGGGGACTAATGGGGAGGCAGCAGAGGTTCCTCTTATGCTGTCCCTGCTCTCACTGTGCACAAAACACCAAAGAATAATGATCAGTCTTACATCAAAGGAAGCATGAATTAGCAATACTGTCACAAACTTGACACGCTAAGACAAACTGTTAACCTCAGTGCATCAATACTGCAAAAGTGCCAGGTCAAATTGTTGTTCAGCATCAAGAATAAATAAGTAAATACATACTTGAAAATCAATAGTTTATTACATAATTTAATATACCAAAATTGTGATGACTTTATATGATACGAAGTTGATTGCTAAGCATTAATAAACTCATGAATAAACTACTAAATCAAATATTCATAAGTATATAATAAAATAACAATAATAATAATAATAAATAATAAGTAAATAAAACAGGAACTAAAATCTATAAATAAAAAAGCATAAATTAATAAACATAAAAATGCACAAATAAATAAGTAAACAAATGAATCCATGCATGGCAAATAACAACACGCACTACAAACAATCTAAAGGCTATTAGTGTAAAACAAACACTGGCATAAATATTCCAGACATTCTAATTATAGACAGAACGATGTTTCTTGGTCTCAGGGTCTATAAAATTCTCTTTATGGACAGTCTGTCACTGAAATTAAATTATACGTACATTTCTTTATTATTGAACTTATAGAGTAAATGTGGCACATGAAACTACACATTTTCTATTATTATTATTCAAAGGTCTTAATGTTAAAAAGGCATGTATTACAAAATAAAAAAAGAACTTGTATACACTATGGTGAACAATATTAAATACAAATCAGTCCACAAATCAATAAATAATTCTAGTGCCAGAGACGCAGAGGAAAGTTAGGGCTAAACATGGTGGGGAAAATTGTGTTTTCAATTTGGTAAGTGTTTTATAAGCTAATTTCTACTTTCTACTTAAATACTTTCACCCTTGTGAACAAAAGTTATTTATAAGAGCTTTTCTTAAATATAGGGTGACCATATTTTAGTTTTCAAAACAGTGGACGTAGGATGGGGGTGTTGGGGTCCTAGTTTTGGTATCAAAATATGTCATTTTCATACCAAAACGACATATTTTAGAGTCACCATTATGTAGATTGATCATAAACACAGCTAAAAAGCTTCCTACCACAGTGGCCATCCTTCACAAAACTAATATCTACCACAGTTTTATCACAGGTAGAATGCAAAATGTTTCAATACAAACATTTCAGTCAAATGGAACTGATGCAATATTTCAAACTTTTAACCCACGGGAGAAAATCAACCCACCAATACAGCTTAAAATCAGCCCAATTCCGTGGAAAAAAATTGGATTTGGCAACCCTACATCCAACACGAGTTAGGATGTTTGCGGGAGTGGGATTAAGAAAACATTAAAGAGTGTGTAAAACACATTATTGTAATAGACATATTGTTTGTATTACAATTATAAATTGTTTATATATTGTTTATTTTGACTTTACACTCAGAACATTTCAATTTTACTCTCGACTTTATTCTCAGAATTTTTACTTTATTGTCAAAATACTTCAACTTTATTCTCAAAACATTTCGACTTTATTCTTGAAATGTTTTGACTTTGTTTTTGTAATATTGTGACTTTCTTCTTGTAATTCTGACTTTACTCTCGAAACATTTAGACTTTACTCTCGAAACATCTAGACTTTATTCTCAAAACATTTAGACTTTATTGTTGAAATATTTCAACTTTATTCTTGAAACATTTTGACTTTATTCTCTAATTATTTTGACTTTGTTCTCGTAATATTCTGACTTTATTCTTGAGATATTCCAACTTTACTCACAAAACATTTTGACTTCACTCTCAAAACATATTGACTTTATTTTTGAAACATTTCGACTTTATTCTTGAAACAATTTGACTTTATTCCCAAAATATTTCAACTTTATTCTTGAAACATTTCATCTTTATTCCCATAATTTTGACTTTATTGTTGAAATATTTCAACTTTATTCACAAAATATTTTAACTTTATTCTTGTAAATTCGACTTCATTCCTGAAATGTTTTGACTTTATTCTCATAATATTTTAACTTTATTCTTGTAATTTCGACTTTATTCTCAAAACATTTAGACTTTATTCTCACAATTTTAACTTTATTGTCGAAATATTTCAACTTTATTCTTTTGACTTTATTCTTTTAAACTTTAAATTATTTTGACTTTGTTCTCATAATTTTCTAACTTTACTTCAAAACAATTCAGTTTTACTCACAAAACATTTTGACTTCACTCTTGAAACATTTTGACTTTATTTTTGAAACATTTGGAATTTATTCTTGAAATATTTTGACTTTATTCCCAAAATATTTCAACTTTATTCACATAATTTTGACTTTATTGTCTTTATTCTTGTAATTTAAATTTTATTCTCTAAATATTTTGAATTTATGCTTGTAATTTTGGTTTTATTTTTAAAATTTTTTGACTTTATTCTCAAAACATTTTGACTTTATTGTCAACATATTGAGACTTTATTGTTAAAAATATTTACACTTTATTCTTGTAATTTCTACTTCATTATTGTAATTTCTCTTTATTCTCGAAATATTACAATTTTTGTCATAATATTAGATTTTTTTTACATGGCACTAAAACGACGTCGTACATATCAATATAGGAGATGAAAAAACATTGTTGATATATTTCAACTTTATTCACAAAATATTTCAACTTTATTCTTGTGATTTCGACTTTATTCTTGAAATGTTTTGACTTTGTTCTTGTAATATTGTGACTTTCTTCTTGTAATTCTGACTTTACTCTCGAAACATTTAGACTTTATTCTCAAAACATTTAGACTTTATTTAACAAAACATTATTCATTCTTCATTATTGTAATTTCTCTTTATTCTCGAAATATTACGATTTTAAGGTCATAATCTTGGATTTTTTTTAGATGGCACTAAAACGACGTCGTACATATCAATATAGGAGATGAAAAAATACATTTTAAGTTCAAGACAAAATTGTACAGCCTGTGCAAACTAAGGGATAGCTCACCCAAAAATGAAAATTCTGTCATTAATTATTCATCCTCATGTCGTTCAAAACCTCTAAGACCTTTGTTCATATTCATTAATTTTTTCACCTATTTTAACAATGTTTTACTGCCTTTTTGGGCCTTGAACTTGGTAACTGTGTTGCTGTCTATGTAGGGTCAGAAAGCGCTTGGATTTTGTGTTCCTTAATTTGTGTTCCAAAGATGAACGAAAGTCTTATGGGTTTGGAACGACATGAGGGTAATTCATGACACATTTCAGATGTTTGGGTGAACTATCCCTTTAATAAGACATTTGAGAACTAATAGTTTCCTTAGATAACTACTTAAAAGTGACTAAAAACATCCCATGTCATGTAATAATATCACCTCAGAGACTGCAGACTGGTATGGTGTTACAGCTTGCTGTACCACTCATTTTAAGTGCGAGTCTCATTGACTTTTTTCTCATATAGCAAACATGTTTTCGGGGTAAAAGTGCAAATCAATGACCTCTAAAATGCTGGAGTCATGTATTACAGCTCTATTGATCAAGTAACCAAAGAATCGCACCTCCAGAGAGCTTTACACCTGAGGACCACAAAACCAGGCCTCATAAAGGAAGAACTGATAATAATAATGCTGTGTCCACTCATTTCTCTCTCTCTTACTTGTTTAATAAAGTGACTTCATGTGTATGAAAGGTCTACATGAAGGAAAGCCACAAAAAGACGGCTCGCTCTTCTCTGATCACTTTCGCTTGAGGTGAAAAGACGCTCTGTGCACTTCCATCATTACACGGCGGCTTAGCCAGTCGCTCCTTTTGTAAGCAAAGTGGACCGACATGCGTTCATACAAATTGCATCTACTATTGCCAGGCAATTATTGCTTTACATTGTGACTTCATGAATAACTCGGAGGGAGCGGACAATTTAGCGGCTGCCCAATCTCAGAAAATTCCCAGCAGTCAATAAATGCACACCAGACCATTAAAAAGCCCCTCTTATTCATCTTTCCCCCCACATCCGCGAGCAGCACCTACTACCGCCCATCTCAGTTTGAAATTGCCTGGCCAGATGGAGGGCTTTGGGGTCTGTTTGGCTAGCTCCTGGCGCTAGCAACAAATTAACATACAGTAATGAATTGCCCGAGTAGAACAGAGATGCACTTAGCCCTTTAGTGGTGATGCCATCGAACAAATGGAAGTGTATCTCATTCGTGACAGACCCAAAACAAACAAAACCTTCACGGATTACTTTGCCCTTACGATTTACACATCTGCTTCACGCGACGTGCTGTTAAACACAAGATCATGTGTTTATCGCCTCAATGCAAGTGCTGGAAATATTGGCAGGGATTATTCAATACCCTCTTAACTTCGGTAGGAGCATGTCTTCCTGTCTGCCATACCTAAATTTACAGCCATGCTGTGAAGCCCCTTTACAACTTCTGAAAGGAGTCTCTTTCCGCCTGGTGGGTTTTCAATAGATTCAGATGAGCTTGCTATTATTCCAGACAAGCAACAGTGGTTCTTTAGTCATGAGGTTAACTGGCCTATTTGCCCAAATCCATCAGAAGAAAGATTAGCCCTGATTAAAAGCGTAAGATGAGGTCAAAGGGCAACATCTGAAGTAAATACAAAGCACCTGGAGTGCCTGCAATAGGTTTCGTTTATTAGGCTGGTGATATGCATATAAACATTATTCAACCATTTTTTTTTCCACATACTAAGTTCAACACACACACACTCCCAGTCACTGCCAGTTTTTGAACAGTAAGATTTTTAATGTTTTTTTTTTTTTAAAGTCTCTTTTGCTCACCAAGCCTGCATTTATTTGATCCAACATACAGCAAAATCTGTACATTTTAACAGTGTCAATACATTTTTAAATGTCATTTATTCTTGTGATTTCAAAGCTTAATTTTTAGCATCCTTACTCCTGTCGCATGATCCTTCAGAAATCATTCGAATATTCTAAGATTTGCTGCTAAAAAAACATTTATTATTAATTATTATTATTATTATTATTATTATTATTATTATTATATTGAAAACAGCAGAGTAGAATTTCTTTGATGAATAGAAAATTCAGAAGAACATAATTAATCTGAAACAGAAATCTTTTGTAACATTATAGATGTCTTTATCCTCACTTTAGATCAATTTAAAGCATCCTTGATCTTTGAGAAATTGATAAATGCTGATCTTTGGATCTTTCTATTCATCAAAGAAACTTATTTAGCTGTTCAACATAATAATAATAAGAATAATAATAATAAATGTGTTTTGAGCAGCAAATCTGAATATTAGCATGATTTCTGAAGGAACATGTAACTGGAGTAATGATGCTAAAAATTCAGCTTTGAAATCACAGGAATAAATTAAATGTTAAAATATATTTAAATCCAAAACAGTTATTTTAAATAGTAAAAATATTTCAAAATGTTATTGTTTTTGCTGTACTTTGGATCAAATTAATGTCCAAGAATCTTGGGTTTCAATACTTTCAAATAGCATACTGGTCATCAAGATAAATTAAAATAGTTTGCCAATTAAAAAAAAAACAAAAAACAAAAAAAGTCTAGTTCTGGACTAAAAATGATGTTTGAAATTATATATTTTTTTTATAACAGTTATATTATCTTAATTATAATTCATTATATTCATAAAACATGTTTATAAACTATTCATATCGCATAATACATATGTTTACATTTTTTAAAATGTAGATTGTACAGTGAAAAACTGTGCAAAACATTTTTTGATGAACAAATTAAAATTAGTAAATTAGAATTATTATACATATTAAGCCAGAACAAAAAATAAATAAATAAATAAATCTTGAACACAAAAATTCATATAAAATTAGGACTTGCTTTCTTCATGCAAGTAAAGAAATGTTTTATTTACTACTTTTGATTTTGTGGGTGAAATGTGACAATGATTAAAGGGATAGTTCCTCCAAATGAAAATTCTGCCAATAATTATTCACCCTTAATGTCGTTTCAAACCCGTAAGACCTTCGTTCATTTTCAGAAAACAAATTAAGATATTTTTGTTGTTATTTTTGTTTTCTTTGCTTCCAAAATTATTAGTGTAGCTTTATAACATTACGCTTGAACCACTGATGTCACACGGACTATTTTAACAATGTCCTTACTACCTTTCTGGGCCTTGAACGTGGTAGTTGCGTTGCTGTCTATGCAGGGTCAAAAATCTCTCGGATTTCATTAAAAATATCTTAATTTATGTTGCGCAGATGAACGAAGGTCTTGTGGGTTTGGAACGACATGAGGGTGAGAAACTAATGACAGAATTTTCATTTTTGGGTGAACTATTCCTTTAACATAAATCAATGTAAATTATATTTCTGACTATATTTTCTTCCAACGGTTCACATTCCTTAGGAATAGAATAAAGTATTGATAAGCAAGAGCATTTACACATGAGACATTTTCACATGCTTACCACAGCCTTCAAGAACAACATGCCATTAGCAGCAGCTGCATTGCATTCAATTAATAAAAGCAGACGTCCCAGATTACATCTGGAGCAATAGGGGTTGAATTATGCAATCCCACACTTCATTACTGAATGCTCCGTGAGCCAAATCAATACACTTTCTGTCATATTAGCTTCTCTTTCAGGATGTGAAACTTAATGCTGAAATATTTGTTTATTTTAAAGTGCAGATCGCAAATCATTTGATTCAGAACAGGACTTTAAAGTGCATATCACAAATCATTTGATTCAGAACAGGACTTTAAAGTGCATATCACAAATCATTTGATTCAGAATGAGCTTTAAAGTGCGTATGGGAATCATCTGATTCACAACCGGACTTTAAAGTGCATATGGTGAATCATTTGATTCACAACTGGACTTTAAAGTGTGTATGGCGAATCATTTGATTCAGAACCTGAATTTAAAGTGCGTATCACGAATCATTTGATTCAGAACGGGACATCAAAGCATGTATCAAGAATTATTTGATTTAGAACAGGACTTCAGCACGTATGGCGAATCATTTGATTCACAACCAGACTTTAAAGTGCGTATGGCGAATCATTTGATTCACAACCAGACTTTAAAGTGCGTATGGCGAATCATTTGATTCACAACCAGACTTTAAAACACAGATCGCAAATCATTTGATTCAGAACGGGACTTTAAAGTGCGTATCGTGAATCATTTGATTCAGAACCAGACTTTAAAGTGCGTATAGCAAATCATTTGATTCAGAACCGGACGTTAAAGTGCATATCATGAGTCATTTCATTCAGAACGAGCTTTAAAGTGCGTATGGGAATCATCTGATTCACAACCAGACTTTAAAGTGCGTATCGTGAATCATTTGAATCAGAACAGGACTTTAAAGTGCGTATCGTGAATCATTTGAATCAGAACAGGACTTTAAAGTGCGTATGGCGAATCATTTGATTCAGAACAGGACTTTAAAGTGCGTACGGTGAATCATTTGATTCAGAACCGGACTTTAAAGTGCGTATCACAAATCATTTGATTCAGAACCAGATTTTAAGTGTGTATAGCAAATCATTTGATTCAGAACCGGACTTTAAAGTGCGTATTGCGAATCATTTGATTCAGAATGAGCTTTAAAGTGCGTATGGGAATCATTTGATTCACAACCGGACTTTAAAGTGCGTATCGCGAATCATTTGATTCAGAACCAGACTTTAAAGTGCGTATAGCAAATCATTTGATTCAGAATGAGCTTTAAAGTGCGTATGGGAATCATTTGATTCACAACCGGACTTTAAAGTGCGTATCGTGAATCATTTGATTCAGAACCAGACTTTAAAGTGCGTATAGCAAATCATTTGATTCAGAACCGGACGTTAAAGTGCATATCATGAGTCATTTCATTCAGAACGAGCTTTAAAGTGCGTATGGGAATCATCTGATTCACAACCGGACTTTAAAGTGCGTATCGTGAATCATTTGAATCAGAACAGGACTTTAAAGTGCGTATCGTGAATCATTTGAATCAGAACAGGACTTTAAAGTGCGTATGGCGAATCATTTGATTCACAACTGGACTTTAAAATGCGTATGGTGAATCATTTGATTCAGAACAGGACTTTAAAGTGCGTACGGTGAATCATTTGATTCAGAACCGGACTTTAAAGTGCGTATCACAAATCATTTGATTCAGAACCAGATTTTAAGTGTGTATAGCAAATCATTTGATTCAGAACCGGACTTTAAAGTGCGTATTGCGAATCATTTGATTCAGAATGAGCTTTAAAGTGCGTATGGGAATCATTTGATTCACAACCGGACTTTAAAGTGCGTATCGCGAATCATTTGATTCACAAGACTTTAAAGTGCGTATCGCAAATCATTTGATTCACAAGACTTTAAAGTGCGTATCGCAAATCATTTGATTCACAAGACTTTAAAGTGCGTATCGCAAAACATTTGATTCACAAGACTTTAAAGTGCGTATCGCAAATCATTTGATTCAGAACTGGACTTAGGAGCAGGTTCGCAGCAAGATCACAGCCTATCAACGGAGCTTTTTGAAACCCTGAATCGGTAAACCAAGAGTCACAAAATGATTCACTGTTTCGAAGTGTGTATCGTGAATCATTTGAATCAGAACAGGACTTTAAAGTGTGTATGGCGAACCATTTAATTCAGAACCGGACTTTAAAGTGCGTATCACGAATCATTTGATTCACAACCCCCCCACCCCCATCCCCCCAGGCATTTCGCACCCTGGAGCTAACCATTGCTTTAAAAAAGTGCGATAACCAAAGCAGTCGAGGTAACGCAAGCATTAAAACATCAGTTCTATTGCTAACGCAAAAAACTGAACCTTTAAACATATCATTCTATTTATTTTCTGCCAAAAGTTTTCATAAAAATGCCTGGTCTGTCATGTGTCTAAACAAATAGCATCACAAACTCATGATATTGGTTAAGGCGAAAATGCGCAAACAAACAGTTTTTGAAACACAGGCGATTTCTCTTATTAAAGCTCTTTAAAAGAGCAAAAAGCTATGATTATGAAACAAAACCCACAATATCCATGCACAAATATACCAGGCAATCATTTCTAACACTAGTTTTCACTCTATTTCAGTGCTGGAGCTGTAAAAGTCCTCTGAAAACTCCATTTTGAGCTGTGTCTATTTATTACTAGCTTTGCTGTGATAAGAATGCAATTTGCATTTTAGAATATGAGAGAGACGATTATCAGAAGTGAGAACTCAATAGAAGAATTGAGACAGAGGCTAAAGCATGCTAATGTGCTGGCCGCAAATTCATTACTGCAGCCATTTCATGCACTGGTGGAGCCCAAGCAGCGTCTGATTTACTGTTCTCCTCGGAGAGGCGGCACACCATTTCGTACCTCCTCGAATCTCCACTGCTCAAAGGAGACCTGGGACGCCATCTTTTACCCCCCACCCCCCCTGCTAGATATTGTTTGATATCAAAACTGCAAGTAAACACATCTTTAAACAAGATGATGTTTGTGTGATTACAGAAACCACTCACCATTACACTGTGTTTATGAAAATTTCATTTGTAATTTGAATTTTAAACAGTTCCAGTGTTTCAATGACCTTTAAACAAAAAGTTACATAGAGTTCACCAACTGTGCAAGGAGAAATCAGATTCCAGCCAAAAACATTATTAAACAAAACAAAAACAAAACACCAAACCAAAAACAAAACAAAACAAAAATAATTTAACTAAAACAAAAGCAACACATTCAAAACAAACAAAAACTAAATGTTGTGTAGGTTTTATTGTACTATATTATATATATATATATATTAACAGTATATGTGCAATTGGCTACCAACTAGTTAAAAAAACATTAAAGTATTAAAACTATCCAAAAAAGAGAATAAAAGTAAATAAATAAATAAAGCCACAATATGACGGACTGTATCTAATTCAAAAAAATGTATTTCAATATATCTGAGTAAACAGTGGTCTATTTTAGCTGTCAGCCTTAGGCTATAATCATCCGTACATTCACCAGAGGTGCCAAGGTTGCCAAATATGACATCCAAGCTGAAATACAATTTCTTTACTTTTCTGTTTTCTTGATAATGCCAGTTGGTGCTAATCAGCAGCATGTCCTTCTCATTTAAAACACACGACTCTACAGAGATGCAGAAAGCAATCACCAACTTACACAACCACAGTAAAATAGTAAATGAATCTTAAACAAATCAGTCACGTATCAAACACGTTCAAGTACATTTAAAAGCAGAAGGGACTGAAAATAGCAATTATAAGGTTCTGGGGTTTAATTCCATAGGGGGCGATCTATGAACTACCACCACTGGGTGCTCGAGCAAGCCACTTAACCCAAGCTTACTCCTGGCGGACCCTATAATAAACATAGTACAGTACAGACCAAGGTATCTGCTAAACAAGTACTAGAATTTTGGATCATGTGATCTTAGCCATGTGATGGTACATGGAATGTTTTCAAGCTTTAGGCATCAGTCACACTTTGGCAGTGTTTCAAAGGGTGAGAATCTGTTAACAAGCATCAAGTTCTCAAATAAAACTTTTCACTAATTATTGCACCCCATAACAATAACAACCCAAAACAAGAAAGGAAGACAAACAACTGTGAAATACATTTACTTCAAATCAAGATTCCTTTCCGGGTGGAACGACTTACCAAACCTTTTTGTAAAAGAACCAAGCATGTTTCATACTGATGAAATCACAACACATACAATAACAGTTCATTCTCTAAAATAAATGCTTTATTTTCTAAAATTTGCTTTTCATACAATTGCACACAATGTTCAAAGCTGAAACATTCAAACTCAACATTAGTAAAGCTTAGAAAACACAATTTTAACTGAAAATCTGTGGGGCTGTCACTAACGATTATTTGATAATCTAACTACTAATGGAATAATCTGATAATTGTCTTTTTTTTTTTTTTTTTTTGACGGTTATTCTAATTGAATTGAGGAATTGTGACAGCCCTAGAAATCTGAGTTAACTTACAACTACTTAAGTAAAATAAATTGTTAGGTTACACTACTGTTACTCAAATTAAATCGAGGAATCTTGACAGCCCCAGAAATCTGACTTAAGTTAACTTACAAATACTTAAGTAAAAAAAAAAAAAAAGTTAGGCTACACTATCGTTTAAAAGATTAATCGAGTAATCAAATAATTTGAATACATTTTTTTTGCAGGTTACTCAAATTTAATTGAGGAATCGTGACATCCCTGGAAATCTGACTTAAGTTAATTTACAACTACTTAAGTAAAAGAAATGGTTAGGTTACACTACTGTTTAAAAGATTATTTGAGTAATTGAATAATTTTTTTTTTTTTTTTTTTTGTCAGTTACTCGAAATGAATCGAGGAATCTTGACAGCCCAGAAATCTGACGTAAGTTAACTTACAAATACTTAAGTAAAAAAAAATGGTTAGGTTACACTACTGTTTAAAAGATTATTTGATTAATTAAATAATTGTTTGATTGTTTGTTTGCCAATTACTCGAAATGAATCAAGGAATCCTGACAGCCCAGAAATCTGACTTAAGTTATTTTACAAATACTTAAGTAAAAAAAATGGTTAGGTTACACTACTGTTTAAAAGATTATTTGATTAATTAAATAATTGTTTGTTTGTTTGTTTGCCAGTTACTCGAAATGAATCAAGGAATCTTGACAGCCCAGAAATCTGACTTAAGTTATTTTACAAATACTTAAGTAAAAAAAAATAGTTAAAGATTATTTGATTAATTAAATAATTGTTTGTTTGTTTGTTTGCCAGTTACTCGAAATGAATCAAGGAATCTTGACAGCCCAGAAATCTGACTTAAGTTATTTTACAAATACTTAAGTAAAAAAAATGGTTAGGTTACACTACTGTTTAAAAGATTAATGGAGTAATCTGATAATTGTAATTCAATTATTTTGCCAGTTACTCATATTGAATCGAGGAACCATAACAGCCATAGAAATCTGAGTTAACTTACAACTACTTAAGTAAAAGAAATGGTTAGGTTACATGACTGTTTAAAAGATTATTTGAGTAATTAAATAATTGTTTGTTTTTTTGCCAGTTACTCGAAATGAATCAAGGAATCTTGACAGCCCAGAAATCTGACTTAAGTTATCTTACAAATACTTAAGTAAAAAAAAAAAAAAAAATGGTAAGGTTACACTACTGTTTAAAAGATTAATGGAGTAGTCTGATAATTGTAATTCAATTATTTTGCCAGTTACTCATATTGAATCGAGGAACCGTAACAGCCATAGAAATCTGAGTTAACTTACAACTACTTAAGTAAAATAAATGGTTAGGTTACACGACTGTTTAAAAGATTAAACGAGTAATCTGATAATTGCAATTCAATTATTTTGCCGGTTACTCAACCGTAACAGTCATAGAAATATGAGTTCAGATAACTTACAACTACTTAAAGGGTTACTCCACCCCAAAAAGAAAATTTTGTCATTAATTACTCACCCCTATAAGGACACAATTTAAAATATTTTGGATGAAAATCAGGAGCTTCATGGCTGTCCCATTGACTGCCAAGTAAATAACACTGTCAAGGCCCAGAAAAGTATGGAAGACGTTGCCAAAATAGTCCATCTGACATCAGTGGTTCAACCATAGTTTTACGAAGCTAAGAGAATACGTAGCTTTTTTGGTATGCAAAGAAAACACTGTTTGTGAAAATCTGATGCCTAGCGTTTTAAAATATGTTTGGATTTTAATAGTTGTGTATTGCATTCCAGCCTTTAGTTTGGTTTGTACTACACATTAAACAAAAAGACTTGATATTTCAAGAGCAATGAACATTTGTGTGCATATTTCACCTTGCAAAATCGAAAAAAAACTATCTGAACAGCTACAAATTCTACCTAAAATGCAGACAGTGCAAAACATTTAGCCATCCGTGCTTCTGCTGGTCAGTGCAGATCATCTACCGCCAAGAAACAGTAATGGACCTTTAAAAGACTCCTGCTTTTTCACATCACGAGAGACCGCCATTAATTAATGTAGAGTGAAGCTAAAAGCCAGTAACTACAATGAGTGCTTTCTCCCTCCATTGCAGCTAATTATCTAGCTTTTTTCTAAAAGCTTTGAGATAATAAATTCCAAGAGTGTAGATGGATGTGCAGACCAGGCTTTTCTATCGTTCACAGCGACTGGCAGCGTACATACATATGCTACAACCACAAACCATGGAGCTTCGAAGTCTCCTATAGTACATGCGATTTACAGTGGACCACTTATAGAAACCAATTGTCTAAATCTAAGGAGAAGATAAGATACAGAGCGAGCGAGAACATAAGGCAATTTAGCTTTCAACCAAGTATAATTTTCATGTACGGCCCCACCATGCTTCAGTAGTCTAGAGCCCATTTGTGCAGTGAAACACACGATTTCTGCGGTTCCAGTGACTCCAAACCTGTCCAGAAGGGTCGGATCACATGACAAAGCATCTAGACGTCCATTAGGGCTGCAATAAAATTGTCAAGCAGAACTATTGATGGTACGACATCCAAATTGTGATACAGATCTAAATGACCACGATATCATTATCCACCTAGAAAACTAAATTGCTATGCAGGCTTATCGTTACCTCTCGCATTTCAGGTTTATTTGTCACTCGAGACAGAATACACAGGAATAAAATAACATCCCTCTAGGTCTATGGTGCAATTACAAAAAGGACATTTTACACACAAGAAAAAAAAAATCTTTAAGATACATGCGACTTATCATGGTTTGGAACTTACACAAAGCTTCAACACACTTCAGTGCCAGTAGAAGCAATTCATGGCAAAATGGGTGTTATTTTGTCACACTTTTCCACTATTTGATGCCATTACCAATTTCCTTTCCTCTTAGCAATTTGCTACCAACCACTGCTAAATTACACTTAAAATGGCTAAACTGTAAACAAAACAAAAATCTGGCTCATTTTCAAACACAAGCACTGAAGTGTTAGAAAACTTAGCACTGCATAAATTGTATCCATCCAATGTCCATAAATACAGGCTAGGCTGGGTTACCCACAAAATTTCAAAACATGATGCCAGTGATTTGACGGTGGTTTAATCTTTTGATTTTTTTCATAAAGTAGCAAATCATTGGTCATTCTAACTGTTGATCGGAAAATAACATCTGAGCCAAATGACTAAAAGCAGCAAGTCAGAGAAGTTTAAACTCAACTATTCACCTCTGGCAACAAAATTATTATGCTACTATAATTATTACTGTGAATAAGCCATACTTGCATCACTCTAAACTGACAGCTAAAGGTGAAGTGTGTAATTTCTGCACTAGTAGCGTCACCAAAAGCAATTTCAAAAATAATGTTTTCAAACCATTTGCCATTGGTGCAAACAAATAAAGTGAAGTTCACATCAAGAATAAAAGTTTCCTGATAATTTACTCCAAGATATTTATGTCTTTCTTTCTTCGTTCGCAAAGAAATTAAGGTTTTTGAGGAAAACATTCTAAGATTTTTCTCCATGTAGTGGACTTCAATGGTGGCCAATGGTTTGAAGGTCCAAATTGCAGTTTCAATGCAGTTTCAAAGGGCTCTACAGAACCACAGCCGAGAGTAAGGGTCTTGCAAAACGATTGGTTTAAAAAAATAAAAATCTAAATTTACATATACTTTTCAACCACAAATGCTCATCTTGCACTAGCTCTGCGATATGAACATTACATAATAATGTTGGAAAAGTCACACGTGGTTAGTTCTTCATCTATTTACTTTGGTTCAAAAAGGTTGGGTAGGGTGGAAAAATTTGTTTCATTTTCTCCTCCAACTTTAAAATCGTCCAACATTGTTGTTTAATCTTTTTTTTTTTTTTTTTTTTTTGTAAAGGACTTTCTTTGCACATTCGCTTTGTAAACACTGGGTCGGGACTCGTACTTTCGCATACGTAATGAGTAGGGGTGTAATTCACTCGTTCCCCTTTCAGTCGTTTCACTACGACGTTACTATGGGAGCACTGCGACCAATCCTCTCTGAGCTACAGAGAAAGGGCCAATGAATATTGGCGAGTGGTTAGCGCCAGCCGCCACTCCCCCGTACATACGGGTATTTAAGATGGCGGCGCGCATACACTCATTCAGACTTCTGCTTCAGAGCCTCGCTGCTGAGCTGCAAACTGAAAGCTGATTTGGAAGAAGAGATTGCTGTGGGGAATCGCCTGATTGCCGTGCCGCCGTTGAAGACGATCTTCCGCCGCTGGCCGCCGCTCCCGTGTAACCGGAAGTACCGGTGTGCGCATCCAGCGAGCCGCGGGTGCCGCGAGTACCGCGAGCCGCGTGCCGCGACCCGCGAACCGCGAGTGTCGCGGCCGCGTGCCGCGAGTGCCGCGAGCCGCGGTCCTCCCTGGGCACGCCGGGAGTGCCCCTTTCTTTCACAAAAGAGCAATTTCTAGCAGTTGAAAAGGATGTCCTCAGGGGCTTCTTTTCGACTGTGCGTTTCTGGATGTGGTAGTTTCCTGGCATCTGTTGACGGTCATGATCGCTGTCTCACGTGTTTGGGCCAAGATCACGCTGAGGCAGCTTTCATGGATGGTACGTGCCCACACTGTGAGTGTATGTCCATGGCCACGCTGCGGGTCCGCCGCTCGCTTATGAGACGGCAGCCTTTGTTCTCTACCCTAGCCAGCCTGAGGGACTGTAAAGGTTCTTCGGCTGACTTCGCTAGAGACTCAGGTGACCCGTGGGTGTCGAGTCGGAATGTGCCGCCGGGTGAGCCCCTACGGTCTTCCGTTCCACCCCGTGGTTCCGTGGAGCTGCCTCGGGACGATGTTCGCCCATTTCACCGTGGGCTGGACGTCTCCCCTGGTGGTTCTAACGATGTCAGATGTCTATCACAACATCAGAGGGGAAGCTTTCAGCTCGGCGGTACATCTCTGGCGGGCGGGACCCCCGCCCCGCCGGAGGTGGGCGCCGAGCTGTCGGCTCTGCTTTTCCGGGCTGCTGCTGGGCACGGGCTGCGGGTGTCACTGACGCCCCCTCCCGATGTCCCGCAGCAGAGCAGTTGGGTGCCGGTGTTGGGTGCCGCGGCACGTCCGCGTCCCCCCCCGGTTCCTTTCTTTCCGGAGTTGCATGAGGAGCTTGTTGGGACGTGGCAGAATCCATTTACTGCTCGCTTTCCTCCGAGCTTCTCACCCCTCACTACCCTCGATGGTGGGGCGGCCAGGGGGTACGTGGATCTTCCCCAGGTGGAGCGTGCGCTCGCGGTGCGTCTATGCCCGCAGGGCGCCCCCGCCTGGTCGGATCGTCCGCGTCTCCCGTTCGGAGCAGGTAGGCGCCTGTCAGCTCTCGCTGCCACGGCCTATACTGCTGCGGGCACGGCCGCCACTGCCTTGCATGCCATGGCTATCCTGCAAGTCTATCAAGCCAGGGCACTGAAAGAACTGCACGAGGGTAGTTCTGACCAAGGTGTGTTGCAGGAGCTGCATGCTGCGAACTACGCTGCTCTCCGGACAGTGATGCTCGCAATGCGGTCCCTTGGTCAGGTGATGGCCACCGCAGTGGTCCAGGAACGCTATCTCTGGCTGAGTTTGGCGCAGATGGCTGCCGTCGACAGAGTGCGCTTTCTCGACGCCCCCATCTCCCAGACCGGCCTTTTCGGCGACATTGCCGGGAACTTTGCCCAACAGTTCTCGGCGGTGCACACGCAGACGGAGACTGTTTGCCCCCAGCGTCAGGCTCACGGGCCCCTGGGTGCTCAGTCCCTGTCTGTTCGCCGAAGGCGCCCCCCTGTGGGTTCACCACCAGCTCCGTCGCCCGCCGCCTCTACTGAGGCGGCCCCTTCACCACGACGTCGAGCTGGCCGCAGGAGAGCGGCGCCGCCCGCTGCTCAGGTGTTTCGTGGTCGAGCTCATTTGTCCTGACATGGGTGTCAGCATTTGTTCTCCTACGAACTGCGACGTTCTGTCGCAGAGCTGCAAAGCTCCCTGACGCGGGCAGACCGGGATGGGCGGAGTTCGCTCTCTGGGGTTGCCAACATCGCCCCACCCCCGGGGGAGGGCCGGGGGTTTGTGTGTCCTAAAGCTTTGCCACTAAGGTTAGTGGTTCCCACCTACACACATAGAGAGCGGTTTTTCCCTGTCCTGGTCTCCTCGCCCGAGTTCCGCTCCTGAGCGACGCATCGCCTCCTCGGACCCGGACTCGGAGCGGGGATTCGCCAATGCGGGAACCAGGTAGAAGGTAAGTGCTGCCCCGTGCAGCCTAACTTCAAAAAAAAATATATATATAATAATAATAATATATAAATAAATATTTACTGAACTAATCCCTGTATTTGTCTCTTCAGCCCTTCCCGCAGGCTGCCCCACCGTGGCACGTCGGTCAACGTCCCGTCGATCCCACTTGTACGTGGGCTCCAGCCCCTCTCGTGGTTGATTCGGGCTGTACGGCTCGGCTTGTGGTTCACTCCGCTCGGCCCCCCCCCCCCCCCAGGTTTTGTTGCTCCACCATTAGGTTGGTGCATCTCTTCTGGGTGTGGAAATTGTGTCCTCCTGGCGAAGGACACAATTAGGCCGTCCCTCCAGCCGAGATGAGGTCTGTCTGACTTCATCGTGCCCCTAAGACGGTGGGTCTCGGCTAGGTTCAGCCTCTCCTCAAAAGAGGTTTAGGACCAGCTGGCAGCCTTTGACCCGATAGCTACGTACTCCTGTCCTGGTTTTTCTACTTGGGAGTCAGGCATGTCAGTACGAGCTCTCCCTGGTTGTCCCTGCTCCCTACGTGGTTTCTCAAACACGTGGGATGCTCTGACCCGCTCTTGGTGTTAGGGCCTCTGCACTTCACAAGCGACTGGCTTATGATAGTTCACTCGCAAGTCTTGTGCCTATGCAGGGACCCGGTGCTTCTGCACCTTGGTCCAGGGACCTCGGGTCAACCGTCAATCAACCCCCCCTCCCCCCCCCCCTCCCTCCCCCTCCCCTCGTGGGCAGGGCTCTCTTCTCTTGGCTTGGAGATGGATTCGGTCACAATTACGGCAGTGCAGTTCTAAAAAGGAGCGCACAGCCGGTGCTGAGTGCCTGATATTATTCAGCCACAAGCATGCGGTCCCTCTTAAATTTAGAGGCTCCTGGGGCATGTGTCGGCCGCTCTTTCGGCTGCTTCACATGAGATCGCTTCAGCACTGGCTACCTGACCGAGTCCCGAGATGGTCTTGGCACCTTAGCTCATTCTGGACTGGCGTTTCCCAGAGTGTCGCTACCAGCATCAACCCTTAGTTGACCCTGGCTTTGTCTTAAGGTCGGTGGTCCAAACATGTGAGGTCATCACAGATGCCTCCATGTCGGGTTGGGTGCCATCCGCGAGTTGTAGCACTGCTTTCCGCCCCGCTAGCCTGAGGCTGGTATAGTTTTTGTCACATGCGGTTGACGCCACGGTCCCGCCTCCGGAGCCCCCTCTCCTGAGGGTGTGGCCTGTGGCAGGCAACGGACCCGCCGTCAGAGACACGCAGTCTGGCAGAAGCTGTCCTCTCCTCCGCAGTGTGTGGCAATCAAGCATGTGCTGGTCTGTTCAGACTACTTTACGACCGTCTCGTACATCATCTGTCAGGGTGATCTACGCCTCCGTCGTATGTCGCAACTCGCCACCATCTCCTCCTTGGAGTTAAGTGTAGCGTAAAGGCTGCGCGCTGTTCTTACTTGGGAAAGCTCACTCGTGTAGCATAAGCCACGACAGTCCACTTTCTCTGAGAACGGTTTCTCCCCCCCAGGTGGTAGCTGAGTTGGAGTTGTCTCGGGAAATTCAGGTAAATTTGCCTCTCCAGAATCCTCCATTTGCCGGCTTCCTCCCTTTGTTTGGGACGCGCTGACGCTCTGCTGCCCCGGGGTTCCCTCAAGTACGCCTTCCCCAGTGAGCCTCCTTGCACAGGCTTGTGCAAGTTCAGGGAGTCGAGGAGTAGGTTCTGTTATTTGCGCATATTAGCTGCCCGAACCTGGTTTGCCGGCCTTTTTCTCCTCGCGGCAGCCTCCCTGAAAACCCCTGGAGTGTTAATTCCTTCAGGCGGTGCGCACTCTCTGCACCCGTGTCCTGGTTTTCTGCATGTTAGACAGGGAGACCAGACACGGTGGACCTTGACTGGCTGTGACAGCCTGTCACTCAGTTTTAAAGACCCTACGTGGATAGTCTTTCTGCTGAGATGAGGTCTATTCGCTGACTACGGTTCTCTTCAATAGAGGACCTTCAGGAATGTTGATTAGTGTGACACTTCCTTCCCCCAGAGAAGTTGAAGAGCAGGCTGTCCCTTCAACTTTGGAAAAGTAGGTTGCGCAGTTGCACTTGCTGTTATGCGGGTTTTTTAAAATGGAGAGTTTCACCTAGTCATTAGGTTATGTAGGGGTGTGAGGACCAAGTGAAACCTTCGGTCCACACCTCTCCCTCCCGGGGCTTTCCGCAGTCTTCTGAAAAAAAAAAAAAAAAGAACGGCTACGATGTGACCCTTTATTCGAGCTTCGCGTTAGTAGAGCTGAGTCATCCTCGCTCCTGACCGTGCTCCCACTCTGAGGAGGGTAAAACCTACAAACATTTTCTGTCAGCGAAGCGTGCCATTAGCTCCGGCCGGCCACTCCCACGCTTGCCTGGGACCCGGCCGGTGGAGTGCCAAAATACATTGCAAGCTCTGCTCTGGAGGAGGCAGATCTGGCCTGTGTCATAGTTCCCGTCCAAACCACGGTTTACGGGCCCAGCGCTCGGGGCCTTCATACGCTCCGAGCAGCCCCGTGTTGCTTTGGTGGACAGCAGAGGGGAATGCTGTTCTCAGATAGAGGTTGGCAGTGGTGGGTTGCCATCACCTTGGTGGATTTCCAGGGTGAGCCGTCCCAGGCATCTCTCTGTAGCGACATGTACAGGGCTGCAGGCCAGACGACACCGGTACTTTCGCGAGGTTCAAAAAGACAAATCTCGCGTTGAGCTTGTGTCCTCCCGTGTGGTATAAGAAGATCAGGTTTCTGGCGGGAGGACCAGCTTGGTGTCGGCGTGCTGCGCCATTCCTCCGGGATCCGTGCGCTATATTCCCAGTTGTTTCCATCAGTGTACTCTGGGTCCTCCTGGCCCCGCAGTCCGGACTAGGCCGGAGTAGTCCGCGGCTGTGCTCCGGCGGGAGTTCCTTCGCCCGCCGGTGGTGGCATCCTGTCTCGAATACATGGTTAATAAGTCCTCACGATTACGATCGTTTTCCCCTTACATATCTATAGCTAGAATAGATAGTTGTTTTTATTCCTTCTTCACATGACCATACAGCTTGTCATTGTCTCCGCCCCCCGACGACTGCTCCTAGCAACTCCGCGGGTCCCTCCCTTACGGGCTCCCGGGGCGTCGGGCAGGTTACGTCTCGGTGTCCATTTCCACTGGCACGCTTGCCTGTCAGCAAATCGGACCCCACGTAACGCAGCTTGGGTCTGCGGCGTTTTCCATGGGTGTTCCCATAGTAACGTCGTAGTGAAACGACTGAAAGGGGAACGTCTAGGTTACGAAGGTAACCCACGTTCCCTGAAGGAGGGAACGGAGACGTTACTCCCCTTGCCGCAGTCCCAGGCTGCCCCCTGGGGGGCTGAGCCAAGCTCGGCTCTTCAGCAGAAACCTGAATGAGTGTATGCGCGCCGCCATCTTAAATACCCGTATGTACGGGGGAGTGGCGGCTGGCGCTAACCACTCGCCAATATTCATTGGCCCTTTCTCTGTAGCTCAGAGAGGATTGGTCGCAGTGCTCCCATAGTAACGTCTCCGTTCCCTCCTTCAGGGAACGTGGGTTACCTTCGTAACCTAGACGTTTTCTCGATGCATCGATTACAAAACCTGACAATGTATAGGCTATGCATCGATCTTGAAACATGGATTTTTTAATTGTGAATCACTGATTTCGGCTATTAATCAGTTTAAAACACTAAGAATCAAATGAATCGCGATTTTTATGGCGGCTCAGTGCTTTAAAATATATAAATTACTACAAGCACGAATTAACAGAGACCTTGAACAGCGTTGTTCGTTTCGCTTTCACGCGCTTAATTCACTGCCTGCCACTGGATGGCGCGCGCGCTTACAGACACGTTTATTAAAGCTTGAGCAGCCAACGTGTGAATATCTCTTTAGTATTCGTGGCCAGTACTGCTAGAAGTAGTCTTTCTTTTAAAACTGTTTTACTTTCTGTAGTTTTTCAGTTGCTCTCAGTCATTCCATTAACATTACCTGAGCAGTTGAAAGCCGCGCGTTTGGATGGAGAAAAACAATGTAAGCGTCTAAAATAATACACACAATTCCATTGCAAACGTAAATTACGTTTTAACTTAATGTCGTTAAAACGAAAGTACGAAGGAAATGGTTCAAATAACCGCAGCATAAACAGCAACCTTAAAATAAGAACGCGAGGTTTGACGTTATCTGTCACATGCATTAAAGTTGCGTTCGTTACTACATCACTAAAATCACCATTCGCCAATAGAAAGTGATAGTTTAAATGCTGTAGCATTTTATTTTATGAAAATAAGATAAAGAAGCTAACATCACGCAAAGTTGTGACATAAAATGCCTACTTGTAAAAGACTTCTTTTTTATCTTGGCTTAGGCTAATAAAAAATAATCAGAAATAAATACACTAAACTGTATTTGAAATACCTTTATTTCATGCTAAGTATACATTTACATATTTATGTTTTTAATAAAAAATACCATGCAAATGTACTTTTAGTAACCTGTACTAAACTGGCATAAAGTGTGCTAAATTGGAAGTATAGTGCTGAAGTCCAACTAAAGATGAACTGAAGTGTATTTGATTGTGCTGAAGTGGAACTATTGCAATTATATTTCAGGTACACTTTAAATAACTTGCATTTAAAAATCTTTTTATTCAAAGAGTGACGTTAAAACACATTTTAGGCTTGATATTAAGAAATCCAAATAAAGTTTAATTATAATTTTGATGTCAAAGTCTCGAGGAATGTATTAGTAAATATGTTAATAGATTTGAACTGTACTTAGTTAGAAATAAATGTATTTTAAATATATTACTTTTCACTAGGGTAAATTTCTACATATGCTATGTCATGCCATAGCATCATTAAACTAACATCTAACAGTGGGAAAAAGTGTTTTATTTATTTTTTTGCCCTTACTCTCCTTCTCCATAAAGGAAGAAGTGTAATTTGCCCCCTGACTAAGCATATAAAGATTTTAGGGAAAGCATTTAAATAATCGTGTGAATAATAATAACCCTGTGATTAAACAAACATCAATTACAAATATATACTACTTCATTCAAAAACTACAGACTTTACCCTAAAAAAGTGATTTTGTAAACTAAATGGTTGAATCATCAGAAATGCATGCATGCCACCTGCAATCTGAGTGTAGTTTTTTGCTAAACAAGGACATAATGTGTTTACCGACTGCATTTTTGAATACATCCGCATAAATACAACTATGCAGTCATTTATACAGATTGTCCACTTAGTTCTAATCAAAACAAAGTTTTAATGGGTGTCAAATGTAAAGCAGGACAGGCTGGTGTGCGACTGGATGACTCTCCAAGACCCCCCGAGGGCAGCGCCAATGTTAATAACGACAAACAGCAACAAAGCCCATTACCAAAATGAGATCACCCTCTGTGCGGTGAGGACTCCCTGCCAAGAGCCCATACAACAGGCCCCAGGCAGAGTCACACATAAAGATGCCCCTCACCTCTTCCTCCTCCTTGACATGCTGTAAGAGAACAGCTTCTGCAGTTCAAAGGCAAGACTACTGGCCTATGCTTACATAATAAAACTGTAAGAGTAATCAAATAACAAAATAAAACAGTTAATTTGACAAGAATCGACCATATTATTGAATCCTGTATTGGTTATATTTACTGGGGCATCAAAAAGAAATAAAATAAATCTTGCCTAAAACAAACACAGACTACACTGCTGTTCAAAATTTTGGGATCAGTACAATTTTTAATGTTTTTTTTTTTTTTTTTTTTTTTTTTTAAGTTTCTTATGCTCATCAATTTGATCAAAAACACAGAAAAAAAATATTAAATAAAATATTATTGTGATGTAAAATTGCCTTTTTTTTTCTATTTTAATATGCATTAAAATCTAATTTATTTTTGTGATCAAAGCTGAATTTTCAACATCATTACTCCAGTCTTCAGTGTCACATGATCCTTCAGAAATCATTCTAATATGCTGATTTATTATCAATGCTGGAAACATATGTAATACTTTTGGATCCTGTGATACTTTTTTCAGGATTATTTGATGAAGAAATGTTAAAAATACATTTTTATTATATCTTTTTTTTTTTTTTTTTTTTTAGAAATTAATACTTTTATTACGTACTTTTCATCAAGGATGTGTTAAATTGCTAAAAAGTGATAGCAAAGACTTACATTGATAGAAAAACTTTTTTTAATTAAATGCTGTTCTTTTTAACATAGATGCCAACATAGATAATTTTAATAATAAATCTGCATATAAGAATGATTTCTGAAGGATCATGTGACACTAAAGACTGGAGTAATGATGATAAAAATACAGCTTTGCTTCACAGGAATAAATTATATTTTATAGTATATTAAAATAGGAACCATTACTTTATACTGTAAAAACATTTCACAATATTACAGGTTTTTACTGTATTTTTGATCAAATAAATGCAGCTTTTTTGCAACTTTTTTTTTAATAATTTAAAAACAATTAATATTTTTATTAAGCAAGGACGAATTAAATTAATAAGGATTATACATTGTTACATAAGCATTGGTGAGCATAAGTGATTTTTTTACAATCTTACCAACACCTAAACTTTTGAACAGCAGTTTATTTGCTTCCCCTTTGATTTTTGGATGAATTCAGAGCTGGACATGGCTTTTGTTAGGTTTACCCATATGTTCAATGCTTCTGCCAAAACTTCACAGCCCTAAAGGACATGATCATTGGCTCCTGCTCTAGAGCAATGAACTGGCTTGAGGATCTCCAAAATCCAGGACAGTAGCAGGTGATGATAAGAGTGAGAGTGTTTGGCTGTGGTTGAGTTGTAAGGGTAGAGCTGGGTATCTTGAGGGGCCGCTGAAGTAGGAAGCAGCAGATATCAGGGCACTGAGCATCTGTGGGGTTCTCCAGCAGTCTGTCACCTCTATGAATACCCACTAGACCTTGAAATTTAACACCACACATAAACACTCATACAGACCATCCTTCAGTCTTCTGTGTTTTTCTCACACATCAAGCTAATAGTTCACACAGTTAACAGTAATATTATCAGAGAAACTGCACTGAAACATTTATCTGAAGTATAAAAGTGTTGGTCACATTTCAGTTTTTGGACATTGTTCACTGACATGACAAGATGATAGTCATGGATCCAACTGTCATGGATGGCAGCTTCAGAGCAATAAACTCTTACACAGCAAACCACAAACAACAAAAAGCATCAGACCATAAACAGACAGAGTAGATGTCATTTTACACAACATAAAAGAAAATAAGGATCTGAGAGACAAGTTCAAAAGGTTGTATACCTTCATCTAATAATCAGTCAATATTTTGTTAGGACAACATGTTTTTTATTATTATTTACCATTTGGGGCATCAAAAATGTATATATATATATATATATATATATATATATATATATATATATATATATTCACAAATATATATAAATATTTATTTAGTTTATTTATTTAGAACTATAAGCAAAACTTAAAAAAAAATTATAAATAAACATCAAAGTAAATAAAACAATATTACAAAATAAAATTATTTTATTATATAGAAAATTTTTTATTTTTACGTTATTTTTTATTTATTTTGATGTTTATGTATATATTATTTTATTTATATTATACATAATATTTATTTAGATGTTGTTTGTTTAATTTTTATATATATTGTTTTAATGTTTGTTTATATACTCACACATGTATACATACACACACACATATATATATTTTTTTTATTTGCTTACACATATAAGTATATATATTACACAAATATATATATATATATATATATTTTATTATTTACTTATATATATATATATATATATATATATATAATTTATATATTATATATTATTTTGTATATTGATGTGTGTATATTAAAATTATATATATGTTTATTTTTTTCTTATATATATTTATTTTGCTGTTTATTAATTTATTTCTAATAATATATTAACACACACATATACATACATATATATATAATATTGATTTTTTTTATTATAAAAATATATATTTTTATATATTTTTATTTATTTTGATGTTTGTTATTTATTTATTTATTTATTGTTTGCCTAAAAGCGCTAACACAAATAATAAAGAATAAGGAATATACTTGTTGAAACATACTCCATCAATGTAATACCACAACAATAAATTGTTTTTACGGGATTTGAACCTATATACATATAGATATATCTTTTTCGGGGGTCCATTTATTTTAAGAACGATAAATTATTTATTAACAATAATAATGTAAATAATTCACAGAAGTATTGGTACTTAAAATGTCTTCTTTCCATTAAATGCAAAAAGTGTACCTGAAAACGATTTCATGTACAATTTACAAAATCAATGTGAACTTTTTTCAGCTGAATAATCATCACCCAGATGTACAACAATTTGACAGTCTGGTTTTTATTCAAGCCAAATTAAATATGGCACCTATTCTAACAACTGCCTATAACTATAATTATATGGTCAATATCCCACCCAGTGCTTATATACTGTTTTGAGAGCTGAGACACACTCAACATCATCCAGACAACATTTATGCTTAAAATACAAGAGGGCACAGGAATGGAATTGGAATAAATGAACAGAGTACATATTAATTAATGGCTGTTTTTTGTCAATTATTGAGTGTATAGAGTGTAATAAAAACAATTAGATATTGATTATGAAATGCACTTTAAGCTCTGTGTCGGGAGGGCTACAGCTTCCCGCAGCAGTTGTGTTTCCACAGCACGCTGCCAAACCTCAAGCTTAGACTGACAGCATAGTGAACATGACAGAAAAATTAAGTATTTATGTGGGCTGCTTGAATTGGGGCTGTCAGCATTCCTACAGACTCTGGCCGTGATTGAATGAAAATGTTAAACGCCTCAATTTCTCCCATCATATTCCCGGAGGGATTCCAACTTTTTTTTTTTTTTTTACCCAGAATGCCACTCTGAGAAAGCCTTGAAGGACTGAAGTTATGTATACCCATATTTACATATGCCCCTCAGAAGTGTTTGTTCTTTTCACACTTTCAACATACTGGCATAGCAAAGACAAACTCCACACGCCAAAGAGACAGCAGAGGGCCTTTAGGTAGTGCTGCCATCTAGTGCATGCAAAGTTGATTACAATCCAAATTACACAACAACAAACTTAATTTAAGTGCCTCCCTGACTCAAAAAAGGCCCAAGATTAATAATTCTAAATATAGATAACCATACAAAATTAAATGATAAAATAAAAACGTAGATTAAAGTGTTTAAAGCATCCCAGTTTATGCCTCCATACACTGAAATTGTGCTCTTTATGCATTAATAACTCACAATAGTGAACATTACACACTGGAAAACATTATACATATACACACACAACTTCATAAAGTTCTCTCTCTAAGATCCCATAAGCTCTCTATTCCTCGAATCATCAGTGGATTTGCATTTGCATGACACGTTCCAGATGTAACGTGAATTCAGGCGACGTGAATACAGCCTTAAATATGTTTACAATTCCTTCACCCTTAATGGCACAGCTGAGAAACTCCTAAAATCAACACTGTTTGTCCTCAATCCATGGCCACATTCTCTCGCCGCCTGCTCGCTGGATTCATTTTGAAAAGATGAGTACAATGCAACATCTGTGTGACTTTTGGCACGCTCTCCACCATTTCCTGACAGTGAATCAGCATCTGATGGCGGCGTAGTTATAATGAAATGCACCGCTCTCCCCCCGGCAGCAGCCATCAGCTCCCACATTATCTGATACCCGGCTAGATCATTTGTAGCGCTATTGAACACATCATCTGCCTGAATCTCATGCTTGTCACAAAGTACAAGGACGCCAATTTGTTACCATGTGCCCATAATGGTAATCTAGGCAGATCGTTCCACGCAGTTACTCCATCGCCCCAGGGAGAGTTCCTGACCGGCAAAACCCATCTGAAGTCTATGTAGATATGGCTTAGACAAAGCTGACATGGTCAGTGTTAGGGCACTGCTGTGAAGCCCACAGGCCCATAAATTTGAATGTTTATTTCATCCAGGCTACATTGTGACTAAATAATACAACAATATGCTACTTACCAATGACTGACTTCTATTTAGAAGGGGAAATTGGATGTAAAATTCACTTTTACATGATGTTTGCATATAAATGTGTTATATAAATGTATAAATGTGTTAGCAGTGTGTGGACACAACCACTCTACAATAATAAAAAGCCATTCACTCCTTTTTTTAATCTCTAAAAAAAACCAAACTGTCTCAATTATAGGCCAATTTAGATTTTTGTGAGCAGTATGATGTCACAGTGCTCAGGCTCCGCCCACAACCGCTGACTGTCCTCCAGAGTTGGGTAGATTACTTACAAATTGTAATCGTTACTGATTCCAGATTACATGTCAAAAATTGTAATCAGTAACATAATCCGTTACATTCCACATTTTAGGTAATATGATCAGATTACTTTTAGATTACCTTTGATTTATCACATTGATTTAAATAGGATTACCTTATACAGTAATGATGTCAAAAATGCAAAGAGTAAGAAAATACGTTCCATTCATTGTAATAGTGCTTTAAACATTATATTACATCAAGGTTTCCCAAACTAGAGTTTGTTCGGGTTTGTGAGTTTAATGAAAAGCTTACAATTAATGCAATCATAAAAAAAAAATACAATTTAAATAAATAATTTAAAGCAAAGTCATAGTCTGTGTTTTAAAATAACAATTAAAATAAAACACTTACTAAAATAGAAGAAATATTGTTATTTACCTGCATGCAATGTGACCATTATTGCACCACCAAATACACCTACATTAAATTTATGTCTGCACAAATAAATTTACTCCAGACCTGAATGAGGGACAATTCAAGTCAGGTTTTGAATAAAAAAAGTAAAAATAAATAATGCCATTTAGTTTTAGCCATATTGTAGTCATCTGAACTGTTTTAGCTTCAGTCTAGTTTTAGTCGACTAAATATCTTAAGATTTAAGAATAGTAATTTAGTAATTTATTTACAGTTTAATGCATTTATTAAAGGGTTAAACCACCCCAATTAATTCCAAACCTGTAAAAGCTTTGTTCGTCTTCGGAACACAATTTAAGATATTTTGGATGAAAACCGGCAGGTTTGTGACTGCCCAATTGACCAAGTTACTTGCCAAGTAAATAACACTGTCAAGGCCCAAAAAAGACATTGTCAAAATAGTCCATCTGCCATCAGTGGTTCAACCATCATTTTACGAAGCGACGAGAATACTTTTTGTATGCACAGAAAACAAACAAAATTACTTTATTCAACAATTTGTCTCCACGTCACCGTAGCACCATTTTGGATGCAAACAGCGTGCAGATGGACTATTTTGACAAAGTCTTTCATACTTTTCTGGGTTTTGACAGTGTTATTTACTTTTTCCGAAGATGAACAAAGCTTTTATGGGTTTGGAACGACATGCAGGTAAGCGATTAATGGCAAAATATAAATATTTTTCAGGGCTACTAAAGTGTTTCAGTCAAGAGCAGCAAGTGAGTCGTTCTTTTGTTGCTTGATTAACATCAATATCACAGACAATAGCAACTAATTTAGGCTGCTGTCCCTTTAAAACCAAATGCACGGATGCAATGTACTGATACATGTCCGATATTCTCCCAACTGTTTACGTTCACCCAAGACATAACCGAGTGTGTTTACATGAATGCTTGTCAAAACGGACAATTCAACATTGTTTTGTGTGTATTTCTCCGTTCATTAGTCGCAAAAGAGTACTTGATGTGCTATGTGAGAGGCTGCTTCGGCGTCTGTGCTCAGAAAACCTTTCGTCAAATTTATCTATATGTCTGCTCTGCTCTTACTCGCTGATTGAAACTTTTTAATGTTTTATGAGACCTGCAAGCAAATGTATGCTATCTTATGTCCCACAGATTAGATCAATAGGCTGATGATACAGTTCAAATGTACGCATCTAACCTCCTAACCACGCAACAGATTCGTTCTCAATGAATCTTTCCAAATCATCCCTCCCTAACATTTTTGTCTAATTTTCATTAGTTAACGAAAACAAAGTAAGTCCCACACTTTGTATTTTTTAGTGATTATTTGCAAATCGCCTTTCCTTTTCTACAGAAAAGAGGGGCGGTGTGAGCAGTAGCTCATTATCATTTAAAGAGACAATGCACCGAAATGGGTTTTTGTGAACAGAGCGGTTTCTGACAAGGTAAAAAAGGTGTTGTTTTACATGACCATTGAGGAATTTTAACCAAGGTATGTTACAGACATTTCATGAAGACCCTAAAGAATCTTACCAACTTGTGGAAAATGGCCATCCGATGTCCCCTTTAATTCCTCCCTTCAAATCCTCCCAGTTCCAGTGGAATCAGAACAAATATAAATATATACAGAAGAGCATGGCTCTAGCAATGCCATGGTTGTGGGTACTATCCCCATACATATAAATATAAAATTAAAGTATGGAATTTGAGAATTTATCTATCACAAAAAGCATTAAAAAACACAAATATATAAATATGTTTACCAAAAATACTTACTGTTGCTTTTTAAGCAATTTATTATTATTATTATTTTTAATGTGATGAGATGTGATATGAAAAAGATGTATCACAATCCTGCACACAATCACGTTATGACTATTCTCTCTTAATTTTTTTATATAATTAGTTTGCAAGTTACAGAGCAGCCAAACTGATTTCCCTATAATGAAATATATCCACAAGGTTACCAAAAAAAAAGAAAAAAAAAAAACAATGATAGATCATGATGCTGAAAATGGGGCATTTATACAAAACCATCTAAATTAGTGTGGCATAATTAATCTAAAGAACCTTTTCAACTACAAAAAAAACTTTTAGTGCAGTGAAAAGGTTGCATTGGATGTTAAAAGGCTAGTTCAACCAAAAATTGTCATTAATTACTCACCCTAATGTCGTTCCAAACCCGTAAGACTTTTGTTCTCTTCGTGACACAAATCAAGATATTTTTGATAAAATCAGAGAGCTTTCTGTCACTGTATAGATGGCAACACAACTGACAAGTTCAATGCCCAGAAAAGTAGTAAGGACATCAATAAAATAGTCCATGTGACATCAGGTAAAATAATGACCTTGGAGAAGAAATTGTTGAATAAAGTCATTATTTTTGTTTGTTTTTTTGCACACAAAAAAGCATAACATAAACAAATCTTAATGTGTGTTCTGAAGATGAACATGGGTTATCTCTGTGTCTTATGGGTTTGGAATGACATGAGGGTGAGTAATTCATAACAGAATTTTATTTTTTGTTTGAACTATCCCTTTAAAAGTTATAAGGTACAAGTCCATCCATAAGTACAAAACACTCATAATCCAATAAAAAGATGTTATATAGCACAAAACATCTTGTCTTGCAGTTGAAGTACCTGTGCAGCAAAAACAGGAACTTGCACAACCTTGACAGACTTCTCAGAACAGATTTAGATAATGTTGTTTACAACAAACAGGCAAAGTGGAAGCTAATTGGCTGCTGGAACATGAAACATGGCCAACGTAAGACTGGATAAGCTCCTACCCTGTGGCTGACAGCAGGGTTAAGGTGAAATATATTTGTTATGATTCCACTGGAACTGGGATGTTTTGAAGGGAAGAATTAAAATAGAAAGCATTCATTTGCAAGTGTTATATTGTTCTGCTCATTAATTAGTCATGATGCAGCCTGGGGGAAAAAAACACGCATGAAATCTGTGGGCCTGTGACGCAAAATTTGGAATAAGAATTTAAAAATAAATAAAACTCACAGCAGTCTGACTCAGTCTTACTTAAAGTGCAGCTATTTTCACATGAGTGTCCATCTGGTGTGCACTCCCTTTTATTGACAGCGCATTTGGTGCCCCATTACAACTGATTCTGCTTTTCCCAGCCTACATCTGGCGCTCTGGCTGTTGTTTTGTATTTTTCCCCACTTTGTCTTCTTTGATGAAGCCATTTTAGCTTGCCATTTGATTTGCTCCACTTAGAGTTGAGTGACATTGGGGAAAACGGATAAAAATTTCAGCTTTTTCCTTCAGTACAACACATCCAGTACGCAGCACCCTGGAAAAACTCATAAGTAGGAAGCCATTTAGCACACACCTTTATCCAAAGTAACATTCCCCCTTGAAGCAACCTAGGATTAAGTGAATTATAGAACACAATGATGCTGGTTCAGGTAAGGACCTATGATTTTTGCAATGCTGAAAACACGGAAGGAATGTCGTAATGCACTTATAAAAAAAAAAGAAAAAGAAATTTAGTCTGCATGTTTTATGTGCCTCTGTGTGAATAATGAGCACAGTTTTGTCTACTACACAAAATCAAGCATCTGTGACATTTATGGTGTTTTCAGCATCTGCCGTCTCACTATGACACTCCACGTGAACTTCATATCCAGAGCTGCTCTGAGAGTTCACTTTATGAGCATTTCATCATTTCATATTCATAAAACTATTATTACATACACACAGAAACTCAAAGGTCTTCACTATAACCTGCCAAATTAAAGGTCTGAAGAACTAAAATATTGTACATAGAGCCAAAAGATTGCGGATAGAATCACTGAATCCAGCCAAAAAAAAATGGAATTTACAGTACACTTAAATCAAAACGAAATATGGACTAAATATGAATCCTCCATGTTCTGTGTCTCTCTGTGAATGAATGCCGCAGATGTGCGGTTTTGTTTACTAGTACACACATACTAAATTGTGTGCGATGCTCTTTGTGTTTTCTGTCTCTGCTGTCACAGTATATGAGTACATGAATGAATTAACATAATCCCTAGAACTTCTCTGTTCTTCATTGCTCATTTTATGAGCATTTTACCGTAATATGACACAGATAGAAACTAAATGGTCTTTACAGCAAACCACCAAAATAAAAGTTTGGTTTAACTTGAAGAAATTGTGACAAATACACTACTCAATGTAATAATAGTACTACTACTAGTACTACTAATAAAATTATTATTAAAACATTATTCTTTAGGGAACCAGAGAAATTATTTACTGGAATTTGCCAGAAAAATGTAAATACATAACAGTATTTCAAATAAATACATAAACAAATAATAAATACATTTTTGACCAAATTAGAGATTCTTTTGATTATTAAAGTTTAATGAAACCATTAAAATGGAATCTAGAAAATTTATGGAAAATTTTCTTGGCTAACAAGAAAAAAATAGAACTAAATTTGAGGAAAAAAAATTAAACATATATTATACGGCCTTAATTTTTTTTTATTTTTGTTCAACTTCCAACACATTCCTGTTAAATTGTGCAGGTTTTGTGATTTCAAAACTTTCTGATTAATGTTTTTTTTTTTTTTTTAACCATTAAAACAGAGTCTAGAAAATGTTAAATTAAAAAAAAAAAAAAAACTGAATCCAGAAAAAAAATACACTGTAAAAAAAAATCCAAAAATAGGCAGTTGTGGTTGCCGGAATTTTACTGTAAAAAATATGGTAGCAACGTTTTAAGTTTTACGGTTTTCACTTAAATTTACAGGTAAATGGCGTAATTTAATTAACTGACATAATGGTAATTTACCTACCTATTGAAGTCCTGAAATCTGTTTTGTACCTTTGTAATACTCTGATAACCACAAAAAGCAGGTGGTGATGTCAGTAGAATGTACTTTTACAAGTAGTAATAATGATAACACAGTTTATTAAAATATTAATATTATCGCACAATATCAAACAATTTTTCATCCATGTTTTAATTTACACTTCTGTTGTGCAGCATTTTGCCTGCCAAAAAATAAACATTGTTCACATTTAATTTGATGGCATTTTAATTACTTTAGAAGATGAATTACTTTTAACAGATTAAAGTCTTTTTCATTTATTTGATTACCATCATTTTTAATTAACTTAACTAAAAAAAGACAGAATCAAAACAAAAACATAACAGAAATTCTGAAAAAGTAAAGTATTTTATAAATCACTAATAAAAATGACAAAATTGTTACATTTCTGAATTCAATTTAGACATTCTTTATTAATTCATTAAAACGAACACAGAAAAACTAAAATTAAAATGAAAAATAGAATAAAATAAAGGTGTTCAAACCAGTAAACGTTTGGTTACTATTCAGGATCTATTCAGGATTTACTCTGCCACACCATCCTCCAACTGTTACGCTCTTAAAATCAACTTTCCACGTCATAAAGCTTTTAAAATGACTGGCTTCTCTTTTATTTCAGGAGGCTAAAGATGTGGTCATAAAAGTGGAATCGAATAGTTAACCAAGCCTTTCATTCAGTTCCTTTAGTCCGTCCTCTCTGACATTGCAACCCCTCCCATGTCTCCTCCTATAACGCCTGCACTTGTCAGCATGTCCACGACGATCTGATATGCATTATTCATTAAGGCTAAGTAAGCTACATTTAATTTCCAAATCAGCTGCTCACATTCCCTTTAATGATATGCTAATAGCTAAAGAGACTCAATTCCCTTAGCAGCAGCCCCTCAGACTGGGAAAGTGTTTAGGATTGCATAATCGGGCCACGATAAGCGTCGCATTAGCCTTTATGTTTTCCTGTCTGCTGTGTCCTGTTCTATCTCAGTCAGCAGAGTTAGCAGAACAATTATCTCTGGAAAACATGAGGTGTGCTAATGCACAAGCATATATGTGCAGAGCTAAGTGCTTTTTATTAGCTTATAGGTATTAAGCTTCAGGAAAACACACTTTGTACAGCAAATACATCTTGCTTTAAAGCAAACGGAAATTTGTAATTCACAGGCTAATTTACATTTCAAACGACGTGGCTTTGATTTGAGCCTAGCATTGTTACGTAACTTGAGAATGTTTGATCTTTTATACTAGCCAGCAGAGAAGCCAGTATTCCACCACACCAAAGGTGTTCAGCACATATGACTTTCTTTACTTTCTTCAACTGATGCTTTTCTTTGGCATTAGCCTCTGGAGAGATGAAAAAAGGACAATTATTTTCTTCATTCGTCTTTTTTTTTCTGTATTTTTTCGTTTAATATTCACCATAGGGATTCCAAAATATGGCATTTTTTTCTTCAAAGTAAATTAATAAATAAATAAATAAATAAATACAATCTATTAACTGATGATCAGAAAAATGAACAAAAGAAAAAGAAAAAAGCAAGATGACTCACATCATCACAAACTTTGACTGGAAGCACAAAAAACAAACTGAAAAAATTACAAGACTGCATTTAATGTCTTTTTTAACATTAAGTTTTTGAACATGTTTTAATGTTTTTTCTTCTGCTCACCAAGCCTGCATCAATTTGATCTAAAATAACCCAAAAGCAGTAATATTGTGAAATATTTTTACTATTTAAAATAACTGCTTTCTATTTTAATATATTTTTATTTTTACAATATTAAAAATTTTATTTATTCCTGTGAGCAAAGCAACATTTTCAGCATCATGACTCCAGCTTTCAGTGTCACATGATCTTTCAGAAATCAATCAAATATGATTTATTATTATTATTATTATTATTATTATTATTATTATTCAAAGATCAGCAATTATCTGATATAAAAAGCTTTTATAACATTATACACTATACCATTCAAAAGCATGAAGTTAGTATAATTTTTTGGAAAATTAATTATAGAAATTAATACTTTTATTTAGCAAGGATGCTTTAAATTGATCAAAAGTGATGATAAAGACATTTATAATGTTACAAAAGATTTCTATTTCAGATCAATACTGTCCTTCTGAACTTTCTATTCATCAAAGAAACCTAAAAAAATATTATTGTTTCAATATAACAATAATAATAATTAAAAAAAAAAAAATGTTTTTTGAGCAGCAAATCAGACTATTAGAATGATTTCTGAAGGATCATGTGACAGGAGTTATGACGCAAAAATTCAGCTTTGAAATCACAGGAATAAATTACAGTTTAAAATATATTCAAATAGAAAACATTTGCAAAAATTTAAATTTTTTACTGTTTTGCTGTACTTTGGTTTAAATAAATGCAGGCTTGGCAGAAGAGACTTATTTAAAAACATTAAAAATCGACTGGTAGTATATAGACACATGTCATGAATATGAAGGAGGTTTTATGGATGTTCATAACAACTGTCATTAAGTGTCATTCACTCAGTTATGTAGTTTTTAATGCAAAGATGACATTATTTGACATAACCCTAGCCCATAGCAAAGACATCTCAAACAATGTCATCTTTGCATTAAAGCTACATAACTGAGCGAATGACACTTAATGACAGTTGTCATAAACATGCATAAAACCTCCTTCATATTCATGACATGTGTCATGTCAGTCTTATGCACACCCCTTCAAGTAAAGTGTAACCAAAAATTGTATATGTCAAATATTATTGCACCATACCAACATTATTGCATAATCCAGTCTTCAGTGTCACATGATCCTTCATAAAATTCTAACATGCTGATTTATAATTAATGTTGGAAACAGTCATGCTGCTTCTTTTTATTGAATTATTTTTTGGGACCTGTTGCTTTTTTCTTTGATTCTTCAATGAATAAAAAAATTAAAAG
Organism: Cirrhinus molitorella; assembly: GCA_033026305.1. Classification (NCBI taxonomy): domain Eukaryota; kingdom Metazoa; phylum Chordata; class Actinopteri; order Cypriniformes; family Cyprinidae; genus Cirrhinus; species Cirrhinus molitorella. Next base: position 26,263,846 of record CM065135.1, on the reverse strand, counting down.
TACAGCATTTATTCAAAATTAAAATCTTTTCTAACAATATAAATCTTTACTATCATTTTTATCTATTTAACAGCCTTGCTGAATAAAAGGAAAACACTTATTTTACGGTTTCTTAATTAGTTACTCATTAGCATGTATATTACTAGATTATTAGCTATTTATTAATACTAATTAAGCACATATTAATGGCTTATTCTACATCCCTAAACCCAATACCTAAACTTAACAACTATCTTACTAAGTACTAAAAAGCAGCAAATTAGGGATTTATTCAAGGAAAAGTTGTAGTTAGTGTTTTAATATTCTAAAGTGTTACCAAAATTTCTATTTTGAATAAACACTGTTCTTTTTAACATACATATACATGAATGAAGATGAACTGTGAGACAAAGAAAATACACAGGATTGTAATACAATGCAGGTCAGATTCAAACTAAATCTCTTGGATGGGCACCACAGCTCAAGACGCATGAAGAAGTTCTTCTATGCTACGGCTCCACATTATATTTCTTCAAGGTTAAAGCAAGGTACAAGCAAGGTGAGAATATAATGTTAACAACTGAATCTACAGTACATTTATTCCAGTCAGCAGTTTCCAAACTTCCCAGTCCTTTTAACTTTCATAAGGACAGAAATAAAGTTCCTAAAAAGGAGCAGCAACCTGGGGTTTTCACTCAGAGCTAGGGAAATGAGTATACGGCTCATCCATATGTTCAGCTTTCCCGGCTGCAGCAAACCTATGAACTGATGAGCGCAGCATTGTTCCTCCATGTGTGCAATCCACTTCTGCGTCCTTCATTTTCTCTGTATTTCCCAAAAGTCATTTGATTACTTCAAATCTGTAGTTGATGAATGGCACCTGTTGCACTTTGCAAGAGGCTTTCTAAAACGGTTTAGAATGAACAGTTTATAACACAACCATCCTCTGATGGAGATGTTTGCGACAAATAGAAGATGCCACCAATTTATTACTTTAATGCATCAAGCACAGAAAGGGGTCTTCCCATCCTCAAGTGACCTTTAATGACAACTAACCAAGTCGATGCAACCGCACCCCGCAATTTCAAGCCAAATCATAGAGAAAATCAAAACCAACGGTGTTCACAAAATCAATTTTATGCTTACTCCAAACCTTGGCTCATTTGCATGTCCGTAGCAGCCCATCTTCCAGTCTGTGATGAAAATACAGTATCGTTGCAAGCTAAAAAACGATGATGAATTAGACGTCTAAGAGCACGCCTGAGCTAATGATAATCCGAAGGCGAAAATCTGAGATGACCTTCAACGAGCACCTGCACATTAATCATCCAGTGATACGGCCAGCATTTCATTACCGGCCCCCGTATGAAAGGTGCTTTCTTACACGCCTGTGATCTATTGCATCATCGCAATTAACCAGTCTAAGTTGGTGGCGAAAGAGACTTGTGGGTTAGAATGTGGTGTAACAGGTGGCCTTGTCAATAATGCCGCAAGCCCAAATGCACACGCCGCATAAACTGTTTGGTTATATTGAGGCACAGGAATCACATTTATGGACTCGCTGTAAACAGTGCACTCTTTCAGGAGAAGAAAAACATTATTATTACAGCACCTCGACCGCATTCTGTTAGAGTGGCTGTTTCTGATTTTGTTAAGGTCTTTGCCAGCAAACACTCCAGGCTTGTTTTTCTCTCCAATACTACAAGCCAAGATGCTGACTTACTTGGAACAACAACCTGTGAGAGGAACAGATTAATCATTTAGACAAGGAGGAAGGGAACGGTTCTAGAGTGAAAGTGAAAAGGAGGGAAGTGGAGAAAAGACTGCTTTCTCACATCAACATGTGAGTGTTTTCCCTTAAAAGAATGAGCCAAGGCAAACTCAATCCAAATTCCATTTTTCCCACAATCAGATTACTGTCAATCCTCTTTCTTGCTGCTCGCCAGAATCGGGAAGTCTCGGCTACAGCGCAGCTATGCCATTTCTGTGCTCTTTTGAATGCTCAAATAAAGATCACAGAGTCCGTCCCACCTTTTTGTGAGTAACTGGACCCCCGGGGCCAGCTGGAGATCAGGTTGGGAACAAACTGTTGCAGTAACCTTATCAATATACTCCAGCAAAGATAACATGATGACAATGAGAGAAAATCTCCACCGATGTCCTTTCTGCTTCCGTGAGCTATGGCTGCTCTAACCCTGTAATCAGTTTCTCAGACCCCGGTAGCGCTCCGCTTCAGCAGGAGGGTCATGAGGAGGACGTTTCGGCTTCTCTGGGGGAAGTCGTGTGGAATAAGCCCTCGCCGAAGTCTAATCTGCTGTGCAAATGCTCTGTGAGGGCTGGTCAAGGACTCTGAGACCTCTGCAAACTATCACACTTCTACACACACAAACGTAGCTGTGAAAAATGCAAAGACGCACATATGCAAAACAAAATACCAACAACTACAGGAAATTAGCCTATAAACAAATAGTGATTTCATATCATTGCTCAGATAAACTCTCTGGGGAATAGAGGATGATGCTCAGTCATCCGTGCATAAGTGAAAAAAAATAATAAATTGCACAGTTGACTGTGAAAACAGCCTCGGATACCTTTACAGCAGGTTTAATGACAGTGATTTCCCCTTTGCCAAACAGATTACTAAAAAAATCTAGTTCAACTGGCTATGATATAAACCAGGCCATAGTACTTCAACCAGGGGGAAGGGGCCCTTTTACCAATTAAAATCGTAATCAAAAGTATAATACAACAATAATGTACATGTAAACACAATGTTTATAGCAGAAATTATTTAAGTCACCAATTTAACTGATGTGAATCAAACCAAAATGCATTTTCAAATGGACAAAAAGCAAAGCAAAAATACAACTTTGCAGCTTTTTGTACTGTAGCTTTGTGGTTGATATCATCCTATCATAAGTGGAAAACAAATCAATGCAAAATTAAAAAGGAAATATTTGTTAAAAGTTTGTAAGATTTGGTGTTTAAACGATTAGTTCATTCCTGAATTAAAATTTCCTGATAATTTACTCACCCATGTCATCCAAGATGTTCAAGTCTTTTTTTCCTATGTCGAAAAGAAATGAAACTTTTTGAGGAAAACATTCCAGGATTTCTCAATGTTGTGGGCTTCAACAGTGTTGAGGGTTGCCCATTATAAGTAACATGAGTTACCATTTTTTCAATTAACTAGTAAAGTAGAACATTACTTTTTAATTTACAAGAAAATATCTGAGTTATTTTTACTTTTAATAATGCCAGTTACTTTGTTTCCCCATTTATTGATTGAAAGCTCTTTTGTCCCCATGTTGGGAAAAAATCAGGAGTAGTTTTAGAATAAATGTGAACATACATTAATTCATCTCACATACAAAAAAACTGATTCGGTATTCCTCAAAATGAATAAAAACTGTGAAATACAATTCAGAATATGACACAAACCTGCAATAATTAAATAACACAAATATCCATTTATTTAATCCCATTTTATTAAATGATTCAATCAATGATCCTTAGGATTTAACCATACTAATAAGCAAAAATTACTAAATAAACTAACATTTGTTAGTTCAAGAGTGTTAAACTTTCTTCTTCTGCATTCTACTATACAGACATAAATGTATTTTTCCTTCAGCCTGAGCCTTTGGTGTGAAAGAGCTTCTACATTTGACCAAAATAGAACTTCTTATATTAAAAACAAGCAAGCAAGCCCTGCCCAAAAAAAGTATGTAAAAAGTAATCCAAAAGTAACAACACATTACTTTCCATAAAAAGTAACTAAGTAACACAATTAGTTTATTTTTTAGGGAGTAACACAATATTGTAATGCATTACTTTTAAAAGTAACTTTTCCCAACACTGGACTTTAATGTGGATCAGTGGGTTAAAGATCCAAATTGCAGTTTCAATGCAGCTTCAAAAGAGCTCTTCACGATTCCAGCCGAGGAACAAGGGTCTTGTCTAGTGAAACAATCGGTTTCTAAACTTTTATTAACAAAATGAATAAAATACACCATGTTACATGCCTTATATAAAATAACAAATACCTTACACAAAGTTTAAATAGGTATACAAAACTGAAAATCAGTAAACACTGTGGCTATCGCCTTAGATAAATGGCTTTTCAATTTTTGCATTTCATTTTGAAACTCTTCTTCCATCGTCTTGTTCTTCTCACCTCTCTCTTCTTGTCAATCGGCTAGACTCACTCTCTTCACGTGATAAATAAAAATCTGATCTGTGATGCGACTGTCGTTCGGCACACTGCATTGAGCAGCCGCGTTCAGTTTTAATTGTATTGTCTGTTCTCTAACTGAACTAAATTATTTGTATTACTATAAATGAATCAAAATGACACTGGGGCGGTGCCGTGGTAAACAAGTGATTAAACCGGTGTTACAGACTCACACCGGTATCACCGTCAACACAGACTATCGCAGCAAGCCTACTGTGTACTTCAGTTCGAAAAAGTGAAAAACCCCCGATCTCATTTTCTCCTCCAACTTCAAAATCATCTGACATTATTGTTTTACCTTTTTTTGTAAAGGGTGTTTGACTATCTTTGCACATTTGCTTTGTAAACACCAAGTCAGTAATCTCCCTACATCACGCATAACCTTTCTAACGTGACTACTTAATGAGTGAAGTCAAGCTAGTGCGAGATGAGCATTTGTGGTTAAAAAGTATATACATTTCCTTTTTTTTTTGCCAGAGGGATCATGTAGAGACCTTTGAAGCTGCATAAAAACTGCAATTTGGACCTTCAACCCTTTAAAGTCCACTATATGAAGAAAAATCCTGGAATGTTTTCCTCAAAAACCTTAATTTCTTTTCGACCGAAAAATGACAGATATGAACATCGTGGATGACATGGGGGTGACTAAATGATCAGGAAATTTTAATTATAGAGTGAACTAATCCTTTAACTGCATTTTATGTTTTGCTTTCAGTATACTTTTATCACGACACACCAGTTTAGAACCACTCATTCACAGCGTGGATTCTGACATATTTTGACACTTTAAATGTGTGGTATTCACACAATGATTCACATCATCTCCTCAGACTGTTCGGAGGGTAATCGGTCAGCCACGATAGGACACATATCCTCTCCTCAACGAAGACCCCACACAGTGTAGGAGATCATACAGCTAGACTATTTTCTGAGCAGTGGGTAGAAAAAGTGCATTTTACAGCAGAGCCTCTCAGCGCCGGGGAAAACAGATTACATCCGTTTGTGCTCCGATGCCCGCCTGACAGCGGCAGCGCCTGGTACACCTGCCCTCCAACTTTGAGTGCATGCATTATTCAGCATCGCTACTGCTCTGCGTGCCACCGGTGTTGTCGTCTAAAACTGCGGGCGTCCATGTGCCGTAATCAAAGCAGGCCGGAGAGCAGCTTGTCTCGCTGCGATATCCTGCAGTTTCTACATGATAGTTTTTGAGAGACTACGAGGGGAGGAGGGTGGCTCTGGTTTCCAAATTCACCTTCATTTTTGTGGTTTAGGTACTATAACTGCTGCTAGTAGTCATTTTAAACTACATCTGCAAAGTGTAAATAAATATTAATAATAATGATAATAATTAAATTAAAAAATAAAAAATATTAAATTATCAATTAACTAAATTAATTGAATTTAAGAAATATGGCATTTTCTTACTGAGACCAATAAAATTATGAAATAATGCATTCTTTTCAGCAACTCTTCAAACGGTTTCTCTACTTCAAAAAGAAGAAAATAGCATCTGCAACTAAAAAAAATGAATTATAAAGGTAAAACAAATCAAGGCACTGCAGGTTAGAGTTTGGGTGACGCCGATGTTCACCGGTGGTCTTTCCAAAAGCAGATAACAGACATAATCTCTCTCATCTGGTTCTCACTGCTGGGCTCCTTTCAATGAAGTCACACTGACATTGTAGGAAAAAAAGTGTTTTTCCTTACTATTCATAGAATACATTATCAGGAGACATCAGCTGTGGGTTAAAAGGGCCAAAAGCATCTATTTAAGAAACACCAACTGTGGACCCAGTGATTTCTCGCCCCCCAGGAATACTTTCTAAGTAGTCCATTTTGCCACCTTTGACTGCTAATTATGTGTCAGCACAGTGGGAGAAACAGGAGGAAATGCATGCGAATCTATCATGCAATATCCAACAGCAAAGATTATATGACAGAAGAAGCAGGGAATTGTCAGATCTATAGGTCTTAGATTGGATATCAAGACAAATTGTGCTTCAATAAATGGGATATTTACCACAGAAGACAACAGCTCATGGACTGCTGTAGAGTCAGACTATCAGCATATAGATTTATGTTGAATGATATGGAAATACACTACCAGTCAAAATTTTGTGAACGGTAAGATTTTCAATGTTTTTTTAAAGAAGTCTCTTCTGCTCGCCAAGCCTGCATTTATTTGATAAAAAATACAGAAAAAGCAGTAATAATGTGAAATATCTGTACCATTTAATTCATTCTGAAATAATTTGATTGAATCTGATTTGCTGTTTAAGAAACATTTTTTATTACTTTTATTATTATCGATATTTAAAACAGTTGAGTTTATTTTTTCAGGATTCTTTGATGAATAGAAAGATTCAAAAGTCAGCATTTTTTATAAAAGCTTTTGCAATATTATACACTATACCATTTAAAAGAAGTCAGTCTATATTTTTAGTTTATAGATTTGTTGTAAAACTATAGAAGTTTTATAACTATAGAAACTTTTATTTAGCAAGGATGCTTTAAATTGATCAAAAGTGATGATAAAAACATTTATAATACAATAATATAATATTTATAATTTATGTTACAAAAGGTTTCTATTTCAGATCAATTCTGTTCTTCTGAGCTTTTTATTCTTCAAAGAAACCTGAAAAAATTCTGTGACTGGAATAATGATGCTAAAATTCTGATTTGAAATCACAGGAGCAAATTACATTTTAAAACATTGAAAATGAAAACAGTTACTGTAAATAGTAAAAACAGTTCAAAATGTTACTGTTTTAGCTGTACTTTGAATCAAATAAATGCAGGCTTGGTGAGCAGAAGAGGCTTCTTTAAAAACAATAAAAGGAAATTTTGACTGGTTTAAAGACACTTTCGTCTATTCAATGCTTTACTTATCTGTCACAATTAACTGATGATTTTTAAATCTTCTTCAAAGATATTAAAATCAATTGCCGGCCCTAGTATTCTAAACAAAACTGATCACATTTGAATGTACTTTAATTATCTGTTCGACTGAATGGGTTAAATTATCTATTCTAATTAATGAGCTGCAGAAACACACTTCAAGATCAAAATTCAACAACCTCCTCAACATGTGAAATGACTTTCAGCTGACGTCACCAAGCCCTGTTTTTCAATCCATCGATAATTTTTTTTTTAACGAACCACTCAATTCCTGATGGACACAATCTTTGTAACAATAAAAATAACATCCTAAATGTAAAGCTATTTATATCAATATCAAAAATGCTGTTTTACTTTTAAAAACATTTACTTTTTTTTCTTACGCATTTATTTGATCAAAACACAGTAAAAACAGTAATATTGTGAAATATTATTACATTTAAAATACTTCCTTTTTTATTTGTAAAATGTATGTCCTGTGATGGATTTTAACAGTCTTCAGTCTCACATGATCCTTTAGAATTTTTTCTAACATGCTGATTTGATGCTAAAGAAGCATTTCTTACATTATCAATGTTGCAAACAGTTGTGTTCATCAGTTTAATGCATCCTTGGTGAATAAAACTATTAATTAAAATGTTTAAACTGTAACATTTATGTTGATATGGTAATTATAAACTGCAAAAAGTAAAACTGTCTAGAATCTCAGCAATCATTACGTCACACAAAAGTGAGTAGTGATTTAATAGCCACGATGGAAATCTCTTGGTAGGCACAAAGAGCAGGTGGTCTGGTCTGCAGAGAGCAGAGGCATGGTTAACTGCGTGGAACGCCCCTCATTACATGAGTCACACGCTGTGGCCATTACAGAGCCGCAACACCTGGGAGCTCCCCCATGATCCCTTGCACTGTTCTCATGGAGCAATGAGACATGCTCGTCCTTCTGCAAAACATCCACTCACTCCAAAAAACCCTCCTCCTTCACAAATTTTAGAGCTGAAACGTGAAAATGTGAAAATGTGGCGATACCAAACTATGAGTGCGTCTTATTCCACTCAGTAGCTCCCTATGATTTTAATCAGTAAATTATGAACATGATTCCGGACACTATCCAGGACCTTGATCTAATAAACACTGATGATTCAATTTCCTGCAGTTACCATATTATGATTAGTAAATTGATTACTGTGCATTTATCACATATTTAAAAGTACAGTATGAAAAAATTGGCAAAACTGTTTGTCTGAATCAACTGATTCAACCTCAAGAGTTATTACAATGCATACTCAGAGGTGATATTGAGTTCCATATTTATGTTTCAGAATAATTTAAATAAAAAATATGGTACCTAATGATTACAATATTCAATTACTATGGTTTTGTCATGGTACTAGACATGTGCCGGTATTCGGTAATGCGATATATCACGATAATGAATATGCACGGTATTGTTATCGTGGGCATTTCAAAATACTGAAAATAATTGTTTATTAAAAGTTATTCCGAATTTTGAAAGCATTTTAAGCATACTATTCCCATTAACTGGTTTAATGCACAACACACTTGTAAACTGCGTCGAAGACGCGTGATGTAAACAGAACCACATGGCGGAATGCGTGAGAGACGCTCCAGATGAAAGTGAAAGTGTCATTCACTCTCTGACAGCAGATGGCGCTAAACCGCAAATGCAACGTTAACCCAGAAACAAAGCAGCTGCGCTACTTTCTAAAACGTATTTAAATGATTTATATAGCCATTTAAATTTTTGTATTTGCAGTGGTGTTCATCACAGCACCAAATACTTTAATATTTAGACTCAATAGGCTATTTATTTTAACACTTTTTACATTTTAATCTGGACTACAACATGCCCTAGATATTGTTTGAAAGTGTATTCTAAGTGATTCTTTATTGTTCGGTCACACTTTACTTTAGGGCTTCATTAGTTAACATTACTTAATTAATTAACAAACTCCCAATGAAAAATTCTTCTAAACATGCATTAATCTTAGATAATTCCAATATAATAATAATCAAATTAAAATTAAAATCAAAGTTTTTTTAAAAAAATAAACTGAGCTAACATGAACTAAAAGTTATTTATTTTTAACAAAGATTAATAACTTCTGTATCAAATGTAGCTTTTGTTCATTGATCATGTTAACTAATAATAATTAACTAATAAGATCTTACTGTAAAGAGATACCTATTGGTCTTTTAATTCTTTTGCACTTTAATCTGTGTAAAATTTTGAACTTTATACATTTTTTGGTGTATTGCTTTATTGTGTTTTAATGTTCAGAAATTTTTGTTATTGTACTGTATTATGACATCACTTTTTTGCAACTAAATTTCAATATCGTGATAATACCGTACACCGTGATAAAAACATTAGCAATTTATCGCAACATGAAAATTTGATACCGGCATATCCCTACATGGTACTCCAAGGTACTGCAAAATATACAATGGTTTTACTAAGGAACATGTCCAAATACTGTGCTATGCTAAATTTGCAGAAACAAATGCTATAACCATAGTATCATGTCCAAAAAATAAACATGGTAATATCCAGAGCTGTGTAGATTACTTACAAATTGTAATCCATTGGATAAATGGATTCCAAATTACAAAACTGTAAATGTAAAAATGTAGTTAGCAATGTAATCTATTACATTACACACTTTATGTAATATAATCAGACTACTTTTAGATTATTTTAATCTAACCTGTTTATTGACTTAAATAGGATAATCTCGTACCATATTGACAAAAATACCAAGATTAAGAAATTATATTCCACTTGTCGTTATTAACAACATGAAGTGCATTAAACATTGTATTACGTTGAGGTTTCCCAAACTGGGAAAAAAAGAAATCCAAAAATCAGCATTTATCTGAAAAAAAGCTAAAAATAATATACACTATACCATTAGAGTCAGTATATTTTTTTAGTCTATAGTTTTATTGTAAAATTATAGAAATTAATATATATTTTTTTTAGCAAGGATGCATTAAATTGATCAAAAGTGATGATAAAAACATGTATAATGTTACAAAAGATTTCTATTTCAGATAAATGCTTTTCTTCTGAACTTTTTTTTCCATCAAAGAAACCTGAAAAAAAATTCTACTCAGCTGTTTTATAACCATAACCAACATCAGAGAACCACTGAACATGCAAATGTAACTTACATATTAAAATATTTATTTTAAATACTTCAAGTAAATATATTAGGTGAAGGACAATCAAATGACAAAGGCCTTGCAAATACATGGCCAACCTACAGAGTGATGATTCAAACTAAATAAAAAAAAAAAAAAAAATCAATGGGTTCATCAGTAGTTGATGCAATTTTGAAACACTTCTTAAACCCGAAATGATTTTTTTGTAAATCAGTAGTCAAATGCTGTACCGCCACCTGAGTAACGACTGTCCTTTCTGTGAATGTCCACAAAACTGGATGACTTTCTGAATCTATACAAGCAGTAGACTATTAGAAAGGAAAATGTAAAAGATAAAAAAGAGAAATGAAGGAGAATCAATAAATTCTGAATTTTTTTGCTATTACTGTAAAAAACAATGTTGAGTCAACTTAAAGTAATTTGTTACCTGGCTGCCTTAAAATTAAGTTCAGTCAACTCGAAAAAACTTGAAATGCTACGTTTTAATAAGTGACAACTTATTTATAATATTTGAGTTGATTCAACTTAAAATTTTAAGGCAGCCAAAACAAACACAGCTGTTAAGTTTAACAAACAATTTAGTTTAGTCAACTCAAATATCTAATTTGTCACTTAGTACAGCTTAACATTTCAGCTTGAATAAACTTATTTGAGCTGACTGAACTTAAAATTAAGGCAGCAGGGCAACTAATTATTTTAAAGTTGATTTAACAAATTGTGTTTTTAGTTTTTTACAGTGTATGACGTAAAATATGTAATCACATAATCCATTAAAAGTAACTGTAGTCTGATTATGAGTACTTTAAAATGTAATTTAATCTAATTACAAGTACTTAATAATTGGAATCTGATTACATTATCTAGATTACAAGTAATCAGTTACTACCCAGCTCTGGTAATATCACAGCAGATTAAAACCCACCAAAAAACAAAGATGTTTAGGTGTACACTCTTTAAAAGACTCTTAAACCTGTTAATTTGTACAACTGTCCAGAATGCAGAAAAACAGTAACTGGGAAAAATCTAAGCAAGAGCGATCCGAAACAACCTAAGACCATTGAACTGAATCACCTAGTGAGAGACTAATTAGAAGCCAAATCTCTCCTCTATATTAAATCAGGGCCCTGCATTAATTCTAATCAGCGTGTGTAGCCAGGCTTGACTGCGGGCCCCGAGGGGAAAGGAGAACGGCACCCTATCCTCCGCACCCGGGCCTGGCAGAGAGTGCATCTGGCTCGGACCCTGCTCTTCAGGGTTCAGCGCTTCCCTCCAGCGGTTGCCATCAGCGCTCAGACTCGCACACACACAGGTGAGAGACTGCAACCTTTCCCTGTGCCAGCTGTTTAACTGTACCTGACGGAGCTGTTCAAATGGCCTTTATACACAGGGGTGGAAATGGCACAAGAATTATTGCCTGGCATTTGCAGCTATGATCCTACAAACAGCCAAGCAGATTGTTTAGGGTGTTTTAAGATGTTTTTAATTCAATGATGTGTTTTGGAAGCCCAATTCATGCATAAGACTGCATGTTGATTATTGACTTACATGCCATCATATTACTTTGAGTAATGTGTTGGCTTGGATGACATTTAATAAAATATGATTGCTTATCAAACTACATGTAATTTAAGATTACATGAACACACTCAAAATATAGAAGTAAATATTGATGTGTATGTGCAAGGTTATGACTAAAAATCATGCAACAATAACTCTTATTATTAAAGGAACACTCTTTTTTTGAAAATAGGCTCATTTTCCAACTCCCCTAGAGTTAAACAGATGAGTTTTACCGTTTTTGAATCCATTCAGCCGATCTCTGGGTCTGGCGGTAGCGCTTTTAGCATAGCTTAGCATAAATAATTGAATCTGATTAGACGTTAGCATATCGCTCAAAAATTACCAAAGTGTTTAGATATTTTTCCTATTTAAAACTTGACTCTTCTGTAGTTACATCGTGTACTAAGGCCAACAGAAAATGAAAAGTTGTGATTTTCCAAGCTGATATGAATAGGAACTATACTCTCATTCCAGCGTAATAATCAAGGAACTTTGTTGCCATACCATGGGTGCAGCAGGCCCAATGATCCAGTGCCTGGATAAAGTCCCAGTTATTTTAGCCTTAGTGGCTTAGTGCTGGTCATGTTGGAAGCTACCTAGCTGGGGACTATTTTCAGGCGCTGTGTAATATCATTGCGCCTGCTGCACCCATGGTACGGCAGCAAAGTTCCTTGATTATTACGCCGGAATGAGAGTATAGTTCCTATCCATTTCAGCCTAGAAAACTGCAATTTTTCACTTAGTACACAATGTAACCATAGAAGAGTTAAGTTTTAACCCTCAATGTACGGAGTTGCCATATGGCAACAATTAATTTCTACTGATTTCCTTGTTATTCTGAATAAAATACAATATATTGGAATATGCTAAAAGGGCCAGCCCTAAGGTAGTCAGTGATGTGCTGTTTTTAAGTAAAATGATATTAGAATGTCTAATATGCCTCACATGGAGAACACCAGTTGAAGTGCTCCAGAAATGGCTCTGTTAACCTCATTTCTGAACATCTCTTCTCAAGGGGGATTTTTTGGCATCATCTTTAGTTAGTAAATTACATATTTATATTCACAAATCATTATCTAACATAGTTTTACTGTAAAATGAGAAAATATCAATGTTGCCTTATGGCAACACTGTACCACAGTGGAATTGAAGTAATGTATTTCTCCATTGGGATTTTTTATAAATAGTAACATCAATAATTTGATTTCTGTTATTTACTAATTTGAAGTGTTTATTGTAGTACAGTTGTATTTCTGTATGAAATAGAAAATTATTTATTATTTTCTTAATATTTCACAGAAAGGGCAATAGGACGAGTGCAAAGTTGGTTCTTCCATGTGATGACAATGAGGATGAGTGTGTCTATGTGTCTGCATGTGCATATAGCAGATTTGGATGGACATTAGGATTGCATGCATCAAGAAATGTGCATTTGAATTGAAAAGAAAAATCATAATTTTCCATTTTCCATTGTGGTACTTTTCCTAAATACCCCCCAAAAATTATTTTTCTCAAAAATCTTTTTGATTTGTATAATTGAAGCTATTTCAAGTAATAAAAACTTATGTGAAAAAATATTTCATGGTCGGAACATAATGCGTATCATAGGAAAAATATCGAAACTCTTTGGTCATTTTTGAGCAAGATGCTAACGGCCTAATCAGATTTAATTATTTATGCTAAGCTATGCTAAAAGTGCTAACTCCAAACCCGGAGATCAGCTGAATGGATTTGAAAATGGTAAAACTCATCTGTTTAACTCTAGGGAAGTTGGAAAATGAGCCTATTTTCCAAAAAAGTGGAGTGTTCCTTTAAGCACAATATTACAATAAATATTCCTGAAATGCACGCTTTATGTCATTATATACCCATACAAATATTGGCTCCTGAAACAATGCAAGTTCTGATTGTTCAGGTCTCTTGGTTGGAAACCAAGCAGTTCATATAAGCAGCACATATTTATGGCAAAGTACTCATTCATCTCTATGAAAACTATTTTATAGGACCCCAATATAAATGAGGATTTTCAAGAAAAATGTCCATGTCAGAGCACAGGGGCTTCTACTTCGCTGGTTACACTCCACTTTCTTATAAAATAAGTGCAAAAGCCCCAAAAAATGAAGTAAAAAAGAAAAATGTCCACACACAGCAGATATTCCAAGATATAACCTATCACCATCAAGACAAAAAGTTTTACCTTTGATTTGACAGCCCAGTATTCCTCTGTCCCATACTGTACATCTCTGAGAGTGGTGAGGTAGTCATAACTGATGACAGCCGTCTGAAAACATTCATTTCAGAGACAAAGAAGAAAACTGTGAATAAAAATCTGCACACTGGACAGAGAGCAATGCATTTAAAATACACTGTATTTGCATTGATTGCTGAATAATTGACTGTGATTTAAAATTTTTAGTACACTACCAGTCAAAAGATTTTTAATGTTTTTTTTAAAGAAGTCTCTTCTGCTCACCAAAGCTGCATTAATTTGATCCAAAGACCAACATAAACAGTACAATTCTGAAATATTTTTACTATTTAAAATAACTGTATTCTATTTGAATATATTTTAAAATCTAATTTATTCCTGTGATTTCAAAGCTGAATTTTTTAGCATCATTACTCCAGTCACTTGAGAAATCTAATTATTATTATTATTATTATTATTATTATTATTATTATTATTATGTTGAAAATGTAACTTTATATAATGTCTTTATCATCACTTTTGATTAATTTAAAGCATCCTTGCTAAGTAAAAGTATTCATTTCTATCATTTCTTACCCTTTTTGAATGGTATAGTGTATAATGTTACAAAAATGCTTTGGTAACACTTTAGAATAGGTAATACTTATTACTACTAACTAGTTGCTTATTAGCATGCATATTGCTAGAATTTTAGCCATTTATTAGTACTAGTTAAGCCCATATTAATGCCTTATTCTGCATGACCTTATTCTATACTTAACATCTATCTTACTAACTATTAAAAATCAACAAATTAAGAATTTACTGAGGTGAAAAGTCATAGTTAGTAGTGAATAAGTGTTGCCTATTCTAAAGTGTTACCAAAGCTTTTTATTTCAGATAAATGCTGATCTTTGGGTCTTTCTATTAACCAATGAATCCTGAAAAAATTGCTTCATTGTTTTAAATATTGATAAAAATAATAATAATAAATGTTTCTAGAACAGCAAATCAACATATTAGAATGATTTCTGACTGGAGTAATGATGCTGAAAATGTAGCTTTGATCACAGGAATAAATTACATTTTAAATATATTCAAATAGAAAGCAGTTATTTTAAATAATCCCTTTTTTTCTTTTTAAATATTGCTGTTTTTCTGTATTTTAGATCAAATAAATGCAGGCTTGGCGAGACTTCTTAAAAAAAAAAAAAACCATTAAACATCTTACTGTCCAAAAACTTTTCACTGGTAGTCCATTTATATAAAAGTAGTATTTATTTAAAAACTCTTCAAAAGTATTAAAAGGATTAATTAATTAAAAGTAAATTATAAATTATAAAAAAAAAAAAAAAAATACAATCAGGAAAAAAATAGCTATTTTATTCAGATCAGATCAACTGATTTACTAACTCAGGTTATTACAAAAAAAAAACCTAACAATTATCTTATGGAATTAGCATGGTATTTCAAGGTACTTCAAAAGATACAATGTTTTTACTATGGTGCATTTTAGAGAAAAAGAAGAAAACAAAATATCTGCTGCATTTGAATTTTATTTTAAATATTTTTACTTACTGTGATTCAAATACATGAGTATTTAAAAGTATTTAATATAAAATGAATGTTTAAATGTTTAAATATATAAGGTAATATTATTAAAGTTTTCAAAGGGATTAATAGTTTAATAAATTTGAAGTATTAAATGAATAAAACAATCATATTCACTGTTGCAGCTGCCCTCCCAAATCTGACGATGCTGAGATCACTGAAGTCCACATTTTTGCTGTACAAGTAGAATCCTGATGAAGCAAACACCGCAGTGGCAACAGATGATACTTTCAGCAGTCGAAGAGCCATGTGAGGAGCTGCAAAAAGACACATTATCATTGAGCAGCTGCCCCTGTAGTAAGTATACTCCAAACATTATCTAAATTTTAAAAACACAGTAAAATCAATGTTAGACTTTAATAACTGATTATTTCATTTCTTATATCATCTCATAAGTGTGCATTCTCATATACAGTAATCACTAACAATAAAAAAATGTTGAGTACTTTGATTCAAGTGATTAGTTGCCGATTAAGTATTGGGGGCGTGGCACCAATGTTGTGGCGTCATTGGTTTTTGACCATGTATGATGGTTATGAAAGCTAATAAATGAAGCGGTTTACACAGCTGAAGAAATATTACGATATGTATCAAGTGTACGAATGAGTTAAATGAAACCCCACCACTACACATTTAAACAAAGGACTTAGAAGCACGAGTGAACCTGTTTCATTCATAACATCACTCTGTATAGTGAAAAACGCAAGACGCTGTCAGCTGATCACAAATAATGTTTGTGTTACACAAGCGCTTGCGTAACACACAGAGAGAATACAACAAAATAACCGCCACCGTTTTATTGCATGACGTCTGAGTTAATAACTGTGATTAATAGTGTATTTTCAGAGAATCGCAGAACAGCTGATTGCTTTACCTTCATTGACTCACGCTGTCATCCACTAACCGGTGTCGCTCTGTGACCTTTCAACTCTGGCGTCTCTGTTGACAACGAAACGTGCGTGGCGCGCAATGCATCATGGTTATTGTAGTTTACTGTTATATTCAGGTAATAGTGAATACCCATCTATTATGGCAAGCCGTTTTGACTTTTATTCATTTGCAGGATATGAATTCTTGATATCAACAATTCAGTTTTCACTAGTTAAAATGATAATTCTTGATATCAGAAATTAGATTTTTACTAGTAACAATGGCAATTTTTGATATCAGGAATTACATTTCCACTAGTAAAAAGGTTCATTCTTGATATCAAGAATTGTATGTTCACTAGTTAAATGTCACCATAGACTCCCATTGAAATTGAATTGTTGATATCAAGATATTATTGATTTCTTACTAGTTCAAATTCCAATTTCACATATCAGAAATACAATTCTCACTAGTAAAAACCTTTATTTTTTATATCAATAATATTAACTAGTGCAAATGTCCATTCTTGATATCAACAATTCAATTGCTACTAGTGACAATGTTCTTTTCTGATATCATGAATGGGATTGTTACTAGTAAGAATGCCATTTTAGATATCTGAAATTACTCTCCTAATTATTAATAACAGAAATACATTTTCAGATATCAGAAATAAGAAATGTAACATGTTGAAATACATTTACAGATATCATCAACTGACATTTCAACAATTCAGTTCTTGATATCAGGAATTGGCATTTTTACTAGTAACAATGTAATTTTTGATATCAAAAATAAAGGTTTTTACTAGTGAGAATTGTATTTCTGATATGTGAAATTGGAATTCAACTAGTAAGAAATCAATTCCTGGTATCAGCAATTAAATTTGAATGGGAGTCTATGGTGACATTTAACTAGTGAAAATACAATTATTGA
The DNA here is from genome assembly GCA_033026305.1 of Cirrhinus molitorella. NCBI lineage: Eukaryota > Metazoa > Chordata > Actinopteri > Cypriniformes > Cyprinidae > Cirrhinus > Cirrhinus molitorella. The sequence continues at coordinate 26,246,381 of CM065135.1, read as the reverse complement.
TATCAAGAATTATAGTTTTTACTAGTTGAAATTCAATTCTTGATATCAATAATTAACCTTTTTACTAGTGGAAATGTAATTCCTGATATTAAAAAATGCCATTGTTACTAGTAAAAATCTAATTTCTGATATCAAGAATTAACATTTTAACTAGTGAAAACATTGTTGATATCAAAAATTAATTTCTTGCAAATGAATACAAGTCAAAATGGCTTGCCATACATGCCATTTAAATGTTCAAGTTTAAATATTAAACATTTAAGATATTTAATTCTATCAAGCATGATTGAAACTTAATTTTAACATTTTCAGATAAGTACCACAACATTAAATTATGGTAAGTGGATGTAAGAACAAAATTAATGACCATATCTCATGATATGACTGAGCAGATGTTCACAGCAATAAAAAGCAAAATGATTTCAACCACATTCTTTTTACAGAGAACCTCAGGCAACAGATCTATTTTAAAGTGTAAACACATTATATACACTTTTTCTTTCAGGTCTAAAGGACAGGGTAGTGATGGAGCGTGACCAGATTTAACATGACATGAGCTCGGACAGATAATGTGACCGGAACATTAGCAAAGTCATCCTAGATGCAGCCATGATTAACCTCTAAATAAATTAACAACACTGATTAAATGTTTCATGCATTTGCATAACCTAAGCTATACATAAAACACTCAAGTTATCACTCATCTATTACATGTAGTAATAAGTAATAAGGAATTAAAGATGGATAGGCAGTTTCTGCATTTCTAGTGTCATCAAACAGAACGACAAAAATAACGTCTTCAAACAACCTTTGCAAACGCCTCTGTAGTGCGCCACTCCTCCCCCAACTTAAAACATCACAAACGCAGCTCTTACAGGTCTATAAAAGTGAAGACATGTCTCAACAAATAAAAGTAGTCTACTTTCAATATGAGGTCCAACATATTAGGAATACTTTTTAACTAGTCATTTTGATGAAACCCATTAAATACATCAATTTTGTAAAACACTGCCAATGTTTATGTTTGTTTTACCTATTGTCTTGTCTCTGTGTATTTTTTCTTTTGCAGATTTTTGGCGGGTCATTATGGAAGCCCGTTTTCGCCACAGAATAAAAAATAACAATAATAAAAAAGATTATTTTTATCTCACAATTCTGACTTTTTTTCTCAGAATTCCAAGATATAAACTCGCAATTGCATGCTATAAAGTCAGAATTGCGAGATATAAACTCACAATTCCTGAATTGCGAGAAATAGTCAGAATAGCAAGAAATTCTGACTTTATAACTCACAATTGCAAGTTTATATCATGCAATTCTGAGGAAAAAAAGTCAGATCTGCAACTTTGTATCTCGCAATTTTGACTTGTTTCAGATTAGTGTTTTTTTCTCAGAATTGCGTGATACAAACTCAATGCTGACTTTTTTTCTTCAGAATTGTGAGATATAAACAATTACGAGAAATAGTCAGAGTAGAAAGAAAAAAGTCAGTTTATATCTCACAATTCTGACTTTATTTCTCAGAACTGTGAGTTTGTCTCGCAGTATCGGTAATATCATAAAAAAAAGTCAGATCTGTAAGTTTATACCTCGCATTTCACAGATTTGCGACTTTATAACTCAATTGCAAGTATATATAACACAATTCTGACTTCATTTCCCAGAACTGCAAATAATTCTGACTTCATTTCATAGATTTGCGAGTTTATATCTCACAGTTCTGAGAATATAAGTCAGAATTACGAGATATTTTCTTAGAATTGTGAGTTTATATCTCGTAATTCTGACTTATTTTCTCACAATTGTGAGTTTATATCTCGTAATTCTGACTTATTTTCTTAGAATTGTGAGTTTATAAGTCAGAATTACGAGATATAAACTCACAATTGTGAGAAAATAAGTCAGAATTACGAGATAAAATCACAGTTATCTCTTTTGTTTTCCATATAGGTCACATACGCCTTCCGAAATTACTTGCATTTCTAGAACTTAAATAAGTCTGATTTTTTTTTCCCTCACCGGCTAAACAAACACACTCTGGCTTGTCCTGCTAAAGCCACCAACGCCCCAAACTCTCACCATTGGCTGCACACAAAATATATACATTGACAGGCAGGTAAGATATCCTGTTACTGCATTCGGACCGCATGCAATGTTTAAATGAACATTTCATGGTCTTGAGCCTTTCTACAGAAGATCACTTTAATTATTGATTGCATTTAAGATGTAAAGAGATTTTCACCCAGTATATCAAAACTGTTCCTGGGGAAAAAAAATATATATATACACATGTGTCCCTGAACTACAAAACCAATTTTCTTAAATTGAGATTTATTCGTCTGAAAGCTGAATGAATATGGTTCCCATTGATGTATGGTTTGTTAGGTTAGAAGAATATTTGGCCGAGATACAACTATTGGAAAATCTAGAATGTTCACTTAATATCCTAATGATTTTTAACATAAAATAATTTTGAACCATACAATGTATTTTTGGCTATTGCTACAATTATACACATGCTACTTAAGACTGGTTTTGTCATCCATGGTCACATATATTTTTAGAGAGTGCTTTTAAATATATGTGAAAGGCAAAATGCTAAAATACACAGAAAAATGTGTATACTGACAAAGAAAAGCCAACTGTAGCCAACACAGCAAATTACTTACCAAATGTGTATTTTATTTGACTCACATTTCATTAGACATTTCATAAGATGAAAACAGACTAAACAAAACAACATAAATCAACAATGATTTGGCTTCTGAAAAACAAGCACGCCCCCTAAAGAGACATCCATAATAAATACAATTCTGTGTTACTGAAGATCATTTCTGATGTCCTCTTCAGATGTCCTCTGGTTCTTTGTTTGTTTTTCTTCCAGAAAATGGCTTTCTGTTTTTCTGCACCTGGAGCTGCATTAAAATAGAAAGTGATAGTTCTGATGCAGATGTTCAAGCATACAACATTTACCAGGAACATCTATGACCATTATCTCCCAATCTAGTTTCCAACTGGACACTCACCTTTACTCCTTCAATGATGTGAGGATCCTTTTGTAATACATTCTGCAGTCCTTCCTCTGTAGAGAACCCTATCCAGCAAAACCCCCTATGAAAACCTGTCTCTTTATCCTGTTAAACAAAAGAGAAATAATCTCAGCACTACAAGCTTTTAACAAGATGAAACATTAAATCTTAGTGCATTCCTAGACCTTATACTTACAAATGGCAGTAGACACTTCTTCACCTGGCCAAACTGCCCAAAATATTCTTTAACTTCCCCTGAAAGCGAGAACAGTGCAATAACATGCATTAGACATTTATTTGTTGTAGCGTTACATACAAAACATTATTATTGTATTCTATGCTATCAAAGATGCTTCGGAGTTATGTAGAGATAATGACTCCTTTAATTTACTTACACGCTTAACATTAATTTAATCGAATGTAAAATCACCGATTTAATTACATCGTTTACTCACTCGTTGCGACGGTCCATGGTACTTTTGACACAAATACTTCAAACACCTTCTTCCCTGCTGCCGCTGCCATGTTTCGTCCTTGTGAATGAAGCGGACTGTGACCCCGACCACGTGACCAGAAGAAAAAAAAATATTTATTACATTAATCTATACAATTTATAAACTTTAAATATCGAATTACGATACATTTTATGTTCATAATTGTTATTCTATTTGCGCTACATAATAAATATATCTAAATCAATCGAAGATATGTATCGTTGACGTCAGCGGTAGAAAGGTCACAAGATGACGGCAAAGATGGCAGCCTCCATAGTGGAGCATGGGGAAGATGCTTTTAGAAAATTGTTCAAGTTTTACAAGAGGAGAAATCCTCCTCCAGACTTCAGTGAGGTTATTAACTTCTCCAAACCTTGTAATGACAAGGTGAGCCATTCATACGGAATATTTCCGTATTCATTAACTCTGACATTATAGTTTTTCACAAACGTATTAGTTATTGATATTAATCAGTTATTAAAATATTTGATTACCTGTATTTATTAACTAGTCTTGACTAAGTGCAGTGTTTAGTAAACCAGACCTTTTGATGACAAGGTGTGCCATTCAGACTTGATGAATATTGCCATATTCATTTTTAATTATACGTCTTTACTTGTATGTATATTATTGTTAATATTAACCCGTTATTAGAATATATGACTTACATTTATTAACTAATTTGTGACCCTGGACCACAAAACCAGTCAAATGGGTCCATATTTTCCTGAGGTACAACTATTTGAAAATCTAGAATCTGAGGGTGCAAAAAAATCTAAATAATGAGAAAATTTGCCTCCGTTACTAACCAAATGTTATGTTTTAATATATTTACGGTAGGAAATTTACAAAATATCTTCATGTAACATGACCTTTATCCTAATATTTTTTTGGCAAAAAAGAAAAATTGATCATTTTGACCCATACAACATATTGTTGGCTATTGCTAAAAATATACCTGTATATAATAAATATACTGGTTTTGTGAGTTTGATATTATATGATATTATATGAGTATAATATCAAATATAATATTAGATGCTTACAGAACTTGGCACAAATTAAGTTTTGGGCTTTTAGTCATCAGAATCAACTGCTTTGCTAGGTTTTTACCTGTGAACTTAACTCCACACCTATAAGTGAGGAAGATGTTTCCAAAGCTGGTCTTCGGCCTGTAAAAGAATGGAGGGCATTTGGTCTTCATGGATATCCAGGTATGGCTTATATAGGCTGGCAGCAGTTTTTGAAGAATTAACATCAATCTCTATGTTTCCAGCATGATTTTCTATGTAAGAGGTGATTGTCAATATCTGAAAACATAGAATACTGTTTAAATATTGTTTCTTGACATGTTTTTGTTTGAATCTTCCATTTCTTCCAGCTTACTTTAGATGAGATTAAATTAACTGTATTGTCACTTTTGGAATGTAGGGTTTATCTTTATATCCAACCCATTCCTGCCGGGTTCTCAGCAGTACTGGGTAAAGCAGTGTCTGAAGACCTATCCACAGAAACCCAACGTGTGTAACCTGGATATGCATATGTCATCTGTGGAGACTGAAAACATCTGGGAAAAAAGTATAGATGTTATTCGGTAAGTCTAAGATCCTGCCTTGCACTGGGAACTTACTAGAATAGAATTTTTTGTTATAGAATGTTATAGAATAAACCATATGTTATATATGTGTATTTAGAGTATCTGCATCCTCTACTGAGATTATAGAAAATTTGCACTTGCATCACCATTTGGTCAGTTACCCGGATGCGTGGCCATATTGGCATTACTCAGATGTTAATAACATCATGGATTGCACTGTTAAAGTACTACTGAATACATTTCTCAGCTAATTTATGCTGTCTAAACCACAGGAAAAAATGTGTGGAAGCTGCTAAATCATATAGAGAAGGACTTAGCAAGCATGAACGGGCATTCAGTTTTGACAAACTCAAGTTAATAGGTGGTAAAGATTTGTACAAGAGGTATTCATTTAAAAAATAGCTTAATATTTCACCTACCTGACTGGAAATAAGAACAAACACAAATGTTATCAAGATTCTTGCCCTTTTTCAGTTTGGCCAACCACAAATGCCTTTTGTTCCTCAGTTTTGTTTTTTGCACTCTTCTCTTTGATTTGTTATAAGTTTTGGCCATCTGCAGTACTCCAAATGTTTTTCCCGGTTCAACCGATTAGTACAGCCCAAACATGATCAAATAGCAGCAATAATAAGCAAAATATGCAAAAAATGAATGTTTTGTTTGGTTTAGTGGCATTGTTTACATTCAGTGCCGCCATTATGGCCGATTAATAACGCGTTGTGAAAAGACTCTGATTTCCTTGTGGCTAGGTCTGTGGTAATTTTACTGTGACCTAGATGGTAGATAGGAGGATTTGCAGTTTGTTAGAGCCTCTTTATCACAAACTATTTGTGTAAATGGTTTGTGCTGCTGCACTGCACCTGATCAATCTCACAATGTTCCTTATCTGAATGGGTCTGTGTATTATTGCAGGAGGAAAGGCTGTGGGAAAAGAGAGCCCAAGACTCTGCTAGAAAAACTGCGCTGGGTGACGCTTGGTTACCACTATGATTGGAACTCCAAGGTACTACATTCACTCTCTAATGTGCTTTTATAATGTAATTTTAACTATGAGTACAACCATGTAACAATGAGATTAAAGAATGCTTAAAAATTAAATATTAAATACTAATATAATATTAAATAAATATTAATAAGCAGCACAACCAACACAGAAAAACTAAGAATTTTTTCTTGAGCAGCAAATCAGCATATTAGAATGATTTGTAATAAATCATTTGACAGTGAAGACTGGTAATGGCTACTTAATGTTCAGCTTTGCCATCACAGGAATAAATGAGTATTTCAATATATAAAATATAAATATATAAAGTACTATTTTTATTCTATTTTTTGTCAAATAAATATACATTGTTTTTAAGACGCCGTGTCAAGTTAAAGAATTTCAGCTTTTATACGCATTGCCGCTCATCAATGTCAGTTCCAAAGCAGTGGACCAATCAGAAGAACTCTGAGGCGGGGCAAGCTTTTGTTTACATTAGCAAGTTGGCATGACAACTGTTTTATTTTACAGCAACATGGCAGAGGAGGCGCTCATAGTGTCCGGATGCCAGTGTCCGGATACCATGAATTATATTATATATATTATATATTTTATATAATTATATATTTCTTCAAACGATTATCATAACTTGTTCCTTAAAAAGGAGCTCGGAGAGAAATATCTCTATCACTGAACATATATACTGAAAATGCCCCTTATTGTAATTTTTGCATCACATCTTAAAAGCGCATCTCGAGACCCTCACATTCTATGCTGCGCTTTTTTTAAAACCATTCCTGAGCGATGCGTCTCGCGTTTTTAGACGCAAAAACGTTTTCTGTGTGAATGGCCTATTAGTGAGCATAAAAATATTAAAAATCTAAATCCAAGTTTTTGAGGGACAATGTACAGTATGTATGTTTAATAATTAGTCTAAACATTACCCAAATATACTATTATCATACTTTTGTTTATTTTATGTTTTCTCTTTCTTTTCTTTTTTTTTTGGGCAAAAATAAGTGTTTTGCAGTGGAGCCTATAGTTTTTTTCCTGCAGAGAGAAAGAGAGGGAGAACATTGTCCAGGATCTTATTAGCATTATTTGCTCCTTTCAGGACATTTCATCTCTAATTGTACAGGCCTGAAGTCTGCCTGTCTCGTTTATATGCTAATTACATAAAAGTGTTTAGTCTTCTGTCCTATTAAATCAGTCAGGAGGTGCACACCGGATTCATTAGCTCTGATGTTGGTTTGACACCGCCGAACGTCTGACGGCAATCAGTGAATTTTAAGCAGAGACTCTTTCCTCTTCCCTTTAAGTAGAACTGAAGGCTGAGGCATTCACCCCGCTCAGATCAGACGCCTAAGACGCTAATTCAGCTCTTTAGAGAAGCTGTGTTCATATGATTGTCCATTGATTACACTTTCATGCATAACCGCTGACAATGACCCACTGTGAAAGCCACAGAAGAGAAAGAACACTGCAAAAGCTTTTTTAACTGTTATGTCAATCATGATGTTAAAGTCATATCTGCATTTTGCCACAAAGACAAAACATCCTTTTTTTTTTTTACATTTCTCACAATTACAAGTTTATGTCTCACAATTCTGACATTTCTTCTTAGAACTGTCAGTGTGAAAAAAAGCCTGTGAAATATAAACTTACAGTTGTGAGATAAAGTTACAATTGCTTTTATTTATTTTTTTATTCCATTGCAGAAATGCGCTTCCATGCATCAGGGTGGTTAATAATGTAGGTTGACTTTTGTGCCCTTGACTTTGAATAAAGCAACTGGGGTTAAAGCACTCCTATAATAAGAGGCATTTACTCTATTATACTATAATGAGGCATGTAAAGTGGCATACTTTTCTGACATATGTTTGTTCTGCAGACTTACTCCCCAGATCACTACACTCCTTTCCCCAAGGAGCTTCACTCACTTTCTTACAAAGTGGCAGCAGCCTGTGGCTTTCCTGGCTTTAATGCAGAGGCGGGAATTCTCAACTACTACCGATCTGATTCATCGCTTGGAATCCATGTTGACGAATCAGAGCTCGATCATACCCGACCTTTGTTGTCTTTCAGGTGAGGAATATTTATTCAAATTTTAGCTCCATTTACTGACTCATATTAGTTATGAGTGTGGAAGTTCTTCAAGTTGGCTTGAATAATTATCATGGATAAACTCACAATTGCTATAAAGTCAGAATTGTGTGATATAAACTCATAATTGTGAGTTATAAAGTCAGAATTGCAAGATAAAAACTCACAATTCTGACATTTTTCTCACAATTATGATTTTTTTTTTCAGAATTGTGAGACATAAACTCGCAATTGCATTTATAAAATCTATTTTTGAAGGGGAAAAAAGACAGTTTATCTTACAATTCTGACTTAATAATTAGCAATTGCATAAAATCAGAATTGTGAGATATAAACTTCTAAGAAAAAGTCACAATTGTTTGAAACTTGCAAATCTGAGAAAAAAAGTCACAGTTTTGAGATTAAAACTCACAATTCTGAGAAAAGTCACAATTGTGACTGTAAACTCGCAATTCTAAGAAAAAAGTCACAATTGTGAGAAACTTGAATATCTGAGAAAAAGAGTCACAGTTGTGAGATAACTCACAATTCGGAGAAAAAAGTCAGAATTATGTGATATAAATCACAATTCTGTCACAATTCTGACTTTTTTTTCTCACAATTATGACTTTTTTCAGAATTGTAAGATATAAACTTGCAATTATAATTTATAAAATCTAATGTTGTAGAGGAAAAAAGACTGTTTATCTTACAATTCTGACTTAATAATTAGCAATTGCATGTCATGAAGTCAGAATTGTGAGATATAACTTGCAATTCTTAGAAAAAGTCACAATTGCCAAATAAAAACGCAATTCTGAGAAAAAAGTCACAATTGTGAGAAACTCGCAAATCTGAGAAAAAAAGTCACAGTTTTGAGATTAAAAACACAATTCGGAGAAAAGTCACAGTTGTGATTATAAACACGCAATTCTAAGAAAAAAGTCACAATTGTGAGAAACTCGCAAATCTGAGAAAAAAAGTCAGAATTGCGAGATACAAATCTGTCTCGCTATTCTGACTTTATAATGCTCAATTGCGAGTTTATATCATGCAATTCTGAGAAAAATCACAATTGTGATAGAAAAACTCACAATTCTAAGAAAAATGTCAGAATTGCGAATTTGTATCTCGCTATTCTGACTTTATAACTCTCAATTGCAAGTTTATATCGCGCAATTCTGAGAAAAAAGTCAGAATTGCAAGTTTATTTTTTATATAGTTTTATTCGGTGGTGGAAATGGACATCCATAGACTGATGGAAAAAGAAATGTAGTCATGACAGCATGTTAACTATTAGTATGAATTAAATTGTACTTTCAACATTTACAGATGGAGCACAGTTTAACTGCAGCACAGTTTAATTCACACCCATTATTTGTAATGTTTATATAGTGATTCTCAGAAAATAATGATCATTATGTAAAGATGGTGATGTTCCTGTATGTTCATCTACTAAATACCATCACTCCAATATGATGTAAAGGCAGGGTTCATGATTGGACACACAGAGGTTGTGCATGTAGCATCTTTTCCACACAGCATAACAACCCTTTTGTCCTTTGATATTAGTTTTGGCCAGACTGCCATTTTCCTGTTGGGCGGTACTAAGCGTGAAGACCGGCCCACGGCTATGTTCATGAACAGCGGTGACATAATGGTGATGTCAGGACCCAGCCGCCTACTGTATCACGCCGTACCCTGCATAGTCCCCGCCCCCGCTGGAAATGTGCTGCCATTCTGCCTGGGCCAGAGACTAGAGACGGAGGCACAGGGCGATGACATCATCCAGAGCGTGTCAGAAGAGGATTGGGATGTTTGCTCCTGGTACTTGCAGACATCTCGGGTAAATGTGACCGTTCGACAAGTGCTTGCTTCAGGTCAAACCTTTCCAAGTTCACAGGCATCACATGTGTCAACAGACAACTCTGAGAAATCAGAAGAAACACAAAAAAGTAAGAAGAGGAAAAGCGAACCAGGCTATGAGCGTGACATCTAACGTGCCTGTTTTGAATGTCACCCAAGCTTTAATTTATGCAAAATGCACCTGGTATTAAAAATTGTACATAGAACTGCAAATAAATGCATTATTGTGATCAGGTGTTGGAAATACGCAGTCATTTATGCATCAAGTCAACTCGGCTTAAAGCGTAGTGCTTCATTTTACCCTGTCATGACCGACTTCACACACAATACTTCTCAGTCTGTAGAACGGCGGTGACATTCAGTCCAGTCTGTTGTGAGTCGTGACAATTTGCCAGGCGCAGGTCTGTTGATTTAAGGCTGGTTGCCATGTTTGCTCACTCAGGGCTGTAACACTAAACAGAGCTGACCTTCAGAGGAAAACCAGGGAGACGGCGTATAATCTTTTTAATCTGGTCAAGCGGTGTCACGACATGTCAAAGCCAGTGTGAGATTGCCTATGACAAGTTCCCCGAGGGACCCAGGTTGACACTGCCATTGTGACTGAAAACACTGGGGGCCTGTGTTACCATGGTGATAAAACACTTCTGTCACTGCGTCTGCCTCTAGTGAAACGCTATCAGAAGTTCAAGTCTGCATGAGAGATTTGTAAGATTAATGTTTCTGGTCTTTTACATGCTGTAAAAACATAAATGTTGTGGTGTTGTCAAGGGGGCATGTGAGATGTCACCTGATTTGCTACATCCAGAGGATGTGGTGGGTGGTGTTATGATAGGACATGCCCGAAAAACATGGTAATGCTATGGTATTTTGATATATTGGCTGGCTATTGTACTGAAGAATTACAATATTAATGTACTGTGGTATGCCAAGGTGCCTGAAAGAATAAATACTGCGGTTTGGTTAGAATACTATGGTATTACCACACTACTTATCCAAATAAAAGTGATTTTAAGTCATCATTTTTTGACATATGAACTTGCTAACATATCAGTCTTTTTTCCCTCAAAATTGGAGTTTATGTCTCAAAATTCTGAGAAAAAAAAAGTCTGAATTGCGAAGGAAAAAGGCAGAATTGTGAGGGGAAAAAAGTAAGAATTGCAAGTTTTCATTTTGTCAGCATTGCAAGTTTTTATATTGCCATTGTGAATTTATATCATGCAATTCTGAGAAAAGTCATATATAACTCACAATTGCAAGTTTATATGATGCAATTCTAATGACTTTCTCAGAAACGCGAGTTTATTTCTTGGAATTGCGAGCTTGTATCACACAATTCTGACTTTTTTTTTCTCTGAATTTTAAGATATAAACTTGCAATTCTGAAAACATATCAGTCTTTTTTCCCCCTCAAAATTTGAGTTTATACCTTACAAGTCTGAGGAAAAAACAATTGTGAGAAGAAAAAAAAAGTCTGGGAGATATAAACTCGCAGTTGTGAGGAATTGTGTCAGAATTGCATGTTTTTAATCTTGCAAGTGTGTTTATATATCTCACAATTCTGACTTTATTTCTCAGAATTATGAGTTTGTATCATGCAATTCAGACTTTTTTCATTTTATTTTTATATCGGGATATTTTATTCAGCAAGGCTTTTGAAATTCATCAAAAGTGATATTTAGAATGTTACAAAATATTTGTTTAAAATAAATGCTGTGCTTTTGAACCCAGAAAAAAATCACATTTCCACAAAAAGATTACACAGCACAGTTGTTTTCAACATTAATATTAATATCAAATCAGCATTTCCACGGGGTTAGGAACAGAGTAATGGCTGCTGAAAATTTTGCTTTGCAATTACAATTCTAATAAATTCTAATATACAATTGAAGTCAAAAGTTTACATACATCTTGCAGAATCTGCAAAATGTTAATTATTTTACCAAAATAAGAGGGATCATACAAAAAGCTTATTTTTTTTAGTACTGACCTGAATAAGATATTTGATATAAAATGTTTATTGCGCAGGAGGAAATGGATGAATTTCTAAATATACTTGATTCTTAATTCTGTGTTGTTACCTGAATGATTCACACATGTTTTTGTTTGTTTTTGAGTGATAGTTGTTCATGAGTCCCTTGTTTGTCCTGAACAGTTAAACTGCCAGGTGTTTTTCAGCATTTTTGTGTATTTGAGTCCTTTCCAAAAATGACTGTCTGATTTTGGGATCCATCTTTTCACACTGAAGACAAATTAAGGGACTCATACGCAACTATTATAGAAGGTTCAAATGCTCACTGATGCTTCAGAAGGAAAAATGATGATTAAAAAAAAAGATTTAAAAGCCAGGGGGTGAAAACTTTTGAACAGAATGAGGATGTGTACATTTTTCTTATTTTGCCTAAATATCCGATTTTTTTCATTTAGTACTGGCCTTCAGAAGCTACAGAAGATACTTAAATGTTTCCCAGAAGACAAAATAAGTTAAATTTACCCTAATCTTTAAATTCAAAAAGTTTTGACTCCTCTGGCTCTTAATGCATTGTTATTTCTGCAGCCTTGGTGAGAAACTTCTTTCAAAACGATCTCAAACTTTTAAATGGTAGGTCCACAGTATATCCACTTACCAAGGTTACTGTGTTAGTGAGAACACTTACGTTTGTTCAATACTGCTTAATCCCTGAAAGTACACCATTGTATACCATTACTGCTGTATTCCCCTGCATGTCTATTTCAGGTCTTTGTAAAGCGATAAACAGAATTCCTTTATTATTAATCCAACTGTCCTTCTGAGACGTCGGAGCTGTCTTGTGAGTACAGCGCTGGATTAATTACCTCCTGTTTTTGCTTATTGTATGACCGTGGGAGGCAGCACAGAATAAGAAGTAATTGGTTTCCGCGAAAGGCCTTTTCGGCCGGCACTTTAAGAAAGCCACACAAACACCTCTCCATTAACCAAAGCAATTGTCGCTTACCGCTGAGACGGTTCTACCAATTGCGCGATGGTGATTATCCTATTTTTGGGTTCACTCAAGTTCCTCTATAATTACATCAAATGAGAATGCATTTCAATTCAATTGTCTGAAACTGAATTACTCCCCTGCTCCCTAAAGATGTCGGCTAAAGCTGCGTTTTCCATAAGAGCCCAAAAAGTGAAATTCTCAAGTTTCCTAAAGAAGTCAAAAGGACATTGAACATAGCATTATGTAAAATGCTATTAAACGCCCACGACCCCCGGAGAAGCATCAAGTATGTAGAAAGAGCTGAAGATGAGGAGGCTTTCCTCGTCTAGCACCTCCGATCACGCCAGACGGGTTCTAGGTACCACATCCATTTCAAAGCAAGCAGAAAGGCCCTGCCCTCTCAGATAAAATTATACGCTGTCAGGATGATGTATGTAGTCATATAATTTTTATTGCTGCCACTTTATCTGCTCTTCCTGCTGGCACCGTGTTTCTGCCCTGTTGCCCTCCCGTTTTCCCGCGTCCCTCCCATTACTCTGTCATTACCAGTCACTGACAGGTACCAGCGGAGGGTGCACGAGTGCGAGACCTGCTCGGCCCACCACGACTCTGTCTTAAATCAGCTGAAAGAACGAGCGCGTAGTGCGTTGTCTTAACGCAACACAAAATTTACAGCAAAGCCAGTCACACATCCGTCACTGAGGGAGACGGAGCATCGCATTAGATTACAATGTTCTCCATTTGCATGAAACCTTTTATCTATTGTGAGATTTTCCTGCGGTGTTTACCTTACAGGGTGAACAATGACAGAAATATGAAGCTTGAAGGAAATTCTTGCATTTGGTTGGTTGAGAGTGGTAGATTCTGAATATTATATTTATAAATGCTAATTTAATATTTTATTATTATTAAATTATAGTTTATAAAATATAATCGTAATATAAATTAACTATTTATAAAGAAGTGTATACATTTAGTATTTTAATATTATTGTTTATATATATATATATATATATATATATATATATAATTCTAAATATATTTAATGTATTTTTTTGTTTATAAATTCATATATAATGTATTTATATTTCTTTTTATATATGTATATTATGTTTATATATACAAATGTATATATTTATATATGTATATAATGATATAGATTTCATTCTAAATATTTATATTAATTTAATATAATATATTAAATATTAATTCATATTTAATTCCTATATATATATTTTCCCTTATATATATAAATTTATAGATTTAATTATATATATATATATATATATATATATATATATCATTAAATTACCATTCTAACACTATATGTTCTTGGTATCTCTTGTTCTTTGAAATCACACTGACTTGCTGACTTGGCAATGGTCCAGGAGACAATCATTGACACCCTCCACAAAGAGAGTAAGTCACAGAAGGTCATTACTGAATGGGGTGGCTGCTTACAGAGTGATGTATCAAAGCATATTAAATGCAAAGTTGACTGGAAGGAAGAAATTGGGTAGGCAAAGGTGCACAAGCAACAGGGATGACCGCAGGCTTGAGAATACTGTCAAGTAAAGCTGATTCAAACACTTGGGAGAGCTTCACAACGAGTAGAATGAAGCCGGAGAAACAACGTCAGAAGCATCTTACCTGGGCTAAGAAGAAAAAGAACTGGACTGTGTGCTCAGTGGTCCAAAGTCCTCTTTTCAGATAAAAGTAAATGTTGCATTTCATGTTGAAATCATGGTCCCAGAGTCTGAAGGAAGACTGGAGAGGCACAGAATCCAAGCTGCTTGAAGTCCATTGTGAAGTTTCTGAAGTCAGTAATGATCTGGGGTGCCGTGACGTCTGCTGGTGTTGGTCCATTGTGTTTTATCAAGTGCAAAGTCAATGCAGCCATCTACCAGGAGATTTTGGAGCACTTTATGCTCCCATCTGCTGACAAGCTTTATGGAGATGCTGATTTCTTTTTCCAGCAGGACCTTAGCACCTCCCCACAGTCCAACAACCACTTGCAAGTGGGTTGCTGACCGTGATATTACTCTGCTTTATTCGCCAGCCAACATGCCTGACCTGAACCCCATTGAGAATCTATAGGATATTTTCAAGAGAAAGATGAGAAACAGTTGATCCAACAATATACAGATGATCTGAAGGCTCAATAGTGCCTCAGCAGTGCCATAGGCTGATCACTTCCATGCCACACTTCACTGATGCTGTAATCTGTGCGAGGACTGAGTCATTTGCTGTAATATGTGCTGCCGACCAAGTATTGAGTGCATAAATCAACTTACTTTAAAGAACTTTTCTGTTTAGCAAATCAGTTTTTTGGTTGATCTTAGGAAATATTCTAATATTTTGGAAAACTGGAATTTTGACTTTCATGAGCTGTAATCTCTAATCATCAAAATTAAACCAAAAAAAAAAAACTTTTGAAATACTTTACATGTAATAAATCTAGAATATATGAAAGTTTCAGTTTTTAAAATTAGTTACAATAAAAGAACTTTTCACGATATTTTAATTTTAATTATGCACCTGTATTATATTTTACATAATATTTCATACTGTATAAAATATTTATAATAATGTTCATTTGTCTATTTTATTTCGAGTTCTTTGTTTTATTTTGCATTTTTTATTTAGTTCACATAGTGTGTCCCGAACTGTTATCTTTTCATCTGAAATAATATGTATGTATATATATATATATATACACATATATAATTTGTTTTTTTCCCTCCATTGTCCAATACTATGTTACCATATTTTTTTTAACATGGCAGTACGTTATGGATGGCTACTTTATATACCATAGTATATATCAAAATGTGGTATTACTGTCTGATAACATCACTGGTACTGCCACAATCTTTTTTTTTTTTTAGAGGCAACACTATCGCATTCACATCTGTATAGGTGCTAAAACGTGCTTGAGTACGACAATTTATCTTCAAGACAAAGAAAAAATGTGGTTTTACCTTCAAAAGCCCTAATTTTGGGAGCTAATTAAGCAACATTAGCTTTGCAAATTGGGGCAAAATTGCGTTTGCTGTGTCATTTTTATAATCACTGCCATTACCAATAATTACTGCAGCAGTCACATTGAGATGCAGGACAGTGGCTCTGGGAACAGGCCTGTTACCCTCATTCTCCTAGCAAAACACTCCCCCTAGTGCCTTCATACACAATCATTTAACCAAAATCAACACTGTTCCTAAACATTGAGCACAGCAGTCAGACCAGTACTCCTTCCGTACTTGATTTTGTGTTATCTTTTCATCTGAATTAGGTTGCTGAGCTTCTGACTAAAAAGTGACTGCAGTGTTTGCGATCTTGTCTACTCTCACTGACTGCTGGTGTGGGGTTTCCACACCATTAGCATGCTTAGCTTTTGCCCTTTCTTTGTGATTTAAAGAGCACCCAGAGCTTGTCAGGACAGCTGTTTGGAGTCCTGTGAGGTGAGGCGATCAGAGACAACATTTTGCCATCATGGTTAGCCAGGAACGACAGCGCCGGAATACCAAGTGTCTGATAAAATGAAAGTGGGATTTTAGATGTTCCATTCCACAAAGTGAAACTGTGCAGCCTATTTATTCATTAACTATTCATTAGTGGCAGAATTAGATGCTGAATGCACAATTCATTCAAACTTAAATTCTTCAATTAAGAGGGCAATAAAATTTAAATGGTTCTGTCAATTTGTGTGATGTTCATAGCTTTATGAGTGCAAATGTGTGCCAATTTCTTTTTCAAATATGTGACAAGTAGTCCTTTATTTTAATAGTAATATTTTTAATAGATTGTTAGTTTACAACTGTAAGATGTTTTACTATTCATAGCAGCACACCATATATGTTTGTGTGTGTGTGTGTGTGTGTGTGTGTGTGTGTATAGACAATTAAAATATAAAATATGAATTATATAATCTATCAATTATACAGTGTGTGTGTGTGTGTGTGTGTGTGTGTGTGTGTGTATATATATATATATATATATATACATATCGTCATAAACTAAATGTAATAAATATATGTATAAAATAAAATATGAACTATATAAATTATACTATATATATAATTATGTATATAAACAAATTATCAACACATATACATCATTTATTTTATTTATATATATATATTTATATATATATATTACAATTTAATTACAATTATATTTCATTTTAATATTTAAAATATAGATACTATATGTGTGTGTGTATTATATATATAATAAATATAGACAGTTCACATAAACAAAAACTCTTCATATATATATATATATATATATATATATTACAATTTTATTACAATTATATTTCATTGTATTTAATATTTAAAATATAGATACTATATGTGTGTGTGTATTATATATATAATAAATATAGACAGTTCACATAAAAACTCTTCTTTTGGATGTGATTAATATATATATATATATATATATATATATATATATACTGTATATATAGTGCTGTCAAACGATTAATCGCGATTAATCGCATCCAAAATAAAAGTTTATGTTTACATACTATATAATTGTGTACTGTGTGTATTTATTATGTATATATGAATACACACACACACATGCATGTATATATTAAGGAAATATATTTTAGATTTATATCTAAAATATTTATATTTATTTATAATCTGAATTGTATACAGGTATAAATATATATACATATAAATATTTTGTTTTAATATATACATGTATGTGTGAGTATTTATATCTACATAATAAATATACAAAGTAAACACACATCTAGTATCTAAACGTAAACTTTTATTTTGGATGCGACAGCCCTAATATATATATATATATATATATATATATATATATATATATATATTATATATATATATACACACACACGCATATTAGTGCTGTCAAATCATCCAATCACATCCAAAAGAAGACAAAATAATATAACAAAATATATAAATTATATAGAATTATATATACTCATACTGTCATAAACTAAATATATGAATTATATATTATATGATTATTTATAGGCCTATATAAGTATGTATTTAAACAAATCATCATAAACATATATATTACAGATATTCATTGTGCTTTTCCAATGGATATATCTCATACTCTTTTAAAATACCCGACCCGTCTCTTTTTTTTTTTATTTTGTTCAGCTACCAGCTTAGTGTGTAGGCTATCTCATTTTTACAGTTTAAGCTTTCAGATACCTCATACTCAACCGAGTGTTTGAAATGTCACTGAGTGCTACTTTCCAACACAGTTTAAGTCTTTCAAAGGTCACTCTATTCAGTGGCCTGTACATTCAGTGGATTTGTTTCTTTTGTCTTTTCCTTTTTTCTTTTGCTTTGATTGCGAGGGAAATGACAGATGAGTCGTCGTCTCATCACACAAACTCTTCTCCCGTCGTGCCAGAGTAACTCGGTGAGCTCCGCGCTTGTGTTCCCTCATGAGCGACGCTGATGGCTGTAGCTACAAGACATGTTTCTCTTTTTTATTTTTCCTGCCTCCCCAAGCAACACAACGATAATGTCAAAGCACAAAGTTGAATTTACCCAAACTCTGAGTGCTGAGGCAGAGGAGGGCATAAATACAGTTTGCTTGCTAATGCATAAATCACAGCTTGACTGTAGTATAGCTTATAGAGTTGTTGGTGAAACTATCATCGGTAAAGATGTTGGATAGTTTGGCGCTGTGGCTCGGTTGGTTATCTGTCAACGTATAAGCAGTTGTGCTCAGTAGGGCGCTAGTTTGAATCTGACCCGTATCACGTCCTGATCCTGTTCCTCTTTTTTATCTTCTGTGTCTCATAAACTGTTAAAACCATTCGCAAAGACTCGCTCCCTTCCTTAACGTTACTCAGGCCACACGTAAGTATTCAACACAATACAGCGCGGGGCGAGAGGAAACTGACAACACGCCAACAGACAGAGCTGGTTGCTTTAGGTATGAAACAAGTTTCAGCTTTAAAATTTTGACATTTTTTAAGAAATTCGAACAATAAATACAGTTTTGTGGCTCTATATTGTGTTCTGATATGCTGTAGCAATATATATAGTAATAGTGTTTTCATGACGCACTATGCCAATGAACAGAACGAAACTCGCATATTTAGCTGATTATTCCTGCTGAAAATGGTCAATTATTGTCGTGTTTTGGGCTTTACACCGGGAAAAAATTTTGAGCACTACGGACCAGTGTTGGAGAACTTTTGACTTTTAAAAGTAATGCCTTACAATATTAATTACGTTACTTAGTTACTATGCCTTACATTACTTTTGCGTTACTTTTTAATTCTGAGCTGGGCTTGCTTGTTTGTTTTTAATATAAAAAGTTCAATGTTTAGCAAATGTAAAAGCCCTTTCACACAAAAAGTGAAAGAAATAAGCCTAACGCTGAAGGAAAAATAAATTCATGTCTGTGCAGTAGAACTGTAAGAGAAGGAAAAAGTTAAAATCAAGGAGAAGAGTGCAGAATACTGTCTGAGGAACAAAAGGCGTTTGTGGTTGCCCAACTGAACCAGAATTTCCAAGGCAAGAATCTTGACAATATTCGTGTTTATCATTTCTGGTCAGCTGGTGAAATATTAGGATATCGTAATTAATACTGTGTACGTATCTTTACTACCTATTAATTTTAGTTTGTCAAAATATTGCACCCTTTCCTGCTTCCCCATGTTTTTTCCGTGGTTCAGACAGCATAAATTAGCAGAACAACTTGAATAAACAAGGTCAAGTCAACCAACTTTAATCTACTCTCCTGTCGGGTTTGTTTCTCGGCAGCGTTGCCAGGTGTTCATAACAAAACCCTTCCAATTGCTACTCAAAACTAGCCCAGTTGCGTTCTGGGGAGTAAAATACATGTTTTTTTGGTGGGTTTCCCCTGGTAAAATTTGCATTCCAGGTGATATCATGTTATTGGGGCCACTTCAACCCGCAGACATGAAAAATTACCTACGGTAATTCTGCTAACCCAAAACCACTGACACTGTTTGTGGCAGATTGGGCGTCATGATTGGTCAGATCGCCTCTCAATCATACTCCCTATGGAGGGTCAATTTGTTAAGATAGGGATGCTATCTATGCTATGTGTGTGTGTGTGTGTATATATATATATATATATATATATATATATATATATATCAGCCATTAATTGGTTATCAACTTATTGATGTCAGCCAAACTTTGTCAGTGCATCCCTACATAAGACCTCTGTAGTTTCTGCAGTGTATATAACCTGCATATTGGACTTTCTGTATTCACCAGTTTTTGAGAAACAAAATGGTGTTTTTTATCTCAGCAATGGTTGTGATTACAGTAGACCTTGTAGAGGTCAGCAGTCGAATTACTTTCTGTCTCTCAGAGTGTCTTTTCCCCCTATCTCGCTGTCTTTCTCTCTCCGTCTCTTTTCACATCGCTCATTCGTTCTGTCATAAAATCACAGATTAGGTGAGCAAATGTTCAGACACACTGAGGAGTACCAGCTGCCGTTGTTATGGTGATGTGTGCTTTCAGCAGGCAGAGCCCCTGGCTTCCTGGTGTGTTGATTATGGCCCATTATGTTATTTGCGCAGACATTGTTTTTAATCGGCCTGCACCCGTTGTCATGGTAACATGGATGGGGCAATGATTTTGAGGTGCTGGGGTCTTGCAGCTCGCTGCTGTTTCATACGCTGTTTGTTTACCGGTCACATATTTCGATGTTGTGGTCAGCCATGAGGCGTGAGGTGAGGTGTGTTGGACTTGCACTCGTTTATGTGTGTGTGTGTGTGTGTGTGTGTGTGTGTGCAGCTGTCTGCTTTTTCTCTCAGTGCAAAGGTAGCCATTAACATCAAAGCTGCCGCTGATCACATGTACTGCATTCTATTCATGTTTGAGGTTAGTCACCTTAACTAACCTCTACATTTCAATTCGCTTAGATTTAAGACAGAATTTCACTTTAAAAGTGTTTTCTGGACATGTATCCATGTATCTATAACAGCAATGCGTGTAATTTACAGAAAAAAAGTACCATGCTACTATATTTTTTGAAAATGTACTGTACCATGGTACAGTACATTGTATATATGTAAGTCTCTGAGTGTTTGGTGTTACCAAGGGTTTTTTAAAATGTATTAATTTTTTTACCAGCAATACCATGTCATTTATAAAAAAAAAAAAATGCACAAAACAAATTGATACAATTTAAAACAATAATAATAATAAATAAAAACATGGTACCATGGTAATACCATAGCCTTTAGACATTTGACATGGTGAATACTGAACTTTATGTACTATGGTATCTTACATGGTATCTTAACCTACAAACTTTTCCCACAAAGTATGGTGTTACCATGTTTTATTTTATTTTTTTTACCGTAGCAATACCATGCCATTTATAAAAAAAACAAAAACAAGGTAACATGGTAATACTATAGATTTTGGACATGTACTGTATCACGGTGAATACCGTGGTAAATACAATGATACTGAACTTTATGTACTATGTACTGATATTTACACGGTATCTTACACTACAAATAAGTCCCAGAAAGTATGTTTTTTTTAACCACAGTAATACTATGGTACTTTGAAATATACCATGGTACTGAAGTTTATGCACCAAGGTATTTACTTTCCTAAAATAGTAAACTTTTTTTTTTAACCATAGCAATACCATGTCATTTATAAAATAAATGAATAAAATAAATTACAATTAAAAACATGGTACCATGATATTACTATAGCTTTGGACCGTAACATAGTGATTAATATGATTACCATTTAATTACATTTTATTATTGTTTTATAAAAACATGGTAAAAACAAAAAAAACAAAACAAAACAAAACAAAAAAAAAACATGTTAAAACCATACTTTCAGGGACTTATTTGTAGGTTAAGATACCATGTAAATATCAGTACATAAAGTTAAGTACCATGGTATAGTACATTTTCAAAAACTATGGTAGCGTGGTAAAAAATAAAGAAATACGCCATATCCCAACCTACAAATACCATGGTACTGAAGTTTATGCACCAAGGTATTTACTTTCCTAAGATACCATAGTACTACTATAGTACATTTCCAACCAATATTGTATTACATGTCCAAAAAGAATTAAAAATGAAAATGAGAAAAAAATTAGTTAGAATTAAAAATATGTATAAAAAAAAAAAAAAATCATTTTTTTGTTGTTTTGGTTGTTTATTACTCAGCTGTCAAAACTATCTGCTGATGTAAATAATATAAACTAGATTTGCACAAATACTTGAGCCCAACCTTAAGTACAAAGATATTTTTATTTAGAACCATTTATGGTATTTTTAGCATTTTCACTTTTTACATACATAGATGTAAACCCTGTATGCTCATAATAAAAGAATTTCACATGTTCCAAGTCTGAAAATCATTGTGAGTCTTTGGAAGTGGGTGGTTTGGGCATGTACTTAACTATGATATTTCAAACTTTCTAAAGGTGAAAAGACAATTGTTTACATTTTATCTAATATCTTGCATGTTGTGAAGAGCAAAATGCTTTTTTATTTTCTCTGTCTCTGTCTCTCTCTTTGCCTTTTGGCAGCCTGTAATTTTTCTTTTTCAATCACGCTGGCTCCCATGGCAACTCTATCTGCTGAGTAGCCACACAAGCTCTGTGAAATTGTTCCAGGGCCCCTGTAATTGGGTCCAGGTTAGATGCAGAGAGTAATGTAGTGCACCAGGAACATTATAGATGCTCGCTGTATGCGCCATGGACGGCAGTGTTAGCTTTGATGTGACTATGTTACCTTTCACATTATTTGGGTCATAACAGCTCTTTTGATAAAAGGCTCTAAAATAAAGAACAAAGGCTTTGTATTTGCACAGCCTCATGATGGGAAACATATGTTATGTATGGAAAAATATGTTGTTTGGATCATCTTTTAGGAGATGACGAAATAGCATACTTGTTGAATTAATTTTTTATTTATTTTTTGGTTTAAAAATGAGTCATAATGAATCACATTTTGCACTTCAATAAATCCAATTATTTTAGATATTATCAAATGAAGCACATTTTCAAGGTTAGCCAAGAAAACATTTTTTACACAGAATTTTATACAGTACTTTTTGCTCCATTGGCTGATAATAAGAAAAAAAAAATCTTAAAATCTTTAATTTTATTAGTTTTTGTTATTTTAATTTTATTTGATAGCTTATATGAAAATATAAAATATTTACGCATTTTCATTATCTTTTTAAATAGCCTAATATTCAACCATGCACTGTACTGATTTGAAAGCAGTTTAGTCTGCAAATAGTGCTGTGGTCCATTAGCGCCCCCTAAAGGACATTTAAAGAAAAATCTAAGCAGGTGCTCTTACTGGGCTTGATTGTGCCCTGAGGACAGCCAGCTTAAGCAGAAACATGTTTACACACACACTTCTGAATCTGATAGTCAGAGAATGCTGTGAAAGAATTAAACACTTCAATCAGATATGATACTGTGATTCGCTCTACACAATAAAACCTGTTTTTGCAGTTGGCATTTCCAATCAAAACTAGTTCCAAAATATGCCACTGCATAATATTTGTGATAATTAACTGTTTTCTGTAAACACCATCGCATAAAGGTTACAAATTATTAGCTGCTGAAAGAAGTGTGCTATCATCAGGCAAAAAGGAAGAAATTATAAAATCATAATTCTTAACACTAATGAAAATGTTTTCCCAAATACTGATACATTTCAGATATCATTCCTCCATTTGAAATGAATAAAACTTGATGGGTGTACTGCAAAAATAATGTTCTTAATTAATAGTATTGTCTTGTTTTGCAATAAAGATGACCTGGAAATAAGATATGTTTACTGAAAAAAGCATGAGACAATTTCTAACAATAGTTTATTTTTTTTACCCCATTATCAAATGTTTTTTCCTTGTAAGCATAAACCATAACGGATATAAGACTTTTGTACATATATTTTTACTGAAAATATGGTGTAATTTTACTGTGTGTGTAATTTATACTTAAAATATATCAGGGCCGTTTTTCTCTGAGGAAGCAATGGAGGCAGCGTCTCCTGAAAATACTGGATGAGAAAAAAAGTAGTAGTACAAAATAAAACAACGCCAATATTACAAAATAGCACTCGTTTCTCTAAAGAAACATTGTTCAACAGTAACACCCGCAGGTAAAGTTACATATGCCTGTATCGCGATATGATTGGATGCGATTGGTTGTGATCGGCTGTGATTGGTTCATACTATAAATCCCGCCTCTTGTGTTCGTGCGCGCGATCAGCGTTAGCGAATCGGTCAGTGAGTGAACAATATAATGGCGTTAATGTAACGACTAAGTAAGTAAATAACTCACACACTTAGATATGACCACTTTGTTACATCAAAATAAGACTTAAATTGCATGAAAACATGATTTGTGTGAGTTTTTAGTCAGTAATCAGCTTGTTGTTTACCAATGACCAGTATTTGACGACTAATGATCCGAAAATGTCAAAAATAGTTAAACTACTGAAAAGAATAGCTGAACATAGGTTTACAAATAAAATATATTGTTTAAATTGTTACTGTCTTGAGTTATTATTTTGGAGTAAATGTAAAATGCTTACAAAACAATTGATGAGATTCATACTTGGCTTTAATAAATAATATTGATTAGGCCTACATTGTTAATGTAAAGATATATACAACATTTTTTTATTTTCTTTTTCTGATAGTGTAAGTAATGTTTATTTAACCAAGAAAATGTGACTGGGACATGAGTTTACATTTGATTTAAAAAAAAAAAAAAAAAAAAACTTTGAGGACTTTTCTTCCTTATTTCATATTGTAAAAAAAATACTCCAAAAATGTTGTTTTATTTACAACATATATACTCCAAAGGCCACTCCAGAGGCTCTCAGTCATTTGCATTTGTTTTTACAGGGCCATGTGTGTCATCATCTGATAAAGGAGGCCAGGAAGAATTTGGAATTCCCATCCAAATGTTCTGAAGCAAACAGGAAAGCCAGAGGAAATGAAAGCTGGAAAGTATGTGTTGGGGAATCCAAAACACTTCCAGCAGTTCAGCAGCAGCTCCAGTGTTGTGCTGGCTACAGCTATTCCAGCTTTTCCTTCCTGTAACAAGAAAAGAAGGATCTGGAGGTTGGGAGAAAGGAGAATCCAATTGGATGAGCTCAACTGTTGACGATCCTTCATTTCTGCCTATTCAGTTGAGTGAATTCTCCGTTCGATGTAATAGGTTTCGGAACGTGGTTTGTAATGTAGCCCTTTTTTCTGGTGTCACGTGTGTTATCCCGGAGCAGCAGTGAGGGGGTTGATAACGGGGGTTTTCCACGTGTACTGAATACTCATCATCCATATGACATGTTTCTGGCATTCGACATCATCGCGTGGAACAGCCTACAGAATCTCCATATTTCTGTAATAGGAATGTGTAGCAACACACAACATAAATCAACAGCCAAAATCTTTACGGGCTAATTATTAGTAGCACTGCCAAATCAAACATTACAATAACTATTGCACATATTTGAGATTAGAGATTTAAACAAACCCTTAATCCAAAGCATTAAACCTAAGGTGCATAACTTGCCATATCTCATTTCTGCTACAGACATGAATCATACTTCAAATTGTGAAGCTAAGTAAAAAAAAAAAAAAGGTGCTATTATTTTTATTTTAAGTGATTTTCTGGAAAAATGTGAAAATCATTTTGAAGACATATCTATCTATCATCTATCTATCTATAATATAAATATATTATAATATAAATGATAATGATAAATATAAATTATATATATATATAAAATAAATATTTTCCTTTAATATATAAAACATGTTTCTAAATCTATCTATCTATAAATTTAACATATAGATTATATAATTTTTTTTTATTTTTAAGTATATTTATTTATTTGCTTTTTTGCTATTTTTTTTACATTTTAGTAATATATCTTAATATATTTTTGGTCTGTTTATCTCTCTCTCTCTCTCTCTCTCTCTCTCTGTGTATATATATATATATATATGTATGTATACAATTAAATTCTATATAGAGATTATTATATTTTATTTATTTATTGTCATTTATTAGCTTTTTATTAGTATTTATTAGTTTTTTTGACCATATTTTTTAAATATGTTTTAGTTATATATCTTCATATATTTTTGAAAGAAAAAAAAAAAAAATATATATATATATATATATATATATATATATATTTATTTATTTCTTTATTTATTGCCATATGTTTTTAATATATACTATTTAATATATAATATATATTTAATATATCTTTAAATGTTTTTGGGCTGTTTTTTTAATATACACACATACATATACATATGCACACATATAAAGGCAGTTTTCTCAATATTTAGATTTTTTTGCACGCTCAGATTCCAGATTTTCAAATAGTTGTATCTCAGCCAAATACTGTCCTATCCTAACAAACCAAAAAAAGCTTAAAAAGCTTATTTATTAAGCTTTCAGATGATGTATAAATCTAAATTTGACACTTATGACTGGTTTTGTGGTCCAGGTTCACATATATATAGTATTTACCCAAAATGTATTTCAGAACTGAAAATATATTCTAGCTTGTTGTATTTTGACATCTGAATGTTTAAAACAAATTTTATTATATTTTAAAATTGAAAATTGTATTTACGTAGGCCATGCTGTTTACAACGTATATTTAGCATTTATTTGAAATATATTTTGCCCAAAATAAATCAATTTTTTTTGTCCGTATGGGACTATTGATGTCTGTTGACATCTGTCTGTCTGTCTGAAATGAGCCTGATACGTACAGGCTGTTTGTTACGTCAGTTGAACCTGACGTGAGATGAGCGTGTTGAAGGGTGACCTCAGTAGACGCTACTGTATGTATGACAGCACAGCTGAAATTGACAAGTTATTATGTGCAGTGACAGGTGATAAACCTGAAGTAGTTCATATAAATGTGTGAAGGCTATTTCCTATCAGAAACACCCGTTTTGATCTCCTCATCTGCACTGCGACGTGGCTTAAGAAAATGGCTACCTTTACTCAGTATCCCTCTCTCCACTTCTCTCCTTTTCTCTCTCCCACTCACTTTCCAACTCCAATGCATTCGGAGCCAGTAGCAAACATGAATCTAAGCAGGCGGAGAGAGATATAGAGGGAGCGGCGAACGCTGTGGTACCCCTGCCTGCTTCTGCAACCCCCCTCCTCAGAAACGCTTTATTCCCATCAGCTGCATTCCTCTTATCACTCCCTTCCAGATGCACGTCGGGCAAGAGGCTCCATAATTAGGTGGCGAGATCTCGGTCTCCGATCACTTTGGTACGTTATCAGCGCTGACACCAATCTCCTTGAGTGACATTCTACCCAAACGGTTATATAAACCACAGTCCAGGATCAGTGTGTGAAAAGTCAATGCAGCAAGAAGATGAAGTGGGGGGGAAAACGAGCGTTTAGAGCTCTTAAAGGCTCGGGGCAACTGCTTTCCTACAGTTCTTTCCTTTATTGTTTCTTTTTTTCTTAATTAAACACAGAGCGGCTTCTTTGGAAAAGAAGGGAGAGCTGAGATAAAGGGCTTGTGTATAATGTTTCTGGCAAAGATTTCTGGTGGGGCTGTAGAAATCCTAGTCTGCCTGGAAGGGCAGAGTCAAGATAGCATGTATGCTGAAACAGAACAACATAAGAGAGTATTTGGGTGAAATTGATTTGCAGAATGCTGGTTTGACAGCTTCTGGGTAACAAAAAACAACAATCATCTCTATGTACTGGATCTGATTTACCTAAAATTGCTTTTATTTTTAAATTCTTTCTTTCTTTCTTTCTTTCTTTCTTTGTAAACTATCACAACTAAAATCACAATTTTAAGAAATAAAGTCCCATTTTTAGATATATAATGTCACATTTTGAGATATTAGGGTAACATTAAATACAGCATAATATATATTGAAAATAAAGTCTCTTTTTCCTTTATATTTAACATCATTGTGAGATACTGATCAACATTACAAAAGAATCATGATTTTAAGAAAAATAAATTGCAGTTGTGAGATATATCGTCACATTTATAGAGAAATAAAGTCACAGTTTTAAGATTTAAGTCACATTTTGGGATATTTGGTCATAATTACAGCTGCAGTATACATATGTGTATATATATGTGTGTGTGTGTGTGTGTGTGTGTGTGTGTGTGTGTGTGTGTGTGTCACCCTGGACCACAAAAACAGTCATAAGGATTAATTTTTTTAAACTGAGATCATCAGAAAGCTGAATAAGTTTTCCATTGATGTATGGTTTGTTAGAATAGGACAGTATTTGGTTGAGATGCAACTATTTGAAAATCTGGAATCTGAGGGTGTGAAAATATGCAAATATTGAGAAAATCAACTTTAAAGTTGTCCAAATAAAGTTCTTAACAGTGCATATTACAAATCAAAAATTAATTATTGATATATTTAAGGTAGGAAATTTACAAAACATCTAAATAGAACATGGTCTTTACTTGATATCCTGATTGAACTTATATATAAAATAAAATTTTTGACCCATAAAATGTATTTTTGGCTATTGCTACAAACATATCTGTGCTACTTAAGACTGGTTTTGTGGTCCAGTCACACACACACACACACACACACACACACATAAATATATATATATATATATATATATATACATATTTTTTTTTTATATATAAATATATATATATAAAAAATACATACATTTGTGTGTGTGTGTGTGTGTGTGTATATATATACATATGTAATATTATCTAAATATAAAATAGTACAAAATAACGTAAATATGAATGAAAAAATATATAACATTGTTCTTAATTTCTATTATAAAATAAAATGTGTATAAAAGTATATACATATGTATATAAAATGTATATATATATATATATAGAATATTATCTAAGTGTAAAACAGTAAAAATAATGTATATATGAATGAAAAAAAATATAGCATTATTGTTATTAATTTATATTAAAATTAAAATGTGTATAAAAAGGTAACATGGATGTTGGATTCTAAAACGAATAAAAATACATTTAAAAAATGAAATGTAATTTATTTATTTACTGTTAGTACGTTTATAATAACTGTGACTTTTTTTCTTGAAACTGGCATATTATTTCAACTAATTGGAACTGTAATTTTGACTGAATGTCTCAAAATGTGACATTATATCTCACAACTGCAATTTTATTTCTGACAATTGACTCTCTAATGTTGATCCAGTAACTCATAATACACATTTTATATGTTCAGAAACTGACCATTACGCTGCTGGTAACAGATAAAATATGCTCCTAATGTTTTGAACGCTAATGCCTGTTGTCAAGAATCTCACTACATAGTCAGTACTGGGGGCACCAAAAGTAATAATTTAAGAAAAAAAGCATCTGTTGACCACTAATGTGAATATTTGAACCACAGAGTCCTTCTCAATGTCAATGGTGATTACAGCTCTGCCTGTTGTTCATTGAACCTCACAGATGTTTTATCGCAAAGTAACGACTCCAGTGCATGATCCAGTTAGACTATCCCTGAGGCTTCACTGAACTTGTCCTGATATTTCACCCTTCATTTCAGAGCCCATGTATCGCCCTCATGCAGGGGGTTAATGTCTTCTACAGTCTTATTTTGAACAGAAACGACAGCTATTGTTTAATGAGCGAAAACAATACCTTATCTTGCGTGTGCAGCAAGAGATTGTGTTTTTATTTAAACATTCATTTATGTTTATTTATATACAGATTGTTCACAAGCAAGTTCAAAGTGACAATGATGTCATTGTGTGGGAAAAAAAGAGGGAAGGGCCTACTTGGGTTGGTTGTTAAAGAATCATTTATGTCTTAAGTGTGGTTGAGAGAGGGCGTTCACAAGCTTTTCTCTCTGCAGAAGACGCAGGGTGTAGTCGGAGATGTGCAATGCGCTGATTCGGGCAAAATCCCTGTAGTTCCTAAACAAACTGCAAGACCGGTGATGTAAGAGAGACACCAACTGGCCCACAGCGTTTACTCCACCCTATAGTGGAATGATGCACCGTCTCAAGTCGCTTTGGATAAAACCATCTGCTTAATGTAATATATGTAAATGCAATGAAAAATATCTCTAATTTATTTGCACTATTTTTGCACTAGTTTTTATGTTGCACTAGTGGATGTTATTCTCATATGAAGAACTCATTTAAAGGTGTAAAAGTCCAGAAACAAAAATATCTGTTTTCTCTAACAGTGGTTTTGAATGTTGTACAGTGTTTGTAGATTAGTATAATTCTGTGAATTCTGTTCTCCAAAGTAAAACTCCAATATCATCAATATCATTTTGTAATGTTGGTTAAACAAGACGACATAATATATTATTGTAATAATATAATAATATTTGTATTTATTGATTTGATTTTGATTTGATTTTACATTTAGCTTAAATTAATAATGGCAGGTTAGTTTGACTACTTACCCCTTATAATTTTATAATGAACTAAAATGAAAACCATTAAAAAAATGTTACTTGAAATAAAAATATCAAATTTTGTAATAATTGTTGGTTAAACAAGACAATATAATATATTAATGTAATAATATATTTTTAATTATTTATTCATTTATTTATTTCATTTTACAGTTAGCTTAAAATTAATAATGTCAGGTTAGTTTATGACAACATACCCCATATAATTTTATAGTTAACTAAAACAAAAACCTTTAGAAATGTTACTTGAAATGAAAATAACAAATGTTGTAATAATTGTTGGTTAAACAAGACAATATAATATAAAATATTGTAATAATATAATATTTTTATTTATTCATTTATTCATTCATTCATTTATTTATTTTACACTTAGCTTAAAATTAATAATGTCAGGTTAGTGTATGACAGCTTACCCCATATAATTTTATTGTTAACTTAAACAAAAAACATAAAAAATGTTACTTGAAGTAAAAATAGCAAATGTTGTAATAATTGTTGGTTAAACAAGACAACATTATAATATATTTTTTATTTATTTATTAATTTATTGATTTTATTTAATAATATTGGGTTTGTTTATGACAACTTAGCCCATTTAGCCCATTTAATTTTAAAGTTAACTAAAACAAAAAACATTTAAAAATGTTACTTAAAATAAAAATCAAATAATGTAATATTTGTTGGTTAAACAAGACAACATTATAATATAATATTTTACATTTATTTTTTCATTTATTGATTTTATTTTACAGTTAGCTTAAAATTAATAACATTGGGTTAGTTTATGACAACTTATCCCATTTAATTTTATAGTTAACTAAAACAAAAAACATAAAAAAAGTTACTTTAAATAAAAATAACAAATGTTGTAATTGTTGGTTAAACAAGACAACATAATAATATTGTATATTATTATAATAATATAATATTTTTATTTATTTATTCATTTATTTATTTAATTTTACAGTTAGCTTAAAATTAATGTTAGGTTAATTATTGTTGGTTAAACAAGACAACATAATATAATATATTATTGTAATAATATACTATTTATATGAATTAATTTATTTATTTATTTATTTTACAGTTAGCCTAAAATTAATAATGTCAGGTTAGTTTATGACAACTTGCCCCATATAATGTTATAGTTAACTAAAACGAAAACCATTAAAATATGTTACTTGAAATAAAAATAACAAATGTTTTAATAATTGTTGGTTAAACAAGACAACATAATAATATAATATCATATATTATTGTAATAATATAATATTTTTATTTATTTATTTGTTCATTTATTTATTTTATTTTACAGTTAGCTTAAAATTAATAATGTCAGGTTAGTTCATGACAACTACCCCATATAATTTTATAGTTAACTAAAATGAGAATACAACAAGACAACATAATAATATAATATTTTTATTTATTTATTTATTCATTCATTCGTTTATTTAATTTTATTTGATTTGATTTACACTAAACTTTAATAATGGCAGGTTAGTTTATGACAACTTACCCCATACAATTTCATAGTTAACTTTAACTAAAACCATTAAAAATAAAAACTGTATAGACAATTTTTTAAAATAATAAAAATGACAAAATTACTCAGATGAAAACAAAATATAAAAATGTATATAATAATATTAATAAAAAACTATTAAATGTAATCCCAGATTTTAATGCATGTAAAGAAATTTACTTTCAAAAACAAACCTACTTAAAGGAATAAAATATTCACTGGAATAAAATGTGTGACAGCTAACCCCAGTCTCCCTTGTATAATAATAGATTTTATATTGTGTATTTTTTTAATTAGTATTTTATATTAAATAAATTTTAGGTTTTTGGTAAAGTACAGTAGCTATAATTTAGAATTATAATTTGTATTCAAATAATAATAATATTCACATTTATGTAAATCTATCCACCTTCTTATTCCTTTTATTTCCTTATAGCGGAAAATGAACCGGAAGTCCCACCCATAGGCTTACTTTCGCGTTAAATAAAAAAGCTAGTATCCATTCATTAATTTTCAGCTAAAAGCTACTATTGTATAAAATACACAGTACAAAAAAAATGGTTTTCATCTAGTCTCTTGAATTGAGCTCATACATGGGGAAGTAGCTTGATAATAATGTTAGTAAAGTATATGTGAAAAGAGGAAATACATCCTCGGGAAATAGATGCAATGGTGGATGTGTAAATCTTGTCACGTTGCTTCTTCCTGCTTTTGTTTGCCTGCCGAACCCAAACATACTATCCTACCTTGTTCACATTTTATAATTAATCTATTTGCAGCTGCAAGCATCAGACAAGTATTCGAGTTATGCAGGGCCAGACAGGTGAAACACACAAAGGTTATTGGAGTTCATTTCTCCCAGCAGGAGAAGTGCACGGAGGGACACGCCCTTGCTATATAAGCCACGCCCAATATATAAACTCTGCGCTCTGATTGGTTGGCGCGACTAACGGGGCGTTGATTTCCGGTATGCGGAGGCTGGAATTTCAGGTTTCTCTCTTGTGGGTTTCGGGATAGCGGTGACGCGCGTCGCCCTGATCACCGACTCATTTCCATCTTTCTGTCTTCATGCATTTGATTGTATGTGTTTAGTCTTCGATAAGTATGACTGAGAGCGCGGGGAATAAAAATGAGGATTGTCATGCAGCGAATGGTGTGAAACCAGGAAGAAATGGCATGGTGAAGAACCATCATCACCATCATCAGTATCAAAAGCAGGAGAAGGTGAGGCCACATCATGCATTGAGATCTTTGAATCATGCATGGCTAATATTTCATATCTGCTTGTGCTTTCGGTTGTACGATGATAATATTGATGCATGGAAATACACAGCAGCTGTTTTCGATGCTGTGTGCCAGGATTGTGCTCAGTTAGTGCATGACATGCACTTTCACTGTTTATGGTACGGTCACATGTGGAAAAGTAAACTTTGACAGCCAGATGAGGTGTAGACTTTATCCTGGTAATATCCCTTTATATGCCCTGGCCATCGCAGCATCAAATATACAATGATGTGGCTAATGTGATTATTGCCTTAAGTGAAAACTGTGGATAAACTGTGTTTGCTCAACTAGAAAGTTAATGTGCAACCTCATGCTGCATTTGCATTAATGCAAGTCAAATGCATTGAAAACGACAAGTCAAGATGTTCGTGTCTTAACATAGCAACTTTTTGACTTCAAGGACTTTTAAATATAAACCAACCTTGAGAAACTGGATAACAATTCACTGGATTAAAAGAGTGACAGCTAGCCCTGTTATCCTTAGTTATAGTTTTTCTCTTTAATATAGATTTAATTATTGTAATAGTATGTAGTTTATGTGAGTATTTCCAGTGATATTAGTAGTTATACTATTAGTAGTTCTAAAGGTATAGAAAATAGATCTATATAGTTATATTAAGTTTATATGTATTGTTCTGTATAAAAACACTAGTAGTTTCAGTAATATTCAGTAATGTTTTATCATTATCTGTATGCAGTTTATGTGAATATTTTTTCATTTATATTATTCAGATAAATTACTAATAAATCTTAATGTATATTAGTATATTTTATTTGAAGTAATATACAAAATATATACTGGTAGTGTATGTATAGATATACACTACCAGCCAAAAGATTTTTAGTGTTTTTTTTTTTGTTTTTTTTTTCATTAGTCTCTTCTGCTCACCAAGACTGAATTTTTTTGATCCAAAGTACAGCAAAATCAGTAATATTTTGAAATGTTTTTACTATTTAAAATAACAGTTTTCTAATCGAATATATTTTAAAATGTATTCCCAGGATTTCAAAGCTGATTTTTAGCATCATTACACCAGTCATGTGATCCTAATATTTTGATTTGCTGCTCAAAAAACATTTATTATTATTATTATTATTATTATTATTATTATTATTATGTTAAAAACAGCAGAGTAGTTTTGTCAGGTTTCCTTGATGAATAGAAACTTATTAATATTAATTATTAATAGAAAACAGCATATATCTGAAATAGAATTTATCTGATCACTTCTGATAACTTGAAAGCATTCTTGCTAAATAAAGTATTAATTTCTATAATTTCTTTCCAAAAAAACCCAGCAAATCAGCATATTAGACTGATTTCTGAAGGATCACGTGAAGCTGAAGACTGGAGTAATGATGCTGAAAATTTAGAAATAAATTAAACTTTAAAATATATTCAAATAGAAAGCAGTTATTTTAAATAGTAAAAATATTTCACAAAATTACTGCTTTTGCTGTATTTTGGATTAAATAAATGCAGTCTTGGTGAGCAGAAGATAATTCTTTAAAAAATACTAAAAATCTTACTGTTCAAAAACTTTTGACTGGTACTGTCCATGTGTTAATTACACTGTGGGTTTTAGTAACACATTATAATTTGTCAATTTAATCAGGATTTTTGTATAATATTAATATGTAAATCTATATTTCATTATGTTTAAGTTTGTAGATAATAAATCTATCAGTGGATCTAAATAGCTAAATACACATATGAAGGCAAGTCAGGATCTTGATCTCATACCAGTGTCTTGTGCGGGTGATTGTAAGCAACTCATGATTCGAGTTAAACCTCTAGGAATTTTTGTCATGTGCCTCATGTACTGTAAGTGTTTTAAGTGGGAGATCAGTCAGGTTCATCTATTCTAAGATAGATATGTACTTTGTTATTGTCACAGCTCCTTTGTTTATCCAACTAAACTGTCTTGTAAAGTCATATCAGCTTTTTTCAATTCTTTCAATTCACTTTCCACCGTAATGTTTACCAACAGCTTTCAATAGCATATCAGAGACATCTAAGTTTTGCAAATCTGTTATCACGCATTTTTCAAAAGGCTCTTCCTGGATGTCACTTTCAGCCTCGCAACTGAATGCAAAGTTGTGCTGCTGTCTTGGAGCTGGTGGCAGCTCACGTGGATGTCACTGTTGCTAGACTCCATGGTATTTGTTAGTGGAGCATGACTAGTCACATGTGCTTGCAAATCACAGGGTTTTGAATGAACTGCTTTATCTGTTGCATGATCCTTTAGTTACCATGAGTTTGGTTACCAAACTTTGAAACTGTTTATCTGACTTTTGCAAAAGTATCAATGAATAAAGCTTGCCATTGGTTATGTACTAAACTGCAAGTACTGTAATCAGTAACCACAATGTGATGGTACCATGACTACAGTGTTTTAATGAGTTTTGCTTTACAGGTTTACAATGCTGCATGCAATGGAGAACTTTACAGCAGGCCATTCATTGAGTCCTTTGAGGAAACTCCCATGCTGGTTGCTGTGCTCACATACATGGGCTACGGCATCCTCACCATCTTTGGATATCTGCGGGATTTCATGAGGGAGTGGAAAATAGAAAAATGCCACATAGCCAGAGAAAGGGAGGAGCAGAAGGTAAACATTGTCATGTGTGCATGGTGGAAAAAGCAAATATATACACTACCGTTCAAAGTTTTTATTCGGCTGGAATGAAATACATTTTAAAATACTGGGGATCAAGTGCTTCAAGGCATTTAAGCAACAATGGAAAAAGACGATACATATTGTTTAGCAAGCGTGGAACCGCCTAAATAATACAGGTAATTTGCCGTAGAAATATAATGTTTTTTTTTCTTATTTTATTTTTGTTATGCTTGTTTAGAATTTGGACAGGCCCCTTTTTTAAACTACCTTGTTATAGCTTTCTAAATTTCTATATTTTTTGATAATTATTGACCCCTACAGATTCCAGAGAATTGTAATGCAGTGTTTTTTCCAGATTGAGTGAAAAACCTAGGACTAGTTTGGAAAAGTATTTTTTTTACATCTTTTCAATCATTTAACAAACAGGCCCACGAGTTTAATTTAGCTTGACCTCTGTTAACCTTGTCTAACAGGTGCTCAAACTTCATTGGTCAATTATTTTTTGAGATACGCAAATGTCCTTATTGATGTCTGTGGCACTTTGGACCTGGACCGTGCACAGTGATTTCATGTTGATTGGACAAATGGGTGCATGGTTATAGCCATTTTTATGTTTTTTTCCCCCTCTTATAGCGCCACCATATGGCCAAGCTCCATGATTTTTTTCCTGTGACCTTAGATTGAACCTATACATAAGTGTTTTGAGTTTGGCGAAGATATCTCATTCCGTTCAGGAGTTATAAGCCGGGTTTCCATCCAAAGTTGTGAATTTAACTTGTGCGCAAAATTGGAATATCGCATAAAACATTTGTGAGTAAGCTCCGTCCAGTGAGTCAAAGAGAACAAAATCGTCACTTGCTGATAAACTGGCACTATATAATAAAGTAGGATGAGCCACTGAATATAATAATTTTAATATATAATAAATTACTTGCGCCGCAGAGCGAGCAGACGAAACATGGTAAATGCGGTCGTTGCTTTTGGAAGTAGATGCCTGCTGTTTGGGAGCGCAGTCATGTAAGACAGTTCCTGATGGCAATTATACATTTTATGCTTGGGCATGACCATAAGCAACATATCAGATGCTGTGGAATGAGATGGTGAGCTGGTTAGTCAGGATTTGCCATCCCATGGCACAAAGTTACATGATTTTTTTTAATGTGTGTGGAGGAAGTTATTTGGCAAATGTGTTTCCATCTCCCATTATTCGCATTAACCCTTTTTTTGCACAAGTGAAAAACCACCTCAAGCGAGCATAAACACTTTTTTGCGAATTAAGGGATTTTTATTCAAAATGTGGCATTTCCATCACTTGTTTCGGATGCGATACTTCATGAAAACAGGGTGATGGAAACATAGCTATAGGCATTTTACTAAGAGTGATCCGCCCCTTTCGAACGTTTTGACGTCCCTTTGTGACAGTGAGTTGAAAGTTAAACTTTTTTTTTGATAATTATTGATATTCATTCTCCAGAGAACCCTGCACTGGTTTAGTTCCGATCGAGCGAAAAACCTAGGACTAGTTCGCAGAAGTAGGGTTTTCCAAAAATCTATCAGTCTGAAGCATTGTTTTGTCTGGCGTGAGCCAAAGATTTTAACAACAAACAACACTTGAGCCAGCGACTGACAGTTTAGGAGTCATGAGTGATTTCATAGTTTTATTCACTGTAGCGATTAGGATGATCCTTGGTGATGTTGTGGGCGGTGTGAGTACTACCATCCCTCCAAGTTTCAAGTCTCTACGACTTATGGTTTGGTCTGCACGATCAGTTTTACTTGGAGATTGCTGATCCTTGGCCATTCTAACAATTGCAATAGGGTTTCAGTGCTATGCACTTGACCCCCTAAATATAGTAAAATGGAAAAAATGTCTGTTTTTGACCTTTGAACAGTACTAGGGTATCATTTTTAATGTCGGAAACTTTTTATCATCAATAAAGTGCTTTATAGTCAAATTTCATGGCAGTTTCATGTTATAAGGAACATTTTTAAAGATTAAATTAAAAGAAAAAAAAAGCTGTTTTTAAATTATGAAAACTCATATGCCAGATATGAATCTGTGTAAAGCATAATGGTAACTTGCTGGTGTAAGTTTGAGAGGAAGAGGCTATTTAGTCAGAGGAAGGATATTGTGCAGTTTACCGTTACTGAAAAGTACTTTAGGGCACTGAAAGGTTGCGTTTTGTTTTGCTACGTGCCTTTTATGAATGTTGTTCTTCCTAAAATATTGGATCCAATACAACTTAGTAGCTGTTTTTATGTAGTGAACAAAGTACACAAGTATGTGAATCTGTTCTTGTTTCTTTGTCCAGGACTTTGTTCCGCTTTATCAAGACTTTGAAAATTTCTACACCAGGAATTTATATATGAGGATTCGGGACAGCTGGAACAGGCCCATTTGCAGCGTTCCTGGGGCCACGTTTGACCTTGTTGAGCGCAGTTCCAATGATTACAACTGGACCTTTGAGTAAGTAGACTGTCTTGGACCTGAACGGGGGAAAAACACCATGTCTTTGACTGTTTTACCTCCTAAGATGTGAGCTGCATTAATCTAATGATTATAATATCAAGGTCACTTTCAAGCTGCTAGTGAAGGACTTGATTATAACCTGAAACATGAGGTTGAATGAGACTTACAATCCAGTCTAGGGTCGTCAAGGATTAGTTTTGGCTCAGAAGAAATCTTACGCAAGTGTATTGTGCTCTTTCAGGTACACTGGGCGAGTGGTGAAGGATGTGATAAACCTTGGCTCGTATAATTATCTGGGCTTTGCAGAGAACACAGGCGCCTGTGCCACAGCTGCGGGAGAGGCGACGGTGAAATTTGGGGTGGGCGTGGCCAGCACTAGACAGGAAATTGGTGAGCGCTTATTAGTTACTGTTGCTTTTTGGGAAATACTGGGACATGTCCATAAGGCATATTTGTACATTAAGTACAAGCATGCAACTCATTCCATGTATCATTTGTGCTGCTGACATTAATGTTAACTTTATCTGCGTAGATTATTGAGGAAAACAGTGCTCATTTTTTTGACGTTAGCCAGTAAGCAACCACCTAAAATCCACCCAGAACACACTGAAGAGCTACAAGTTACTCAGAAAGTATTTTTGTTTAAAAATATGACACACAGGGTAGTGAAATGAAAAATAAATGCAAAATCTAGAGACACGTTTTGTAGAAATTGAACTTATTTTAACTTAAACAATGCTGTGCCATGCATAAAACGCTGCAGAAAGTGCAAGACAGACTCATATAGTCAAAACACGCCCATCTACCTCATGTTAACGTAAAAACAATGCAGTGGAGTGCAAAAACTCATTCTGTGTGAATGTCCTGTAGCATAAGTTTAGTTTCCTCTAGGGAACCATTAAAAAAATGTCACAAGACATGTCTAAGACATCCGTCTGAGTATATATGGTTTTAGTAGCAGTATAATGACTCATGACTCACTCTCATGCCTTTCCAAACCCGTAAGACCTTTGTTCATCTTCTATTTTTGATAAAACCTAAAAGCTTTGTGACCTTGCATAGACAGCAACACAACTGACACATTTAAAGATAGAAAGATAATAAGAACATCATTACAATAATCCATGTGACAACAGTGGTTCAACCTACAAAGCTACAAGAATACATTTTGTAAACAAAGAAAACTAAAATAATGACTTTATTCAACAATTCTTCTATTCTCTGCCAGTCTTTGACAGGCATTGAATTTAAACATTAAAAAAGAAATAGCAGATAAACTGTCTAACAGCTAAAGCTAAATGTGCTAATTAAAGAACTTTGGCTAAAAAATTCTAGATTTTAGATATTAGATAATATCAGAAAAATACAGGAAAGGCTGTGAAACTGTTTCCCAAATTGTCTGCATATTTTGCGCTGGGTAATGTAAAAATTTTGCAATGAAACTGAAGTTGTGACAGATTTTTTTTCTGTACCTACATACCTACATTCAAATATAATGGATTACCAAAAATAATAAAAATTTAGGGTGGGAGACTTGTTTCTGCCCATTGGTTGTTGTTTGGATGGAGGCAGATCAGTTAAATGTGAGCTTTCTGTTGATTGTAAGAAAGTTTAAATGGACTGTCACTTTCAAATAGTTCAGGCAATTCGGCATCAATTGATTGAATTCTCACAACAACAAAACCACTGTTTCGTATCGAACCAAACCGTGACTTTTGTGAACTGTTACACCCCTACCTATTATGCCTATTATCCCCAGAACGTGTCTGTGAAGATTCAGCTCTAAATACCCCACAGATCATTTATTAAATAATTTTAAAAAAATGCCTATTTTGAGTGGAAGCATTAATGCACTATTTCCATGCATGTCTCTTTAAATGCAAATGAGCTCCTGGTTCCCACCCCCTTATCCTGAATAGGGCTGTGCCTTTGCAGCTTATACCTCAGATACTCTGCCAAAAAACATGGTTTGGTTTGGATTAGCATGTCTCTCTCTCCTTATGCGTTTTATACCATATTAGTTTAAACTTCTGATATAGCGTTTTCTGAATGCACATATCCTGTCATGTAACACAGCATGTGAGTACTAAACTAAGTTCTCTTTCATGTCTTATTGCGCTTAAACTGCCAACTACACACAAGTTTATGAGAAGAAAGGTTTACCAAAACAAAGTTACTTGGTGGTTCTTTTTCACATTTTCTGGGTTGGTAGATACACTGGGGACCAGATTATAGCACTTAAACACAGTAGATTTTCATGATATGTCACCTTTTAAAAGTGAAGCATATACATGCATGAAGTTCACAAAACAATCCGTAACATGCATTTAGAAAATGGAGTGAATTTTAATTTCACGTTGTCTTTGAATCTAGTTATTATATGGACTAATGTTGGAGCTTTCTAGGATGATTTTGCTTTCCGAAATACACACAGGTGTTGGTTCTCTAGCTACTGTTTACAATAAGTGAGTGTTTGCTTGCATTAGCTGATTTATTTTTGTAATTTGCTTAGGCAACCTCAACAGGCATGAAGAGTTGGAGAAACTGACCGCGTCGTTCCTGGGAGTGGAGTCGGCTATGGCTTTCGGCATGGGATTTGCAACCAACTCCATGAACATTCCTGCATTAGCTGGCAAGGTTCGAAGTGCTAGACTATTTAGTTCCTCTCTATCTTTCTCCTGCTTTGCCAGCTCCTCTGTCCCTATCTCTTGCTGTGATGAACCACCCCGGCAACTCCTAAAATTCATAGGAGTGTCAGCACAGGCGGATCCCGTCTTGACCTGTCAGTGCTTGTTTAATTGATACATGAGTTTCTGGTGTGTGAAAGTTTTCCTTTGTTGGTTTAAGCACACTGGGTGTATATGTAACGTTTTATCGCCAGTGTAAAGGGAGGAGATCACTATAATGGTATAGATAGACCACCGGTTTCAACTCAAACAGTTTGTGTAGCTCACACAATGGAATGCACTTG
Organism: Cirrhinus molitorella; assembly: GCA_033026305.1. Classification (NCBI taxonomy): domain Eukaryota; kingdom Metazoa; phylum Chordata; class Actinopteri; order Cypriniformes; family Cyprinidae; genus Cirrhinus; species Cirrhinus molitorella. The sequence goes on along the minus strand of CM065135.1, from coordinate 26,205,035 downwards.
ATAAGGCACAAAATCGCCACAGGAAACATGCGCCTAGCTGCAAGTGCACCACAGAGATTTCCCAACCTTACTTCCTTTTGCAGGCCAAGAGAGGTTTAGTGATTTAACACTAAAACGCCTGACTTTCCAGATTTACGTGATCGAAACTGATTTCACAGGATGGGTATTGCGAAAGGCAAAATAAAATAACAGAGACAAAAGAAGCAGCAAAAAAGCTCACATTTTTAGGAAGCATCATTTTAAAAGTTGAATTAAAAAATGTAGCATTTTACTATTACCATTGAAATAAAGTAGTCAGTAAGAAAGTACTTTTATTCAGCAATGTTGTATTAAATTATGGAACCAATAATTAAGAAATAAAAGATAAAAAAGGTAATTGTGAGTTTTTTTTCTCACAATTTAAACTTTTTTTCTCACAGTTGCAAGCTTGCATCTCGCACTGACTTTTTTTTTTTTCCCAGAATTGTGAGATATAAACTCGCAATTGTGAGTTATAACGTCAGAATAGCGGGATATAAACTTGCAGTTGCGAGAAATAAAGTACAAATTGTGAGTTTGAGACTTTTTTTCTCAGGATTGCTTAATATGATTGTGAGTTAAGTCAGAATATTGGGATATAAACTCACAATTGTGAAAAAAAAAAAAAATCCGAATTTTGAAAAATTAAATAAAGTCAGAATTGGAAGGTATTAAGTCAGAATAGCATGATAAAAAAAAAAATTGCGAGAAATAAAGTAAGAATTGTGAGTTAGATTTTATTTTTTTTCTTCTTAGAATTGCATGAAGTAAACTCACAATTGTGAGTTATAAAGTCAGAATAGTGGGATATAAACTCGCAATTGCATAAAGTCAGAATAGTGGGATATTAACTTGCACTTGCAAGAAATAAAGTTAGAATTGCAGGATATAAAGTCAGAATAGCGGGATATAAATTTGCAATTGCGATAAATAAAGCAGAATTGTGAGATTAAAAATGGCTGGCTTTATTCTTAGAATTGTGAAATAAACTATAAATTGTGAATTGTAATGTCAGGATAGTGAGATATAAACTTGCATTTGCAAGAAAAAAATGAGAGTTTATGACTTTTTCTTAGAGTTGTGTGAAATAAAAACTAGTGGGATAGTGGGATATAAACTCACAACTGCGAGAAATGGAGTCAGAATTGCAAGATAAAAACTCATAATGACTGCTGAAAATCCAGCTTTCCCATCACAGAAGTAAATTGCGTTTAAAATGTGTATATATTTAGACTAAATAAATACATTTTCTTACACCTAACACAGTTTTTCCTGTTTGTAGGGATGTCTGATTCTAAGTGACGAGCTAAACCATGCCTCTCTGGTACTGGGAGCCCGGCTGTCCGGCTCCACCATCCGGGTCTTTAAACACAATAGTGAGTTTGCAATGACAGGCACATGTCTTATCTTATCTTCACCATATCTATATATCTCAACACCCTCAGTCCTAGTTCACAGCTGTTAACACCACAAGGTAACGAATGAACTTTTGGTGCAGCTCCAATGCACAAATAGCCTGACCCATGACGCTGCAACTGTTCAAGTGGAAGATTGACAGACCTTGACCCATGTTAAAATCTTGATCTGAAAGTCCTGAAGTTTACTTATTTGTAGTCTGGATTGTTTTCAGACTTGTTTCTGAATGCCATTTCGGTTAATGTCCAGTCAAACACTATGAATACAAAATGTATCACTTGAAAGGTCAGCTCTCCATCGCAGTTCAGCTGTGTTACTCTAAATGGATCATTTAAATTGCCAATTTGGACAGATGACTGTCAGGTGATTAATAAATGAGCTTCTAAATTGATAAAGTAACTTGAGGTGAATGGATAATGGTCCTTGAATCCCTTGAGTCAGATTGTAGAGGCTTGGGGAAACTTCAGCAGCATTCTGATTACTTATTACTGAAGTGCTTGAAGCAGTTCTTGCACTGACAATTTGTAATGAATTAATGTACTGTGGTTCCTTAAATCATGACCAAGGACACAGGCAACATTTTACTACACTATGACCCCAGAATACCACATAGTTTTCATATGGCCAATAAATAAAAAAAACACTTTATCAGTAGCTTATGTCACCAATATCATGCCATTTTAATCTTATGAAGACAAGCCTTTAAATCAATTGTAGTTATTTTACTCGGGTTAAACATTTTATTTACTTAAACGCAGATATGCAGAGCCTTGAGAAGTTGCTGAGAGACGCTATCGCTCATGGCCAGCCTAGAACACATCGACCCTGGAAGAAAATCCTCATTCTTGTGGAGGGCATCTACAGGTGATTAAACTCTCTCGTTTTCCTGGAATTCATTTCATGATAGCAAGTGTGCATTCTCTACTGCTTTGGCTTTCTCAAGACATGTTATCACATGTACATTGCTGCATTCTTGACAGTTAAATTATCAAATTAATTACCATGCTTTTCAAAGTTTAATGTACTCTAACCTGTTTTTTACTCAGTATGGAGGGCTCCATCATACGGCTGCCAGAAGTTATAGCCCTGAAAAAGAAGTACAAGGCTTATCTTTACCTGGACGAGGCTCACAGTATCGGTGCATTGGGACGTAGCGGTCGAGGTGTGGTGGAGTATTTTGGATTGGACCCCAAAGATGTAGACGTCATGATGGGTACCTTCACAAAGAGCTTCGGTGCTGCTGGTGGATACATAGGAGGGAGGAAGGTAAAAATGTTTACCAATAGCAGAAGTAGTTATATACTCTCTTTGTATTTTTATTAGTGCTGTCAAAATTTTGTGATTTATTCAGCTCTTAAAGTAATAGCAACCAAATAACCTAATAAACCCAGCTGCTGTGTTAATAAAAGATCGTAGCTTTAAAGGAACACTGCACTTTTTTTGAAAATAGGCTAATTTTCCAACACCCCTAGAGTTAAACATGAGTTTTACTGTTTTGAGTCCATTCAGCCGATCTCCGGGTCTGGCGGTAGCACTTTCAGCATAGCTTAGCATAAATGACTGAATCTGATTAGACCGTTAGCATTTCACTCAAAAACGACCAAAGAGTTTTTTTTTTAATTAAAAACGTAACTCTTCTGTAGTTACATTGTGTACTAAGGCCGACAGAAAATGAAAAGTTGTGATTTGCTAGGCTGATATGGATAGGAACTATACTCTCATTTCAAAAAAGTGGAGTGTTCCTTTAAGGATTCATCAATATTTAATTTAGCATTTAGTATTGGATAACTTTATTCAATTCCTGTGTTCTTTAAGTTCACCTAAATTAGAAGTTGTTATTTTTTCAGAGTCTACTAAATGTTAAAATTGATACCTCTCTATTATACTGTAGTGTTGAATAGCTATAGTCAATGGTTAAATATTAGGAAAAAAATATTGTAGTAATATTGGTGTCAGTGATTCTCACCTTCAGTCATAAAAAATATTTAACAAATGTAAAATATATACTCTTTATGTTGTTTCTACATTAATTTGAAGATTTAATTTTATATTGCAATATAAAAATATATTTAAAAGCTATAATGTTAGGTGGGATTAATAATGATTATTAGTTTTTTTTTTTTGTTAATCAGTTAATCAGCAAATATACACCACCATTCAGAAGTGTCAGGTCAATAAGATTTCTGTTTTTGTTTCTTGAAAGAAATCTGTTATGATCACCAAGGCTGTATTTTTTAAAAATTAATAAAAATACAGAATAACACAGTAATATTGTTAAATATTATATGTGACCCCGACCACAAAAACAGTCGTAAGTAGCACAGGTATATTTATATTAATAGCCCACAATACATTGTATGGGTCAAAATGATTGATTTTCTTTTTTCGTGCCGAAAATCATTAGGATATTAAGTAAAAATCATGTTCAAAACTTAATTTTTGATTAGTAATATGGATTTGATTTGGACAACTTTAAAGGCGATTTTCTTTTTTTTTTTTTTTTTTTTTTTTTTGCACCCTCAGATTCCAGGTTTTCAAATATTATGAAACAAACCATACATCAACAGAAAGCTTTGTTCAGCTTTGTGGTCCAGGTTCACAAACAGTATAATGTTTATATGTTTATATTATATAGTATTATTATAATGTTTGTTTATTTATTTTTTTTTTTTTTATTACATTTCAAATTGTAGTGTTTGTACTGTTTTCTACTTAAAATATTTTAAATTGTAATTTATTCCTGATGGCAAAGCTGAATTTTCAGAAGCCATTAGTCTCAAAAAGTTATAGGAAAAAATTATAGGAATCCTTCCGAAATCATTTGAATTTGCTAAATTGGTTCTCAAAAATATTTCCTCCTTAGTATCATTGTTGAAATCAGCTGTTTATATAATGTGTGTGTGTGTGTGTGTGTGTGTTTTAACTGTCACTTCAGTGCAATCTTTCTGAAAAAAGTATTAATTTCTTTAAAAAATAAATAAAAGTGCTAGGTTTTTAGTGATTTGTAAAACTGTTGTTTATCTGATATACAAAGCCTACAAAATATTTGGTCATTATGAAACATCTTGTTTTTCATGATTTAGGATTTGATAGACTACCTGCGAAGTCATTCTCACAGTGCAATTTACGCCATCTCTATGTCGCTTCCTGTCGTGGAGCAAATCATCACTTCTATGAAGTGCATTATGGGGATGGATGGAACGACAATAGGTGAGTTTTACTGTATTTGACCTACTTTATTTTTTTTTTTCTTTATTTCTTAGAACCTTACAAAACCTGAGGCATTTAAAAATTTTACTTACCCTCATTTTATTCCAAAAAAAACATCTTATTTCATCCATGGAACACAAAAGAAGAAATATTGAATAATATAGTGACAAGTTCGATGCAAACCACCTAAAACACATCTCGGTCAAAAATGAGAAAATTGTAATGAGAGAATGGTCTCGACACGTATTATACGCCCATGAAATACTTTTACTTCAAACTCACTAAAATCCTAGCGTCAGCCCCATCAGAAGAACCAGTACTTACATAGAAACCTATAAATTGGAACTTGATAAAAATGCATTTTTCAAAAAAAGACGTCAGATGGATTTAGGGGCTTTTGCATTTGAACTCGTCATATTGTTTATTTCCTCATGAATGAGGAAAAAAGCACCATAAATGTTTTCCGCATGACTTGTGTTCAAGTTTCATGAAGCCATACAATAGCTTTTTGTGAGGATGAGGAAGAAATTAATTACACAGTCACACAGGTTTGCAATGACATGAGAGTGAGTGAAAAAGACCGAATTTTAACTTTCAGGCAAGAAAATAAGTCAACTGTGTGTTGTTGAGTGCACCACAAGGTGGCAGGATTGACCCAAAATTGATAAGCCGCTTACAAGGATGTACAATGGATGGTCTTCAGCATTTTGCCTAGCAATCTGCTTAACATTACATTTGTACACTTTTTTTACCTGCCAGATGTTTTTTACCAAAGTGCCATGCTAGATAATTCATATGGCATAGATACAGATCACAATGCCAAACATTTCAAACAAGAATGTTGTTGTCACAAAGTCACAGGACAAGAGTCATCTGTTCTGTTCATGAGATGAAGGTGTTGGTGTTGACTTGGCAAAATCTGCCCATCTTTCAGTCACCAATTGTGGTTTTGCTGTCTGGCAATCAGCCGTACAGTAAACAGTCATGTCTTCCTCCATATGTAATTTCCTGTTCTTGTCTGCACATCATTGCCTGAAAAGCTTCCCTTTACTTTCTCAACTTCATTGTTCTTGTCTTTGCTTTATTGCCTGTTTTAGTTCATTGTGAAAATACAATCTTTATGTTTGTTTGCTCTGTGCGCTCTGTATAAACTTGGCCCAGAAATTGAAATAAGTGTTTCTCAAGGATCACTTTGAAGTGATCTGAGGGGGGGAAAAAAGATCTGTCGATGTGAGATTTTTCTTCATACAATTTCCCAGCGCTCATGAAATGAGACTGATTAGTTCAACAGCTGTACACAGACTCCGTCCAGGTAAAATATTTAGCTCAAAGTTTAAACCTCTGAAATGTGTTAACAATTACCCACGTAACTAGTGTGATCTGGCCCTTTGGTTAGACCCACCAAACCGCCTGTTTTCCCCCCTGCCACTCAATCAACGCTGGCAGCTACAACAAACAGGCTCTAACGGTCCGTCGGGTCCAGGTGAAGTGCTCAATATGACTAATATGAGTATAACTTTGCTTGGCTAAGGGCTATTTTCATCTCTCTACAAAGACTTATTGTTTCCATCATCCTTAAAGATGTCTCCTGAGAACATCTTGCTGTCTCCCAGCGACTTTTCTCTTCTCTTTCACCTGCTAATGGACTTCCTGACTTTCAACAGTATCCCACATTAATGTGAAAAAGCTCTAAACTCTTGACCTATGGAATGGTCCATCTCTCATCTGGCATTAATATAATAATTTCTGTTTTCAAGAACAGATGCAGACCCTTGTTTGTCCTAAACAGTTAAGCTACTAGCTGTTCTACAGAAAAATCCTTCAGATCCCACAAATTATTTGGGTTTTCAGCATTTTTGTGTATTTGAACCCTTTCCAACAATGACTGTATGATTTTGAGATCCATCTTTACACACTAAGGACAACAGAGGGACTCATATGCAACTATTACAGAAGGTTCAAACGCTCACAGATACTTCAGAAGGAAAAACTGTGCCTAAAGAACCAGGGGTGTAAACTTTTGAAACAGAATGAAGATGTGTAAATTTTTCTTAGTTTGCCTAAATATCATATTTTTTTCCTTTAGTACTGCCCTTTAGAAGCCACAGAAGATGCATGCATGTGTCCCAGAAGACAAAATAAGTTACATTTACCCTGATCTTCAAGTTTAAAAAGTTTTCACCCCCCAGCTCTTAATGCATCGTGTTTCCTTCTGATGCATCATGATGTTTTGATGTTCAAATATTCAAGAAATGACAGTAGCTGTAGCATGTCTGTCATAAAGAAATTGGCAAATATTAAAGATTAAGGGGACATGTTATTGTTCATAATGTAGTATGTATTTTAACAGTTTTGTTCAATAAAACCATACAACTGCTTTACTAATTATTATTGCCTCATTGCTATTATATATGTATTTTAAGTAATATTAAAAGCTATTGTTCGCTTAGGTCTATTTTTGTTACTACAAAAAATAATTATAATTATCAGATTAATCGTCAGAATAATCGACCGACAGGCTCTAACAGTCCATTGGGTCCAGGTGAAGTGCTCAGTATGACTAATATGAGTATAACTTTGGTTGGCTAAGGGATATTTTCATCTGTCTACAAAGAGTTATTGTTTCCATCATCCTTAAAGATGTCTCCTGAGAACATCTTGCTGTCTCCCAGCGACTTTTCTCTTCTCTTTCACCTGCTAATGGACTTCCTGACTTTCAGCGCGATCCCACATTAATGTGAAAAAGCTCTAAGCTCTTGACCTATGGAATGGTTCATCTCTCATCTGGCATTAATATAATAATTTCTATTTTCAAGAACAGATGCAGACCCTTGTTTGTCCTAAACAGTTAAGCTACTAGCTGTTCTACAGAAAAATCCTTCAAATCCCACAAATTATTTGGGTTTTCAGCATTTTTGTCTATTTGAACCCTTTCCAACCATGACTGTATGATTTTTGAGATCCATCTTTTCAAACCAAGGACAACTGAGTTACTCGTATGCCACTATTACAGAAGGTTCAAATACTCACCGATGCTTCAGAAGATAAAACTATGCCCAATAAGCCAGGGGTGTAAACTTTTGAACAGAATAAAAAAGTGTACATTTTTCTTATTTTGCCTAAATAATCATATTTTTTTTTCATTGAGTACTGCCCTTCAGAAGCTACAGAAGATACTTTCATGTATCCCAGAAGACAAAATAAGTTAAATTTACCCTGTTCTTCAAGTTCAAGAAGTGTTTCCTTCTGAAGCATCAGTGAGCATTTGAAGCATCAAAAGCTCAAACTCTCACTTGTTTACACGTTTTAATGTTCAAATATTCAAGAAATTAAAGCGGCTGTAGCATGTCTGTCATGTCTGTGAAATTTAAAGTAAATCCCAGCGTCCGTGACCAATATTTACCGAGCTTTGATGACTAATGATCCAAAAATTCAAAAATGGTTAAAAAGATTTGCTTTCTTGACATGCATACTCTTTTATTCTCTTTTACATGAATTCTGTATTTATCCAGAACTACAAAGAATTGCTATGCGACTGCATTTGAATGCATTTTAGGCTTTTGGTTGCACGCAGTAATAACAGGTTACTGATTAACCGACGACATTTATTGTAGATTAACTGATATTGGAGCATCTAAGAGTGAGAACAAAGGTGGACCCAAACAATCAGAGTGTTTGTGTGGGTTTGTTGGGGGTTGATGCACAAAGAAAACTAATCAAGCAAAGGTCAACTAGGAGACATCCTGTGTATCCCCACGGGAACTGAAACTTATTCGTCTTTGCTTTCTTTGGTCCTTTCATTCTTGCTTTTTGCATCCCACTCTAGCCACACTTGATCTGCTGTTTTACCCGCATGTTTGATTTGAAGCCTGCAGCACTGTATTGATCTGACAAGTGACTTCACTGTGTACAAATTGCCTCCAGCACTCAATTACTGCCAGGTTTACAATTTATAGTCTTTCATAATGTCGTTTCATTTCTGTTGTGTCAAAACAAAGATTTCAATCCCACTTGTATAGCTTATGCAATATTAAATTGTTTCAATAATTCTTGAAGGCAATTTGACACCTACTTATTTCTTTCGCCAAGTTAGTTTTGGATGTCATACTTGGAGGTTCTCTGTTCTTGGGTAATTTTAGTCAGTGTAGCTGATTTCATCATCAGGATGAGTGTTATGTAGAGTTCAGTTCATTATATAGTGTTCATTTCATCTAGTGATTTGTTTGCGTTTGACCACCACACACACTGCAAAAAAAATAAATAAATAAATATATATATAATATAGTTATTCCATATTTGTAACCCTGGACCACAAACCAGTCTTAAGTAGCATGGGTATATTTGTAGCAATAGCCAAAAATACACTGTATTTGTCAAATTACCTTTTTTTTTCTTTTATGCAAAAAATATTTAGGATATTAAGTAAAGATCATGTTCCATGAAGGTATTTTGTAAATGTCCTACTGTAAATATACCAAAACAAAATTTGTAATTAGTAATATGCATAAGAACTTTATGGTAAGAATGCTAAGAACTTCATTTGGACAACTTTAAAGGCAATTTTCTCAATATTTAAATTTTTTTTTATTCAGATTCCAGCTTTCAAATAGTTGAATCTCGGCCAGATATTGTCCTATCATAAAGCCTATTTATGTATAAATGTATAAATCTCAATTTCAAAAAATTGACACTTATGATTTTGTGTTCCGTGGTCACATTTTTCAGTTAAAATATCTAATAATCCATTAAACATGCTGAGAAGCAACACTGTGTGCAATATTAAGACTTGTTTTTAGAGTGTGTATCTTTTAATATTTAATATAATTGTATTCTATTTAATTGGAAATTTACAAGATTTAAAAACGAGCAAAAAAAAGTCTGTCAGTGCAAATACAGTCTATTAAAACAACTTTTAAAATTACTTGAAGCAACCGTGCATAAAATATTATCTTGTTTTAAGGACTTTTTTTACCAGAAAACAAGCCAATTAAAAGCTCATCAAGTCATTTTTGTTTTCAGTTCAGTGAGGTTTGCCCTGGACTAGCCTACATTTTCAATTCATTTATTGTTTCTGAATACAGATGCAGATGCTTTTACGGTCTAGTGGTTTCACAGTCCGACGTGTCCTTGGCCTGAAGGGAAATAAAAGATTTCTTTCAATCAGATCTGGCTTTTAAACCATCCAAAACTCCTGGCGTCCCCACACAAACATGCAGATAAGAAATATTCCAGGCCTTGCTCACTCTCAAGGGAAAATGCGCAAAAAATTTGAGAATTTGAAAGATTTCGCCTTGTAAATCACAGTAGTTGCCCAAGCTGGCATTTTTATCTTGCTGGTGATGAGCATACCTGATCTCATTGTTACTTCTCTGTACACACAGGCGGACTGGACAAACACTGGACATTCATCTTTGTCTCAGGGTGTTGACTTGCTCCACGAGAGAGGGCAGATACACATGTTTTAGGTGTAAGAATGTGTTTACCCACACCCCCCTTAGAGCAGGGTAATGGATTGTTATTCCAGATGTGACATGCTTCTGTTTCTTTGACACTTACATTGTTGGGCAAGTATTTTAAAACAACAGACCTACCCTAACTAGCATCCATCGATTACTAGAGATGCATCATGTGATTAATGAAAAAATCAACAATGGATTTCCAATGATTTATAGACATTAATCAGGGTAGCATAATATTTCTTTTTTGACAAGTTGTGAAAATGACGGGATTTAAGACTAAACCAGTGTGTGCCTTTGTGTTTTCCCTCACAGCCTAATTTTTGTCAGCGTTGAAGTCAATATTGCGTCTAAAGGACCTTTGCCCATTGAAACTCTATCAGTACTTTCACTTTGCAGTAGCGAAAAAATACTTATCTATGGAGTGGAAACAATAGAGAATGGCTGCTGAACAAAATAAACAATTTCATGACAGTTGTTCTGTAAGGTGCGCTTGTTGTTTAATGCACTTAAACGGGGTTTTCCCTTGCACATAACTTACACTTACTCATGCGAGTATTTCATTTTTGCAGTGAGTGAGTATGAATACAAATACACGTGTCTGTGTTAAACACAGCGCAACGGAGAAAGGTAGCACAATGATGGTAACTACTTGTTGTAGGACTAGCTTTTAAAGGGATAGTTCACCAAAAATGAAAATTACCCATGATTTACTCGCACTCAAGCCATCCTAGGTGTATATGACTGACTTCTTTATAGATGAATACAACTGGAGTTATAATAAAAATAGTCTTGCGTCTTCCAAGCTTTATAATGGCAGTGAATGGCTGTTGAGATTTTGAAGTCCAAAAAAGTCCATCTATCCATCATAAAAAGTACTCCATATGGCTCCAGCATTGTTAATCAAGGCCTTCTAAAGCTCAACAATGCGATTTTGTAAGAAAAATATCCATATTTAAACTTTATAAACTGTATTCTTTAGCTTCCACTAACTGTCATACACACATTCAGATTGATTCTAGTGGATGACGCAGAACGTGGAAGCAGAGTAATGAGAGCAAAACAAAACACTGGTCATGAATTAGAAGTACAAAACGAGGATTTGTAAAGAAATATGTTGGATTTTGATATAAGGCAAGAGGAGACTGTTTTTTCTTGCTGTAAATAAAACTTTGTTATAGTGAGACTAGCATATTCTTAACGGAGCTTACGTTATGCCCTACATCATTCTATGGATCGCCACTCTCTTGTGAACATATGACAGTTTATAAAACAGACATACTGTTTCTAAAGTTTTAAATATGGATATTTGTCTTACACAAACGCATTGATTTACTTCAGAAGGCCTTTATTAACCCACTGGAGCTGTTTGGAGAACTTTGTATGATGGATGGATGCACTTTGCTGAACTTCAAAATCTCAACACCTATTCACTGCCATTATAAACCTTGGAAGAGTCAGGACATTTTTAAATATAACTCTGGTTGTATTCGTCTGAAAGAAGAAAGTCATATACACCTAGAATGGCTTGAGAGTGAATAAATCATGGGGGTAATTTTAATTTTAGAGAGTGAAGAGCTCTCCCTTTTAAAAATACATTTACAGTATTTGAAATCCTGCATATAAAGCAAGTAATGATTATTTACATTACCATTTAAGAGTTTGGTGTCTGTAAGACGTTTTTCTTTAAAGAAGTTTACTTCCAAAACACAAATTTACAGATAATTTACTCAATTTACTTCAGTTGTAAAGAAATTGTTTTTTGAGAAAAAGATTTCAGGATTTCTCTCCATATAGTGGACTTCTATGGTGCCCGTGAGTTTGAACTTCCAAAATGCTGTTTAAATGCAGCTTCAAAGGGCTCTAAACAATCCCAGCCGAGGAAGAAGGGTCGTATCCTCAAAAAACATAATTTCTTTATGACTGAAAAAGAAAGACATGAACATCTAGGATGAAAAGGGGGTGAGTAAATTATCTGTACATTTTTGTTCTGAAAGTGAACTTCTCCTTTAGTGTTTATGAAAGAAGTCTCACCGAAGGTGCATTTATTTGATCAAAAATACAGTAAAAACATTATAGTAAAAAATACTGTTATATATTTTATTGTGAATCCAAATTTAATCTCATCATGGCAAAACTGAATTTTTAGCATCATTATTCCAGTCCTCACTCAGCTTCACATGATTTTTTTAGAAATCATTCTAATATGCTGATTTGGAGCTCAATATATTTTTTTATTGTTAGCAATGTTGAAAAGTTTCTTTAAAAAGCTCTGACCTCAAGTTTTTGAATGGTAGTGTAAATGTAAAACGTCTCTTGAATTCACAGGAAAAGTGATGTTACTGATCAGAGGAGTGAATGTGGATGACTGTGAAATGAATCAAACCAATAAAAGGGGGTAAAATCCCCCGTTCACTTTCTGCTGACTTGGACTTCAGCATCAGTACAGCTGCTAGCTAGTGAGTGCCACTGCAGCCCATGAATGATTGAGGCCACAGATTTGAGTCTGGAAGGAGCTGCTTTGCTTCCTGTTGCCCTTCTCCAGAGAGGTCCTCGTAAGGGGCAAGGAGGCTTTCGGCACGTCAGCCGCCCTCGACTCCCGGTGCTTTTACTTATCTCCTCCCTTTAGATGAAAAGGAAGTGAGGAGGAACTGGCGGTTCAAAAAAGGGAAACAGTCCCCACATCTGGAAGCTCTTTTGGTCCCTTTCGCTGCCTCTCTCGCTCCAGATCCTCCAGCTTTGGGTCTGGAAGAAGTTAGCGGGGGTGTGCGTTGTGAAACTAGCTGTTGAAAAGGTACCCCAGAAAGATTTACTTTGGAGACTCGAGCTCCACCTCAGTGCACTCGCCCTCCCCCCAAGGCCCTACGGCCCTTGCTTGCTATCTCAATTGGCCCAATGTTGGGCAGCTTGAACTTCCGCTAATGGCTATTGCTTTCAGATGCTCATTTTCATAGTTGTTCACCTGAGCTGTTTCAATTCTCTGTAGCCATTCATTAGAACCTCTACAGGTTCCTCAACTGTTAGGGCTGTCAAACGTAATTTAAAAGTCACAGTTTAACTCGTCTTCCTGAGTGATTCAACTTTTTGAAGCTACTGTTGGAATGTAAGCTTTTAAGTAATGAAATATACATTTTGGTTATCTGATTGTATTTTTGATAGTATCTTTATGTTTGTATCTGATTGTGTCTTTATGCTCAATTTCTTTATCACTTTTAAAATGAAACCAGACAGAGAAATTAAGGAGTTTCTAAACAGAGTGAATAATGTTTTAACATTGAATAAATTGCTCCAAATGTATAAATACACACTTTTGGGGTCCATAAAATTTTGAAAGTCTGTTATGCTCACCAAGGCTGCATTTATTTAATCAAAAATACAGTTAAAACAGTAGTTATGCTGAAATATCACTACAATTAAACTGTTTGTATTTCAGAATGTTAACAGCAGCAATTTTAAGCAGCAATTACACTAGTCACATGATCAGAAATTATTCTAATATGTGACCCTGGACCACAAAACTAGTCTTAAGTAGTACAGGTATATTTGTAGCCATAGCCAAAAATACATTGTATGGGTCAAAATTACAGATATTTTTTTTTTATGAGATAAATCATTAGGATAAGTAAAGATCATGTTCCATGAAGATATTTTGTAAATTTCCTACCATAAATATATCAAAACTTAATCTTTGATTAGTAATATGCATTACAAGTGCTTCATTTAAACAACTTTAAATTAGATTTTTCTCAATACTTGTTTTATTGGGACTGTATGTTGTACAATACCATTTTTTCCAGAACAATTCCGATATAATACTTTTATTTTTGTTACTCACCGATACCGTTACCCAGTGTCGGTAAGGTTATTTTCAAAATCTAATAAGTTACAAGTTACCCCATTTAAAATGTAATAAGTAGTGTAACTGTTTCAATTACTTTATTAAAGTAATCTAACTGATTACTTTTTAATTACTTTTCTAACTTTAAATAAAAAAAAAATCTTAATTTTTGTAAACTGTTAATCATTTTGAAACATTTAAAGCAGGCAGGGTTAAATTTACAGTAGCACTCAACCCTGATTACTGTCAGACTTTCAGAATCCTTCATCACTTGAATATTATATAAGATTATGACAATTTAATGTTAAAGAACAGCCACCGCACATTTTGTTTATATAATGTGTGTGTGTGTACTGTGTATATTTATTATGTGACCTGCAGTATTTATTTTGAAAATATTTATATGTATATATTTACATATATAAAAAATATACATCATATAATTTGTATTATTATTTAAGTATTGTTTAAATTATTGTTTAAGTATACACAGTACACACAAATATATTATGTAAACAAAAACCTTTATTTGGGATGTGATTATCATGGCTGCTCAGCACTATTTATTAGCCGTTTATGAAATCAAATCTATGTGTTACTATGACAGGAAACATTGGCATCTAACAATTCTTTGAAAAAAAAAAACAGTTGATTTAAAATATAAAGCTTATACATAAACCCAAATATGAAGTAAAACAGTTATCAAATAAACATGTGTCCTAAACTCCTGAAACATTGGTGTCTCATGTTTTAGAAGAGTCAATGCAATTTTGGAAAGAAATTAATCAGATCTGTATGCGTGTGAAAATATTGAGATGTAACCCTCCTTTGTAATTGTTAACATTTCATAACTAATTTAATTACAATTTTTTCCTCAGTAGCTATAACAGATTAAAGTTACATTTATTTTGTAACTTACATAACTCCATTACATGTAACTAGTTACTCCGATACATCCAACACTGCCAATACCTTCATAGCATTTGTAGTAGTGCTACTTAATTTGGGCAAGGAACCGATGGGAATCGCCAGAAACGTAACTGGGTTTCCAGTGTGTTTAACGTTACATATTGGCCAAGCTTAATTTCCTTACCACAGAGCGGTTGACCCGGTCATGACTCGTGGACCCTGCTTTATCTGTCAGTGGCCAATTTACATTGGGGGATTGAGGAAGGAGTCCAGTTTCACAGCCAGTCAAGTCTCCTTTCACAAGGGCTCATCAGATAGAACCTCAATAGCCCCGTCATATAGCCCAGGCCAAACTGTTCAACCTTGTGATCCCTTCGTTCTTTATGACCCAAACCAATAAAAAGCAAAATGTTAAGTTATAACAGCACAGCGACTTTTCGGGACCTTGTAGTTGTGTCATCCTACAGGCATGGTAAGCATGACAATTGCTAGATTTTTGGCGTCTGGATGACACCGGGGTGAGACATTGTCACAGAGCAGGAAATTCCTCTGCTCAAGCTTTTAGCATGCGTGGAATGTTTGACGAAGCAGAACCGAGGCTTTCAGAAACGTAAGACCGTAAGATCACTGCGGTGGACTGAGTGTTTTAAGAGCTCCATTGACGTGGATCGCTAAGCAGTCCTCCCCCAGGGAACATACGTCCTGCTTCCAGAGGGAGCTGTTGAAAAAGCAAGACACTAATTTTCCTGTTTTGTGTCAGGATTATTGAAACCATGCTGGAAGATTGTTTGCAGTATAATTCTCATTACTGTGTTCTTCTTCCGCACCAATCACACAGTGGATTGTTGCAGGTTTCTGTAACCTGCAGCACTAGGGTTTTGTTTAGCTGGCTGATTAAAATCTTTCTGCCATTAGAAGTCAAGCTTTGGTGGATCTGAATTGTGATAACTTCTATGCACTTTGGATGCTTAGAAAGTAAACATCTGATATTTTTACTCTGTACGAAGGGCATGTGCTTTGGTGATTGAAAGTTTAAAAAGTGGTATAACATCAGCAGGTATTAAACATTTCTTCTTGAACAGTTTCAGATCTTCCGATCGTGAAGGCTTAAGTATAAAGTTTATAGCTCAGGTGGTCGACTTTCCTAGTATCTGAAGTAATGAGTTTTGTGGCTTGGTGAATTTTAATTGTCTGATCGCATGAAAGGCTGTGGAAAAAGATGCGGAGTGCCAGATGACAGAATCACTGCTTTTTTTTTCCTGAAAACTTTAGACTAATGGTTTGGGTGTGTTTCTTGGTTTCAGGCCGTTCACGTATCCAGCGGTTGGCTGAAAACACAGTCTATTTCCGCAGGAGACTGCGGGAGATGGGATTCATCATCTACGGCAACAATGACTCACCTGTGGTACCCATGATGCTCTACATGCCCGCCAAAATCGGGTTAGTCTTTTTTCTCTCTTTCTTTCAATCTCTCAGCATACTAATGCATACTAACATCCTACATATTAAAGTAGTTATAAAACACATACAGTGGTGACCAAAATTATTAGAACACTAGCATTTTCACAAGCTATAAAATAGTTTTAAGTCAGTTATTTCTATTATTTGCTGTAGTGTGTCAGTATAAATATCAGTTTACATTTCCAAACATTCATTTTGCCATTAATTGTAATAATCCAGTGAGATTTTTGTTTCCACAAGCGGTCTGACAACAGCTAGTGCTCCACACAGAGATCTGATCTCACCATTATCCAGTCTGTCTGGAACTACATGAAGAAACAGAACAAACTAAGACAGACTTAATCCGGAAGAACTGTGGCAATGTCTCCGAGATGCTTTGAGAAACCTAACTGCAAAGCTACAATACTGTTCAAATTTTTAGACACTTGTGTAAAAATACAGTAAATTGAAAATTCTGTCAAAATAATGTCATAAATAGATTTTCTTTATCAATTAACTTTTATTAACTAAATAAAATAATCAAAACATTTGGTGCGTTTAAAGCAGCTTTTGCCCACATAGTTTTTCAGATAGCTTTGTAGGTAGGCCTCTGGAAGCATCTTGGAGACGTTGCCACAGTTCTTCTGGATTTAGTTTGTCTCAGTTTGTTTTGTTTCTTCATGTCATTCTAAACAGACTGGATGATGATGAGGAAATCAGATCTCTGTGTGGTGCACTGGCTTTTGTCAGACTCTTTGTGCAAACAAAAATCTCACTAGATTATTACAATTAATAGCAAAATGAATGTTTGAATGACTTAAAACCGTTTTTTAGCTGGTGAAAATACTAGTGTTCAAATAATTTTGGCCACCACTGTATTCTGGTACTTTGTTAAATGAAACACAAAATAAAAAAAGATAAAACATTTTCTTAACTTCTCACATTTTCTGTTTTTCTTAAATGGCACACATAGTGATATCTGTCAAGCTCTAAAAAAGCTAAAAATCATTAAAAATGTTTGTAATAAGTGTCTACAGCTTATGCAATATATTCAAAGTGTTTCAAAGCCTCACGATAGCTTTGTGTGATGAACAAGCCATGAACATGAACAAGTTATTTATTCATGCAACTCAATATGCAGCTCTGAAAATCAAATAAAATGTATAATTTGAGTTAATGATTTGAATTTAAGTCTGTTCCTCAGGCTTCCAAAGACAAAGAATATAGTGCACAAGTCATATGCGCTATTTTATTTGTCCTCTTTAATTTTATTATTTTGTGTTCCAGTGTTAAGTATTATTTATATACCATTATAGGGTCTATTAAAATATTACTTCAGTCCTGAATTTAAATTTTCTGACGATTTACTCACCCCAATGTCATCCAAAATGTTCATGTCTTCAGTCAAAAAGAAATTAAGGTTTTTGAGGGAAAACATTTTTCTCCATATAGTGGACTTCAATGGGAATCAACAGGCTGAAATTGCAGTTTCAATTTAGCTTCAATGTCCTCTACACAATCCCAGCTGAGGAATAAGGGTCTTATCTAACGAAGCGATCATCACAGATGCTAGTCTTGAAATAGCTCTGTGTCTACAACTTAATGTGTGACATAATCACGTTGGAAAGGTCACGCGTGGTTAGTTCTTCGTCTGTGCACTTCGGTTCAAAAAGGTAGGGTAGGGTGAAAAACACTCATTTTCTCCTCCAACTTCAAAATCGTCCAACATCACCGTTTACCTTTCTTAATGTTTTTTTTTTTCCTTTGCACGTTCACTTTGGGTCACTGGGTCGGTACTTTCACCTGCGTCATGCGTGACGTGGATTACATAATGCATAAAGTTGAGCTAGTGCAAGATAAGCATTTGTGGTTAAAAAGTATATACATGTTTTAAAATGTTGTTAGAAAATGGCGTTTCACTAGATAAGACCCTTTTTCCTAGGCTTTGATCGTGTAGAGCCCTTTGAGGCTGCACTGAAACTGCAATTTAAATATTAAACATGTTGATCCCCATTGAAGTCCACTATATGGAGAAAAATTCTGGAACGTTTTCCTCAAAAACCTTCATTTCTTTTTCAATCTATGAATATCTTGGATGACATAGCGGTGAGTAAATTATGAGGAAATGTTAGTTCTAGAGTGAACTAATCCTGTAATATTCTGAATTGTCTTATATTTTTTATATTTTCAGTTTTCATTTGAATTTATGTCCTTTTTGGACTAATTGTAATTGTATCTTTTTTTTGTTGTCTTGTGACTCAAGACATTAATAGTGTCTCTGATTTACATTTCTGTAGCAAAAACAGTTTTAGTTAAAGTTTGAGTATTTTAATCTGTCCTCTTTAATATTCTTTCAATAATTCCCATAGCCCTAATGATTTTTTATTTCAGTTTTAGTTTCAATAACCTGTTTTTTAAAAACTTTTTTTCTTTTTAAATCTAATAATGGTTTTTATTTCACCCTTATTTCAGTGACAAAAAATATTTTTCAGTTTGTTCAACCGCATAGGTGAAGTAATCCTGTTGAAGACAAATTTAACAAGGTTTCAGGTCTATAAACGTCCAAATAAATCCAAATGGATTACTCTCATAATAGATTCATAATAGTGCCTCATAATAGAACAAGCGCATAGGGGAAAGCTTAGTTTGGAAAGAACTTCTTAAATGTTTTCTTGAAAATTGATGAGGTTGTGTCTGCGTTTCCAGGGCGTTTGGTCGGGAGATGTTGAAGAGAAACATTGGAGTAGTGGTGGTGGGCTTCCCAGCCACGCCGATCATAGAGTCCAGAGCCCGCTTCTGTATCTCTGCGGCCCACACCAAGGAAATGCTGGACCGGGTAACTACTCGTTTTCTCGCCACAGCGAGTACATCCAATAATTTAGATCAGTTCAAAAGCAGCATTGTACCCTTTTTACTAGGCTTTGTTTCTCATGCCATAAATTTTAGTGTTTACAATGGAATATGTTGACTTAATGGAAAAAACTATGAGCTTTGATGACATACTGATGTTAAAGTCGAAGTACAGAGCCTCATAGCTCTGAGCTGGGTTGAAATGTGCTTAGCATTTCAAGACGGAAGACTTTCAGACCAGAAATGTCTGTCGTCTCTGTACGTCAAGTTCAAACCCCTGTCCATCAATCTTCTGAAATATAGTACTTCAAACTTGATACAACTTTTATGTTTGAAAATAATCACTGTCTGAAGAATTCCAGGCTCCTCCTCAAACTGTCCTGCGCTATAAATTAATGCAGGTCTTGACTGAGGCCGCCGTTGAGGGGTTTACATAAGCAGCGCCTTCCACAGGGGTCTGCACTGGCAGCAGATCAAAGAGCATCTTAATCTGCCTCCCCAAGGACACTTTGATTTAACTATGGTGAAAAGCACACCGGCCGTCGGGCCCCCCTCCCCGTGCTTAAGAAAACACTGTGCACTTTGATGTGACCAGTTATCACGTCAACACATTTTTCAATGTCCTTCTGACATGTTTTCTTGCATTTCTTCCATTGCTGAATGGCTAAGATTGTACAAAGTGCACAACAAAAATTTGAAGGTTTCAGGGATGGAAGAAATGTCACAATATATTTTGTTTAGTTTTTTGGTAATATTTAAATTGAAGGGTTTAGGGCTGGACAGTTTAATTTAAAAATCACCATATTTTGGTTGCTTTTTGGTGAATATTTAGTAGATATCTTGATTTTTGTTTTTAGTGTCCTTTTGTCATATTTTCTATCATTTTTTCTATTGATGAATAACTAAGATGGTAGAAAGTACGTAACATTTTAAGGTTTTAGGGTGGAAAAAATATAGCATATTTTTTTTAGCCTTTTGGTAATAATTTAGTATATATCTTGATTTATGTATTTGTCCTGAATTGTGCTATTTTATTTTAATGTAAAGTAAAAACTAGTTTTAAAGTATCAAGAATACTTTTTTTAGCCTTTTGGTGATATTTAGTTTGAAGGGTTTCAGGCTGGACAGTTTAATGGGAAAATATTCCTCCATATGTTTGTTGCTTTTTGGTAAATATTTACTACATATCATGCTTTATCATCCTTTTGGTGATATTTAGTATATATCTTGATTTATGTATTTGTCCTGAATTGTGCTATTTTATTTTAATGTAAAGTAAAAACTAGTTAAAGTATCAACAATGTTTTATAGCTTTTTGTGATATTTATTATATATCTTGATTTATGTAATTGTATTATTTTATTGTGAATTTATTCTACTTTGTTCACTTACTTTTTTTTTTATTTTTAACTCAGAGAAACCATAATTTCAACCAGACAGACATTCTGATAAGTTGATTTCGAAATGTTTAAAACAAATAATAAAATCCAGTAATAAATAATAGTAAAAATTTAGTTTTTTTTTTAATTATTATTATTAACAATACTTTTTTAGCTTTTTGGTGATATTTTGTTTGAAGGACTTAGGACTGGACAGTTTAATGGTAAAATATAACACCATATTTTTGTTACTTTTTGGTGATTATTTATTACAAATTTTAATATTTATTTATTAGGAATATAGTTTTTAGCCTTTTGGTGATATTTAGTATGTATCTTGCTTTATGTATTTGTCCTCTATTATTTTATTTCAATGTATTTTACTTTGTCTAGTTATTTTTATTTTAAAATCAGATAAACCATAATTTCAACTAGACAGATATTTTTATGAGTAGATTTGAAAAGTTCTAAAAATCTAGTTTCAAAGTAGTAGCAATACTTTTTTTTGCCTTTGTTTAAAGGGTTTGGCACTGTATTTTTGGTACTTTTTGGTGAATTTTTTTTTTTTTACATATATTATTTATTTATTTGTATTATCCTTGTGTGTGTGTGTATATATATATATATATATATATATATATATATATATATATATATATATTTGTTGTTGTTATTGTTATTGTTATTATTATTATTATTATTATTAATAATTAATTTTTTTTTTATTGAAGTGTATAACAAGTACATAACAGAAATTTGAAGGTTTTATGGCTGGAAAAAAATACTTATTTTTTTTATTTTAAAATCAGAGAAAACATAATTTCAACCACACAGATATTTGTTGACAAGTAAATTTGAAATGGTTAATTTAATTTTTTAATCAACAAAGAATAATATTTAAATGCCATTTAAATACTAATATTCAATTGTTTTATTTATTTGCATGAAAATAACTATCTATTTATTAACTATCATTTTTGGCTGAAACATTATAATATGTGACAGATGTCAAGGAGAGACTTATATAAACATTTTTGGCTGATAAGTATTTAATTTAACTTACCAAATCAAATTGAAATTTTTTAAATGTTGCTTAATTAATCATAAATGTTACAGCGAATACAGAATTGGCCCACCCTAGTGCACACAGTCCTACATTTCTTTGAAAATGAACAAGTTCCCTTAATAAATGACATTTTGACATTTTCATGGTAACTTAATCCAGAAATCTGTATGGAATCAATTTCTGTATAAATAATGCAACTAGCATTGCCGTGACTATATTATATCCAACTTTTAAAAAGTACTGCATAGTAGGTGGCAGCTGCTTCTCAGCATTAGCATGTTATGACTTACATGTGTAACCATGAAAGTAATGGAGCATGTTGATTGTTTTCAGGCGCTGGATGTGATCAGCGAAGTAGGCGATCTGCTGCAGCTGAAGTATTCGCGCCGCAAAGTTCTTCCCTCGTTGGACCGGCCCTTTGACGAGACCACATATGAGGAGAACGAAGAGTGACATACTTCCTATCTGAACCAAATGTGCACTGCTCATCTTCTGCTCCTTGAAAAGAAGCAGCGAACCACTTAATAAATATAACTCTTTTTTTTAAACCTAGGTATATCATCTTATTTTAACACACAAAGCTCTTTTTTAGGAAAAGAAATCCCCCATTTACTGCATTTGTCACCTCGGTTTCGTTTTGACGTGAGGTCTTTTTTAGCCATTTGTTTAGAGAAATAAATACTTAGATTTTTCTCTGCCAGCCACAGGAGGCTTTGAGCTGCTTGTGTACTTGCTAAAGCCATATGTCACTGCAGCCTTTAAAACCTTTTTTGTGTACAAAAACCATTGAGACGTTTTGTTTTTCTTGAGTAAGTGAGAACAGACTGGCAGCGAACCCATAATTCCGAGGATCTTGACCTATGAAAGGAATTACAGGTTCTTCTTATTTCATTGTCAGTACATTCACTGTGTTACCTAAATCAATCTCCAAAACCTCTACAACTTGGCTCTCTAGTTGTTGTTGTTTCCACAGATTTTGATTTGCGGCCAGCTCTGGTGTCTTGCTTCAATCTGGCTATCGTTTTTCTTATGTTACCAGGATATTTATTTTTTCATCGAGATACAAATCGCAGAGGGCGATGTTGGTTATGTCTGAGGAAAGTCTAGGTAGAAACATGCGTATTTATCAAATTTTCACCTCGGAGGAAACTTAGATGCTGATTACATGCATTATTTCCAAAGCTGCAGCGCAAGTTGTGTGGTAGGATTCCAAAACCTTGACTTTAAAAGAATTGTTCACCTAAAAATGTACATTTTCAGAAAGCTTACTCGTCGTCAGGCCATCCAAGATGTAGATGAGTTTGTTTTTCATCGATTTGATTAAATGTAGCATATCGCTTGCTCACCAATGGATCCTCTGCAGTCAGTGGGTGCCGCCAAAGTAAAAACATCATAATAATTCACAAGTAATCCACATCCAGTCCATCAGTTAACATCTTGGGAGCAGAAAGCAGCATGTTTATAAGAAATCAGTCAAGCTGTTTTCACTTTAAACCATAAAAAATACGAGTCATTTATCTATCTAAAAAGTCCATTCCCTGTTGTCCTCTCACATCAAAATCTTCCAACATATTTCTTCAGAACTGGGTTAATTTGGCTAAAAAGCTGCTTGATCTGTGCATATTTCTCTTGTGATTCAACTTTAACTGGAGAAAGCAATATTATATGTATTAACATGCAGCTTTTCGATCAAAAGATGTTAGTTGATAGACTGATGTGGATTACTTTTGGATTATTGTGGTGTTTTTATCAGCTGTTTGGACTCTCATTCTGACGGCACCCATTTGCTACAGAGGACCCATTGGTGAGCAAGTGATGTGACGCTAAATTTCTCATCTCATCTACGGTTAAAGTCAAAAGTTTACATACACCTTGCAGAATCTGCAAAATCTGTTAATTATTTTACCAAAATAAGAGGGATCATACAAAATAAATATTGTTTTATTTAGTACTGACCTGAATAAGATATTTCACATAAAAGATATTAACATATAGTCCACAAAAGAAAATAACAGTTGAATTTATAAAAATGGCCCTGTTCAAAAGTTTACATACACTTGATTCTTAATACCACAGCTGTTGTTTTTTTTGGTTTGTTTTTTATAAATAGTTGTTTACAAGTCCCTTGATTGTCCTGACCAGTGAAACCACCTCGCTGTTCTTCAGAAAAATCCTTCAGGTCCCACAAATTTTCAGCTTTTTTGTGTATTTGAAACCTTTCCAACAATGACTGTTTGATTTTGAGATCCATCTTTTCACACCGAGTACAACTGAGGGACTCATGCAACTATTACAGGAGGTTCAAATGCTCACTGGTGCTCCAGAAGGAAACATGATGCATTAAGAGCCGAGGGGTGAAAACTTTGTGAAATTGAAGATCAGGGTAAATTTAACTAATTTTGTTTTCTATAAAACATCTAAGTATCTTCTACAGCTTCTGATACTAGATACTAAGTGGGGGGGCGGGGGGGGAGATATTTAGGCAAAACAAGAATTATGTACAAATCTTCATTCTGTTTTCACTCCCGGGTCTTAATGCATTGTGCTTTTCTTTCTGAAGCATCAGTGAGCATTTGAACCTTCTGTAATAGTTGCATATGAGTCCTTCAGTTGTCCTCGGTGTGAAAAGATGAATCTCAAAATCATGCAGTCATTGTTGGAAAGGGTTCAAATAAACACAAATGCAGAAAAAACACAGAATTTGTGGGACCTGAAGGATGTTTCTAAAGAACAGCAGGCAGTTTAACTGTTCAGGACAAACAAGGGACTCATGAACAACGATCACTAAACAAACAAACAAAAAAAAAACCAGCTGTGGATCATTCAGGTAGCAAGAATCAAGCAAATTTAAACTTTTAAACAGTGTAATTTTTATAAATTCAGCTATTCTTTTCTTGCGGACTACATTTAAACATCTTTTATGTGAAATATTTTATTCCTAACATGCATTTTGTATGATATGATCCCTACTATTTTGGTAAAACAATTAACATTTTGCAGATTCTGCAAGGTGCATGTAAACTTTTGACTTCAACTGAGGATGAGTACATTTTCAGCAGATTCAAATTTTGAATGATCTGTTCCTTGACATGCAACCTCTAATAACTATTTTATCGTGACTTATTAGTGTATGAATGCAATGCCATGAAAAACTAATAAGTTTGCCCTCTTACGAGTTTTCACAAGCTTTCTTCGATATTGCTTGATGTTCGTTATCTTATGATTTCCAAAGTCTTTTCGGCATTCATAAAAGGAACTTTATGTTATATGTTTCTTTAATGTACATATTTATTTATTACTCATGTTTCATATCTTTTATCGTTTGGAGAAGTGTACTTTAATCATCAACGGCAGCTCCAGATATCCTCTTATATGCACATGCATGATGTGCATGCTCTCAGTGCACATACTACTGATGAGTCTTTTTCTATCATTTTAATATTCCCAGCAAAGCATGTGGGATGTAATCACTGAATCTGCTGGTTTATGACGCTTCAAAGGTGCTGAATTGTACACTCTATGTTCTGTTTTGTGGCTTCTGTTGCTTTGGTCCTGTGGGGTAGTATGTTCTCCCATGTATTTAATTTAGTACAAGTCTTATACAACATCAAAATCCAGGGATGTTTCTTTTTAACCATTTTTTTAACTTGTTCCTTTGTATGCAACCAGAAGAGAAGCTACACAGATTGAGAGATGTTTTAAAAAAGAAAAGGATGGAAACAATCAAATATTTTCTGACATTTAATCCAACTACAAAGATAAAACACATGCTTTACAGTACATTCACTGTATGTGTTCTAATATAATTTGGATTTTGCTGCCTGTAGTGCATACTGTTTTTAAGACCTACTTTTGAATCAAAGTACACTGTGGGCTTCATCAGTTCAGGAGTTGTTCCACTCCTCTAAGGAAATTAAATTACTATGACTAAATGTATTGTTGTGTCCTTTTCTCACTTTACATTTTGCACATTTCTATTCTGTCCCGATTTACGTCACAATTAAATTAGATTGGTAATCCAGTGGCTGCTAGATTACAAATGTGATAGTTTTGAATTAATACCTCAGAGGACTTCATATAAATGACCAAAAGACCACATTAGAGGAAACATACTGTACATATTAAGCTTGTTGGAATAGAAAGCTTGGCAAAGCTTCAGTTCACAAAATAACAAGAATACTTTTAGATTATTTAGTTTCAAAAATGAATAAAAAATACATAAATTATATTTATTTTTTTATACAGAAGTCTTTTATAAAATACATTTATAAATGGTTTGTAAGAATATTATTGTTTTGCAGGTTACTTATGCTAAGACTACATTAATTTTATTAATATTATTACTAATTTTAAGCTTTATTATATGATATACAGTTGAAGTCAAAGGTTTACATCTTACAGAATCTGCAAAATGTTCATTATTTTACCAAAATAAGAGGAATCTTAAGAAATGCATGTTATTTTTTCTTTAGTACTGACCTGAATAAGATATTTTACATTATAGATGTTTACACAGTCCACAATAGCAAATAATAGTTTAATTTACAACAATGACCCTGTTCAAAAGTTTACATATACTTGATTCTTGATACTGCTGTGTTGTTACCTGATTTTTTTTTTTCTTTTGTGATAGTTGTTCATAAGTCCTTTGAAAAATCCTTTAGGTTCCACATATTCTTTGGAAACACAATGCATTAAATGTAGATTTAACTTTTTGATGTAGATTTAATGTAGATTTTGTCTTCTGAAAAGTACTTATTGAAAAGTACTTATTGAAAAAAAAAAAAACTATGATATTTAGGCAAAATAAGAATGTTCATCTTCATTCTGTTCAAAAGTTTTCACCCCCTGGCTCTTAATGCATTGTGTTTCCTTCTGAAGCATCAGTGAGCATTTGAACCTTTTGTAATAGTTGAGGACAACTGAGAAAATATGGATCTCAAAATCATACAGTCATTGCTGGAAAGGGTTCAAATACACAAAAATGCTGAAAAATCAAAGAGTTTGTAGGACCTGAAGGATTTTTCTGAAGAATAGCAGGCAGTTCAACTGTTCAGGACAAACAAGGGACTCGTTAACAACTCACTAAACAAACAAAAAATATATAATTCAGGTAACAACACAGTATTAAGAATCAAGTGTATGTAAACTTTTGAACAGGGTAATTTTTATAAATTCAACTATTATTTTCTCTTGTGGACTATATGTAAACGTTTGTGAAATATTTTCAGATCAGTACTAAATAAATAATAATAATAATAATAATAATAATAACATGCATTTTGTATGATCCCTCTTACTTTGGTAAAATAATTTACCATCTGCAGATTCAACTGTATTTGGTGACTTAAGACTTAGACTGCTGAGTCGCGTGATCTTACTGACTTTTAACCCGTAGTGTATACAAATCTAAAATAAATATTAATATAAAATATTTATTTTAAAATAATAATGCCTTAAACAAGCCAAAAACCTGTCTCTTTACTGGGTCTCATGAGAATATTATACCCTACGCAGCTCCAGCTTCTAATGCTTCATTCATTCAATCATTCATTCATTCAGTCAGTCAGTCAGAGTGGGGTCTATGAACCCCTCCTCCAGAGACGTCACACAAGCGGAGGGAGATGAATGTCACATCCAGCCAGTAAATTACTCAGGGCACTTCACCACAGTACCTGCATGAGGTGTAGTCTTCTGTGTTTCTGATTCAAGAGCGCATCATAGATCTCCATTTACGGCTAGTGAGGATACGAGCGTTGCCTTGAGCTTCTTTGCGTCTTGGACCTTCACTTGCTCAGTGCGCGTTGCGCTCCGTGAGACGCGTATTTGAGGAGATATCCACCGCAACAAGACTGTTATATTTCCACTGGATAGAGGCAAACTCACGACACATGGAAGATCACCTGAAGAACTCCGAGAGGAATATCAAAGTTTGGGAACTGCTGAAATGCGTATAGAGACCAAGACCCTCTCAGAGCCAGATCTGAGGGACACGCGGACATGAGGGTTGAGAATTTGTTTTACATGTTTAATGCCTAATGCCTTTCTGACGTGTTAGATGGATTGGTTTTATATGAGGGATGGTCATATAGGCTATACAAAGAAAGAGACGTAAAACAACCTTGAAACTGAAGTTGGTTGAGTGACGTCAGAAGCTCATCAAAAGGGGTGCGCGATAGCAAAACCATAGTAAAAACTGTCCGTATTAATTTTTTTACGAAGTCATGCTGATTCGAAGCCAAGCTTTACGGTGGGCAGTTTTCTGGACACTTTGTCTTCTGTTGGTGAAGGGGTTTCCTGCAAAAAGACGAAGAGCAAATCACATCAAGAGCAAGAGTGGGACATCTCTAGAGGTATGATTTCATAAGTGATTAATGATTGATTAGCTAATTAAAAAAAAAAACAAAAAAAAAAAACAGCAATAGCTTTTAAATAATTTCTCAGAAAATCCCAAATAAATGCCAATGTAATATTGGGATGAAACCAGAAAAATACATTTATACCGGAGATCAGACTAACATGATTACATTACATTAACAGGTTTTTAGGTCTAAAAGTAGATCTGCAGTCACATGTAATAATTCATGTTCCAGATTCCATGACCATCTTGGTCAGTGATGTGCAGAAAATTAACGTTGTCATCTGATCTGGTCTTTTAACCAATAGGAAAGCCTAGGGCTAAATGTCACACAGGGTAAGATGTCACATCTAATAACTATACCATCCAGTCAAACAAATCTGTGTTTATTTATATTTCTATATATTTTAAATGAAAGGAGAACCGTTTTCTCAAGACATTTTAAAAAAGGATACATTTGTGACCCTGGACCACAAAACCAGTCTGAAAGCTAAATAAATAAGCTTTCCATTGATTTATGGTTTGTTAGAATAGGACAATATTTGGCCGAGATACAAATCTGGAATCTGGGGGTGGAAAAAAATCAAAATACTGAGAAAATCGCCTTTAAAGTTGTCCAAATGAAGTAATTTGCAATGCATATTACTAATCAGAAATTAAGTTTTGATATATTTACAGTAGAAAATGTACTAAGTATCTTCATAAAACATGATTTGTACTTTATCATAATGATTTTTGGAATAAAAGAAAAATCAATAATTTTGACCCATACAATTTACAATTATACCCGTCCTACTTAAGACTTTATGTATTACAATATTTGTAGGCCAAAACAGTGATTTGATATTCATTGTGACAACTAGTCCCAGTCTGCTTTACTATGCTTCTGAACTCATTGAATTCAAAAGAGTTTTCACAGAGCAGCAGGTGTCAGACAGGTATGAATCTTTTTATTACATGTCATATCCTATCCAGAAGAAACCAGGATAAAGTGTATTAGAGGTCAGACCACACTGAAAATACAGTTTCCATAGTTAAAGTGTGATTAATGCCTGGAATGGCAGGGCGGTTAATTTGCCCCGTCTGTTAAATGATAAACCACAGTTTAATGTTCATGGGTTGTTTTGGGTATTTAATTCATTAATTTCTCCTTCAGCAGAGAAGTGAGGTCACACTGAATCCAGGGTTATGCTGTGACTTTTTTTCACAGATCAGCTTTATGGAGTGTTAACGCAGAGAGGAAATGCAAACCTACCCTAGGCTGCCTTTTAATAGACATTTCCCCTCTGAAAAGAATTTCGAACACAAGTCCTAGACGTAAAACTAAGGCCCTCTTGCATGTGCATATGAATTGATCAATATAGCAGATACTCAACTAGGCACAACCTGAGTGGGGGGTTAAGAACACGTCTTGCTCAAGGGCGCTAAGATCTGACAGAAAGCAGATTGGTACTCGGGTGATATAAGACCGTCTTTGTGCGCTGTGTGAAAACATCACGTCTCCCCCGCCTTTTAAGCCAATTGGAAAAGATGTTTTTATTAAAGTAGCCACCGGGGTTCACGCAGACATGGGAGGGCCATTGTTTCCCGTGCGCAACAGGAAGTCTTTGCTTCTCAGAAAAACTGACACTTACTAATCAAAACAGCCAGCTGGAATCCAATACGCCACGCTCAGAGAAATCTCATAGGAGTTCAGAGGCCTTGGTGCTATAATTGATAAGTCCAATAATCACAGGGCTCTTCCTCTCCTCAAGCTCAAGCAGACACCAATTCAACAAATGGTGCCAAATTCTTGAGCCCGGCTTGGAAGTTCATGTTGCCGTTTCTTAGCATTGTGCCGGATGACTCGGGTGCGGAAAGCTCTCGAATGTCCAGTGCTCTAATTGAGGTTAAGCTGAAACTGTAAACCATAATCTGTTTGAAAGTATATAGCGAATGCCTTGGTAGACGCTGTGAAAGCTATATTCAGAATTTAATGAAGAAACACCAGATAATATTTCACAAAAACCACCAGAACACACACATACCAGCATTAGAGTAGAAATAGATTTAATAACGTGCCTGCATGTTGCTGAGTACAACTATTTTTTAGATCTTGGCCCTACAAAACATGTTGTGCAGCACCGAGATCTGATTATAAACATCTGAAGCTCGTAAAAGAAAAGATATGTATCCAATCCGCCTTTTTTAGTTTATAACATTAATACAGTTGGTATCAAGATGTACAGTGGTACGTTTTGGTACAAGTTGGTTATCAAGTGTCAACAGGAATTCTAGTGGGATGTGATTTCTGAGGTTTACATGACGGTAATGAACAGTTTTTGACACAAGCCATCTGAGAGAAGCCAGACGTGGATCTGTGTGTGGGATATATTCATCTATGTGCTCTAACTTTGAGCTTCACTTGCTGCATACAAAAGTGTTTGGTATGGAAACCCAGTTCTGCCCTTGAAAAAAGTTTTAAATAAGAAATACATGAGATATGAAGTCATAACTATGAGAAAATCGGAATGCAATCGTAAGATAAAGTATGAAGTTTAGAAAGAAATTCACAAATGTGAAATATGAAGTCACAGTTATGAGAAAAAGTTTCAGTTTTATAATATGAAATCACAGTTCTAAGAAATAAAGTTGTAATTATGAAAAATTAAATCATAGTTACAAGAAATAAAGTTACAGTTGTGAGATGTGAAGTCACAATTGTAAGAAATAGTCACAATTATGAGAAATAAAGTTGCAATTGAGACGTGAACTCATAATTTTGAGAAATAAAGTTGCAATTGTTAGGAACAAAGTCGGTTATAAGTAATATAGTTGCAATTATGAGAAATAAAGTCACAGTTATGAGAAATAAAGTTGCAATTATCAGAAATAAATTTGCAATTTGAGAAATAAAGTTAATTGTGAGATGTTAAGTCGCAGTTGTAAGAAATAGTCATAATTATCTGAAATAAAGTTGCAATTTAGATGTAAAGTTGCTATTTTGAGATATAAAGGCTTAGTTCTAAGAAACTGTCACAATTGTGAGAAATAAAGTTGCAATTATGAAATATAAAGTTGCAGTTGAGATGTAAACTCATAATTTTGAGAAATAAAGTTGCAGTTTTTATGATATAGAGTTGCAATTTTGAGATAAAGTTGCTATTCTATGAAATTGTCACAATTGAGAAATAAAGTTGAAATTTTGAGATATGAAGTCGGAATTCTAAGAAATTGTCACAATTATGAGAAATAAAGTTACGATTCTAAGATATAAGGTTGCAATTTTGAGATTGTCGCAATTCTAAGAAATTGTCACAATTATGAGAAATAAAATTAAAATTGTGAAATATAAAGTTGCAACTGAGATGTAAACTTATTATTTGAGAAATAAAGTTGCAATTTTGAGATAT
Source organism: Cirrhinus molitorella (assembly GCA_033026305.1). Lineage (NCBI taxonomy): Eukaryota > Metazoa > Chordata > Actinopteri > Cypriniformes > Cyprinidae > Cirrhinus > Cirrhinus molitorella. The sequence continues at coordinate 26,173,703 of CM065135.1, read as the reverse complement.
ATAGTCGCAATTGAGATGTAAAATTACAATTTTGAGATATAAAGTCAAAATTGTAGGAAATTGTCACAATTATGTAAAAATATTGTTGTGACTGGGATGTAAACTCATAATTTTAAGAAATAAAGTTACAATTTTAAGATGTAAAATTGCTGTTTTGAGATAGAAAGTCGTAATTCTAAGAAAGTGTCAATTATCAGAAGAAAAATTGCAATTGTGAAATAAAAAGTTGCAACTGAGACGTAAACTCATAATTTTGAGAAATAAAGTTACAATTTTAAGATGTAAAGTCACAATTTAAAAAATTGAAAAAGTTTTTGAAATACTTAAAAATACTTAAACTCATAATTTTTAAGAGTTAAAGTTAAAATTTTTAGATATAAAGTTGCAATTTCAATATATAAAGTTGTAATTCTAAGAAATAAAACTGCATTAATCAGAAATAAAGTTGCAATTATGAGAAATAAATTTGGAATTTGAGAAACAAAGTTGCAATTGTAAAATCTGAAATTGCAATTGTGTTGTAAAGTTAAAATTTTGAGAGGAAAAGTCACAATTTTAAGAAATAAACTCACAAGTTGCAGTTGTGAGATACAATGCTGCAATTGTGGGATATTAAGTCACAATTCCAGAAAATAAAGTCACAAAAACTAGAAACAATTTAACCTTTATGTTTATTCACACTGAAGCATAACTGCATGACACACCGACAAGCAATAAGGACTTCTGACAGTGTGATTAATCCTTGGCTTGAAGAAAAACTTGCTTTTCCCTCTTTTTTGGAAGAGAGTAATTAAATCCATCCATTTTATTGAATTATGAACAAGCCGCTCAGTTTTCCGTCGCTAATGCGTCCCATTTGCTTTCTTTCTAGGCGGTCAGAGGTAATGCTTTGTGAGGGTGTTGAGGAAATCAGACTCTGAATGTTTCATGTGCTTTGGGACTCTGTTGCCTCTCCAGCTTCGGTGCCCCGATGCCCTGCCCTTGTTGTGGTGGCACCTCGGCTCCAGCATATTCAGCTCAAAGCATCCCCAGACCACGTGTGTGTGGTATTTATTTTGGCAGCGACGTATTCGTTTATTCTCTTAGGTCTCCGCGCCCGTCCAGATGGCACGTCCTATAAAACACAATAACTGTTTGTGAGGAGAGGAGATAACACATGGTACACTGATGCTGTTGAGGCATGCCAAGAGAATCAGATTGTAACATGGTGGTATGCTGGAAGAAAAATATAGAGAAAGAACAACATAAAGGCATGAGGACAATGATCGTCTCTGCCAAGATCTGGGCAGGATTCCATCCTTAGCATGTCACTCTGCTCACGAGTGGCCTTGCTGTCTTGCCTCCTCTGTTTCTCTTGGCCCCCTTTGTCGAGAGTCAGGAATTCTGGCTCCAGGGACTTTGCTCTGTGGCACAGGAAAGTATTCTTTAAAGTTTCTTTTCTCGTATTAACCTGTAGCACTCATGTGAAATCATAGCCATCCTTTTCGTCTCAGCTGGTGGGTAAGCAGTTTCACCCATGTGAAGAAAGAGATTAATACAAACGGCAACGCTGAGTGAGGAGCTTATCTTGGCCTGACTTTTTCTCAAAGGTTTGATTATAGAATGATTGAAGGGAATGGTATGAAAGATCTTGGAAGGCGCACAAAGTGAGGAAACACTTGAAATCCTTCATTGCGCTCGCTACAGGCAGGCAGAGAAAACTTTGTGGATGGTAACATCTCATTGGTTTTCACACGACTGGAAAAATTGGACAGTAGTTCCCAACTGCACTCCCACTGTGCACTTCATAGAGATTCATTTAAATGAAACAATCACTCTGCTTTGAATCCTAGTAAGTTGTCGTGATATTTACTATCTTAATGTCAGACACAAGTATTCGTTTGAATCTGCACAAACTGTTTTGCTATGTAAAATTCGCATTCAGACAACCATATAGATGTTTTTCTTCATTCATTGCTGAAAACTTGCCAACCAATTAGATTTGAGCTTTGGGTCATGTGTCAGTACATTTCGTCCAGTCAAACGGCGAACTATTCAGAATAGTGAGTAAAATGGTCACATTCATTTATACAACAAAACTCTGTTTCATCTTTGCATTGGACATGGAAATCCAGCGCTCTCCATTGACTTTGTATTGCGGAAAGCTGCCTCCTTGTCATTTCTCACTAATAACAAAAAACAGAACAATGTCTAAAAGCTGAGACAAGGTGTACAGTAAACATGCTAAAAACCCCAGAATTACATTTTTATAAGATGTCGACCTAAAAAAACGCAGCTTTCAAACATTGTTCTGTTTTTTGTTATAAGTCAGAAATGACAAGGAGGCAGCTTCCCGCAATACAAAGCTAATGGAGAGCATTAGATTGTTTTCCAACTCGGTGTGGGTGTGGCCTAAATGCCCCGCCTTAATGAAAGAGCCAGTCGTTGATTAGTGCAGTCAGCATGTCACTGCAGCTGCCGTTAGAAATCCCGCTTGCTATAGAAACAGTCAGCGTTCTGAGATGTGGGCTTAGTACTGCGCATGCCCACTGGCTGATCTAGCCTTAAAAATCTTTTTTTAATGCTATTGGAGGACAAAGAACAATATTTATGAGGAAGTTCTTGTCAAATTTCATCATTAATCATAAGCTTGGTGAACAGTTTTGGAGAATTTGATGTTTCCCCATTCAAAGAGAGGAGATGGCACGTCAAAGATGGCCACCGAGTGAAATGACTGGCCTTAAAGGGACCCCAATAGTGATATTCAACCCTTAATACAGGGGTGCCCAACCCTGTTCCTGGAGATCTACCTTCCTGCACAGTTCAGCTCCAACCCTGATCAAACACAACTGAACCAACTAATTAGGATCTGAAGGAGCACTTGATAATTACAGACAGGTGTATTTGATCAGGGTTGGAACTGAACTCTGTGAGACTGAGGTCTCTGCAGGGCAACAAAAGGTGTTCCTCAATTTTGGGGCATTTTCCAATGGGGTAGGCGTTTTTTCAACCTCTGTGCCTGGTATGCTAAAACTTGAGTAGGCGATTCCGAATACTTGAATATGGTTTTCCCATCAGATATGAGTGACAAAGCGAGAAAGCAGTGAAATGAGGAGAGAGATCACCTGTATATGGATGTAAATGGATTTTTGTAAATTCATTATTATTATTGATGCCTAGAATGCCTAGACCGGTTTGAAAACGCCCAATAATTGGGAAACACCTTCTTGTTGTTCCGCAGAGACGTATACTTCAACTCTGCAGGAAGGTAGATCTCCAGGAACAGAGTTGGGCAGCCTGGCCCTTATACTTTTTTTTAGGGAACCTTTCAAAAAACTTGTATTTTACCCTACGAATGTGATTTTTACAGGGGGACCCCCCACTGAAACGCGACTGGGTTAATTTTGAATAGCAGTTGGAGCGGTTTTATTGTGAAAACCTGGCAACCCTGATCGTTACCACTTCAGTCAGGAGATATAGGAAGATGAAAGGGTCTGTATTACTTACTACTGGAGAAAGTGTAACAGCTAACTTGGATCACGTGTGCCTTAGTAACCAATCACATTACAGCCCTGAATCATTGAATTTCAGTCAGACCCTGCGTTCCATTCGGAAGGCATCCCTATGCCCTAATCCCTTCAAAAGGTTTACCCTCCGGAGTGAGAGCTTCGAAGGGTTGAAGGGTGTAGGGGACCCTGTTTCTTGAAGTGCCCTTCAGCGGCATCATCCCGCGGTCACACGGAGGCGCTGTCATCATGCAAAGATTCTGTGCAAAGGATCATGGGGGCCTGAAGTGTCCATCAGTTGTACTCTTCAAAATCCTTCATTCCAAAGGGCCTTTTTAAGTGGCTAGTTTTGAGCGCTTCGGTTTGGAACGACATTTCAATATGGCGGCCATGATTGTTTTCACTCCGAAGTGTGCTTCGGAGGGCGATATATTCCGTTTGGAACGCACTGAGTGTTGCACAACACACAATCTGTGTTTACGGATACCATAGGAATGAATAGGAAGTCCCTTAATTTGAATCTTACATGTCGCAAAAAGTCACTGACTTCTCTTAGCTTCTCTAACAGCATTTTTTTGTTGTAAACTTCAAAAATAGTTCAATCCAAAATAGTGTAAAACATTTTGAAGATTAGCTGATAGGATGTTGATTCATTAAATGCTATTTCCTCTAAAAAGCTGTTTATTCAGCACAGCACAGTAAAGCCTTATCCATTGACATCCATTCAAAAAAAAAAAAAAAATGGCCTCTGGTCTCCTTTCCCAAACCGGAAGCGTTAGCCGTTGCGCTTTTTTGGCTAAAGGTTATTGTGCGTCAGTGTTGTTAAGCTTTTGTGTTCATGGTTAAATGCTAGTCTAATTTCAACATGCAGTTTATAGGAGACATTTACTAGCCTTTGACATTAATTTGTATGCAGCCTACATTACTGATTGAAGCGTACCCTTAATGCAATTGGTCAAGTATGTGTTGTTTTGAGTAAATTAATTGCATTCCCGAAAAACAATTTTGAAAAACATTTTCTAGCACGAAAATGCTTGGGAACTAGTGCGGTCAGAACCAAAGTTTACAGGACTGTGTTTTGTGGAATCCTCTCAAGAGTAGAACTTCTACATTCCAATTGGTTGCTGCCGAACCGCGTCATAGATTATTGCCATAAAGTTGACCTGACTACTGTCATTGACGCACACACCGTCCAAAATCAATATTATCCGTCTGCAGTCCCGGAGGCCGCACTTTCAGGACCGCATTTCTAGGACCCTAGTTTTGGAGGACCGAAAAAAGTGCCACCAAGGCAGTATTTACACCCAGTTTTAACTACATTAGAGTTTGAGAGTTTTTTTTTTAAGTTTTATTAGACCCAAATACTACTTTCTTTATTGCAATTAAACCTGGTTCCTATGTTGAGAAATTATTGGGTCTAAGTAGCATAATATAATAACTCAAGTAAAATAAACAAGGAATCACAGACAAGGATGACTCTGGGGGTAGATTTAAGATTGTGTATATATATTATTAAATATATATATATTGCTGGTCCTCTAATTCGGTAGGTGGCGCTGTCACTAAAAACCTAGGGAGCTAGAAATGCAGTCCTAGACATAGACTGTAAAAAACATGGACGTAGTGTCAGTGACGTCACTCGTAGGTTTCTGAAGAGCGTTTTTGAAGCAAAAGTTGGGCAGGGCCTGTCGTCGCCATTTTGGAAGCGCGTCCCTCCAAAAATAGAAAATGGACAAAGAGGCGGGATGTGGGTGGAGCTAAGATGTCAGTTTTTTTTTTTTTTTTTAAATACACCTGACACCTGTCACTCAAGTGGCCACGCCCTTAATTATGCAAAATTTTAATGCTTAATATTTAAACGGGTGAGTTAGAAAAAAATTCACCCCCCTCAGAGTTGTCATGAAGGGCAAAACTAGCTGTAAAAGCCAAAACCACTTTTTGCACCAGGCTGTTAAACATGTTTTTATCTGTTATAAACTTGCGCATTTTAACACGAGAGTCTATGGGGATTTGCTCCCTTTTGCAGCCAGCCTCAAGCGGCCAGCCGATGAACTGCAGCTTCAGTCACTTCCGTATTGTTTCAAGAGCGAGAGCGGGAGGTTGCTGCTTGGTCCTAGAACTGCGGTGCTTAAAATGCAGCCTCCAGTTTTGCAGGCAGATGCTACTCTCCAAAATGCGCCGCCGCCGACGACTCACATTGAAAATGAATGACTTCCGACCACTTTGACGCTCTTGCCGGCGGCGGTATGAACGCACGGTTACAGGCTTCTGACTTATATTGGTTTTGGCACAGCCAGTCGCGACTAAAATTTTAAGGAATTTCTTTTTATTTTATGACACAACGTGGCCGCTTCAGTCAGTAGATGTGCTTTTGAAAGAGCATTCGCGTCGGGAGAACGCTCGTTTGTCAGCAATTGGGGGTCGGTAATTACAAAAACTGCTCCCTGTGCTGAACAAATTGCCATGAAAATCATAAATACTACATTTAAAAGGAAACGTTTGTCGTTTTGGACAATATTTGTGTAAAAATCACTAAAGAAGCTTCCTTTCCTTCTCCCCACCCCTTGTGATGATGAACTTCATTAGAGCGCCAGGGTGAAGTTTATCGTCTGGAGCAGAGGACATCTGTTTTGCGTGTGGGAGAGACACAAGCAGTGAAGTGAGACAAGGCAGGCCACGCATGATCAGTAGAGAGAGGCTTTGATCAGACAGACCCAACTCCCCCCTCTTTCTCTTCTCTGCTGCGTCAGAAGGGAACATTGGGACCATCAAACTGAGTCTCTAGATGAGGAAGAGCAGGAATACCACATGTTGAATTGCACCAAGGTGATCTGAGTCTGTGAGGGTCTGAGATGGAGATTTGAAAGTAAGGGAGGTATAGAGAATGCTTGCAGAATGATGTGGTCATGATGAGGACATATGTGTCTCTTGCTTTCTGATTTATGCTTGTGTATGTTGCTGTGCTTTTGAAGTCTCTGGTGGCTTATAGACAGGGCCTCCACAAGAGCTCTTTGAAGCGCAGCATGACCCAAAATGTAAAGTCTAAACTGAGTTTCATCTGGTGCTTATTGCATGTTGGAAAGTGCATGCATCTATAGACAATGTTAGCATTTATACTATTTACCCACAACATTTGAGTTTCCCTGGTCTTATACTGCACAATTCATCAGAGTATATTCAAAAGTTTTTAAACAGTAAGATTTTTAATGTTTTTATTATTATTTTTTTTTAAAGAAGCCTGCATTTATGTGATCCAAAGTACAATTATGAAGTATTTTTACTGTTTAAAATAGCTATTTAAACTATTTTCTATTTGAATATATTTTAAAATGTAATTTATTCCTGTGATTTCAAAGCTGAATTTTTAGCAAAATTACTTCAGTCACATGTCCCATCAGAAATCATTCTGAATCAAATCAATAACATTATTATTATTATTATTATTATTATTATTATTGTTGAAAACAGCTGAGTTACATTATAAATGTCTTTATCACATTTTAACTTCTTAAAAAAAAAACCTGGAAAAGTACTGCAAAATCAATGAATCACTTATTTTGTTATACAAGTACATATTTGATATATATTAGTACTATAATTGATTAATCAAATAACAGGCATTGTTATTTTCAAGTAACAAATAAATCACAGACATTTTCATTATATTTCATAAAAAGTCATAACAATTAAATAAAAATGATAATTATATTTTTAGAATTCATTTATTTTTCATTATTATTTTTTGTTATTATTTAAGGTCAATTTTGGAAAGAATAATTAGTCTAAGGACATTACAGAAACTGATGTGGCTTGAAAAAACTTTAATTTCTGATATTAATATAGTAAAATGGTACTTTCAATAAATAAAATAAGCACTCTAAAATCGCTAAGTCACTATCGTCTGCCTCATTCTTAAAGCTTGAGACTTGTTGACATGATTAGTAACAAGCAGCAAAGTGCTTTTGGAGTATTGTCATGGTTTGTGGACAACAGGAAGCCTTTCTTTGTACCGCCACAGACTGTGTGTCTCCATATTAAAGTAAACCAGATGAAAGAGATACATATCCCTTAATGTGTAATCATTTACCTGCATGCACTGTCCCGACTCCTGAGTCTTCCTCCAGGAATTCACAGTCCCTCTCCATCGGCTGAACGCGGCATTACCCGTAATGTCAAACAGCTGTCAAGCGAGTGAGCCATGACTGTCTCAGACTTAGTGAGAAAGAATGAGCAGCAGCAGTAAGCGTGCAATTCCTCTTCCTTGTTGATGTTTCTCTGCTGTCTGTTTTGTTATGTTGCTAATGGCAACCCAATGAAGCATCGATTGACAGATATGCAGCATGGAAATCAAAGAACTCGAAGAGCGCTTTTTTGTATACGCAACCTTAAAAGAGACTGACAGAGTCTTCCAAAGGTCTGGGAAACAGGCTTTTCCTGGATCATTAAAGCAAAAGAAGGCTCTTAAATTATTGCCATGATTTCTACTAATCCTGTTCCAAAATCCACCTGATATGCTGTCATGTGTTAGACATTTCACTCCAGATGGGTTTATTCGAAACCCAGACATTTTTTTTTCATATGGGCCATAGGGTCACAGCTGTATAGATTTGATATGGTGTTAAACTAAGACAGATCCTCTAACCATCTTTACATGCATGACGAAATTTCTCAGAAGTATTTATCTTAGAGCCTTTATGCTTTCATCTAAATAAAGCTTCTTGTTAGATCACCAGATGTTCTTTCATAGGATACTATGTGTTCACTTCCCAGGTCAAAGGTCACGATGGCTCCAAGGATGTCAGACAGTCGCTGCGGGACATCCAGCGGCAGAACCAATTGAGGAGCGAGCCGCCTTTGCCTCGCCGTCATAAGAGGAGATGGTCACAGATTCGCTCAGACGGAGTCCTTCCCAAACCCGCTCCGCAGGAAGAGGAAGAGCCCTTCGTTTTAGACCTGAAGAACTTCCCTGACCTTGCCAACGCAGACCTGGGCTCCCAGAACCCAAACATTCAAGTAAGAGCAGGCCCAGTCTCAGCGTATTGTCATTTTGATTGCTTCAGAATCAAGTTTCTTCCTGTATATACATGCTTTTAAAGAAGTAAAACAGTGTTTACAGGCTCTTGGACCACAAGAAAATGAGGTAAATGAACGGAATCAGTCATTTCGTGTCTTGGGTTTCTTTCGTTGTGTATCTATATATCTTGGCATTAGTTCTTCCAAAGACAGTTGTTAATATTATGAGGGCAGTTTGTTATTCCAGATATGTTTAACATCTCACCGTTCCCGAAACCTTGTCATTTCTTTCCTTAGGGTGAACTGAATCATTGTATAATGAGTTGGGTAATGGATTGATTTTACTTGGCAACAGTTTGTGGTGTATGTAATTAACCTATGCACTCATTGTTTCACTGTTATTGCTGCTGTGATTGCAGTAGGGACTTCAGGTTTCTGCGCTGTTGCTGGTCACGTCACGGCTGCTTCTAAACCGGAGAGGCCTCTTAAATTACCCCAAGCGAGACCTTTATTCTGGTGTAGCTCATTTCAGCCACGCCGCTCAAACTTCTGCGCAGTGTACTGAAAAGAAATCCCGAGAAAATCCGAAAGGTGAAAGGCCACAGTATTATTTTAACAGGCACTTTTAATGCTCCCTCCAAGAGCAGATCCCAATCTTTAAATGTTTTTACAACACCGGTAAAGAAGGGATTTTTATATTTTTAGTACTGTTATGAAGTTTATGTGTGTAAGTGGACTTGAGAGGAAACGAAGTTAGACTTCAGGGAAAAAACACACAGGAGATCCCTGGTAAGCAAATTGACTTTTATAATAGGGAAAATTCAAGAGTCTTCCAAGTGGGAAGGATCCATCTTCCATACTTTTTTAGAAAAAGCTATTTTGTTTTTATGTGTCTCCAATATGGTGGCTGCCAACATAAATGTATGAGTTACTGCACTCATATAGCAGGTAACGTGGTGAACATTATAAGACTTTCTTACGTTTTTAGCTGCATCTCACGTTATCTTCTTTTTCCATGACTCGCCATTCTTAGTGGCAACAAATTTGATAAGAACTTGACAAAGAAACGCACCAGAGAACTTAAATTTGCCATTTAATGGACCTCCAGTGATCTAATCCTTGCATCTTTTTGTCTTTAGAAGGGACGTCTTGTGTTCTTTGGAAGTAGAATACAGTCATGATTAGTTCAAGGAGGAGGTGGAGGCCGACTGTTGTAAACAGTGCAGTTACAGTAGCGTAATCACCCGCTCTAAACTGCTTCGTGCCTTTATAAACAGCTGCAGCAGCCATCAGATTGTTATGCTGTAGGGGAAATAAACAACCAGTCCTTTGTCTCGGCCTGCTGGAACACTTGCTATCGTTTTCTGGTCTGACTGACTCGGGCACTACGAGCCCAAGCATGCAAAGAACAAATCTGTCACCTCAAAACATACTTCGAAATAAACAAACGAGAGAATAGACAAAACTTTGAACATACTTAACGTGCATGGATGTAACAAAACACAGCACTCAAGGGGCGGTAGAGTTGCCTTTTAAATGCCTACGCAATTAAATATGTTGTGATTCAGATAAACATATACATTACTGTTCAAATGATTTTAGTGTTTTTGAAAGAAGTCACCAGGGTTGCATTTATTCAATAAAAAAGAAACATTGTTACAATTTCAAATAACTGTATTCTATTTTTAATGTATTTTAAAAATGTATTTTAATTCTTTTAGTGAAAATTTTCAGTTTTAAATTATGAATTCTTCAATGTCAAGTGATCCTTTGGAAATCATTCTAATATGCAATATTTCTTATTATCAATGTTTCAACCAGTTCTGCTGTTTAATATTTTTGTGAAAACTGTAATAATGCTTTTTTTTCCCCCAGAATTGGGGAATAGAAGCCGGTTTCCACCACTGAGTAAAGAATAAAAAATAAAAAAAGCTTACTGCAACTTTTTATCTCCCAATTCTGACTTTTTTCAGAGTTGTGTGATAAACTTACAATTAGAGAAATAAAGTCAGAATTGCAAGATAAAAACTAAACAATTCTGACTTTTTTTCTCATAAATGTGAGATCTTGCAGTTCTGTCTTTCATTCTCACAATTGTGAGTTTATATCTCCCAATTTTGACTTCTTTCATGCAATTCTGACTTTTTCACTCAGAATTGTGAGGTATAAATTCACAACTGTGAGTTACAAAGTCCAGTTTTGAAGGGAAAAAAGACTAGTATGTTTCCAGAATTGCACTTTCAATTGCAAGAAATAAAGTCAGAATTGCAAGATAAAAACTCGTAATTCTGACTTTTTTTTTGTAAATGCGAGTTTGTATCTCAAAGTTCTAATTTTTCCATGCAAGTCTGACTATTTTTTTTAATTGTGAGATATAAACTTGCAATTGCGAATTATAAAGTGCAGTTTTGAGGAGGAAAAAGACTACATGTTCTCAGAATTGTGTGTTTATGTCTAAATTCTGACTTAACTTGCAGTTGTGTGTTGTAAAGAAAAAAAAGTTTAGAATTGTGAGATATAAACTCGCAATTGTGAGTTATTAAGTCCAGTTTTGAGGGGGAAAAAAGACTATGTTCTAAGAATTGTGGTTGTATCTCAATTCTGACTTAATAACTAAGAATAAATAAGAAAAAGTCACAACTGCAAGATATTAACTCGCAATTCTGAGAAAAAAGGTGAATTGTGAATGTAGATCTCGCAATTCTGACTTTTTCTCAGAATTGTGTGATATAAACTATTGCAACAATTGCAAAAAATAAAGGCATAATTACAAAATAAAAACGCATAGTTCTGACTTTTTATCATTTGTATCTTGCAATTCTGACTTTATTTACGCATGTCTGACTTTGTTTTTCAGAATTGTGAGATATAAACTCTTATACTCGCAATTGCGAGTTGTAAAGTCTAGTTTTGAGGGAAAAAAACTTGATATGTTCTCAGAATTGATCTCAATTCTGACTTAACTCACAATTGTCTGTTACAAAAGTCACAATTGTGAGATACAAAATCGCAATTCTGAGAAATAAACTCACAATTCTGAAAAATAGGCACAATTTTGACTTTAAATTGGGCCTATTTTTCAGTCTCGCAATTCTAAGAGAAAAAGTCAGAATTGCGTGTTTGTATCATGCAGTTCTGAGAAAAAGTTAAAATTGTGAGATGTAAACTTGCAGTTGCGAGAAAAAAGTCTGAATTGTGAGATAAAAAGTTGTAATTATTATTTTTTTTATTCAGTTTCGTAAACGAGCTTCCATAATGAATAGAAAGTTCAAAAGAACATAATTTATTTGAAATAGAATTTTTTATTTAACTTATTACTTTAGATCAATTAAATGTAGTATATTTGTCTATCTATCTATTATAAATATAATATATAGCATGTATATTGTCAGACTTGGTGGTTGTCAAAATGATGATACATTAGATGGTTGAACCTGGCTAGCTGGACCTGGTCAGGCTTGTTTAGGCTGGTTGTCCATCTTGAACCAGCAACAAACTGGTTAACATTTTTCAAAAACCGGTCAAACCAAGGTTTTGTAGAACTACAACTTTCTAATATCCATTTTTTGCAGATCAACATATCAACTTTTATATCTCTACTAGGTTACTATTGAGGTTGTGGACAACCCACAGATGGAAATTGAGATGGATCTCGCCAAGGAGAGCAGGAATGACTGGTCCTTGAGCTCGGAAGAGTGGCTGGGCCATAAAAAGCTCTTCTGGCCGCTGTTCTGGGAATATCATGACTCCAGTCAAGAAGGTCCTGGGCAAGGCAGTCTGGAGGAGAACGGAGAGGACCTCAGTTACGAGGGAGAAGATTCCCTATTGAGTGGTGTGGGTGCAGATTGGAACAGGCGATGGAAGGGCTGGGACTCCATGGACAATTACGGTAAGCATAGCAAGTTTTGCCAGAGAGCGTTTGGACGCATCCCTGTTGCTGTGCAAAAGTGAGGAAAAGTCATAATAATTGACCTGAATTAAACTCCTTTCATGCGTTAATGTGTAATTGGAAACCCTGAGTTTTTGTTTTTCCTCAGCCTTGTTATCGGAAGTATCAGTGCTCATGTTGGGGCTTCTTGGAACGCCAGGGCATGTATGCCTCAGCAATGCGGGCCCCAGCCTCCTCTTTAGGTCTTGACATTATGATTTATGCTTTAAGGGTTGCACTCAAGAACTGCTACATAAACATGTCATTTCTGTCGCCACTTCCAGAGACTTTCTCTTGATGCCTATCAGCGGTAAACAGTGAAAGGCGACCCAGTGCTGTGCGTCCTAATACGTTATCACAATATTAGTTGTGGTACACATGTTATCTCACCACCAGACTGCTTTTTTGTCGGTTGGGCAGATCATTACCTCAAAATGTTTACATGTGGAGCAAACCATAGTGCTGAAATATCGTTTTAATGTGATTTTTATCCTTAAAAAGCAGAACACAACCTATCATCAAGTGCTCTGAACCTTTTCAAAGTATATGGTGAAGAAAAGATTACAGTGAAAGTATTGAATAAGGGATTTCAGGAGGAAACTCAACGCTATGTCTGGTTCACGTTAGTGACAGTGGGCTTGAGCATCAGCTTTGTGTGCCCTTCCTTTGAAGTTGACACCAGTGCTCAGAAAACGTGGCTGTATAAAACCTGGGCGCCGACCTGGGTTGCTAAGAACAGCATGGGGCCTCTTCGTCGGCTAAACAACTAATATTTGTGTTCAATTAGACAGTAGATTGAAAGAAGGGCCAGCGTGCCTTGGGCTGACAAAGAAAGCGTCTGCTGTGTTTTCGTCACATGACTGGCGCTTCGCTGTGATTCACACGGCCTAGGCCTTTGAGTTCTCTCTGGAATTCATGGCAGTTCTCAGGCCTTGGAATGAAAGTGTTTTTCAGTCACTCTTTTATGTGTGGGGCATTTTAAAAATTGGCAAACTGCTGGGAAGTATAATATTGTACTCAAAGCTGTTTAGGGGGAATTTTTCTGCCTCTAGGAGGCACCGATTAATGAATGAAATAATGACCATTTTCAAAAAGGTACTGTTTAGCCCAAAATTATGAGATTACTGTTCAGACTACTGTTCGCTAGCTTTCTGACCATGCATAGACACCAACACAACTACCATGTTCAAGACCCAGAAAGCTAGTAAGGACATTGTTAAAATAGTCCATGTGACATCATGGTTCAACCTTAATTTTATGACGCCATGAGAATACTTTTTGTGCGCAAAGAAAACAAAAATGACGACTTTATTCGACAGTAGAAAAGCTTCACACATATGAGCTCTCATTGAATTGTTAAACTAAAACTTGGGAGTTAAACCTATGCTTTATGCTAAACCCAGAATCTACATTTATCCTTTAACCAGCTTTATTTCACGAGGGCATTTTTTCTCCTGCATCTGTCATTTACTTTCAGGGTGATCCTCCGTTGAGGTTGTATTCCTCCATGTTCTGTCAGCATCATTAGAGAGAAAGTGCATTGGTGGTGTGTGGTCAAATCCAACACCCAGCCAAAAAAGAAGCAATTGCAGCAAGCTCGCTGCGGTCGTGTCAGCAGTAGAGCCTCTGAGGATGTGGGTACGAAACCGAACCGGCTTCTCTCTGTTGCCCCGATGGATCCTCTGCTCTAAAATAGACCTAATGAGTGTACTTAGAGTAGAAGTGTGTTGTGTACAAACAAGCCCGAATGGGAAACAGAGAAGGGCAAACGAGCCACATTATTAATGATGTGGTCTGCTCTAGGGGCGTACAGTAATGAAGCGCTTTTCTGCAATTATGGTGAGCCACAGAATTACAGGCAGGCCATGTTCGGCAACAGCTCTGTACAGTGTCATAGCTTTAGGTCGTTTTTTCCTCTCCACTGCCCTTATGAAAATTATTTACCAGTTTTACTGTAGTAACTTATTACAGCGCCTATTTTAGCTGAAACAAAGTTCTCTGATAGCAAATGTAAGTCTATTCAATGTGTGTGGTCTTGATTGCTTCTGTTGATCTCATTCAAAATGAATGATGTATGATGAATAAACATAACATCAAAACATATATGTTGTTTAAAGTGATTAGGTGTTTAAAGTTCACCTAAAAATGAAAATTCTGTACTCACCCTTATGTCTTCCCAAACCCGTAAGACCTTTGTTAATCTTCGGAACACCAATGATCATATTTTTGATGAAATTCCAAAGCTTTCTGACCCTGCATAGACTGCAACACAACTAACATGTTCAAGGCCCAGAAAGGTAGTAAGGACATTGTTAAAATAGTCTGTGACACATCAGTGGTTCAACCGTAATTTTATGAAGCTACAAAGAATACTTTTTGTTCACAAGAGTACCACAATGTATGAGTGTGGTGCTGGTGATGCAGTAGCCAATTGCAAATTTTAGAAAATACACTAATTTTTAACAGTAAGATTTTTTTGTCTCTTCTGCTAACCAAGCCTGCATTTATTTGATCCAAAATACAGCAAAAAATGTTAACTATTTTTACTATTTAAAATAACTGTTTTCTATTTGAATATATTTTTTAAAATGTAATTTATTCCTGTGATCAAAGCTACGTTTTCAGCATCATTACTTCAGTCTTCAGTGTCACATGATCCTTTAGAAATCATTCTAAAGATTTGCAGTTCAAGAAGCATATATTAGTAGTAGTAGTAGTAGTAGTATTATGTTGAAAACAGCTAAATATAATTTTTTCAGGTTTCTGTGATGAATAGAAAGTTCAGAAGAACAGCATTCATCTAAAATAGAAATCTTCTGTAATATTATATTATATTATGTCTTTATCATCACTTTTAATCAATGTAAAGCATCCTTGCTGAATAAAAGTATTAATTTCTATAATTTCTTAAAAAAATATTCTGACTCCAATCTTTTGAATGGTATAGTGTATAATGTTATAAAAGCTTTTTATTTCAGATAAATGCAGATCTTTGTATCTTTCTATACATCAAAGAATGGTAATAAAATTACTCAATGGTTTTAAATATTGATGATGATGATGATAATAATAATAATAATAATAATAATAATAATAAATGTTTCTTGAACACCAAATCAGCATATTAGAATGATTTTTGAAGGATCATGTGACACTGAAGACTGGAGTAATGAAAATGTAGCTTTGATCATAGAAATAAAATATATTTTAAAATATATCACAATAGAAAGAACTTATTTAAAATAGTAAAAATATTTCACAATATTACTGCTTTTATTCGGTAATTTGGATAAAAAAAAAATGCAGGCTTGGTGAGCAGAAGAGACCTCTTTAAAAAACATTACAAATCTTACTGTTCAAAAACTTTTGACTGGTAGTGTATTAAATTTTTTATTATTATTTTTTTTTTAATAGGAAAACACCCAATACATACCAAATAAATTAAAGTGTTTTAGAATTCTGAGAAAGTTATTGAAACATTTTGCATTAACCTGCATAAGTGGGTATATCTTCAGTATTTTCTTTGCTCTGACAGTACAAGTGGGCATCTTCAACATCAGAATGTGGACTCTCAATTAGCAACAACACCTGGTAACTAACAACAATGCAGCCAAAATACATTAGCCAGGAAACGGTGCACATACTTCTCTCCCAATCTCCTCTCTCTCTCCATCACTACCGTCATAGAGTGCTCTGAAACTTTAATCTCTTTAGCATGGTGGTGGAAAGAGAGCATTGTTGGAAAGCGTCTAAGCTATTAGGCCTTGCCTTCCTGCTGAAGTGTTTGTATTGGCTCAGTTCTCACAGCTGTAAGCGGCTAACTTTGCCTCTGACATATTTATTACCAAAAAAAAGCAAGCCTGGCTTGCCAGGAGGGCCCACATTTTGTTCATTAGAGAGATTATATTTTACAGAGAAATACGCAATATTAATTTAGTTGCGCATCATTAGCTTTCTTATGCAAACAACAGAGAGATGCACTTACCATCTTGGTTGTTTTTGGATTGATTTCTTTGTCAATCTCAGTATGTTAGACACTACACAGAGTTCATATGCAAGCAGATTGAAGTTAAAGGTCCAACCTCAGTACCAGATCTGAGTTAAAGTACTTTCATTGAAGATTTCACATTCGGTAGCTTCTTAAGTAGAGTAAAGAAATTCCTTCATTAGCCTATATGTATAGAAAAGGTCATCCTTTTTCATCACAGATTTCTTACACTTATTAATTTTCTCATCTACAGAATATGAAGAGGAGGAATGGAGCGACTGGTCACCTTGCAGTGTCACCTGTGGACAAGGGAATCAAAAAAGGATTCGTTCATGTGGCTACGCCTGCACTGCCACAGAATCACGGACATGTGATTTAGAGCGTTGTCCTGGTGAGACTATCAATACTGTCACTTATGCTCAGGCCTTTGCAATCCCGCAGTGCACTTCACTACTCACTATTGATCTTGATCTTAATTCCATCCGGCTCCTAATTATGCTGATAGTGATGGAAAACTTCACTAATGCCTCTCATTCATCTCTGTCAGGCATGCAGAAGTAGAACAAACACCAGGGACACCAGACTCATGTTAGAAAAGGAGCAGTCTGGCCTTCTGTGTGTGTACTGTACACACTATGAAACCGCTCTTTGAGAGCAGCAGGCGTTTACTTGGCTTCAGTATGACAGCTCAATGAGGGCTTTCAGTTTAAAAGCCCCTGATACAGGGCGGTCCACAACCTGCCATGCACAAGCGGGCAATACACACAAAATCAGTTGGCTTACAAACTCAAATACGCTATGAGAGACGCTACAGTGCTAAATCTACATAAACACCAAAGAGCAACTTAATTTTACATTTTAGGGCTGTTGAAAAAAATGCTTTCGGGTAATAGGAGAAATATTTTTTAGAATATTTCTCTAAAATATTTTTAAACGCCTGCCGAAATAAATGGGTCAACTAGAAACATCTACTTGCTATAATAAAATATTTTCAATGTAAACTCATAGGCCCATTTAATCCAGATGAGTTTAAACTGGTTATTGTTGCTGGCAAACCATCATAAAGGGATAGTTCATCCAAAATTCAAAATGACCCCATGATTTACTCACTCTCAAGCCATTTTAGGTGTATGAAATATACTTTATTCATTCAGACGAGTACAGTCGCAGTTATATTAAAAAAATGTCCTTTCCCTTCCAAGCTTTATGGCAGTGAACGGGTGTTGAGATTTTAAAAGCCTAAACAAAGCTACTCTCATGAATGTGGACAGTTAGCGGAAACTTGAGATTATGGTTTAGAAAGTTAAATATGGATATTTTTCATACACAAATGCATCATTTTGCTTCAGAAGGCCTTTACTAACCCCTTTTACTCACTTTTTATGATGGATGGATGCACTTTTTTTGGGCTTCAAAATCTCAGCACCCATTCACTGCCATTAGGACAATCTTTAATATAACTCTGATTGCATTCCTAGTATAGCTTGAGGGTAAATCATGGGTTTAACTAGTGTAGCTATGGTGAGTAACCAATATGAAAATCAGTATATTTCAGTGAAGTGTGCTTTCTTCAGCTAGCTAAACTGGTCTTGGTTTTGTTTTGGTTTTGGCAGAGATTTTTATTTTCAGGAGGGTTGTTAAGCTCATGTTTTGTTTTTATTTGAAATATGTTGATTTTAAATATCTTCTTTCTATTACATCTACAGATGACATAATTCCTGAACCAACTCCTCATGAAGTGGCAAACAGCACAGAGCTTTTTGGCACAGGTTGGTTGGCTTTGTGTATTTATATTTATTCAAACATGTTTTGGTCGTGAGTTCTAAATTGCCAAAAATGCCTGCCTATTGATGTGCTCTCTAAAGTCTTAATACCGTATGTGCATGCATAATTGCATTGCTTTGACTGTTCTCTTTAGATCCCACCTTCTCGCACACTGCGATTGGTCAATTATATTATGTCAATGCCCGCGCACTATTGTTCAAACTACTTTACAGTCATTACTTTCAGCACATATGAAAACGGGGAAAAAACAAAACCTGGACATTTTAGGCATTTCAGAAAACAAAGAAGAGCTATTTGCATAACACATGTCAAAAAACCATTATGGTAATAGGTTACACTGTTTAGTAGGTCTCAATATCATTGTAGTCACATGACGATATGAAACGCAAAAATGTGTAGTTTTTAAAATAATTTTAAACTTCTTATTCTAATATAAAATGTCTTTTAAAGTTATGTTGTGGGCCATTATGCTTTGGCACAGTATCTGTCAAATGAACTAAAACTGAAAGCACAATATGGCTTAATCCTTTCTTCAAGACTGTTTTCGCTGCACATTTCGAAGTGAAGCACGCACTTCGTCCAGGCGATCAGCTCGTGATCTAGTGTTTTCCGCACCTCAGAGTGGCTCAGGTCACAGTAAATGCATGTGTATGTGCGTTTTGGAACACAATGGCTACCAGTTGTGCTTTATTTTTGCAGCAGAATATTACAGCATTTCACATGTTTTTGTAAGCCTGTTTTCACTGAAACTGGAGTTTTCTGTCAAAATAAAAGCTCTACTGCCATTTTCGTCAAAATAAAAGCTTAAAAGTGCAATGAATTGCTGACGACTAGTGGTTTAAATGGTAACGTTACTGCCGTCCAGTATTCAAAATATCTATTTCAAGTGTCGAAATTAGGAAAGAAGTATTGCAATTTCCCTACTGTAATGTAAAGCCAAAATAATATACCTATGAAATACTAATTTTCATTTATTTTACAGTGCAGTTGTTTTACAATATTTGGCTATTACTGTCAAAGGAATAACAATAATATAAAATTGTTGTTATTATTATCATTATTATATTCTAATTAGCTTGGCTTCCTAAAGCACCAGTGTGAATGCATTTCAGACTGAGACACTATACCGCAAATAAAAAGAGGGTTGAGTCCCTTTTAAAGTTCAGGTACAAGTCAATTCACTGACTTTTTCCTAACTTAAGTTTTCTAGGTTAAGAACACATGGGTCAGACCTCTTAATTTTGAACTCTGAAAGTGCATTAGATAAAATTATTTAACAAATGTACAAAATACACACAATAATATTGTATCATGATATTATTGTGAGATTTTGATATCCTTACATCCCTACTGTTCAAGTGTTAGTGTAACTCTTGCCATTTATGTAACTGGTATATTAGAAATCTGCAACATTATACTGCACTACTGAATCTCTTAATACAGGCTTCAGTTAATTGCCTTCCAAGCTTCTAGTGTGCTCTTTTATTAGTTGGAACGTTTATTGGTTTGTCTTAGCTTTCATTTAACTTAATGTCTAGTTCAAAATCCATTTAATCAGCGTGGTTGTAGAAAGTTCTCCTCTGAGACTGCAGCAGGAGGAGCTCTGCAGGAGTCCTGTTAGACTGTAAAAGATCTGACGTTCAAATTTTTCACAAATGCTCCACAGAGAGCGTTACTGAGACCACAAAGTAAAGAGTCGTCTTCCAGAACCCCCTACTATTTGCTTTGGAGTTTTTTGTTGGTCTCCTACTTTTGGCATTGAACTTTGAATGTAATAGCTCTTTTCATTTAACCGCAATAATAATGAAAGTAGTTTAAAAACATAACAGAATAAAGTGTTTTTTTCATCTCTTGACAATGGAACATAAATGTTAATAACAGCTATGTTTCAGCATGACCGCTGCCTCCAGCACATTTTTTTTTGTATCTTTATGTTTTGGCAGCAGACCGAGACAACCCCTGTTGCGTGTTAGGCTATGGTTCTCAATATGGCCGTAATTTCTTTTGGCATCATTTTTTTCAATATTAACAAAAAGAGATATATACAAATATATGTTTAACCCTGTATTTTTACCCTGTAGATGTTGACAGCTGTGAGAAGTGGCTGAATTGCAAAAACGACTTCCTCCAGAAATACCTACACCAAGTCCTGACCGAATTACCCAACTGTCCATGCGTCTACCCATCCGAGGTGGTCTACAGCGCTGTCAACATTTTCGATAGGAAGTTGCAAAAGACCTATCGCTGGCGAGACGCCAGTGGCCCCAAGGAGAGGTTGGACATCTACAAACCTTCTGCAAGGTTCTGCGTTCGCTCAATGCTCTCCTTCGACAGCACCACGTTGGCTGCACAGCATTGCTGCTACGATGATCACATGAAGCTTATTACTCGAGGCAAAGGGGCCGGAGCCCCAAACCTTATCAGTACAGAGTTCTCTCCAGAGCTTCATTACAAAGTGGACGTTCTCCCATGGATCCTGTGTAAAGGAGACTGGAGCCGTTTTCATTCGGTTCGGCCTCCCAATAATGGTCTGCAATGTGTTGAGAACCCACTGGAGGACGTCTACATGAATGAACTAGAGGAGGCCAGGGAGTACTGATCTGGACATGGATTTCCAGACTCTTAAAGGCACTAAAAGCCTCCTCCTGCTTTCTGATTGGATGACTCTTTCACAGATCTGGACTCTCTTTGGTCAAACTATTGGCTGATACTAAATGGAACTCGAGAGATTCATCTGGAGGCTAAAGCTTAGATACTGTCACAAGCTGTTACGTACAGCTCAACTCCAACAACACTGGTTGGTCCAAAGCCCAGACTAGAAGATCATGATGCAATTTTCTGTCTTCGTTCTTCTGTGATGTTACATACGTGCTCTAACCAAAGTTCAGCAACAGTTCTTCAATGGCATTCTCTAGAACGCGTTCGCTGTATTTTCATTGGACACACGTTTGTTTTCCTTAAGTGTCCTCAAAGACTCTGGTCCACCATTAAAGGAATTCCAGTAAAGCTGCTAGAATTGTGAGATATTCAAAAATGCAACAGAATGCCTATTTTGTTGTCTTTAGACCTGAAGCTCAATCTTGGCCTCGCTCCATCCATATGAGATCAGTCCAAGCAAATCAAACACAAGCCACCAAACCGATTCAACAAATTTCTGAGAATAGTTCTTCTCTTTAGAGTTTGTATATTATTACTCCAAATATACACAGACCGTGTCATTGGATAGATATTTACGCAGGATCATTTGACCTTTGACCTACCTTTTAGGGAATCAGAGATGCGATAGGAAACTTTTTTTGAACTTGCCTTTGAGAAGATGTCCCTCAGCAAATATCTGAAGTATAATTGGATCCCATTCTGTTTTCTTTCTTTGCCTTTCAACACAACTCAGCTTTGTACTGAATGCAATATGAGACAGCCGCCTGACACCAGCGTAGGGGGCTGTCGGAGCTTGGTTGATGGATTGAAGTCTTCCTCTAAAGGTGAGGTGAAGGTGACACTTGTTGTAAACGAACATCTCTTTAAATACAATGGCTCTTTCAATGTCTCGCTTCATCCTTGAGTCCCAATCAAAGCCTAGAGGCTTACACGGGATGTAGTTTGAAGCACCTAAGCCGCCCTTTTCAGCACAAGTGTTATCATGATCTCTTTGTGAGATGTTGACACGGAATGCTGGTGATTTGATTTCTAAATTCCCGCTGACAGACGACTGTTCCATGTAGCAATAAACATCCACCTTAGATGATATCTTACATTTGTGATTTAAAGCACAGTGTAGTACTATGAAAACTTCTTTCAGACTTTAAATTAGATAAAATAAAGAATACATTATGTTGCATGGATTGAGTGTTTTAAACCTGTAGCTAAAAGGTTCTTGGTTTGAATCCCAGGTTAAAGACTTCCAAAGTTTTGATTCTGAACAAGGTACTTTAATGCAAACTCATTATGTATAGAATCCACAGAAGCGTGCTACATGGTCCATCTGAACCAAATCTACATTCCTCTAGAGTTTAGTTCGAACTCTAAATAAACTTCTGAACCTGAAAAAGATAATGGAGGTATTTGTGTTCGCTTGAAAAATACAGATAGGTTGCAAGTAACACTAAAGGAGAACATCTGCAGTAGAAGATCTCCAAATGTAGGAACGAGCCAAGTGCACATTAGCATCGCTTATGATCCCTGTCAGACCAGAGCAAAACCGTGAAGATGTTTTCATAGAGATAACAATAAATGCCAGCCATGAACATGTCATTCAGTCCAGCTGTGAGAACACTGGAAGCCTTCAAATATTCTCCCCATAGTGATAGTATATTTACCTTAAATATTACAGACATGTATAATCTAGGCTCAATGGAAATACATGCCTCTTCATACATTTTTGCAAAACCGTACCTATGCATATAACTGACAACAATTTCCAGCAGAAATAATTACCTGATCTCATGACGAAAATGGGAACTATGGGAACTTTTTCGCAAGACGCGAAATACATATCAATAACTACATATCACTGCAGTTTCCAACAGAAATGAACACTAGAGGTGGTAAAACCGCTTGTAATAATATTCGTACACAATTATAGTTATAGCTCCATATGTTTCACTTTTCGGACATAACAGGCTTTCTCGGTAGCTCTCGGTATGGAATTAGACTTCGGATGTGGAAACCTTGAGTGAAACGATAAAAGAGCTAAAAGAAGAGAGATCAAAAAACAAGCTAAAACAGCATGCTTGCAATTGGGTTTTTACATCATTTGCTTTTGTTCATACTATCGGGTAGGTTTAGGTGTAGTGCAGATGGTACGTTATTTTGAAACATCATGGAGCATTAGAGTTATAGCGCCACTCAGCAGACATTTCTAGTCGGAACGGCAGTGGCAATTACAAAACAAACATCAAAAACTGAACATTCTTTTAGCGCCACTCAGTGGACATTACATGTACATGGCGCTATGTATTTCACGCCTTAGTGAAAAAGTTCCCACAGGTACGTTTTTGCCATGAGATCAGGTTGAGAAATTAATACTGGTGACGGCTAAATGGCAACTTTTCTACGCTAATTTTGTGTATTACAGGGGCAGATTATAAAATAATAGTGATTTGTACAATACTATGTCATAACCTATAACACTTTTAGCACACTAAATGAGTAGTAAATACATTTTGATATTTGATTCACATAATCGGCTCTATTTGTATGGCTTTTCTGATGTAGTAAACTTGCTTTGTGGCGCACCTGGTACTGCATTGCACTTGCAATGTGAAGTGCTCTGGTACAAGTCCCGAGCAAGCTAAAATGGCATGGTTGTTTCAGAAAAACACATTTTTATCCTACAGTTGCTTTTGTTAAACTGCCACAATATGCATGTACAACAACCAAGCAATAGAATGTTGCCAGATTTGTGTTTTTAGCACCATTCAATGGACATTTGACTTCAAAGGTGAAATGTCCAAGTAGCAACACAGTATTTTGCAAATATGTCAGCACAGGGTTTTACTGTGTGTCCAGTGAGCCTGGGTTGGTTCTGTCACAAGTACCTACTCGAGTTTTGAATTTGGCTTTGTGTGTCAATATTTTTGGTGAATAAA
Organism: Cirrhinus molitorella; assembly: GCA_033026305.1. Lineage (NCBI taxonomy): Eukaryota > Metazoa > Chordata > Actinopteri > Cypriniformes > Cyprinidae > Cirrhinus > Cirrhinus molitorella. The sequence continues at coordinate 26,149,916 of CM065135.1, read as the reverse complement.
CTGATGAATAGGTACAATACACTCTTTTCTAAGTTAATTTGACGGTAAGATTTCACCTCTCAGAGCTTCAAAAAGAAAGGCACTTTATTTAAATATTGATAATGGAATATATATGTGTATATATAATCGTATATTGAATTATACTTGTACAATTTACTGACTTTATAAAAATGTTATTGTAAAGGGATGAATAACAAATGCTGTGTTGTTTAAAGATATTGTATGAAATGTAAAATTTTGGCATGTCATTTTTAACTTCAGATTTATCATTGTACAGTATTTATTGCTTTTGATTTTGTAACTCGTTGCTATGAAGTGGATAATCAAATAATTCTATGCACTATATGAATCTGTAGGGGATTTCTGGTCTTTGAAAAGGAAAGTGCCATACCACACACCGTTCTACTTCAATAATGCTTCTAAGGTCATCCATCTTTGTATTGAAAACTCTGTGACCAGATATAATAAATTTAACTTTGATAAAGTCATGTGTGCTGAGATTTCTCTTATGATTTTGTTTTTAAATTAATAGCAGGTGAAATATATTTTAACATGAACAACTTTTCTGACTGAACAGTATGTTTTAAAAATACTTTATTGTGCTGTTTATATAACGAACATAATGTTAATTTGAAATCCAGAACTATCATCTCAATTTTGGTCAACCCACACCCTTCTTAAAAGCTGTCTTATTTTTATTAATACCCTCAAAAATGAAGTGTAAAATGCTTGGACATCTCATAAAGGTTTTAAATAACACAAAAACATGACGCGTGGACAGCTGTCACAGCAAACAGACACCAGCACCAGTCGTTTTCAATTTGAGCATGATGATGGACTTAACAGTAGATTTGTGTTCTCATTTTCTGCTGGATATTAGGTTGCCTTTAACACATGTGCTGCCTCCTTTTCTCAATTACCAATTAAGAGGAAGAACATTTTGTTTTTGGATGAAAAGAAGCATTAGCTTTAAGTCTGGCTAATGCAAAATGAATTGGACAACTGGCTTAGTATCATGTCTATATTAGAACTACGCTTAATGTTACGTATTGGGTAACAAAGCTGAGAAAAGATTGAAGCCCTGAAGGGTTTGTTGCAGTGCTTATCATTGAATAGCAATCTTGCTATGTAACTGCCATCTGCTGTACTAATAATCTAATTGCCTTCACATTAAGTATCGCTTAAATGCCTCAGCCAGGACACAACCTGAACCAAGTCCAAGTCAGGTGCTGCAATGGAGGTCAGTAATCTTTCCCCCTCCCCTTCTGTTCTTTGGGAGTCCACTTAGAGGATTTCCTCAGCGGTTTTGTCTGGTCTGCCTCAGATGGAGTTCTCACTTACATCACTTACTGATTCCCTTTTCCTCACCCTTCAAAAATGGCTGTTGATAACTATGTTGGTTGTCTGTCAAAAGCCTATGTAACAATGTGTAACAACAGCTATTACTTTTCTATAAATAATTAGACGGTTTTCTTAATAATGCTCTACTGCACGGGAAAAAAACGTGTGGAGGCTGCTCAATCATATGGAGAAGTATCTAGTAAGCAGGAAAATGCGCAATTTTTGACAAACTGAAGTTATTAAGTGGTATAGATACGTACAAGCAGTATTAATTCAGATTAATTAGGATTTAAGCCTAATATTTCACCTACCTGACAGGAAATTTTAAGAACAAACACGAATGTTGTCAAGATTCTTGCCCTGGAAATCCTGGTTTGTCCAACCACAAACGCCTTTTGTTCCTCAGGCAGTTTTTTGCACTCTTCTCCTTGATTTTGTTATAACTTTTGGCAGTCTATAGTACTCCGAATGTTTCTCTAAATCCGACCGATTAGTACAGCCTAAAACATGACAATAATTGATCATTTTCTGCAAAATATGTAAGTTTCGTTCGTTCAGTGGCATTGTTTACCTTTAGTCCCACCAATAGGCCTATGGCAAAATTGATGATGCGTCTTGAACGTGTACCAGTAGGTGTAATGGTCAACCTAGAAAGTGAAAGTAAAAACCTATGGTGCATTCAGAAGCAATTTCAAAGCCCCACATATTAACAGGGGCTCCCTGACGCCCGCGACTATAATTAGGCTACCCAACGATCAATGGCGGCTCCTGCATTTTAAAATAGAGGAGGCACACTAATTGTATTAGTCTGGGGATCCCTGCCGATTATTATTTTTAGTATTAGTAGGCTATTTGCTTTGTAGTCTGTTACAAGAGAGAAACAATCCAACGCTCTCCGACTTTATATTGCGGGAAGCTGGCTTCTTGTCATTTCTGACTTATAACAAAAAACAGAACAAAGCTGCTATGTGACAAGGTTTACAGTAAACAAGCTAAAAAACACAGAACTGTGTTTTTATAAGCTGTCGACCTCAAAAAACGAACGTTTAAGGACACAAATAGTTGTAGATGTCAGGGAATTTCATGATGGGCCATTCATTTGGATAATTTCTCCAACAAACGGAAGGTAAGGAAAAGGAGCACTGACACAGACGAATAAAATTTAGTTTCTCAATATATCTCCTTATTTCAGGTTTACATAGGGTGGTGAAATAATCCTTTGACATGGTTCAAAATAATGAATGTTTACTGTCACCGATTAAGTTTCCCGCTAGTGGGCGTGGTTTTCAGATTATGACACGTGTCGCTCTGTCTCTCTACGTTCACATCCATAAAAGGGAGTGCTGACTTTCGATGGTTTCATGTCTATTTACAGATGGCTGGAGTCATTTGTTCAGGAATCGGACGTTCTAAATTTTGGATTTACTAAAAAGAACGAACACACTGAAATCAATTTAGTACTATTTATATTTGAAATGTAAAAACATTAAAAAAAAAAAAAAAAAAAAAAATTCCAGAGCTAAATGGTGGATTTACAAAAAAAAGACCAGACAGAAATCAGACTAACTAACTGAACAATCATTATTTAGCACTTTTATGCAACAAATATTTAAAAAAAGAAAGAAAAGAAAAAACAAATACAATTCTGAAAGTAAATAGTACGACAATGTAAATTTTGCAAAAGGAGTGTTTACACAGACGTTCAAAAAGAAAGACTCATTACAATAATTCATTCAGGAATTTGTTCACTTGTAATACACTATGTTTTTGATTCACTAAAATGAACCGACTTCTTGAAATAATTTGTTCTTGAAATCAGGAGTCAGACCACACTGGTTGAGCTGAATGTTTTTGAGTCACTAAACAAGGTTACTAAAAAAAAAGACACAACTGACTCATGACATGATGTGAGTCATTTGGAGAACACTGTCGGCACCAGATTCAGTTGCAGTGTTTGCAGCACCTTTAAAAGTCAGGAAACTCAATGTGGACTCCACATATGTGGAAAAAGTGCATGCGAGACCATTAATTGAACCGAATGTCATCTGGTTCTGGTAATATTTGTAATCTGAGATTCAGTTCTGAATGAGTTCTACCCAGAACACCTTAACATATTCTTGAGAAAATGATATAGCCTATAATCTAATTTATCCTTTAGTTACTTGTGGAAAAAAAATAACTTTTACTGGGAAAAAAAAGTCAGAATTGCTTTAAAACATATACAAAAAGCAATAAAACATCAGTTTGGGTTTGTGGAAACAGTGTTTTATTATAGGTGTAATATTTTCAATTAAATACTAAAAGGCGTTTGAAGTCCTTTGAAGTGAACATGGCACCCTCTGGATCTCCCACAGCTTTCGTCGTAATGTTTCTTTTCTATCAGTGGAAATAACAAGCAGAAATTACACTCACTACAGAGTTAAAACAGAATATTTATTGGAGGTCAGCCCTCCATGGCTCCCACGCTGAACTCAAAGCTTGGCGGCTTGGAACTGGGTGCAGGGAGTCAGGCAAAGATAACTGTACCTGTATTTGGGGCTGTTTGCACAGAAAACACCCCCCTCCTGGAGAACCCCAGGAGGCCAGAGAGACGCCTGCTCTTTGTCCCTCACAACGAGAGGAAACAAAAATAAATAGAGGACTGAATGGTCACAGGACATTGCTCAAACATAAAGACCAGGCTCTAAAGACAGACAACCAAATTGGGTTATTTCATGTACGACTATGGCCTTTGCTCTTGCCCATACATTATGAATAATTAGGAAGTCTCTTTCCAAGCATATGTCTTCTCAATGTACTGCAAACCATTAATGCATTAGGAAGCATAATTACCAGTGAACACATAATGGGGAAATGGTTTAGGGGCTCATGAAACAGATACGTGAAGTGTACTGAAGCTTTACGTTCTTTTCAATGATTTTTTATAAATACAAGTCAAAAGTGTGAAATAAAATACAGTAAAATAGCAGTATTATGAGCATTACAATTTCAAATATTTTTGTGGAAACCGTGATAGACTGCATTCAAAATAAGTGTTTTTGCATATATGTTTGTAATGAATTTAGCAAAATAAGGGTGATGATTTCGGGTTTATGATGACATTCACGTTCTTGAAAACTATGAAATGCTGTTGAATGTCAGGGCAAAAGCATCACTGCAAGCACTGGTGAATGAGAGCAACATTTGAGAGGGGCTTGTTTTACAACCACTCTTGGGGCTATAAATAAGGGAGAGAGAGAGAGATCCAAAACAGACCTGAGAAAAGTGAGTCCATATGGGTGCTGGTGGAATGGACCGTGATGAGCCAAGATCAAAGCCTCCTGCTCTGACTGAGTGCAGCTCACAGCACAAACCCAGCGAATAGAGAAGTCTGTGTTCTGCTGTTGCTTGCGTCCCACGTACGCACTTCATTATAAAGGAATCGGTTATATTCACATTTCTAGCTTAGTTTAGCAGTCCTAAAATTTACTATTTGAATAGACTTCAAATCCGTTCACTTGGAGGACGATAGCAGTTTCGGGCAAATTTCGTTCAGTTAGCACAGTGTTTTATGAAAACAATTTCGAACCAAGCAGCTTTCTGTTGTTCAACGTTGATTCGACGTGACCAACTCGAACCATAACTGTCAACCCTCCCGTTTTCCCGGGATTCTGCCGTATTACTATTCTATCCCGCTATCATCCCGTTTAAATATTTAACGTTACCGTATGTCTCCCGTATTTTTAATCTTTCTATAAAAGAAAATCCCACTGGGAGAATTTTACTAATTTGTAGTTTCCTACATTCGCCTCTGGTAAAACTCACATAATTTGTATGGCCCAAACCTCATTATATGAATAATGACGTCAACAACATATTTCAAGGTTGAATATTGTTTAACTGATTAAATATCAGCGCTGCAAGTTTCAAAGTCAGGTGCTCTGCTTTGTTTTCTGCGGTTACCGAGGAAACGGCTATATTCATAGCGAAAAGCGCAACCTGCTGGCAGAGAAATAATTAGCATAGAAGTTGTAGCCTATATGTGAACCGGTGGATCCACAAGAAGATAATTAATTATAAATTATAAGCTATAAAGATCTAGCCTAAACTAAGTTATATTTATATGTTACTAAATTAATGTAATTGTTAATGTATTGTTAATAATTGTTTAAATAATAATAATAATAATAATAATAATAATAATAATAATAATAATTTATACTTTTGACTCCGCCCCCATACCCTCCCGTATTTTGAAATTCGAATGCTGACAGGTATGACTCGAACCCGTACGAAATCTACGTGGGAAAATAATTAGCGCGGAATTCCCGATCACATGGATGATGGATCATACTCATCTTATTTTTCCCATAAAAATAGGCGCGGCCATATGTAAATATAAAAGTTCTGGCTTCCAGTGTCATTCGCGTTAAGCTATTTTTTAGCTAGATTTGCTGCTTGATATTGCAAGCTGGTGTGTCTAACCATATTATTTGAATGTATTATTTTAATAATGTTGTTTGTAGTGCAAAGTAGTTGTGGTTTTACTGTTTACTTTGTTATTATTCGTCTCCTTATTTCCTTACAGTGGCTTATGAACCTGACGTCGCGCACATTCACGGAAAACGGCTTACCTCCGCGTTGAAAAATAAGGTGGACTGAAAAGACAGTATTTCACCTGTGAAAGTTCGCCGAACAACGGTAAATGCACCTTCACACCAAAACAGCTAAGTGTTTTCACGACACGTCATCAATCGGCCTTATTGTCGGCACTGAATGTAAACAGTGCCACTGAACCAGATGAAACTCGCATATTTTGCTGAATATTGCTGCTGAAAATGGTAATTTGGAGTACTATAGACCGCCAAAAGTTATAACAAATCAAAGAGAAGAGTGCAAAAAAACTGAGGAGCAAAAGGCATTTGTGGTTGGCCAAACTGAACCAGGATTTCATTTTTGTTCTCATAATTTTCAGTCAGGTAGATTAAATATTAGGCTAATATATTAATTAATACTGCTTGTACGTATCTTTACCACCTATTAACTGTAATTTATGTTATTGTGTCCTTTCCTGCTTACTAAGTAATTCTCCATATGATTTAGCAGCTTCCACACATTTTTCCGTGGTTTAGACAGCATAAATTAGCAGAACAACGTATTCAGTAGTACATTAACCGTACAATCCATGCTGCACATCTGAGTATCGCTAATATGGCCGCACATCTGGGTAACTAACTAAATCGTGATGCAGGTGCATTGGTAACCAGAACAAAAAGCTACTAGTTTAAATGTAATTATCTGTCTATCTATGTATCTGTCCATCTGCTTTGTTAATATATGTTAGTCTGACACATAATTCCCACAAAATGAGACAAAATACACATCTGTTGAGCAGAAAATAACCAGCCACTATTAATCAAATTTCATAGCCTTATACTGGTTTGCTGGGTGTGAAATGTTCCAGCCATTAGCACATTGCTGTTTGTTTGCATTACAGCCACTTCCCAGAACTGATATAATTTATTCCCTTGCAAGCTGGATCGGTTCCAGGAGCACTTTGAGTCTGAAACTTCAGATAAAATGAATGACATGTGCCTGAAAGCTTTGCTCTGTTACATTCACCGAATGTCGCAGCATGAAAAGTCTGTGCTTTTGTAGTGAAACATCAGACCACCAAATTTGTGACACGGAGCATTAGGAAAACAGGAACACAAGCCACATTTAACATCTGATGTGAAGAGAGCCTGAGCAATGGTGCGTCATTGCTAATTCATCACCAATTAGCTTTGAAAAGGCTCAATCCAAATATGATTTGAGGGAACTGCCTGCTGGTGGACATCTGCATGGTGGCATAAAGCACATTACTAATTCAACACATTACTAATTCAGAGGGAACCAGGGCTAAATGGACAAGGAAATGCAGCCAAACATATGTAGACCACATTGAAGTCCTTGGAAAAGATGAGGAATCATCAGCAGATGTGTAGACCGTCGAGGGAAAGTGAGTAAAAGGAAAATAGTGGGGTTAATTGCATCAAGATTTGTAGTATGTCATGGTAAACCGATTCAAGCTAGAAACTTGTATTGTTTATCATTCTAGTTTAGATAATACTTTGATGTTTCATAATGAAGTCCTCCTTAATTGGGCTACCCACCTGCTTGGGAGACATTTTTTTCAGATCTGTTAGCTTTAAATCAGTTAGTGGTGCATTAGCCAGCTTATAAAAGAGGAGCTACTGTATGTGTACGGACAGCACAGGCACAGGTTCGCTGCCAGTGCCTGGTGGTTAACGCCGTGTTTACTCTTCCAGACCAACAGGAATCCCAGATTTCCTTAGTGCTTCCTGCAGGGGAGCCACAAATGCCCGTGAGCAGTCTATACTGGCCACCAGGTCTCTGTCTCTTACAAAAAGAGCAGTGTACATGCATATTTGTGCTTGTGCTTTATGTCCAAAAATCCTCACAAAAACAGTCTTATATGGCTGATGCATGCATATGAAAAGCCTTCGTGCTGCCAGATTGCTGGATTAAAACCAACAATGTCTTTAAAGGCTGTCGAAAGCTATATACATTCCCATTTATAATGCCGGCTTTCTCATGGACAAAATATCTATTTAATTATTTTTTTTATTATTAATTTTGCACCACAACATGCACTTTATTAGTGACTAAAATGTGGCAGCAGATTAAAAATCTACAGTTGAGGTCAAAAGTTTACATACACCTTGCAGAATCTGCTAAATGTTAATTATTTTACCAAAAAAAAGAGGGATTGTGCAAAATGCATGTTATTTATAAGATATTTCACATAAAATATGTTTACATATAGTCCATAAGAGAAAATAATAGTTGAATTTATAAAAAACGACTTTACATACACTTGATTCTTAATACTGTTACCTGAATGATCCACAGTTATTTTTTTGTTTAGTGATAGTTGTTCATGAGTCCCTTGTTTGTCCTGAACAGTTCTTCAGAAAAGTCCTTCACGTCCCACAATTACTTCGGTTTTCTAGCATTTTTGTGTATTTGAACCCCTGACTGTATGATTTTGAAATCCATTTTGTTTTTCACACTGTGGACAACTGGGCGACTCTTACGCAACTATTACAGAAGGTTTAAACACTTACTGTTGCTCCAGAAAGAAAAATGATGCATTAAGAGCCAGGGGGTGTCAACTTTAGAACAGAATGAAGATTTACATTTTTCTTATTTTGCCTGAATATCATTTTTTTTTGCTTTAGTATTACCCTTCAGAAGCTACAGAAGATACTTAGATGTTTTCGAGAAGACAAAATAAATTAAATTTGCACTGATCTTCAAATTTGCCCCTGGCATAAACCCCCCAGCTCTTAATGCATTGTGTTTCCTTCTAGAGCATCAGTGAGTGTTTAAACCTTCTGTAATAGTTGCATATGAGTCCCTCAGTTGTCCTCAGTGTGAAAAAGATGGATCTCAAATTCATACAGTCGTTAAAAAGGGTTCAAATACACCAAAATGATGTGGATCATTCAGGTAACAATACAGTATTAAGACTCAAGCGTATGTAAACTGTTGGTGTACTTACAAAATCTGCCAGAAGGGGCAAACAGGATTGGAGTAAATTTCTGAAGAACTCTACCTTAGCAACACAATATGCAGAAAAACCTGACAATTATTGTAATTTCTTCTCTCTGCGGATGTGTTTGATATGGCATGTGTATTTTAGCCATGACCCTGCTGGCCTGTTCACAGCTGAGGCTGATTTGGGCTTTATCGGTTTGGGAATTCAGCTCAGGTTCATTCTTCCACAGGCACAAATAAAACGAATAACAGACGGACCAATGATGTCAGCCTTGATTATCTGCAGTTGTTCCTTTACACTAGTTTCTGTCCCACTGTTGTCATTTCCTACTCCTTATTTAATGTCATTCTGTCAAATAAAAAAAAAAAACACAGGATGTTACCCCAAGAGCTCAAGTATGAATTTAGATGTACTTATGATAGATTGGTATATTGGCCAGACAAGTTAATCAAAAACATTTCCTTGGTCTTGTATCAGTTCCTAAATCTACTGACAGCCTTGTCAACATGTTCTTAATGTTTTTAAATGTCATGGAAAACAAGTATTTTGCTTTCATTCAGCATTTTTTTAAATCTTATTTTCTATACAGATTTGGAACGTCAAAAATGATAGAAAATTAGGTCTATTTATTTATGTATTATTTATATTTATGTATTTATTCCTTGAATGTTTTTTTTCTTTCACTCTTTAAGAGGTTTAATAGGTCTAAAAGATTGACCTCTCTTCAACCCACACATTTCACCGCTCACCAACTAACCAAAATGACCAGTATTTCTAATTTGTAAAACTACCCTAAATTGAAGGCCTTCTTTTCTAAACCCACAGTAACTTCTGGCCACCCAGACTTTTGTAAGAACCTCTTGTTTTCAGACCAGATCCTGAGGTTTTCAGACAAAATCCCAGAGTGACCCATTGGAGCGGCTGGAACTCAACCTCTCGGGGTCAGTCTATTGTCTGCTGCACATTTGGTTCTTCATAAAACCTCCACCAGGAGATGTTATCACTCACTTGGGAAGGGTATGTCAGCTATTCCCATTCACAGAGCACAATAGCAGAAGATAACTCACCTGATCATGCAGACAATACAATGGTATGAATGCTATGGATGGCTGTAAAGCCAGATCTTTCATTGTTCAAAAGAAGAGTTAACCAAATGTTTGCTGCCGGCTCTCTACGCACGGCGCCACATCTGCTGAGCTCCGAGGTCCTCATGACCGTTTATTTTCTTTATGGATGCTTTCTAGTCCTGTGTTTAGCAAGCTTTTACAGCCTCCAAAGGGCAATCCGTGGTGCTTCAGACATGAATCTGACCACTCAAAAAAAGTGTGTGGAGCTCTTGAGAACTGGGAAGTGGGCTTTTTCAATCAACCAAAGCTTACTCATACCAAACAGCATTCTGAGTGTGTTTTTGTGCTGGTGAATATGCTAGTTTAGGCATGTCATGGATACATAAATACCAGTAGGTGGCAGCAAGTTCCTGTGAGTGATTCATTAGGTGCTTAAACTAGAGGACCCTAGAGAACCAATTTTTACGCTCAGGCCACTTTCCTGTTTGCATTCGTACCAGCAGCAAGAACCGACAGTAGCTGTGTCTTTATTACTTTTCAAATTGCACAAATTTAAATTGCAAATTGAAAAGTCACCTAATGTAAATACGTTAATTGCACAAAAAAAAACATATATTGCATAAATGTTTTTAAGCTTGCATGAGGTGGTTTTACAGGCAATTCAAAAAAGTAATATTTCGTAAAACGGCCATCTAAACAGCTTTTGCGAATTTACAGGTCATCTTGCGTACGTAGTAGTCACATGATCATTCTTTATCGTACTATTACCTCAAAAAACACCTCATATGTGGCTGCGTACACAAGCATTGACTACACAATGCTTAAATAAGTCTCCTACGATTCAAATTAATGGCTAGTGCGGTGGCTTTGACATACGTAAACCTACCAACATCCATTTCCATGACTTGTCGCGAGAGGAAAAAATGACGCGGCATTATGTTGGTTAATTGAAACGGAGTCATTTCACAACAGTTTTTTATCAACATTTATTAAACATCACAAATCAGCTAATCTGTAATATGAACACACCTAGTGATGTCTTTGTTTGTGGCATTTACAAACGTCAACAACCAGTAAATAGAGGACTCTATAAACAAAGCTGCTTTTGTTGTGTATCGTTGGTTTTGTGATAACAAAGATAGAATGTAAGTGCACAATTTACGGCATTAAAAGAGTTCTGGCTTTCAGTCCCATACGCGTCCAGCTATTTTTAGATATACAAACCTCGTTTTGCTGCCTGATATCGCAATTTAGTGTTTCCTTATAGCAGCTAATGAACCAGAAGTTTTACCCATAGGCTTACTTTCGTGTTATATAGAATAAGGTGGAGAGAAGTTATGTAGCTCCACCCCTTTATAGCATTGTGCTCATTGTCTTTCTTCCGTTTGTATTTCCACAATGTGAAGGTAAGGGTGTACAAATATATGAATGAATCACTCATTTAGAACTCTTCCTGGTCTACTGAAGTTTGTTATAGACACTTTCGTCAACTCTACAATAAGTAAATCCACTTCACCAGCTAATTACTCTTCGATACTGATGGGATAAGGGGGTCAAGCGTGTAGCACTGAACCCTTTAATTGTTAGAATGGTCACGGATCAGCGATCCATGTAAAACTGATTGTGCAGACCAAACCGTAAGTCGTAAAGACTTGAAACTTGGAGGGATGGTCAATGGACAATGTCACCAAGGCTCGCCCTAATCGGCCTGACGGAGGCACTACAGCGATCAAAAGTAGGCCTACAACATCGCTCATAATTCCTAAACTGTCAGTCACTGTCTCAAGTGTTTAATGTCGTTGTATTTTTGTACTTTCGGGTATTTTGGATTTTACTTTTGAACTTACTTTTGTGAACTAGTCCTAGGTTTTTCACCCGGAACCAAACCAGTGCAGAAAGATTCTCTGGAGAGTAAATATCAATAATTTAAAAAAAGGTAGAACTTTCTACTTTTGTGATGCCAAACCGTTAAAAACGGGCAGGGCCACATTTGGTAAAATGTAAAAACTCCTGAACAGAATGAGATATCTTTGTCAAACTCAGAACACTTATGTAAGAGTTCAATCTGAAGTCGCAGGACAATTGTGGAGTCAACATGAAAATCGCTGTGCATGGTCTTGGTCCAAAAGGAAATTTGCATATCTTAAAACAAAAAAAAACATGCCCGCCATTAGCCAACGAAGACGGAGACCGATCGGAATGAAACTCAGTGTGCCTATTTGACTGACGGCCCCAAAGGTCTGTGAGAAATTTGAAAGAAATCAGCCACTTGCGGACCACATTGCATTTTTCAAAGTGATTGTACATCCGATATTCGCACCATATGACAGAACTCATTCTCAACCATTCTAGACAACTTTGCCTCTAGACTGCTGTCAGTCAAATCATTTGTTAAATGATAGAGAAGATGTAAAAAACTCAAAACTTCATGAAACCTATAGTTTGTGAAGTATATAAGTCGTGAATATGCGACAGGTGGTTCTAAACAAGCATGCAAAGCTTTAAGGAGATCGACCACAGCTGGTGCTATAACAGTCATAAGCAATAGAAAACATAATGTTTCTATGGTAAAATTACCTGGATTTGCCAGTAATGCTTTTTAAATCATTGATATAGTTGGTTACAAGCTTGCTAAATAATGTGTGCTTAAATGCTTTAAAGCGCTTAAACCCCAGTAATTGCTATATATATATATATATATTGTTATTTGTTTTTTATATCTAAAATTATAGACGCAATTAACTGCATTCCAATAGGCTTCATCACGTAGTGAACGCTTTTGGACTTTCAAGATGTGTTATTTTTGCAAAGTGAGTGACATACTTGATAACGCCAGCATGCATTTCATTAAAACAACAATTATGATATTACCGTAGACAATAAATATAGCTAAGGGGGGTGATAGCTATGTGGTTGAGCAATAATAATAAGCTTTCTTTAAGGTAAAAGTTTGAGCCCACACTTTTAAGCCCAACAAGGAGTAGGCAGATTTATCACAGTTTATTACTTTTATGCTCTGCCTTTATCTGTTCAATGTTAACCTGTTCTTAATTTAGGGGAGGGGTTGGATCTGAGCCCTAGATTGAGTGTTGGGGCAGTAGCCGCGTTGTGCTCCAGGTCTCTGGAGGGGGAAGGTCCTCAGGAAGGCCCCAAGCTGTGAGTAAACAGCTGTATGTAGGATCGCCTGGCGGTCTGGAGCCAGCCACAGACCCTTACTGGCACTCACTGACCCGTTTGTGTCAGTCACCCTCGTCCTATTAATAAACAAGACCTGCTGCATACACACACTTCTGAATGGAAAAACGTTAGGCATGACAACAATGGACCAACAATGGTCTGGTTGACCACAGTACTAGTGAATGGTATATACAGTATGTGCATCAACATGGCCTGATCAATGGATGAATGTACAAAGTGATGTGTCACTGTGATGAGCAGTGACACATGTGAGTGAGTAACGCTCCAGCGCCTCTTCAAGAACTGCAGGATGTGGGTCTGTGGGGCGGAGATGATCAACCTTTTGATAAGAGGACAGAAACGTGACAGGAAATGGGATTTGTTCAGGTTCAGCGCTCCACTTAAAGCTTACTTGAAGAGAGCACTCACTAGTGTCCCATTAATTGACCATAATTACCAAGAAGACAGAGTGACTAATGTGAGATATGAAATGGGTTCATGTTGGGGTGACATGCTTGTTCTGATTTGAAATGGCTCGAAACAGCCTACATCCTACAGCCACATGATCCATCCTTTATAAGGGGGGCAAGTAGTCAAACCTTTCAACATTTGCTGATTTTACATCATATGTAATAATCATTTTGTCATCGTCTGGGAAACGTATTCCATACAGAAGGGGGCTCAGTTTTCAGTCATGGAGTTTTCAGCTTCAGATCTTGTTTGATCCAGTGTGATTCATAAGGAAAATAAATATAGTTTTTAAAAGTGATGACAGTTTTTTTTTTTTTAATGTTCACTCTTAATCTTCTTGACAAAGGGAAGGATGAGCAAAAGCACCATATGGGAAGCAGACTATTATTAATATTTAATTCCCATGACCTTAATAAATGCATTGATAATGTATTATTAGTTATTTTAACTAAATTATTTAAAAGAATTTAAAAACAAGAAATCTGATTATGTTAAAAAGCTCTTAGTATTTAAATCGTTCATTGATGTACTGTTCATATTCAATATTATTTTCAAAATATGTACTATTCAAGGTTTATACATACATTATACATTTGCTAATTTGCAGGCATTAAACAATATACAGTTGTATAATACATAAATCAAGTAAAAAGAAAAGGAAGGGGAAACGGAAATTAACTGAAAATAAATGAATAAATAAAAGTGATAATTAAATAATGAAATACAATTATTGTAGTGCAACACCGCCATCTATTGGCATTACTTAGTTATACTCACTATATTCATTTATTTTCTTAAATTAATTCACTTATAATGTCGCTAGGTGTCACTATAACATCACATTTAATTTATTTGAAGTGAACCGGTCTAGCACTCTTCGGCTCGCTGTTTTTAGTAAAAATCCCTCTCTCTTTATTTATGATTACACATATACACATTTGTTATAATAACCATAATAATATAGTCTACTTTAAACACTTGCACATTCAGAGAAATCTACTAAAATGATATCTGTCCATTGCTGCTTTGTTTAACAGGGAGATTTCTTTCTGGAGGCAGAGAGCTAAATTACTTTTCAGAGGGATGCCAACTTTGTAAAGGAAGTTGGCAGAGATAGGCTGGCACTACCTACGTGATTGAATGCTCAGCATATCAATGACCTTGTTCAAAGCAGAGCTGGAATTCAGCACACAAAGACACCATTATTGCAATCGAGAACAATGTCATTTACCCACATTTTGGATAACACAACTTATTTAGCTCCTGTTTGGATGTGGATTTTACGAGGAATACATTAACTACAAGCAAATGCTGTTTTTTAGCCTCTCTGTATATTTTTTTTTTATCAAATATAAACAACAACAACTCAAGCCAAAAAATATGCTTCAATATAACTCATAAAAAGAAAAAAGAACTTACAGCAGTAATTTTACTTTACATTTCCATAAGATTTTAAAATGTATTACATTTTAAAAATACCAACTCTTCTACACATTGTTAGATGGCATGCAGCACAGTGGTCCTTTGTTAACATTCTGTTTTGATCAGTTGTGCTTTTCTTTTAATAGTATCACTTAGCTATAACATCTTCAAGTGTTTGTAGAGGTATGAGAAAAAGATGAGGCCCCAGCGAGGATCGAACTCGCGACCCCTGGTTTACAAGACCAGTGCTCTAACCACTGAGCTATGGAGCCAAGTTGCTAGTTGCTAACTAGCTAATGGCTAATAAACGTAAACATAGGTATTGTTACTAAGAAAAACTAGTACGAAATGCTATATTATACCAGTACGATCAAATATAATACTGTTACAAGATATGCTCTTCGCATTTCATTATATCTGTATATTTTAATGTCGTATTTAGCTACAAATTTAGCAAACTTTGGCTAACGCTACTCATCGACTCAACAAAATGAATTTGCTGCAGAAATGTCTTAACAACTACAAAAAATGTTATTGTTCAGAGAAATATTACAAAATGATCTGCTGCATTACAAAAGTACAACAAACCAACTAGAATGGCCAGTTGTTGTGTGCCCTATTCATAACGCAGCACTAGCTTAAGTTTTTAAAGTAATTGTACAAGACGGTATGGTATTTTGACAGATCATTTACATAACATATGAATAGGAGCCTACCATATTTATATACTATGGTATTTATATTGTACTCCAAAGTACTTAAAAATATACCGTCAAACCAAAAATAATTCAGACACCAAATAAAATGTTTGATATTTTTTAACTAGTGGGTGCAGGACACTAGTGCGTTTATGTAAGTCAGTGAGGATAGCAAAATGAAGTAAACTGTGACATGATACCTAAAAAGTCTTCATACAGTGGACATTTGATAAAAAATTGGGACCAAAAATTATTATTATTTTTTTACACTTTGACCTGACCCTGTTTTGCTTAAGTGTTCTTTTTTTAATTGCTAATGTACGTTAACCTTTTTACATCACAGACTGAACAAAGTTTAGCATTGTGTGGTGACTGGTAAACAAAGTATTGATAGCTGTGTAAATACTATTACTAACAGTTAGAACTAGAACTAGTCTGAATAACTTTTGGTTGATTGTAGTCTAATCCATTACATACCTTTCTATAAAAGTTATCTGACATTATCAAGATGAATATGTTCTGACACAGTTTCTGAACTTCTAAGGTTAGAACTGAACTCTGCAGGAAAGTGGATCTTGTGAGCCAGATTTGAGGATCCCTGGTCTATATGAAACAACCGGTTCTGAAAAGGTCTATTTTGGTTTGAGCCATTCCTGTTCAACTGAGTGGCTAAAGAATGGCCAGTCAATGTATTCTCCTAGTTGTATTACAGGGCTGCCTACACAAAACCTGCATGGGCCCAAAAGATACAAAAGTTGCTCTGGGCCATCATGGGATTAATGTGGACAGTCCGCCTGTTTAGGTTTGGTGTGGGCTGGCCCTAGCCCATTGTGACTGCAAAAAGCCAGCATGGGCCCTGCAAGGACATGTTTGCAGGGTTATTACCATTTTTTAAACTACTGCAAATAAACCGTGATAATGTGAGAAATGTTGGAGGTGTCCAAATACATTTTGGTTTGACTGTACAAAGCAACCTATCCAAAACATATTTAAGGGATAGTTCATCCAAACATGAAAATTTTGTTATTATTTACTCACCCTCAAGTTGTTCCAAGAAAATATTTTGAAGAATGTGGGTAGCCAAACAGTTGATGGTAGCCATTGTCTCATTTTCATTTTTGGGTGTACTATCCCTTTTGTTGTAAGTGCTAAAAGCTGTTTTTCTCATGTTTTGTGTTAGTGTAAAATAATCACAAAAACTTCACCATTCCAAATTTATTTGTGAAAATGATGGTAAATTAAATGGTACAAAAGTTATGCAATGATGCCATTTATTGGATAACAAAACTTCAATGATTGAGACAAAATAAAACATCCACATAGGTCTATGAATTTGAGCATCAAACCATGAACATGAATGCTTTGTTATGACAAAAATTAAACTCAAGATCACATTTTATTATAGTCCATGTCTTCTGTATTGCAGTTGATAAAGATGAGGTAGACCTATGTGCTACAACTAATAACAAAAAGGATGTTTCAGAGCCTTCCAGATCAATCCAGGCCTGAAACTAAATCTCCACATATCACTCCTGCATCTTCGTAGTGAGCGCAGTTGTGTGTACCAATCCCAGCGTGCTGACAGTCCAGGAGAGTTTCCTCTGTCCCCTCACACTGCACATCATCCAGAATGATCTTCAGACTCGTCCCCTCTCCAAACTCAGCATGCTTTGCAGCCTTAAGTGCATATTGGAACCCGAGTTGCCGGCAAACCACTATGGCATTCTTGGTGTTCCAGAGATCGTCACAAACGGTCCCCCATTCCCCATTAGCGTATACTTCCACTCTTCCCCGATCCCTCCGACCCTCTTCATCCCCGACCAGTCTTACTGCACCATTCTTGTGCTTGCCCTTCCTGCGTCTACCCTTCCTCTGCCTGGATGTCCTGAGGGGCTTGGGTGTAGTTGGGGTGAATGGTGTGGGGGTGACCTGCTCATCCTGTTTTCTGAAGATGTCCAGCAACTCTTGAAGCCAGGTTTTTGAGCCAGTGTCAGGAGGTTCCTCTGGATTTGAGAGTCTGGGATGCTTTGTTGGAACATGGACTCCTATCAGTGCTGTGAAAAGAGGGATTTGCTCAAAAATCAATTACTCAGTCATGTTGTTATAGAGTGTCACCTGGAAAAGAGTTGGCACTTTTGAACTTCGGGTTCAAGGTAATGCTAACTGCCAGCTTGGCCTACAAGAATACATTATCCCTGTGGCATTCTATTGCATATTTGGCAAAAAATGAAATATTCTGAGTACATAGGCACACTCTTTTGACGTTTTATATTGCTGCCTTATGTTAAACTCTTTTAAGTTATTTTTTTCCCCCACATCAATCTACACTCCATACACCATAATGACAAAACAAACTCAGAACTGTCACAACTTTATAAATTTATAAAAAAAAAACACTTAAATAAGTACATTGCATAAGTATTCATACCCTTAACTCAGTTATTGGTTGAAGCACCAAACAAGATTTGCACATCAACATTTGGCAATTATCTGCCATTCTTCGCCTCACCTCTTCACCTCTCAAGCTCTGTCAGCTTGGATGGCATGTGGCAGACATTTTCAGGTTTCTCCAGAAATGTCTGACTGGGCCACTGAAGGACATTCACAGAGTTGTCTATAAGCCACTCTTGCTGTGTGCTTAGGTTTTTTTGCCCTGTTGGAGGGTAAACCTTCAGCCCAGTCTGAGGTTCTGAATGCTCTAGTCTGGGTTTTCATTAAGGCTATCTCAATATTTTGGTGCACTGAGCTTTTCTTCTACTCTGACAAGTCCTCCAGTCCCTGCCACTGAAAAACAGTCCCACAGCATGAGACTGCTACCAGCACACTTTACTTTTGGGATGGTACTCTGCAGGTGATGAGCAGTGCATGGTTTCCTTCAAATATGATGCTTGGAATTGAGGTTCATCAGACCAGAGAATCTTGTTTCTCACAGTCTGAGGGTGCTTTTTTTTGTGATATCAATATGAATGCTCCTGGGCTAAATTTCAGCTGTCCCAGACATGAATACATATGCAGTGGAATAATAATTATATAAATAATAAATAATATTTTTTTATACATTTGCAAAGATGTTAAAAAACTGTTTTTTTGCTTTGCCATTATGGTTTATGGAGTGTAGAAGTCATTTAAAGCAGTTTAACATAAGGCAGCAATGTAGCAAAATGTGAAAAAGTAAAGGGGTATGAATACTTTCGCAAGGCACTGTAGCTTGATGGCAAAAACACTGTTTTTAATATACAGATTTATTAGATGTCTTAAAAGCGCAGCCAACTTACTTTCCTTTGGCTCGAATGGTATAAGATTGCTCCTAACACGAACTGAAATTGGCTCATAATGGCATTTTCCTGGGGGTGCACGTCTGTAATAAAGCAGAGAATTTTAAATAAATATTCTGGGTTCAGTCGACAGCATTTGTGGTCTTAATAATGTTGATTACCACAGAATTTATTTTTAAGCTTGTTTCTCCTTTTTTTTAAACAGAAGTAGCAATCCAGATTACATTGAGACTAATGTCAGTAAATGGGGGGCAGTTTTTTGGAGGCTTTATAAACAACTGTGAAGCTTAGAATTTTTATAAAAGCACTTAATTTAAATGATTTGAGCTGTAAATCTGTTCTTGACATTTTTACGGTTGTTTTAGGGTTTTAGGTACGTTGTGGAGATAACTTTGTGGAGATAGCTTTACACAGAAAAGGTTAGCAAGTAAATGTACAGATTTAAATCATGTTACTCTGCGTATTGTTTATGTCTTGTGGGTAAACTTTTAAAACATTTATGGATTGGATTCTTTCACATCTGTAAATGTTTCAAGTTACCAAGATGCTTTTTTTTTAAAGAAAGAGAGGGACAAGTTAAAATACATGCAGCACTTAGCCAGTCTTGATTTAATCTGCGTCAGAGAGAGAGAGATAGATTACAGCAGCATGTATTGCTGCCAACACAGCTTTTTCATCTTTTGAGAGTAAAGTCTGTTAAGAGGCAACACAAGCTGATCTTTGCACACCATGAAACTACCACATGAATGATAAAAAATGAATACCTTGAGGGATCGACAATCTTGTACACAACACCTGTTGGAGATGTTGCACTTGGTATTTCGGTGGACATAAAATAGAGTTCACCTGGTCAAAAAATAAATAAATAAATTACTTTAAAACTCTAAACAGGTTTTTGTTCACTAGGAGGCACTAGTAACTCATTTTTGTAGAATATAAAGCATTAAAAAGGAAAATACAACCTTTCTGGGTACATACCTGCTTCATCCTCTGCAAATGAAATTATGTATGGATAGTAATTGTTGATGAGCCCTGGAAATGAACAAGTCAGACCCACACCCATGCAGATCTCGTTGTATTCCCAATTGCCTGTGTTTTTGTTTTCCTTTAAACTCATCAGGCGTCTGTTGAAATTAATACGTTTTGAAAAAATGTAATTAGTTAGGACGTCAAGTAGCATCACAACAACATATACACTTATGTTCTAATGAGCTCTAACGTTTTACAATTTTTTTTATTATTTGATCAAAATTTCAGTAAAAACAGTAATATTGTGAAATATTACTACAATATAAAAAAACTCTTTTAAACATATGTGACCCAGGACCACAAAACCAGTCTTAAGTAGCACAAGTATATTTGTAGCAAAAGCCAACAATACATTACATAGTTCAAAACTATTGATTTTTCTTTTATGCCAAAAATCATTAGGATATTAAGGAAAGATGCTCCATGCTCCATGAACATATTTTGAAAATTTCCTACCTAAAAACAAATTTTTTGATAAGCAATATGCATGGCTAAGAACTTAATTTGAACAACTTTAACCCTTTAACTGTCATCGTCCCGTCACCGGGACGCCTACGTTTACTTCACCACATTTCAAATAAATCCTAATCTAATCATGACAAACTATATATCGTTGGAAAGGGCTAAGACTCCTAAATTGATATTTTACCACTGTTTTGTGTTACAAATTATGTAGAAAAAGTAATAGATTAATTTATGACAAGAGTGCACCTCAAAAAATTTACTTCATAACAGGAGTTCAGACCTTTTTCACAAAAAGACTTTCTTTGTTGCCTTTTTTTCTATCACGCTTTAGAAATCATAAGAAATTATATATCACTTAAAGACTTAAAATTTCAAAATTCATCCTTTGGAAACCATTTTAAAATCAGACATTGCATTATCATGGAAATTGTACATGAAAATCATATTACAAAATGTTTTTGTTCATGAATTATAACAAATTACATTTGGATAGTGCATTTTCATGTCTTTGTTCACAATAGGGAGTGACAGTTAAAGGGTTAAAGGCGACTTTATTAATAGTTCGATTTTTTTTTTCATCCTAACAAACCACACATCAAAGGAAATTCAGCTTTGAGATGATATATAAATCTCAATTAAAAAAAAAAAATTCCAGGGTCAAATATTGTAAAATGTAGTTTATTCATGTGATTACAAAGCTGAAATTTCAGTAGCCATTACTCGAATCTTCATCATCACATTATCCTTTGAAAATCAATCTAATATGCTGATTTGATCATAATGATCTTAAACTTTCCAAATAGAGTGTACATACATATATTTTAGTACTTACCCACTCATGAAGTCTCCAAATATGTACATGCCATTTAAATTTGGATTTTCACAGCCTCTGTAAACATATCCACCTGTGACAGATTTACCCATTTTGTGTGGATATGCATAAATCGGAAGAACATCATCTAGAAGTAAAAAAGTACATAGTTTAAAAGACTTCATGGGTTGAAAAAGATACTGACTCATCCATCCATTCCAAACAGTATGAGTCTGAAGGACAGACTTTGGAAGTAACTGTATTCCCACCTAAAGAGCTGTTGGCGCAGAGTTTTTTGTCGTAACAAGAGAAGCCCTCTTTTGCTCTCCAGCCATAATTCTGGCCCTTCTCCACAATGTCAACTTCCTCATACTTATTCTGACCCACATCCCCACAGAAGATTCGTCCTTTTCCTTCCTTGGTGTTCGGGTCTCCTCTGTCTACTGAGCACCTCCACATGTTCCTCACCCCATAGGCAAACACCTCCGGACGAGCGTTGGGCTCATGCACAAACGGATTGTCCGGTGGGATTCTATAAAGAGGCCCCCTTTCGTTGTCATCTACATCAATGCGCAGAACCTTTCCCAAAAGGGCAGATCTAGCAATAACATCCAGATTAGAGATGGAAAATATAAGCATACCTGGTCTTCTTGTACCAAACTGAATTTAGACTAATCATCCTAACTTACTTGTTCTGTGCATTTCCGAATTTCCCAAATGGATCTCCTGCCATTCCACCATCCCCAGTGAAGATATATAAGTAGCCATCATCGGCAAAAAGAAGCTGTCCACCATTGTGATTAGAAGCAGGTTCATCAATCTCCAAAATGATTCTAAGAGGACATGAAGACAGAGGGAGAATTGGATGCTCTGAACTCAATATGAAAGAAGAAAAACTGCTCACCTCTCTGAACCGTGGTCAACGACGTTCATATCTGCTGAAGAGATACGGAACTCACTGATACGGATTCTCTCATCAATGCCCACTTCAACAGAGTAGTATACATACAGCTTCCCATTGTATTTAAAGTCAGGGTGAAATGTAAGTCCCAAAAACCCTCTTTCATCACCTTCCCATGGAGATGTCAACACAGCCTTTGTGATGTTTAGAAATGGTTTTTCAAGTTTTGATCGGTCTGGAAGGTATACCCAGACCAGGCCAACTTGTTCGGCAACGAAAAACCTATGTGTGCCATCATTGGCGTGAACCATGGCAAGAGGATTCTGGAGTCCATTGGCAACCTCCTCCAAACACAGCTGCAAGCAGCCGTCAGAGTCCTCTGTGGTGCGGCCCAGATTTTTGGTCAACTTTTCATTGCTCAGCAGATGAGGATAGCAGTAATCTGGGTCATCCAGCTCGAGGTACTGACAAAGTCTGCTTTGGTCATGCTGGAGTTCTGCAAGACGTGGATCGTCAGACATCAAGGTAAGAAACGATCTGCACTTGGAATGGAATTGAGAGCAGTAGTCTGGGCAGAGTCCAGGTATGGTCCTTACGGGTGTGCTGGGGTCTTCGGCATCGAAAAGGTGAGCAGCGTATGGAGAGCATTCCTGAAGAAGAGAAACAGGAAAAGTGGAGAATGAGTAACTTAATAACTGAATCGCAATGGCCTCAAGGAATGGATTTGACTAGTCATGTCTGCTTTCCCACATTCAACACTCTGAGAAACCACAACCACTTAACCGCCTCAAAAGTCCCTATGTGAACCCAACAATTTTGACTGGTTACTAGGGTGTAATAACCAGTTTGTAGCCTATGTGAAAAAGTGTGCTATGGTGTTACATAAAAAATACTTTTATTGATCATGGATGCATTAAATTACTGACTAAAAGCGATTCCTCATGATTGCTAGTGACGTCATTTGGCCTCTTACCAAACAACAGTGTTTCAACTCAATGGCAACGCTGGCAGACAGACTGTTGGACATCATGGCTTACAATTTATGGCTGCATACTGCGGTACGTGTTGAGAGGAGAACATATAATGGTTCGAGTACATTTACAAGCAACAAGCAGAACAAAAGAGTTCAAATTTGTTGCCAAAAAGCTTCAAATTTGTGCATTCGACCAACTTACCTGACAGATCAGATCTTGAACAAAAGCTGCACAGTTGGAAAATCCATAATAATCGAAGTTATCCATTATCCGATAGTATTTTGCCATCAGTTCTTGGTCTCTGGCGTAGTCACAGCAGCCGAAGTATTTATACATCTGACAGAACTGAAGTTCTTGTTGAGGCTGAAAGGGCGGTTTAAAATCCAAACACTGCGGATGCAGGAACGCAGGTGCGATCCAAAACGCCAACAAATTAAACAAAATAAACGGCGGTTGCCATATACGGCCGAAAACATCGCAAAAGTACCACATAGCGCTCAAACCCTGGCGCCCAACTTCAGATACATGGAAGTAAAAGTTATGCAATGGCGAGGATACTCTGTGTGTGTCCTCACTGACTTATGTAGTCGTGCACTTTGCCCTGATTTTAATCATCAACCATTTCCAAACAAATTCGCGTCTTGTTTACTGTGTAGCGACTAAATACGAATCGCAGATTGGCTGGACCACTATCATACTAAACCATCTCCTCCATGTTTGAGTTACGAGACGTGTCTGACATCCTGAGCAGATGTGAGACACACACAGGTCCAAACCGCAATTCTCTGACTGTAACTCATGTCTGTAGCAAACGTGTGTTATGCAAAAGTTTACCATAGAAACTATAAAAACTGCTTATTTCCACAGGTTTAGGATTCAGTTTAACCCCTAAAGCCCCCCATTTAAATATTCTGCAGTTAAGTATAGCTAATATTAGCTCATGGCTTTTACTAATTTAAAGAGAACGTCTTAACGTTTCAAATGTGGTCTTGCTGGAGTGAAATAGAAATCAACTCTGAAAAGTGTCTGCATAAAATTTGAATTACATAGAGTTTTCATGTCAGGTCAGATTAACACACTGACATATTTTGTAGAGAAAATAATGGATTAATTTAACAATTGTTGTTGTTGCTTATGCAGAAACCAAACAGACAATCAGTCTCAACAGAAAATGGGGATTAAAGTGTGAGGTCTAGCTTTGAATGCGCAGAAACTAAACAATACTCTTTGTTCCATCTGTTCTTGCTGTTATGCAATCATAGTTTACCAGTAATATTTCAAACACTTGGATACCCTTACTTTGTACTCATGCTTTGTTGAAATAAGCTGTACTGTTTGGTTAGTCTCCTATTGTTGTACTGTATGTGTAAAAATAAAACCGTAATTTCAAAACAAACATGTTCATCACCCTGCAATTGTTAATTGCACAGTGTAGTGAAATAGCTCTATGACTAGTTTTGACCTTTTCGGAAAGGTGATTATTATCCAGGATAGTAACACTTTTGATCTTTTTTGAGTCAGTGTTATCCCAAGTATGCATACAATATATAAAGCAAATCCATGTAGACAACTGGTGTGCGTAAATACGCAAATCAGTTGTGAAAGTTAATATATAGGCCTACAGTGTCTGAATTATATTATATTTGTTTTGGGTCTTTCAGCAGTTCTTAAACGATTCCAGCTGATTAATGAATGTCTAAGTCATGTTGACATTCAGCAATTACAGATGTGAGCAACGTTGAGTCATTTTAGCCACAAGATGGCGATGTGCTCACACCACAACCGTGGAAGAATCCAAGTTCATTACCCACGTAGATTAACTGCTTTTTAAAGGCTTGAGTGATCATTTGATATTTAAATTTCCTTACGTATTCATTCACATAATGTATTAACATACGAATAGGTCGTTTAGTCTTTAATATCCATTGGAATGTTCCTGCTATAATGCTTCATTGTTTAAAAAATAGGTCAACAAAATTTAACAGAAAGTTATTATTAACGAAATTTAGCCTCATTTGAATGCTCACAGAAAGCTTGGTGGCTATTTTTGGCACTACATTCACATGAAAATTATGAACTACTTTTGGGAGCAGAATTTTAACGATTCTCTATTGGCTGAAACATTCCTACCACTCTTTTGCTTGTTTTCAATCCTATCATTTGTCATAGACTGTAGCATAGACTGTAAGTGGTGCAATCAAGCACTTGGTAGTGCTATAAATACCGCTACATTATTGGTTTTATACTTAGTGTGTCGCTGACACTGACAATGAATAGTTGTGCAATTCCTTTATTAAGCCATTTGTAAACTTACCTGGATGAGATAAAGTTTTTCAATTAGGTTTCAATCAATCAATCAATCAATCAATCTATCTATCTATCTATCTATCTATCTATCTATCTATCTATCTATCTATCTATCGAAACACCCAAGCATTACGTTCCCTTAATGTCAAAATACTATTTTAGTGCAGTCTGACGTTGTGTTCCCTTTCTATTCACTATATTGAATACATACAGCAGGACAAAAACGTGACATTTGAATGCAAAAGGTGAAGTCCTTAAGACGCGGGTCCCTAGGCGCCCTCTACAGGAACAGCTAGTAACGTTAGCAGGTAATTTAACGAAAGCGTCGCGTAAAGCACTGACGTCACAGAACGCTGAGCTGAAGCGCAACTACGGGCGCCTTTTCTCACCATTCATCTGCCTCAGCGGTTGGATGCGCGGTTGGAGTCACATCACTGGGCACAGTGTCAGAAAGAGGAGATTCCAGCTGAAATAAAAATGAAATAACGACAGAAAGGGAATTTATATCAAACGCGGCGTAGTGTTTGCTTATCTGGGTCAGTTACGTGAGTTTTCGTTGCGGAGTTCTGCTTTCATCCCACGAATAACTGGATTAATTTTAATTATGAGTTTAATATTGCTCGCTAGGTTTTCGCAAAGGAATGATTAGAAAATCGTGACCAGATCTCTCGCGTCAGACCACTTTTAACGACAGGAATATGGCAAAAAATATTATAGACGTTCCAAGGGATGATTTAAGTAAGATATCGGATGAAGAACTGCTTAAATGTAGCAAAGAGGAGCTGCTTAGGAGACTCCGAAAAGTGGATAGTGAAAAGATTAACTTAATGGTGGAGCATGGGAACATGATGAAGGACGTCAACCGGAGATTACAAGTGCATCTCCACGAAATACGGAGTTTGAAGGAGGTCAACCAGAAACTGCAAGAAGACAACCAGGAGCTTAGAGAACTGTGTTGTTTCTTGGATGATGACCGGCAGAAAGGGAAGAAGCTGTCCAGGGAATGGCAGAGATTTGGCAGGTACACTGCCAGTGTTATGTGGAAGGAGGTTGGTATATTCCAGCAAAAACTGAAAGACCTAGAGACCAACCAGGAGAGTGTGATGAGAGAGAATGTGGAGCTCAAGGAGATCATTCTCATGTTAGATGATGAGAGGAATGGAGCTGGATCCAGGAGCTCCATAGACAGCCAATCCAGCCTGACCAATCTAAACGGAGGTTCTGCTACCGTAAGGGATGTTGGAGACGGGAGCAGTACCTCCAGCACGGGCAGTGCTGGAAGCCCTGATCACCACCACAGCCATATTCACAAACCTTCAGAAGGAAAGATGGTGTCTATCAGGAGGTCTATGGATGATCTGTCAGCCAACCATCTTCTCAGAAGCATACCGAATGGGCTCAATGGTGAGTTGGGCTCTTGGATTAACAGTTTGGTGAAAAGTATCTAATATTTCTCCAGAATATTGGCATTTTAGCAGCTCTTGTGTATGAAGAAAGTGCAGAGCAATAGAAATATGGGTTGTGTACTGATATCGTATAAATAGTCATTTCTCCCCCCGAAAGTAATACAAAAGAAATAAGAACAAACAAAAAGTACTCTGCAAATCAAGAATTTGAAATAATGTTAGTAATTCATAGTATTTGATGACTAATTTAAAGCATTTACACATCAAAATCTACTTTTCTTAATGTATCCTTTTTCAGTGATCACATTTGAGAGATGGCCATCAGAACATGCCTAAAATACCTTTCTGGTGCGCTTTTAACATTAACACTAACACTATTTAACACTATTTCATGCTGGTGAGTATCATGCAGTGATTACGACTTTCAGGGGTTTCCAGGGAAACACTGATTATGCAGGCAATTGTGGCTTCGGGTTTAAGTAGTAGTATATGTGACAGCATTAACACATGGTCAGCAACTTATATTGAACAGGCTGAAGCTACAGATGCTATTGCACTAATTGCCTCAGCCCGAGACGTCTGGTCTAATGAGGATTTAATACTCTCTTGGCCTTGTGACGTTGGTGCACGCTGTCAGTTCTGTCTATAAGACGTCAGATACTTCAGTCAGACAACAGAAATTTCATTCTAACTCATTTGAAACTCATTTGTGGTTGAAATAATCAAAAGTAGGAGTCGGTAGGAGTCTTCAGTGTAACATGATCCTTCTTAAAATCATTTTAATATGCTGATTTCATGTTCAAGAAATATTATTACCAATGCTGAAAACAGTGCTGCTTAGGGTTTTTGTGGAAACTGTGGTACGTTTTTCAGGATTCTTTAATAAATAGAAAATTCAAAAGAACAGCATTTATTTGAAATGGAAATCTTGAAGCAGAAACCTCTTTTGTACAGTTTTGATGCATCTTTGCATCTTTAACCCCAAACGCTAGTGTGTAAATCAAATAATATGTCATTTTTGTGGATAAATTCATGCATTGCTGTCATTCTTTTAGTCCGAAGATATTACAGAGCTTTCTTTCCTATTTTTATTGCCACTAACCTGTGACCTTATAGAGGGTGTGTATCTGTCATAAGTGCCTGAAGGTGCTATTATGTCATGTACTTTATGTGTTTACTTTTGATTTGCATGGATACCAGATGATCTGACATCACAGCGCCACATTTGGCTTTACGGTTATATAGCTGCCTGTACTGGTTACATTGTTTTTAGTTTCATTCTTAGATTCACATGTCCCTGTGCAACCTGTTTTATTTCTTTTATTTCACAGCTACGTGTATATCAGTTTCCCCGTTGTAGACAGAGGAAATAGAAGCTTTGCTATTGTTATTTGTGTTGAAATTTTCATTATATTACATTTTCATAAGTTACATCTTAAATGACTTATGTGGAATACTATACTACTGTGCAATTTAATACGAAGTTTGAAAAACTCTCTGATAGGTGCAAGCTATGTGTTATGTACATAACTTGCCTGTATATTTTTGTCAAATATGTGCACTTTAGTGAAATGCATCTGCTAAGAACATGAAAATATTGTAATAAAAGTGCACATTAGACACATTCACTCAGCAGGCCAGGCCTATTCCATCAGCAAGATTCACTTAAGACTAACAGTAGGGTTCTTAACTTGTTCTCACCACATGACAGGAGATTGATGACAAGCTTACCTTTAGCACAGCACGTATCTGTAGCAGAAAAATGTCTCTTATTTACTACTGATAGTGTCAGTTGGGAGCGCCTGCCATTGATAAGAATGTTTGTTTTTTATTTTTTGCTTACTGGTGTTTTAGACAATTTTTTTTTAATGTGAGTAGATATTCAAAATGTTTTTTCAAATATGTAAATGTGATATTTGTATTATTCAAAAACAGAGTTACAGAACGTTGGCTTCCTTGCTTCTATTTATATCAGATTTTCATATACTGCTAGACAGAAATCTTTGCTTGCACTTGTCTTCAGATGCCTGTCATCTGACCAACGCCTGCCAAGCTGCTTTCATCTGATTGTTCAGTGATCCTTAGTTTGTCTGGTGAGACAACTCCACCCCCAGCCTTTTCCCATCATGACACGCCATGGCATCCTTGCTGTCAGTCACGTGTATGGCGCACAAGTCATTAAAAGAAAATCCAAAAGGCTAATCTGTCTGGCTTTAGTACATTTATGGAAGTCTGTTTCCACCTTAGAAAGGCAGCAATTGCATGTGAAAGTCAGTCTTCTGTTAGAATGAATTCATTTTCTTTCTTTTTAAAACATTTTCTGCCTCTGTTATGTCTCATATTCGTACAAGTGACCTACCATATAATTTGAATTTTCATTATTCTGATTGATTTATGTTACAATTGCACATATATTCCATAGCTGAGTTTGAAAAGAAAATGTTGGAATCTTGTGTTCTTTTGTAATATTGTCAATGGGAAACTGCAGTGCATTCTCAGAACTATAGTAGCGTTGTATTTAAGCTTGTGTTCAGTCAGTGAGGGAGATTAGGCTGCCCAGCGTTCTCTTTCCCAGGCCTCACCCCCTGATGAGTTAATCTGAGCCACAGGTTGTGTCTCTCCTTGTTTACAAAACTCAAAACAACCAACTTGGACTGCCAACCAACCAGGAGAACATTCCTGCTCCCCATACCACATAGACAGAAACCGAAGAGTTCCTATTCCTTCGTACGTGACTTTAAAATGGAAAAGCTGAGTGGAAAATAGTATGAAATCTGTAGTTTTTGTCTTTTTTCTAGTCCAATATCTGAAATAATTCACCAAAAAAATGAAAACTATAATAATTTACTTACCCTCATGTCATTCCAAACTTGTATGACTTACTTTTTAGTATTGTTAGTAACTAAACAGTTTTGGTTACTATTGAAGACATCTATCTTTATGTTCCATAGACGAATAAAAAAAACACTGGAACTTTCTAGTGTAATCCATCTTATTATTTTACTTTTATTTAGTTCAGAATCATTTTATGGTTGCGCCATCCCAAGACCTGGCTTTGAGGTCATGTATCTGTCTCTTTGAGGGGTAAAAGTGGTTGTGTCCTGCTTTGAAAAGCCTCTGGCCCCCCAGCAAGCCACCAATGGACTGAAGGTTTAGTGGCTGGGGTCGAGATTCTGTTTCAGAGTTCAGATAACACTCCTCCCTGACTCTTCCCACGGCTGGAGTGAAAAGGCCTTCAGTTGCCCCCATTCAAGACCCTCCATCAGGTCTTTAGAGCCGTTCTGCGGCACTCAGAGGTACAGATGTCTGGCTTGTCATAAAACAGTTTCCAATTTACGAGTGAAGCTTTCAGTGTGGAGGTCACCCATTAGAAAAAAGCCCCTGGTTTTCTTGTGTTGGATTGAACTTGAATTGAATTTAGCATTCATTGACAAAACAAATAAATTTAGTTGGCTGGATAGCTCACCAGTGATGGGAACTCATGAATTCCCTCCAGTAATCTGTGAGATAATTGAATTGTTCTCCTGGGAATGCCAAATACTGGATTACACGGCTGCGCCTTTTAATTCGCCATGTCAGTTCTTGTTTAGTCATGCTTTTAGGTGGTAACCAAACAGTATAGATCAAAGCCATACTAGTTAAATGTGTTTTTTGTGTTAGGCCCAGTGGCAAGTCGAGTGACTCTGCAAGTGTGCATCCTGCTTGAGGATGTCTTGAGCTGTTGGTTCAAGGCATTGTTCTTTTAAAAACAAACAGAGATGGAGAGCACCTCCCCAACTGCTCAGACTTGTTGGAGGGGGTCTTTAATTCTGCTGAATCTGAAGTTTACTGTGTTATTGCTTGTTCCCTGCTGTTTGCCTTTGCCTCATAAAGAAAATAATAATCTTATGAAGCATGCGAGTCCCTCTGAGGCGGTTTTGCCAGAACAAGCTTTAAATGGGCTTGTAATTGGGCTGTCCCAATTCAGTCTGCTGACATTTACAAAATGGTCTCCTGGGACCAGCAACTCTGAAGTGCTAGTGATGATTATGGCTGAGAGAAAGATGGTGTTTAGTGCTGTGTTTTATAGTTTTTAGTAAGCGTTTGGTATACAGATGTGATTGCATCCATCTTCTTGATGGGGTTTCTTATAGCTCTGACTATTTGTGTTATGATAATGATTAGAAAGCTTTGACCGTGTCTAAGTGTGAATTAGGAGGATGCTGGAAATGTCAAAAGAGCCTTGTTTTCTCTCATAGAATCTCATTGATGATTTTACGTGTGGAGAATCCTCTCAATGAACTTCTTAATCAGATTCACAAGTTAATGAACGTAATCACACCTAACTTCCTGTGGCACTTTAGTCTTTAGCACATTGCCAGTGGTTAAAGCTAACCTGGTCAGTCCTGAAAAAAAGCTGTCTGCTCGGAATGAGACCAAAAGGGTTAGAGATTTCGTTTTGAACAATCTTTATGCTAAAATAAATCTGAATGTCATAACAGTGGAAGTTAAACCCATAGGGTTTGATTATTTGTCCAGTTGTCAATGTATAAATTGTGAAAAGAAAAGGGCCTAAGACAGAACCTTGCGGTACACCATGCAGAACTGATGGATTTTTTAAGTACTAAAGTTTAAGTAATAAATAAAATTAATCAATTGAATATAAATAACAAATATAAAAAAAAGAATAAAAATGACATATAAATAACAAATGTAAAAAAATGAATAAAAATGACAAACTCACACAACAAAATTACTAAAATAATAATATTGTTAATAGTATATGTGACCCTTGTTTACAAAACCAGTTTTAAGTAGCATGGGAATATTTGTAGTGATAGCCAAAAATACAGTGCATGGGTCAAAATGATAGATTTTTCTTTCATTCCAGAAATCATTAGGATATTAAGTTAAGATCATGTTCCATGAAGATATTTGTAAATTTCATACAAATATGAAATGAACAAATTTTCACACAATTACTTGCAGAATATTATGTTATGACTTCAAAACAATTTTAACATCCTGTGCAATTTGAAAACTGATACTTCTGAATGTTGTCATTTTAATGCCAATTTCGTAGATTTTTTTTGCACCCTCAGATTCCAGATTTTCAAATTAGTTGTATTTTGGCCAAATATTGTCCTATGTATTTTTAGAAAATTGAGTCTTATGACTGGTTTCGTGGTCCAGGGTCACATTGCACTGAATAACCATTTACATTTTATTCTGTTTCTCATGCAAAGCTATCATATGGCTTCGTAAGAATTGAAGTATAGCTTATGAGTCACGTGGACTACTTTCATGGTGTTTTTTTTTAAATATAATTTTTGTAGCCTAGTGTATTTACTTTCATTGTATGTAAGAAAATATCCGAGAGACACCCTATACAATGTCCCATTTTTTGTTCTATGGAAAAATACACTGGTTTAAAACATGTATATCTGTGTGAACTAAATCTTTAATGTTGATTTTTGCTATTGCGCCCATTCTATATAGATGCTTGGTAGTATAACAATGAAGCATCCCAAATGAGTTTTCTTTTCTAAGATATTGCCAACAAAGTTGGCTGTCCAGAGTTTCTACATTCCATGACAACAATAGTGGAAGTTTCACATTGTTACTGAGTGAATACTGCTGAAGGGGTGGGGGATCAGCGTTTAACTGTTGAATTCTGTTGTACTCTGGATGCATGGAAAGCAGAAATTCCATCAGCTGTGGTCGGTGAACTGGTTAACCCTGTCAGAGAGTTGAACAGATGTAAGGTAATGAAGTCACCGCTGAATAAATAAATTTACACATGCCTACACGAGCCTGAAATTTCTGCCCACTGAAGCCGAAGAACATCCAGATTTAATGAATTAACCAGTCATATGAAAAAAAAAAGGTTTTGTTTTGTATAACACTCTACCTCAGTTTCTTCTCTTTAGCTTTCCCTCACTTTCCTGTTCCATCCACTCTTTTACCCTGTGGAAAATATGAAGGCAGTACATGGAAAAGGGGTCATGGGGCGGGTGGCAGCACTGGGTAGGTGGTGAGTTCCATAGCAACAGTAATTATCAGCTGGTTGATTGATCCTGTGGAACTGGATGGGGGCAGCACTGTTTGTATTCAGAGATAGTGGGTCAGGAGACTGGAAGGCACCTGGGATGAGGAAGTATGTTTGGGTTTCTGGACCACATGAAGGGAATGCAATCAGCGTGTGATGTTTGTGGAGGATTTAGGGGGCTGTTTTCTGATATATATTGGATTTAGAAAGATAGTTGATGAAAATATGGCAATCATGTACTTGCCCTCAATCCAGGATGCTCTTTGCAATACGGCAAAACTGGATTTTTAGCTGTTCATTCATGTTCTTGTGCATAAACGTCTGCTAGATGAGAAATTTATGTTCTACAATACAAAACGTAATGTGCGATTCGATGAATGTAGGATCATTGGAAATCCGTGCTTCTATATACATTCCTGCCAAACTGAAAAACATACCTATATGTACAAATCACTGCAGTTTCCAGTTGAAATTAACACTTGAGGCAGTAAAACTCTGACAGTTTTATTCCTTTTCATACAAAGTATGATTTACAGGTACAGAGTTTTGATTAAATTAGCCAAATTTTTACACAATTACTTGAGGAATATTATGTTATGACTTCAAAACAATTTTAACATCCTGCGTGATTTGAAAACTGATACTTCTGAATGTTGTCGTCACATATAGAGCTTTATATGCATGAGTTTTATGTTTTAAATACATTGCAAGGGTCAAAATGATAGATTTTTCTTTCATGTCAAAAATCATTAGGATATTAAGATCATGTTCCATGAAGATATTTTGTAAATTTCCTACCATAAATATATCAAAACCTATTTTTGATTAGTAATATGCTTTGCTAAGAACTTAATTTGGACAATTTTAATAGCAATTTTCTCAATATTTCATTTTTTTTTTTGCACCCTCAGATTTCAGATTTTCAAATTAGTTAAATCTCGGCCAAATATTGTCCTATGTATTTCAGAAAATCGACTCTTATGACTGGTTTTGTGGTCCAGGGTCACATAGCACTGAATAACCATGTACATTTTATTCTGTCATATAGAATATAGCTTTGTAAGAATTAAAATATAGCTTATGAGCTGTATTTTATATATCATCTGAGCGATAATGAGCTCCGGTACCAACCCCGTGAAATTACGGTTCGACAAAACAGCTCAAATCCGCATACGGAAGTTAAAATAGCATGGCTGCATCAATTTTTGTATCACATTTGCATTTGTTAACACTATCGGGTAGGTATGGGTTTGGTGTAGGGAATATTTCCAATATATCCAACCGGATATTTGAATTCTGAACAGCCGCAATATGTGCCTGTACAAATGTAATAGAAAACGTGCCACAGTAACGTATTGAATGTTTGCTTTAGCACCTCTCTTTGGTCATTTCACTTTAAACCTGTTAACATTAATAAATGCTGTATAAGTATTGTTCATTCTTAGTTTGTGTTAAAGTAAAATGAAACCTTATTGTAAAGTGTTTCCTTATTTACTTTTTTATCACTTTGACTCATTTGCAGGATTTGAAAAAAATCCCTGCTCTTTGGCATCTATAAGTACTATTTCTAGTGCTTGTCTTTTTCTGTAATAGCTTAGAATGCATATGTGAATTGATGTTCCTTTAATGGGACCACTTTTCCATGCCAGCTCTAAAATGGGTCAGTGTTTTCCAGAGAGCAGCCTGGGTCCTAAAGTACTCGTTGATGTCAAAAGGAAGGTCAGATTTCAGCTCTATTGCACAGATCTTGTTGACTCAGGTTCGTTGTCTTGGCATGCTACCTCTGGAGGAAACTAGCCGAGCATGAATGATTCCGGTTGGATTAGTCTTTCATTGCTGAAGTATTTTTATTTAAAATAAAAGTCTCCCAATAATTTGATATTCCAATGACTTATGTGGAGTTTTCCTTTCCTTTCCTTAAATTGTCTCATTGTAGAATACAGGGCTGCAGATGTGTTAGTTGTGCTTCAATCATTTTTGCCTTTCGATAACTTTGTTTGCACAGAAAACCAGATGTTTAACTTTATAGCTGGTTTAAACACGTATTTTCTTTCCTATTTGTTCTAATATCAATATCCAGTTGATATCCAGACGATTTTGCAGACCACATCACCACTCTGGAGGTGTTTGGAAGGATCTTTCTCACTATTGTAATATTCTGTGTTGTCCCTCCACTCTAGACAGGGGGAGTGGGGCTGGTGGACCCCTGCCACTGTCTAGAGGGGGTGTGAGGTTGTGCGCCCTTGGTTCGCTTGAGCCATCTGTCCGACGGTATTGTTTAGCGCACAAAGGCGAAAGAGTCCTTCAAAGACTACAAGTGAATAGAGCCATAACGTCATTCTGCTCAGGCATGAGAGCGTCTTCTAGTTCTGGAGCATCTCTGTTTCCTGGTCTTTACTTCCTGCCTCTTTTCTACTTTATTTTTTTTATTCCATTGACATGCTTGTGGTCAACTTTCTGAACTGATTCTCAACCCTCTCTGATAGAATTCTTTAGAGACACTGTGTAATATTTCCTTCCGCTCTTCTGTAAAGACAATCCTGTGAGAACACGAAGTCTGGTGACATCATTGTTATCACTGTATTTGCACTTAGAAGATATTTCAATGGTTTGTTCATGAATTGTTAAATCGGTTTAATGCGACATTGTTGTGCAACAAGTGAAGCGAATCTGTACTCAATACTTGATTTCCTGGATTCATGAGTCATGCACTTGTCATTAACACTGCTTTTGTGGTATTACTTACACTTCATAGTGTAAACATTATTCCAGAAACTACATTTTAACCTTTTTTTTTTGGAAGTGCTGCTTGACTCTGCATAACTTGCCACAGTAATAGTTTAAAGAAGTCAAGAAGAAGCATCTTTGGGTTGAGGGTTGGAAAGCACCGTTAAATATAAACTGTAGCTTGAAAAAGTCTACTATATGCACTTTTTGAAAGACAGTTTTTTTTGGTGCCCTCAAACTGTCAGGTCTATCTTGTGAAATATCTTTGTAGTTTGCCAGGTGAAGTGTATTTGGAAATCACTGTCATCAGCACACCTGTCCTTGAGGAATCTTTAACAAATGTTGATTTCCATGACTGAACATGGTCCATCAGAGCTAAAATAGCGTGGGTTTTTAAAGATTCCTTTATTGGTGAAGAAACTAATTTCTCACATGCCAGTTTGAATTACAGACCATCACCCTCAGGGGGAAACTTCACACTTTATGAGAGAGGAAATAGCACATGTATTCAATGCCTACATGACATACTTGTCCTTGTTATACTAGTTTTTGTTGTATTGGAAGTAGTATACATGCTTGACTGGGTTTAAATTTTTTTTTTTTTCATGGCTTGTACTTCTTAACTGAACTGTAAAGGCCCATGTTTAGAGATGACTAAAATAAATAGTTAATGAAAAAATTTACATTTGCTCAATATTTTCTCACCCACGTGAATGGGTGAAGTCAGAAGTACAGTTCAAACAGCTGATCAAAAGATCACAATAATCCACAAGTTGAATAATGTACTATGAAGCAATAAACAAACTGTTGCATCTGGCCAAAATACTTCCAGAATCCGTAATATTGCTTCCTCCAATGAAAAAGTCCATCCCTCCTAACAACATAAGTGACCCAGGACCACAAAACTGGTCATAAGGGTCAATACATCTATCTTTATACATCCGAAAGCTGAATAAATAAGCTTTTCGTTGATGTATGGTTTGTTAGGATAGGATATATTGGCCGAGATACAACTATTGGAATATCTGGAATCTGAGGGTGCAAAAAAATAAAAATACTGAGAAAATCACCTTTGTCAAGTTGTCCAAATGAAGTTCTTAGCAATGCATATTAGTAATCAAAAATTAAGTTTTGATATATCTACAGTAGGACATTTTTAAAATATCATATATCACAAAATATCACAATAATTTTGACCCATACAATGTATTTTTGGCTGTTGCTACAAGTATACCCATGTTTTGTGGTCCAGGGTCACATATTTGCTTAGAACTGGTTTGGACTGTTTTTGCTTGTAAATAGTGCTTGATCTGTTCATATTTTTCACCTAATTCAGATAAAACAAATTTTCACTTAAAATAGCAATATTATGGATAGAGGACTTGCTTTTTAGCTGGAACGGTTTGAAGTTAAATGCTAACTGATGGACTGGAGTCGTGTGGGTTACTTTTATTATTGTGATGTTTTTATCAGCTGTTGACGGCACCCATTCACTGCAAAGGATCCATTGGTGATCAAGTGATCTCATGATAATATATCCAAATCTCTTCTGATGAAGAAACAAACTCTTTTAAACCTTTAAACATCTTCTCTCAAATGATTCCTTTACCTATTTAGTTTTTTTTAAAACACACACCCTATTTCCAGTACATGAAATGCTTAATGGCATACACGTAGGCCAATAAAATCCATATCATGCGATCTGTAGTGGCGTTTTGAGATTCCTCCTTTATTATGGGTGTGATCTGTTTGCCCACTATTCATGTGATTACTCAGGATAAGATGTGCAATCAAAGAGTGAGTCATGTGCACAGCATATAGATCATGCACAAAAAAGTTTGCCAGTAAAAGGATATTTGAATAAGAAAATACTGAAATAATGCTGTTTCCTTTTCTGGTACGAGTTGCACTGCAGACTGTGCATGCTGAATTCATGTGTGTGCGCTGAGAGAAGCAGAGAGAGAGTGAAAGGAGAAAAGAGAAAGCTCATTTGGCAGAGGCTGGAGGTGTAATACTAAAGCACTGGCAGGCCCTTTAGTCAAACACTGGGGCTTGTTGCTAGGATACATTCTTATCAATACCTTGGTATGCCGTCTATCTTCCCCACACGTTTCTCGGAGCTGCGCTCCGCCACCCGCTTATTCACTGCTCTATTTTTGAATCAAGCCAAGTCTGCAGCAAGCTGGGAGACCCCAAAACCCCTGTGTTGACTTTTAATGTTGATGATACGCCATGTGCATTTTGAAGAAATGTCCTTGGATCAGTTTAAGTATTTTCATTCTGGAATGTGTCGTTATTCCAATTTTTTCTGTTATTTGTTGCAACTGGTTTTTAGTCTAACAGTGTGTTTACAAGATGTTTTTCTCTCAATTTTTTTTCCCTGTGCACTGTAGAGCAGACACAGAACAGAGATTCAATAAATCACTGGACTTTGCTCATGTCTGCATATTTTCAGAGGGCGTATGTTCAGTCATTTCAGTCTGTATTAAGATTGTTCTTTTGTCAGACGGATGTAGTGGATAATAACAGGTTATTCGTCATTAAGTCATTGAAAGTGCACTTTCAAAACAGTTGCATAGATGCTTAACTGCACAGATTCCATATTGCATAGCTACATATGCAAACAAATGGACCTCTTTATCTACCTTTGTGTACCTTTTCCTTTGTGTGATGATGGACAAGACAAATGAGAACAGTGCAATGTTACTGTAAGCAGAAAGTCAATGACGTACTACCTTACAAACTCCTTAAGGAATGCAGTATACTGTATGTGCAGAGTGTGCAAATTCTGCATGCACGGAATACCTGCATGACAAACTGCACATGCCAAAATGTGAATCCCATAATGCATAATCCCACAATGCACTGTGTGAAGTTGACCTTGAGTTTTCAGAGTGATAGATGAACAAGAAGTCTGTCTTTCATTGACTGAAGAGTCAAAAGTACTTTTGTGCAAATTTGATTATTTTATGCATTTTTTAATATTATATAATAATATTATTATATAAAATAATATTATGTCATTGGAAATGTTTTTTTTTTTTAGCATTTTGAAGAACTGTTAAGAACAAATTGTGAAAAAATGTCTGTTAAAGGATTAGTTCACTTCCAGAATAAACATTTCCTGATAATGTACTCACCCCCATGTCATCCAAGATGTTCATGTCTTTCTTTCTTCAGTCAAAAAGAAATTAAAGGGTACATAACATACACAGTTTCACCTAATCTCATGTTAATCTTGAGTACCTATAGAGTAGTACTGCATCCTTAATATCTCCAAAAATCTTTAGTTTTATCACATTTATAATAGAAAAATACAGCTTTCCGATTCTCTCCGGAGGCGTGCCGTGGGCGGAGCTATAGAGTCAAGCTGATTTCCAACAAAAGACAGAAATCTGATGCAGTTGTACTTGCATGACTGGGATCTTTTATCACTGGGACCGCTCTATATTTTAATAGCAAACAATGTGCAAATCCAGCATCAACCTGGGCCTTGTTTATAAAACATTCTTCACTGAAATGACAGGAACACACAGCTACACTCCGTTGCTGCCCTGGAAAACAAACTGCATACACTGTTCGCATAACGTTGGGTTCTTTGGGAAGCTGAACATGGTAAACTTTCCCTCACATCCAAAAACACACTTATTTGGAGACATTCTCGAATAAATCCTATGAAGCGTTGCCGACAATTTCCAGATGAAGTGCATTGATGGGCGTGTTCTTGCTCTCCTCTGGTCGACTTGTGCTTGCTTTCCTTGGAGAAATGCTCATATAAGGAGTTCCATCAGCTAGGGCTGGGAATCGATTCCAAAAAGAATCGATTCCTCGATTCCAAGGTGTTGGGAATCGAGAGTCGATTCCAGAGATTGGAATCGATCCCACCAAAGGGAGTCGACTCCTCATTCAGAGGCGTTTTCAGTTCAACAAAGTGCCTCTCAAACGAAAGGCTGCATCATATGTAGGCTGCATATCTCAGCTGCTATGTCACCAAATGTTTCTGAATTAAAAGAGTCGGTACTGAGCTCGGGGGCGATTTTTAAACGCGAAAAACTATACCGAATGCGATTTCACCTGAGGGGTTCCCTTCCGATCTGATTTGTGCCACCTCAGATTCAGTTTGACCCACTCCAACCCCCCAAAACTCGTTTATTTTAACCATTCAATTCGGACAATCACCACTGGTGTATTTAAACTTTCACTGCTAGATTTAAACGTGCTTTTGCGCTTTGTCTGGCGCTGAGCCAGATAGACGTGTTCAGCGCAGCCTATATTCAGAGTTTTTAACCATATAAAAATTATGTTTTAGTTATTTAAATTAATTACTAACAAAAAAAGCATTTGTTAAATACACAATGTTTGTGAGTTTGTTAAAGAAAGCATGCGGCAATAATCATTTACATTAAAATCTGATGACGTATTTTATTCATATAGAATACCCACCATTTGTAATGTTTTGTTAATATTGTGAGTGTACACAAATAAAAGTAGACCCTTTACATTTCCGAATGATGTATTACTCTTACTTTTGTGAGCAAAAATGACAGAAAATTTTAAATTGTTTCCACTGAAAAAAATGCAAATGATCGCACTGGCGCTTCCATGCAAAGCAGCTTCAGCTTCCCCTTTCCGCAAAAACGATTGGATATGCACCTAATAGCACACATTTATCTAGGTTTAACGTTTAAACTAACATTGTTTCATAG
The DNA here is from genome assembly GCA_033026305.1 of Cirrhinus molitorella. Lineage (NCBI taxonomy): Eukaryota > Metazoa > Chordata > Actinopteri > Cypriniformes > Cyprinidae > Cirrhinus > Cirrhinus molitorella. Next base: position 26,109,568 of record CM065135.1, on the reverse strand, counting down.
CTACTTGAAGTGTTTTATATTTATAGATTTAATTTTAGATAAGTCCTGATGATTTGAGAAGGTAAATTGATCAAACAGACTCCGCTGGCCATTGTTCGATCCTTTAAAAAACGAAAACTTACATTTAACGAACAAAAAATGCTCCAAACGTCTTTCTAAATTAACTTAATAAAACAACAAAACGAAATATAATCACTTTGCCATTACATACAAAATGTAACTATTTTATTAGCTGAAACAGTAGCTATAAGCTGTTTTGGGAGAAGGGGGGAAAGACGGTGACGGACGGACTCAGCCGAGAATTCTGAAAAGCTGATTCTGATTAGGCTACGCAACTGACTGGGTGGGCCTGCGACAGACTAGATCATGACGTGATGAGGGTCTTGATCCTATTTACATCTTAAATAAAATGCTATTTTTTACCCTTTCAGCCTATGATAATTCTGAAAGAAAACACTGAGAGCACAGATCAGTGTCCGAGAGGCGTCTGACTGACAGTTAAACCACAAGCTCTTATAGACTCTCAGTATTGTTGTTAATGTTCAGGTTATATTGTTTCAGAGTACAGTTTGTTAATTTTGTGCAAAGCATACCTTTGAAGTAAACAGAATTCAGCAGAACTGTGCACGTGCCTTAATCATACGATAAATGCATGTCCACTGCTTTGCTGTGAGCAACGACTAATTTCATGAGCAATGTAGACAAACTTACAATTTATAATACAAAAACATATCATAATTTTTAAACAATAAAGCTTCATATTATGAAAAGGCTACATTCTAAGACCTTTAAATACTGCAGTCATGGCAAAATTAGGTTTCTCCAATCTAAAAAAAAAACAAGAATCGAAAACAACAGTGAGGAATCGATTCTTGGAATCGGAATCGGAATCGATTCCAAAATTTTCGGAATCGAACAGCCCTACCATCAGCGTCTACGTCATTAGATTTACAATCTAAAAAAAAAATAGCTGAGACTTTTATCAACCCAGAAGTAAAATTTTCGGCACAGAAATTCTCCGTCATTCGTCCAAATTATTTTTTTCAACTTTGGCATGTTTAGCATGAGAATCCAACTCTTTGACACTGTAAACAACTCTGAATACACAAAACAACATTGTACCCCACCTTTAAGGTTTTTGAGAAAAACAGGATTTTTCTCCATATAGTGGACTTAAATAGGGATCTAACGGGTTGAAGGCTCAAACTGCAGTTTCAGTGCAGCTTCAAAGGGCTCTACACGATCCCAGGAATAATGGTTTCATCTAGCAAAACGAACTGTTATTTTCTAAAAAATAAATAAAAATGTAAATACTTTTTAACCACAAATGCATAGTGTTATCATGGTGGAAAAGTCAAGCACGGTTACTTCTTCATCTGTGTACTTCGGTTCAAAAAACGTATGAGTATAGAACTCCCATCTTACTTTCTCCTCCAACTTCAAAATCATCCGACATCATTGTTTTACCTTTTTTGTAAAGGGCATACATGCACGAGGTCGAGCTAGTGCGAGATGAGCATTTGTGGTTAAAAAGTATATACATTTTGCTAGATGAGACCATTATTCCTCAGCTGGGATCATGTAGATCCATTTGAAGCTGCACTGAAATGCAATTTGGAATTTCAACCCGTTAGATCCCATTAAAGTCCACTATAGGGAGAAAAATCCTGGAATGTTTTCCTCAAAAACCTTAATTTCTTTTTGACTGAATGGCTGAAGAAAGAAAGACATGAACATCTTGGATGACATGGGGGTGAATACATTATCAGGAAATTTTTATAACCAGTTATTCATCTGTCTCTTGTAACTGCTCTTACATACTGCTATTTAAAATACTGTTTCACATTCTATTTTTGAAACGACTAGGCAGTAAGCAATGCATTAGGTTTGCAATCTGAGCATGGCAGTTGTGATCTTCTCCATTCACAGTCATGGTAAGTGAGGTGTCAGCAGATCCTCTGATAGCTCCTCCCCAGAGTGCTGTCTGGAGACATGCTCTGGTTTTCCTTCACCGCCATTAAGTGCTTTACTCCCCGGTGTCGTTTTAAACCCTGTAGATAAGCGATAAAATAACCATATGACCAGATAAGCCCGTAATATGGCATTGCCGTGGGCACATTCATTGCTGTGTATTTTCCAAAGTCACTCGCAAAACTCATGGTGACAATTACCTCGCAGTAAACGCACACTGTGCAATCATTCTTCACTGAGAGAACACACAGCGTGAGTTCAGTAAAGCAAACAGATGACCCCTGGGCAATTTACACCTCTTTAAAAAGACAAACATCGAGTTCAAAATGGAGAGAGGGCAATAGAGCAGACTGGGGGAAATGCAGTGGGAGAGCGAGCATATGCCCCTCTGCTAATCTACAGATTTCTGCTGTAAGATGATTACAGCTTTCAGAGCCTGCTTGAAAAAACACAGTCGGCAAAATGGCTATAGTCCATCCAGAATGACTTAGTAACTGCATTTAAAGTGAATTCTGCACCCCAGCAGAGTGAAACTCATTAATTAGACACTCAGCAGTGGGTTGTTCCACAGTACAGGGCCAAACAGCAAAGAAATCTTTAAAAAGCTGAATCTTTTTGCCTTAATTGTGTTGCTTGCTGTTGTTTAGTTGCTTTCTTAATGGACTGTGCAGTTTGATTTGCATTTTCTAACAGTGGGATGTATAAAATAATACAATATGAATGCAATTATGAACATTTTGTCGTTGTTTACTCACCCATATGCTGTTGTTTTTTTCTTGGGAACAGAAGAAGTATGCAGTCATTTCCTAAATAACAGCATTTTGTGGTGACTAAAACAGCTATAAAGATATCTGGAGAGAATAGTGACAAATGTGAAGTCTATTTCACACAAACTATCATAAAGCTTATGTAGACTTCTATAGACACATGGATTAATTTTATAGGAATTTCGTGATCCTTTTTAGAGCTTGATCAGCTTGATCAACTATGAAAAACAGCCTCACAAGATTAATTAAAATGTAATTTTTCACATTCAAAAGAAAAATAAAATGTATACAATTATGAAATAACATGAGAATACATAAATAATAACAGGATGAACTCTTCCTTTAAAGAGATAGTTCAGCCAAAAATGAAATTTCAGTCATTAATTAATCGCACTCATGTTGTTCCAAACCCGTAAGACCTTCATTCATCTTCATAGCACAGATTAAGATATTTTTGAGGATATCTGAGAACTTTCCGATCCTGCATAGACTGCAATGCAACTGACACATTCAAGGCCCAGAAAGGTAGTAAGAACATTGAAAAAATAGTCCATGTGACATCAGTCGTTCAACCTTAATTTTATAAAGCTACGAGAATATTTTTTGTGTGCAAGAATTAAAAAATAATGACAAAAATCTCTTCTCTTCCCTACCAGTCTTCAATGCGTGTTCACAAGAAATTGTTGAATGAAGTTCTTATTTTTGTTTGTTTGTTCGTACAGTTGAGGTCAAAAGTTTACACCCCCCCCCCCCCCTCTGCCAAAATAAGAGGGATCATACAAATTTATTTAGTACCGACCTGAACAAGATATTTCACTTAAAATATGTTTGCATATAGTCAACAAGAGAAAATAATAGTTTATTAATTTATAAAAATGAGTTGTGAGTCACTTGTTTGTCCTGAAAAGTTAAACTGCCCGCTGTTCTTCAGAAAAATCTAATTCTTTGGTTTTCTAGCATTTTTGTGTATTTGAACACTTTCCAAAAATGACTATGATTTTGAGATCCATTTTTTCCACACTGAGGGTCTCATATGCAACTATTACAGAAGGTTCAAATGCTCCAGAAGGAAAAAAAAACAAAAAACATGCATTAAGGGTCAGGGGGTGAAAACATATGAACAAAGGGGAGATGTGTACATTTTATTTATTTTGCCAAATATCATATTTGTTCATTTAGTACTGCCCTTCAGAAGCTACTGAAGATAGTTGAATGTTTCCCAGAAGACAAAATAAGTTAAATTTACCCCAATCTTCAAATTCAAAAAGTTTGCTCTTAATACACAAAAACGCTTAAAAGAATTATGAAAATGATTTGTGGGACCTGAAAGATTTTTCTGAAGAACAGCAGGGAGTTGTTCACAAAAAATACACAAAAGCGTTCAAAAAAAATTCTGTTAAAAAAAAATACACAAAAACGCTTAAAGAATTATGAAAATGATTTGTGGGACCTGAAAGATTTTTCTGAAGAACAGCAGGCAGTTTAACTGTTCAGGACAAACAAAGGACTAGTGAACAACTATAACTAAACAAAAGAAACAGTTGTGAGTCATTCAGGTAACAACACAGTATTAACAATCAAGGGGATGTAAACTTTTGAACAGGGTCATTTTTATAAATTCAGCTATTATTTTCTCTTGTGGACTGTATCTTAACATGTTTTATGTGAAATATCTTATTCAGGTCAGTACTAAATAAACAATAACGTGTTTTACATGATCCCTTTTATTTTGGTCAAATAAATTACTTTCGACCTCAACTGTAGCTTCCTAAAATTACGGATGAACCACTGATGCCGCATGGACTATTTTAATGACTATTTTAGCTTGTGTTGCTGTCTATACAGGGCAGGGTTGCCAGGTTTTCATAGCAAAACCTGCGTAATTGCTACTCAAAACTAGCCCAATCGTGTTTTTAATTGGGGTAACCCTGGTAAAATTTGCATTCAAATGAGAAACCACGGACTTGACAACACTGATGAAGGGTAAAAAAGCTCTCGGATTTTTGGGTGAACTATCTCCTTAAGGTACTAAAATGCACCTTCTAGGGGTAAATATGGCTTTTGTACAAAGAGTGAATGTAGGCTACTTGTACTTGTTTATTAAGAATGCGTGGGCCGTCGTGTTGCAGTGCTGCATTGTGGGTCTCAACTGAGCATCGAGGGATGTGTCTTGCTCATGAGGGTCGTGGAGTGGTTGCCAAGGCAGCGTGCATGATGTTTGTGTAAGTGGCGGGGGGCACGGCTGACTCATGTCCTTGCTGCCTTATTACACCCCTGCTCTCAGCGCCGCAGACAGAGATTGATAGTGACAGTGGCGTTACTGCACGATGCTGCGTGCACAAGGGCACATGCACGCTCTTCCTCTCTTTCCCTCCCTGCTCTTCCTCAGTCTGTCTCCTTCTCTCGCTCTTTTTTTCTTTTCCTCCCCGTCTTTTCTCCGCCTCTGGCTGTTTAGGTTGCGGACCCCGTTGAGGATACAGGAAAAGCATTTGTTGACATTCAAATACACCCGTGGGCTGCGTCATGTAAGCACACACTCCGTCACTGACACATGCTGCGATCTGCAGCACATGAAGCCTTCTGGTGTTTCCTTCAGCATGATATGTCATTGTCAGAATGGTATTTTTATATTGGTGGCTTGACATAGAGCTATTGTTTTAAAGACGGTTCATGTGAATGAGAACAGTATGAATGAATCACAGTGGTGTGATGAATAAGACAGTTTTGTCGTTTACCTTTCCCGTCTGTTATTTCCTCCTTCCTGGAATTCTTCCTGGAGTCTTGATAGTGATATGCAACCTGAAATCTTCAGTGACATCTCAGATTTACTAATCAGAATCTACTGTCTGGGAATTTTACAAGGAAGAACACTTTGGTGCTGTTCAAAAACCTAGTAAACTGGCTAGATAGGCCATAGCGAGTAAAGGTTTGTTCACACCAAGAACGATAACTATTTTAGAGTCCACACCAGCGGACGATATTGTCTGTTTATTCTAAGTGTAGTTGTGGTGTGGACTATTCTTTAATAGATTTTTAGAACTATATCTTTCTAGGTATCTTTTTTGGTGGGAGGGACTTGAGGCAGTTCACTAAGCAAATTGAAGTGTTACAAGATAAATATTGTAATGTATATAAAATTGTGAATGTAGATAAATAATAGTGATCCTCACATGAAGCAGACAGATGATCCAGTGGAGGTTAATGTATATATATATATATATATATATATATATATGTGTAATTCTGTTTTTATATAATTTAAAATGTAAATATTTCTGTAATGCAAAGCTGATACACACACACACACACACACATAAAAATATATATTAAAATATATAAAATACAAAATATAGATATTATTACTATTATTTAAAATAACTGCTTTCTGTTTTTATACAATTTAAAATGTAAATATTTCTGTAATGCAGACTGATTAATATATATATATATATATATAGATTTATGAAGAATCAATATTTTACAAATGAATAAGAAATATTTTTAAATGAAATAAACTATAATGTAAATATACTACAGTTCAGAAATACAAGTTGTTATGATTTTTCAATAAATGTCTGTAAGGGAAACCGCTCATATTCATTAAGTTGGCATTTACTTGATCAAAAAAAAAAAAAAAAGAAAGAAAGAAAAAATATCTAGAAAATGTTTAATAATTTTTCTCAATATTTTTGGGATTAATTTTAAGTTTAAAAGAGCAGCATTTATTTGAAATAGAAACTTTTGTAACATTATAAATGTCTTTACTGTCACTTTTGGACAATTTAATGCATCCTTGATCCAAAAAAGATACGTACCATTCTTTAAATAATTTTCATGATTTTTTGATTAATTGAAAGATTAGAAGAGCAGCATTTATTTGAAATAGAAAACTTTTGTAACATCATAAATGTCTTTACTGTCACTTTTGATCAATTTAATGCATCCTTGATCCAAAAAAGATATTTAACATTTTTTACATAATTTTTTTCATGATTTTTTTGATGAATTGAAAGTTTAGAAGAGTAGCATTTATTTGAAATAGAAATCTTTTGTAACATTATAAATGTCTTTACTGTCACTTTTGATCTATTTAATGCTTCCTTGCTTAATAAAAGTATAATTTCTTAACATTTAGCCAAACATAGTCAAAACCACAAACTTTTGACCATATTATTATTTAAATATTTGAAATTTTTCCCAGTTGTCTGCCGTCTTCGATTTTTTTTCTTACTTAAACTGAATTCGCCAAAATAAGAATCACACCTTTTAATGCCTCTGTAGGGATCTTTGGAACAGAGCGCATATTTTAACAACCAGGAAGATGACAGTCTGCATGAAAACTTACATAATATTTGCTGGTGAGTGAGTGATTCGATGTGCTTTGACATTAGTATTAGTCAGGACATGCCTCCACTGTGCATTTAATGCCCTGTAGTTTCATCTCTGTCATTGCAGCTCACATCACAAGGGTCTCTGTATTTGCCCTGACAGCAGTGCTGCAGACATGCCCACGGGGCCAGGACAGGAGCCTGTTTCATAACACAGTTAATGAGTGAAATCAGCACATCTCGTGATTGTTAATGTGCGAGCCGCATTCCCTGCTGAGCTTGCGCAATCTGAACTGGATACCTGCGCCAGAGCTTCCTGCCTCCTGTCTCGGTGCCAAGGTTGTTTTACAGGAAGCAGACTGTTTAATTCTATACTTGTCATTGGCGATTGCTCTGAAGAGGGAGTCGGTCTTGACTTTGCGGTAGGGATGTAACGGTATGAAATTTTCTTATCACGATTATAGTGACAAAAATGATCACGGTTATCAGTATTATCACGGTATTGTTAAAATGTGCTGGAAATGTTTAAAAAGTACTTACACAAATTGTTTCACCAAGTTTTATATTTAAAATCAACAAACAACATATAAAATGACTTCTGTTTGCACAAACTCTAAAACAATAACATTACCAATAAGATTTTATATTATAACATGACTGACAACAGTTCTCTTCAACACTTATCTAATAACATGTTTGAAATGTTCAAATAAAGCTTTGAAAAAGTTTTATAAAATGGTAAACCACATTTTAGCCTTTAAATAAAGAAAATGGTTGTCAAATCAATAAATGGTTATATGTGTTTTATCAAAATAATTCTAGATGTAGCCTCTTATGTGAATTGTTTAAATTTGTAGAATCCTTGTTTTTAGTCAAAAGGCCAAATGACAGCAATGCATGAAAATTTGGTCCGTTTTAGCTAGACAAACTACAAACAGGCTGAACATAATTGTAAGTCAGTGTAAATCCACTCTCTGCCACTAGGCGGCACTTGTGGAACAGCAAAGTTACAACTGTTTCTGTAAACTCCGTGGACAAAGCATTGCGATTAAGAACACAACTTGATTAGGCATTACATGGAATGAAGATCAAAACACAATGCCATCGAATCTTTTCTGAAGACAGTCAGAACCATTAAAGGTATATTCATATAATTCATTCACTTCTATATTCATTTGTATATTCCCTCAGCACCCTTTTAAAACCTCCAATCTTTCCGTCATGATTTCATTCAAAACGAAACTACTCTGCGTGCTCTGCGCACATGAGACTGTTATTTAAACTCTGCTTTACACTGGACAGAATATATTTATCATAAGTTGTTCAAATCGTGGTAATCAAACACGGTTTTAATGATAATTTAAAGATGAAACGGTAATACTAACCGTGGAGAATTTTATCATGATTTATCGTCAAACCGGTTATCGTTACATCCCTACTTTGCGGTAATTTGGTCAGCCTCATTGATGAGAGAAAGGCTATATTTTCTATTATAAGCCCTGGAAAAGTGTTTTTGCAGACTCTTGTGTCATTTATTGTTAGATCATTTCTGATGGAGTGGACATGAGTCATCAAGACCTGCAGGGAGACTGTATCTCTGAATAATGCGGAACTCTTATCTAGGCACTGTAGGGAACATGAGATAGCAAGATTATGTTATGTAACTGATTCTGAGATGTCTGTTAGCTGTCAGGTTGTCATTTTAGGGAAGACACACATGGTAGCAACCAAAAGTATTTGTACACTTACCTGCAAATCACATTTTAAAATATCTGACTGTCATTGCATATATATATATATATATATATATATAATACAATTTAGATTATATATATTATGTAATACATACTTTTAAATTTATGTTTAGATTTATATATTTTTATTTTAGATTTATATTAATTATTTTAAAATATTCAACAGCATTGATTTTCTCAGCGCTGTCTACTGTTATTGCTATTTAGTGGCATTTTCATGCGTAATACAGGGGATATGTACAGTTTTTTATGCTTTGTATCATAAACTAAAGCTTTTTATGAATAATTATGATTTTTTTTATTTTATATGTATAAATTGTTACTCAAAATACTGTAAAAAATTTTCAATGCAATTATTTTTAAGCTTTATATTTTTCATAAATTGTAATGAAAACATTTTTTTCTGTTTTAATTTTTTTTTATTGGTATAAAATGAATTTATATATTTTTTAATTAATAATAATTTGTTTTATTATTTTTGACATTTTATGTTTAGAAATTGTTACTCAAAATACTGTTCAAAATGAAGACGTTTTTGGTTTCATATTTTATATGATGCGATTTAATTAACAGATTACATTTGCTAATTGCGATATATATATATATATATAGTTTTAAATGTATAATATCTATTATTTATGAATTAGTTCTATTAATTATTTTTTTAATTATTTAGAAATTGTTACTCAAAATACTGGTTAGCTGGTTTTGCATATGAACTCTTAATAAAAAAAAAAAAAATAAAAAAAAATATATATATATATATTTAGAAATTGTTACTCTGTTCAGAATAAAGACAAAAAGTGAAATATTAAAACGTGCAACTTTAGCGTCTAAATATTTAGCTTTTCTGTTACACCTTTTGTGCTACAACTACAATTTTTGCAACATACAAATTTGCTGGTTTTCATCTGAATAATTGTCAACCCATATCTCATATGGATCATTTCATATTTTCCATGCTTAACACTGTTATGAGAAACCTTTGAATTGTAGCAATTGTTACCTGAGAAACGTATTTAGTTCCTGGTAACTCTTGCTAGAGGGGATCGATGTTCTAGTTGAGGGTGGACTGTATCAGGCCCCTTTGAATATCAACCGGCTTCAGGTTTCATGGGGAAATGCTTAACACCAGCGAGACGGACCACAGCGGTGTGGAACAATGCCTCACTGTTTGGCTAGCCCCACTTCCACATCTTGCAGTAATTGAAATCATTCCTGGGCCTTCGTCCTACCAAAGCTTATTTCCCCATGCTGCATGGGGACTTGTACACCCATGCAAGGTGGGAGGAGTGTAGAGTTGTTTTTGTAGAGTGTTACTTTATGTATGAATCGAATGTGGGGTCAACTGGAAAAGCTAATGAGCTTTTTATTGATTCCAGCAGTCAACCTGCCTGGGTGGCTGTGTGCAAATCAAGAACTGCAAAAGTTGGCACTACAAAAACGTCTCGTCCACACCCGTACTGTAATATCTTCAGTGTTTCCAGAAATCACAAGACGAAGATTACATAAGTTATGTAACCAATGTTGTGCAGGAGATCAAAGTCCTCAGAGTTATTCGCCTCTGAGGTACATTCGGTCATTGCATGCTAATGTTTGCCCACCTGTAAAGAACATATGCTGCTTTTACTATGTTTTTAATTTCTATTTGGTAAACATTCATTCTGTGGAAACTTATGTAAGAATATATATTCTGCTACCAAATGGATAGGGTGAGACTTTGGGCCAACCTGCAAAATGGAAATTACTACAGTTTCTATTTTTGGGCAGTTATGTAGATTTATTTTACATAGCTGGAAGGTGGAATGTAGACAGGAGTGTGTCCAGCTGTGACCGCTTTAGTCATTTTTATTGATTTATAGTCGGGAGAGAACAGGAAATTATAGAAAAATATTAGGGGTACAGATATGTTTCAAGCAAGATACAAATTCAAATTTTTCATATGTGACCCTGGACCACAAAACCAGTCATAAGGGTAAATTTTTGAAATTTACATTTATACATCATCTGAAAGCTGAATAAGCTTTCCATTGATGTAGGGTTTGTTAGGATAGGACAATATTTGGCGGACATACAACTATTTGAAAATCTAGTATTTTTTGAAAAACTATTGAGAAAATCGTCTTTAAATAAGTTCTTAGCAATGCATATTACTAATCAAAAATTACGTTTTAATATATTTACAGTAGGAAATGTACAAAATATCCTCATGGAACATGATCTTTACTTAATATCCTAATGATTTTTGGCATTAAAGAAAAATGTGTAATTTTGACCCATACAGTGTATTTTTGGCTATTGCTACAAATATACCTGTACTACTTAAGACTGGTTTTGTGGTCCAGGGTCACATATGTGCATTATAATGCTTAACCACTATTTCTTGTTTTTTTTTTTTCTTACTTTAATGTGACTTTAGCTGAAACCCATTGACATGGCTACGGTTATATTTTTTTTTGTATTCATTTATAATTTTGAAGTTTAATTTTTTCATTGTTAGTTTTAGGTTAGCTTTAACCCTCTGGTGCTCCTCACATTGTGGTCAAAATGACCAAATCACCTTTTCCCCTATATTTTAGTTTGATGTTCTTTATTACTGTTGTTATTTCTAGGGATTTAGCACAGACTTAGGTTTGGTCTCTTTTTAAAGAAGTGAAAAAAAGTTCTGGAAGTGTGTGTTTATGAAAATGCACAAAAATAATATTTTCTAATTTTATGTGAAATATGCAGATACATTTACCAAAATATGTTTTACTCTGAAACTGTGAGAAAATCAAAGCCAAAAAAACTAGACAAGTTGTGTTTCAAATTTTAAGTTGATATCTCAAAAAAATAGCTTTCAGTAATATTTTTTTTGAGCACATGAAATTTGTTTCCGCAATTAGTGTGACTATTTTTTTTTTTCAGGGCCATTTAACCTTTTCATATTATGACTTATGCTTTTTTCTCCCCACATTGTGTTTTGTACGTGATGAAGTACAAAAAAAAAAAAGCCAAAACATCAAATTTTGCAGTCAAAAATGACCTAAGAGCGCAAAAGGGTTACATTTGTAAAGTGAATTGTAATATTTTATTATTATTCACTTTATTTATTCATTTATTTATTTAAAGGATTAGTTCACTTCCAGAATTTACTGTTTCTGAGGAAAACATTCCAGGGTTTTCTCGATATAGTGGACTTGAATGGTGATCAACGGCTTGAAGCTCCAAACTGCAGTTTCAGTGCAGCTTCAAAGAGCTCTACACAATCCCAGCTAAGGAATAAAGGTCTTATCTAGCAAAATGATTGGTTATTGTCTAAAAAAAAATTATATACTTTTTAACCAATAACAAATGCTCATGCACTAGCTCTGCCATATGCATCTTTGTTCTTCAATTTGTTCCTTCAACCCGTTGAAGTCCAGTATATGGAGAAAAAAATGTTATGCGTTTTTCGTTAAAGCTAAAAACACTGACTGTGCAGACAGACTCGACAGAAAGACTGAAAACATGGCACCACAAGTGGGTCACTACTATGACAGGATCAGATAAGACAGAGGGAGACTTTCTCTGAGGCTATTCCACATCACAGTGTCTCTCCAATTAAGTCAAGCGCACCCTGAGATGTTGCCAGCACGATAGCGGATAGATCTGGCATCACCGCGAACACGTGTTCGTGTTCGGTACTGTAAAGACACAGTAGGACAGCTTGTTAGAGTTAAATGTTAAGTTGCGTGCTCTGTTGGAGAGCCTACAGTGCTTGTGCGCATAGAGGTGGACGCTGTGCGGCAGAGAATGAGGTGGGCGACGTTCTCTCACGACCGTCCCTTACTTCACCGGGGTTATTTTGTGTCGCACGTCAAACTCTGTGATAACCCGGGGGGCGTTTATTTTTTGTCCTTTTTGAATGTGGCTACTTATGTGTTCAAGTTCCTTTCATAATCCCTTTCGTTTCTTCCACTATCAACAACTGAAAAGCTTGTACAATTGTCCATTATAGCTGTATTCAAATCTGGGCGTATGCCTCATTTCTGTGGGTTACCCAACAAAACATGACGGAGGGGTGTAGAAAACTATTTTTCTTGCATGTTCAAAGGGTTCCTGCTGCATTGCAGCCCTGCGGAGATAAAAGACTCTCCGGCTGTGAATGGAGCGGGAGGGAGTGTAGCGTTCCGCTCCGTCTTTCTCCGGTCAGCGGTGAGGAACGCTACTGGGGTTATGTACGTGGCAGAACCGGTCAGGCTTTGTCGACAGCCTCGCTAATCAGCTTGGCTGTGCGTCAGGTGATCAGATGTACTGTAGTTAGATTATAGGGTCACAAGGATTGGCAAAGAGGATTAACGAAGCACTTACCACTACAGTTCTGGTGGACTCATAAACATGTGTCCATCCCAGAGCTATTTAAAATAGATTACCAGTCAAATTGCAAATTTCATGCATTTATTGCTGTCAGAAAGAAGAGTGTAAAAAACAAACACAGTAAATCACTTTGGTGCTTCTCATTAAGGAATCATCAGATATTGTAAGGAAGTAAGAGGCAGCAGTGACACCTGGTGGTGGTAACGGCTTTGATTATTGATTTCACTGTGATAAAATGTACAAAATGGCGAGGGAAAGCTTAAGATGATTGATTGGAGAATGAGGATTGGTCATGGTTTATTCGTTCTGGGTTTAAAAGGGCACCGGAGACAAACCTTTGAAATCTCATTTCAAAGGGTTGGGCGGCCCATCCTTGACTGATGTTGTTAACAGAAACAAGTGTGACAAATCTCAAACTATTTTTTTTTTTTGTGAAAATATAGCGCCGTTCAGAAGTTTGGTGTTGGGCAGATCCTTTATGCTCACCAAGGCTGTATTAATTTGATGAAAAATACAGCCAAATAGTAATATTGTGAAATATTTTTAGTTTAAAATAGCTTGTAATCATGCTAATACACTGATTTGGTGGTCAAGAAATGTTCTTGTAAAAAAAACAAACCAGCCAGGCCTAAGATGCAAAACTTTGTGTACGCTATTAAACAGGTTGGTCCATATTCTGTCATCTCTTGGTCTTTCAGATAAAGTAAAAGCAAGAAAATTCCTTCATGATTCATTCTGTCATCATTGAAGACCTCTGTTGCCTTTATCTGTTCAATCACATAATCCTTATTCAGTTCCTGTGCGACACACACTCTGTCTGTTTATGTACGTGAGAGTGTGCATACTCTTAAACTGCTAATCTCTTCAGTCTTCGCTCCTGAATGGTGCCAATGCATGGCACCCACATCACCCTCATGATGACGTCTGTCTTTTGGAATTTATAATACTTTAGATATTTGTAGTTAAAAAAAGGAACTGCATTGTTAACATTGCATTATTTAATTCAAATATAAAGAAACCAGGAATTCTAATCATGTATTAAATTGTTCTCTTGAACACTTGATTCTGATTGGTCAGCTACTGCATTTGGCAAGCAAATATATTTGCGTAATGGCAGCTAAATTAAATTATTGTTTTTTTTGTTTTGTTTTTCTCCAAGCTGTCTGGATTATGTAGTTTTTTGCTTTATTTTATTTAATTTATTTTCATTTTATGTTGTTACATTTTTTATTTTATTTTTAGTTTATTTTATGTAATTTAATTTAAATGTTATTTTATGTAATTTTATTACATTTGTTTCATTTTATTTTTTTTATTTCATTTTATTTTGTTATTGTGTTAAATTTTTATTTTATTTTATTGTATTTTAGTTTAATTGTATATTATATTATATTTTATTTCATTTCATTACATTTAATTTAATTTTTATTATATTGTATTTTATTTTAAATTTATTTGATTTTTATTTCACTTAATTTTTATTTTATTTTGTCATTTTATTTAATTGTATTTTATTTCATTTTTATTTTCATTTAATTTATTTATTTGTATTACATTGTATTTTATTTCATTTTTATCTTATATTTTATTTTCATTTTATTTCATTATTTTATTTTAAACAATATTGTTATTTTATTGTTTTATTTCATGTACATTAACATACATTTTTATTTCATTATTTAATTTATTTAATTTCTTTTTTTATTTTTAATGTATTTTTTATTTAATTTAATTTTTAATTTTATTAAATTTTATTAAATTTTATTTTATTTTTTAATTTAATGTCATTTCATTCAATTTTATTACATTTGATTTCATTTTTATTTAATTTATTACATTTGATTTCATTTTGATTTCATTTATTACATTTGATTTCATTATTTATTTATTTTATTTTATTTTGATTACATTACATTACATTACACTTCACTTCAGACCTTTTTGTTCTGTGTCTGGGTCCGGATCACCTTGTTTGGGTTTATTTTGCGATATTGGCCAGAAGACTGTATGTATACATCACTGGATTTAGATATTTTAGTATGTTTAGTTAACTAAGCACCACTTGATCTCGTTCAGGAGGACTTTGAGTACACATGGGATATTTAGGGATTTTCAACATAAAATTACGAGACAGACATTCTCCTTTTTGCATCTCCTCAGGCCGGCAGCCCCTCCATCACCAAAAGGTCATGAAAGGCATGCTGGGAATGCAGCATACACACAAGACCAAACACTTCAAGATCCTGCTCTACCACTACTCCAAAACAGTTTTTTTTACCCTGATTCATTGGCTTTCACTTCACAGACATGAAATCAGTTTGTTTACACTTGCTTCTAGTTTCTTTGACGTCTGATTCTGTTTTGAGACGAACGTCAGATGGCTTCAATGAAAGCAGCTTGTGTGTGTGTCAAAGGCTGTGTAGATTTCCTGATTTGAGATTTCTTTGTTGTTTAAATGAGCTCTTGAAAGTATAAGCCTTTATGTGATCATGTAGGATGTGAACTGTGCAAAACGTTCGTCTTTCAGCGTCTTTCTTTTGCTTTGACAGATGTCTTCTATTTAACTCATGTAGCCGCAGTGCATTCTGGGATATGGTATTGTATGTCAGCGCCTAATCGAAAGCAGCACTATTTCAAAATGACTCAGATTCCGGGATGGCTAAATCACTTTTAGGGAGTTTTCACAGTAAAACGGTTTTCATAACATAAGAAATTATGTTTGGAGAAACTTGAGGAGGGCCAAAATCACTGGCCACACAGAACTGCTGATCATCTTGACTCTATTAACTGTCCTGAGCTCAAAGGGTTGAACTGCAAATAAGAGGAATGTATGAATCAGGGCTCTACGCTTACTTTTCTTTATAGGAACACTTGTACTCCTAATTTAAAAAATTAGGACCACAGACAGTCAAAAAATTCAGGAGCACCTTCTGATCAATAATCAAAAATTCTAAACCAACATTAGCCTTCCCATTACGAGGTAATATTTGACTCCTTAAAGTGATTAATGAGGCAAATCTTTATCTTTCTAATGGCATTTTTCAACTATGTAATGTCAAATTTAGAAATGTATATTTATAAGCTTTTTAAGCTTTCTAATCAAAACAAGAGAATAAGAACAACAGGAACATGAAATCAGTATTAATAAAATTAATGTGTACTATAGAGGTAGCACAGAAGAGCACAAAAGTGGCTTTTAGGTCTATTTTCAGACATTTAATGAGGCTCAGAGGTGTTAAATTATTTAAATAACTGAAATTATACTTTTAAAATGAAACTAAAACTGCCAGTAGGTGGCAGCAAGTCACTGATTTTGTCACTGAATCATTTATTCACTTGATTTGTTCAAATGACTGATTTTAAATAACTGTTTTTTAGTTATTTTGAATAGTAAATTATTTTTACAATATTACTGCTTTTCAATATTACCCCCTTGTCATCCAAGATGTTTATGTCTTTCTTTCTTCAGTTGTAAAGAAATTATGATTTTTGAGGAAAACATTTCAGGAATTCTCACCCTATAATGGACTTCTATGGTGCCCCCCAAGTTTGAACTTCCAAAATGCAGTTTAAATCCAGCTTCAGAGGGCTCTAAACGATCCTAGCCGTTGAAGAAGGTTCTTATATAGCGAAAACTTTTCTAAACATATGGACAATTTATATACTTTTTAACCTTAAATGGTCGTCTTGTCTCGTCTTTGCGATGCACATGTGTAGTCTGTGTTATCCGGGTCAATACAGTTAGGGTATGTCAAAAAACTTCCATCTCGTTTATGTCTTCAACTTCAAATCGTCCTACAACGCTGTTTTACCTTTGTTTGTAAAGGGCGTTTGATCCTCTTTGTATGTTCACTTTGTAAACACTGGGTTGGTACTTCTGCAGCGATGTCGGGCGATTTTGAAGTTCTGGAAGAAAACGAGATGGGAGTTTTTCGACATACCCTAACTGTATTAACCCAGATCCCACAGACTACGCATACGCATTGCAGAGACGCAACAAGACGAGCATTTGAGGTTAAAAAGTATATAAATTGTCGATTTGTTCAAAAATAACTGATCATTACGCTAGATAAGACCCTTCTTTCTCAGCTGGGATCATTTAGAGCCATTTTAAGCTGGATTTAAACTGCATTTTGGAAGTTCAAACTCAGGGGCACCATAGAAGTCCACTATATGGAGAGAAATCCTGAAATGTTTTCCTCAAAAAAAAACATAATTTCTTTATGACTGAAGAAAGAAAGACATGAACATTTTGGATGACAAGGGGGTGAGTACATTACATGTAAAAGTTTGTTCTGAAAGTGAACTAATCCTTTAATATTAACTTCTTGTTCATTGAAATGTTGTATTAAATCAATATCTCTTTCGCGAAATCCCTTAATAATTATTAAAAGCTGTCACTCTGCTTAGTTCATTGCAATTTCACAGTTCCATTATAAACAACAAAGCTCCTCTCTTATTTACACCCTGTTTACACTTTGCTTGTTATAATGAGAGGATTTGTGAGTTCATGTGTTTCTATGTTCAATGTACAAAATTGCTGGTTTTTAATCCATTTCTTCATATTTTCCCCTCTGTTCTGTATACAGATTCATCTTCAAACTACATCCGCCAACTTGAGACTAAAGTCCGGATTTTAGAGGATGACAACAAGCAATTGCTATCCCAGGTAAGAGTATAGACTGCAAACTCAGAAACATATATTAAACTAATCAGCCAGTAGAATTCTATGGTCATGTAGATCTAAATTCAACAGTTTAGCTGAGAAAAAGCTGAGTCTTCTGAATCAGGAGAGAAATATGCACAGATTAAGGACCGCTTAAAAGTAAAAAAACTGTTCGAAACAGTTCTAAACAAATAATTTGGTGAATTTTGATGTGAGAGGACAACAGGAGATGGACTTTCTCAGTGAAGGAAGCATTATTATGAATTATGGACTGGTTTGTGACAAGTAGTGATGGTTAAAAGATAAAACGTATTAATGATGATTTTTTTTTTTTTCCACTTCACAAGACATTAATTGATTGAGTCGTGTGGATTACTTGTGGATTATTATGTCTTTATCAGCTGTTAGGACACTAATTCTCACGGCACCCATTCACTGCAGAGGATCCACTTGTGAGCAAGTGATGCTAAATTTCACTAAATCCAAAACTCATTTTTATCTTGGCCTGAGTACATTTTCAGGAAAAATTTAATTTGTGGGTGAACTGTTTCTTTAATGCATATCATTGCACTAAGACTTACATGTATAACCCTGGCTTAATCGCAATGCTTTGATGCTGAAATGGGACTCTGATTTTATATTATGACACTGTCAGAGCTCTGAACAAAAGGCCCTGGAGCTCCGACGGTTATATGAGACAAAGATACAGATCTGTCACTAACAATTTTCTCTTTCTGACGGTCTTCATCTCCCATTTTCCGAGCCCAGATTTATAGTCAAAGATAGCACATCCATCTCAATATATTTAGACGGCACAGGCGACTAGTTGCTGTCAGTTTAATTGCATACACTCATCTCTAATATTCTAATGCTACTTCTTCATATTTTTCATTCTCTGATGATGGATGGAGCCTTGTTTTCCTTTTATTGCCTCTGTCGATAACTCAATTCTTTGAGGAAAGATATCTCATAATATGCAAGTATTGTGTACTTTGTTCTGGGTGTTATATTTTGCCAGATACCTTTCAAGAATGGTGGCTCAAAGGCATTCTTGCTGGTACTTTAGGAAATATGAGCATTTTATTGAATAGTTTTTAGCTTTAACTCGCATGTCACTGTATTCCTCAAGCAGGTAGTAAACCACATAGTGAGTTCCATTTAGCTGTAATGTAGGTCTTAAGAGGAGAAGAATGCTGTTACCTGCAGGGTCATCAGTCCATGGCAAAGACCTTATTCATGGGGTCAAACCTGTGTTCAATTATGCATGCTGGGTAAAACACTGTGAGCAGAAGGGAATTCATTTCACTTCAGTTTTTTTGTCTTTGTTGAGTCTAATTTGTTGAGTTGAGATTGTTATTTGAAAAAATCCTTCAGGTCCCACATATTATTTGGTTTTCCAGCATCTTTTGTGTATTTGAATCCTTTCCAACAGTGACTGTATGATTTTGAGATCCATCTTTTCACACTGAGGACAACCGAGGGACTCATATGCAACTATTACAGAAGTGTAAACGCTCACTGGTGCTCTACAAGGAAAAACAATGATTGAACTGAATGAAGATTTGTACATTTTTCTTATTTTACCTAAATATCTATATATTTTAATTTAGTACTGCCCTTCAGAAGTTACAGAAATACTTATATGTTTCCCAGAAGACAAAATAAGTTACATTGTTTTTCCTGCTGGAGCATCAGTGAGCGTTTGAACCTTCTGTAATAGTTTCATATGAGTGCCTCAGTTGTCCTCAATGTGAAAAGATGGATCTCAAAATCACACAGTCATTGTTTGAAATGGTTCAAATACACAAAAATGTTGAAAAACCAAAGACTTTGTGGAATCTAAAGGATTTTCAATCCTTCAGATCAAGGGGATGTAAACTACTGAATGGGGTCATTTTTATGAATTCAATTAGTACTTTCTCTTGTGGACTATTTGTAAATGTCTTTTATGTGAAATATCTTATTCAGGTCAGTACTAAACAAAAAATAACATGCATTTTGTATGATCCCTCTTATTTTGGTAAAATAATTACATTTTGCAGAATCTGCAAGGTGTATGTAAACTTTTGACCTCAACTGTATATGTATGGACTGGGTATAAAGTTTGGACTTTAGTCAACTCAAAGTTGCATCAGGTTTATATTTTTACACAACATTTATCACAGAAAATGATATTTACTCTTTTAGTACAAACGGGTATAGCATAGTGTTCTGTTTTCTTGGCTTGGTTTACTAGTAAATGTGGGACAGTTACACAACTTGTAAACGCAGACATAGCAGCAAACTTTTGTAACAACCCATTTTCCCTGAAGTTCATAACCTCGATTAAGCTCCAGTAATCCCTTTGTGAGCTGTTTGCACACAACAGCCATTAACATACGGGACAAGAAAGCCAAAATAGGGATAATCACACACAGATGCTTTTACTATAGAGCAAATTCATTCATTCTTCATAGTGTAGAGAGATTTTCATTTTTTGTCTGTTTTACAATGGAAAGGTCATGACCTTTTACAAGGTTTCTTTTGTTTAGGAGGTATTTCATGGCTGTGACACTCAAATATGCAGCGGTAAGAGTTTTCAGACAGGTGCCTTTTGGCTAAATTTCTTAGGTCATTATTTATGAAGCGTGACTGACGTTACCTCTCAGCTCCAGAGCTTTCTGCTTTGCTTTCTTTTACCTTTTACCCTCTTCTCAAATCACCACTCAGGAAATCATCTCACGTGCCATCCGCTATCTATTTTTCATTCGCAAACACTTTTGCAGGGGTTTTGTTATCGTTCTGAAGTCTGATATGTTGAAGACAGCACATTCTGCTCCATTATGAATCATAAACATTGTCTTTCTAGTTTTATACTCAGAGTGATAAAAGATGTGGAAGTGGTTTCTTTGTGCTTGGATTGCTAGATCTGTATCATCAAGTCATACTGAGTACATTTTGCAAAAGCACAAGCATTTAGATAAAGACAATGAGATTTGCAGAAATGTCACTTTTAAGCGGTTAAACGTTGTCTTGATCAACACTAAAGACAGACATGAGGTCAGGCAGCAGCTGTATTTATAAACGCTGTGGCTGTGTTAATGCTCTCTGGGTCCCTCAGCGACTGTCCGGCTCATGCCAAAAATCTGGAGTAAAGCAAGTGGAAGTAAATCTGTCTGGACACTTTCTGTGTTGGCAGTATATGACCACCCATTATTACAAATTAAGTCATATTAACAACTCAGCGGCTTATATTAATTAGCTGATGTTTGATGAAGTTATCAGCATCAGCAACTGATTATTGAATCAGTATGAGGCCATATACTGGGCCATATTGGTTAACCACTAGATGATAATGAGCCACTAACTAGTAGTCAAAGAATCTAGAGGGTTAAAGGGATTGATACTTTACTATCTTGTAATCACACACCCAGTCTTCTTGGATTTCTACACTTTTTCCACATCCAGAGATGATAAGTAAATTCATGTCTTAAATAAACACATTGCAAGGCTCTTTATGGAGGTTATATTTTAGTGGGTAAAAAATCAGTGCTTGTAATATTTATGATTTACACATCACATACATTTTTGTTCGCTATGCACATACCCATTCTAATAGGTTTGTGACATTTTAGAAAAACACAATCTGGTATTTAATGACATTTCCTGTGGCAATCATCCACATTCATGCTCTTTGAAAATACATTTTATACATAGGCTGTATTTATTTGATCAACATACAGTAAAAACATTAGTAATGTAAAATAACTCTTTTCTATTTGAATATATTTTAAAATGTAATTTATTTCTGTGATGCAAAACTGAATTTTCAGCATAATTACTTCAGTCACATGATCCTTTAAGAAATCATTCTGATATGCTGGCAATGCATTTAGTGTTCATTAAAATACAGTTGAGGTCAAAAGTTTACATACACTTTGCAGAAACTGGAAAATGTTAATTATTTTACCAAAATAAGAGGAATCATACAAAATACATTTTCATTTAGTACCGACCTGAATAGGATATTTCACAGAAACAATGTTTACATATAGTCCACAAGAGAAAATAATAGCTGAATTTATAAAAACGACCCTGTTCAAAAGTTTACATACACTTGACTCTTAATACATTTTGTTATCTGAATGATCTACAGCTTTTCACACAGAGGACAACTGAGGGACACATATGCAACTATTACAGAAGTTTCAAATGCTCACTGATGCTCCAGAAGGAAAAACAATGCATTAAGAACTAGGGGTGAAAACTTTTTGAATTAAAATTTGGGTAAATTTACCTTTTTTTGTCTTCTGGGAAACATGTATGTATCTTCTGTAGCTTCTGAAGGATGGTACTAAATGAAAAAAATAAAAAATAAATTGGCAAAATAAGACAAATGTACGCATCTTCATTCTGTTCAAAAGTTTACACCCCTGACTCATAATGCATTGTTTTTCTTTCTGGAGCATCAATGAGTGTGTAAACCTTGCAGTAGTTGCATATGAGTCCCTCAGTTATCCTTAGTGTAAAAAGATGGATCTCAAAATCATATAGTCATTGTTGAAAAGAGTTCAAACACACAAAAATGCTGAATACTAAAGAATTTGTGGGACCTGAAGGATTTTTATGAAGAACAGCGAGCAATTTAACTTTTCAGGACAAACAAGGGACACATTATCAACCATTACAAAACAAAACAAAACAAAAAACACAGCTTTTAATCATTCAGGTAACAGCACAGTATTAAGAATCAAGCGTATGTAAACTTTTGACCAGGGTTGTTTTTATAAATTTAACTATTATTTTCTTTTGTGGACTATGTAAACATCTTTTATGTGAAATATCTTATTCAGGTCAGTACTAAATAAAAATAACATGCATTTTGTAATGCATTTTATTTTGTTAAAATAATTAGCATTTTGCAGATTCTGCAAGGTTTATGTAAACTTTTGACCTGAACTGTGTGTGTATATATATATATATATATATATATATATACATTTTTGTTTCAGTTTTTTCTATTGATCCATATAATTATCTAAAATAATCTGTTTGACACATTTTTGCTACTCTCCACAGCAGGGGAACATGGGAGATCTGAAGACACTTCGGAAAGGGCTGTCCCTGTATCACTCGGAGTCCCAGCTCTCCTCGCTATCCCAGTTTCAGGACACCTTACAGAATGTACGTATCCCGCTGATTAAATCTGACGTGACCCCATTATTTTGCATCAGAGCCAAAACTTAAATCACAGTTGAGCTTAAAAAGATTTGTCATGTTGAGCCGATTTGGAGATTTGACAACAATTAGCTGTTGCAATTCCAGCTGGTTTAAGGATTCTGCATTGCTCTTTGTTGAAGCAGATGAGAATTGACCCGTGCCAAGAAGCTTAAAACATCAGCCTGAATGACAGAGTAAAGTCCCGCTGACGACAGTGCTGCATGTTTTTTTTAAAGAACAGGAGCTGCTTGTTCAGTGGTTTCCAACCCGTAAGACCTTAATTCATCTTCAGAACACAAATTAAGATATTTTCTATGAAGTCCAAGAGCTTTCTGACCCTGCATAGACAGCAAGGACATTGTTAAAATAGTCCATGTGACATCAGTGGTTTAACTGTAATTTTATGAAGCTACGAAAAATGAAAGATACTGTGCTCATATAATTTCCTGTGGATTGCAGGTTTGTTGTGCTCTGATCTCTGCTGGAGACTGTCTCAGTGCTGATCCGCTCCTTGTTTTAGATATCCTTTCTAACCTAAAAATGACCTTATAGGAACAACTTAACCAACCCTAGTTTAACATTTTCCAATAACAAAGCCCACAATGCTGTATGGGATGGAACTGAATGCTGTTAAATATGTTGTCTCTTCTCCTGAGATATCATTATCATCATCATTGTCTTCATCATCATTCCCCTCCACTCGTGTCCTCAAAAAAGGTCATCTGCGAACCTGGTGCTTTAGCTAATCAGTGCACTCATCAGCTATGACAGGCCAAAACCGCACAGCTGCTCCACTTTAAAATGAGGGACAGCTTCCACAGGAAGGAGAAATCAATTAGAGAGTGGCATGGGTCTCGTCCTCAGAGGCTGTTGGGCTTATTTTATCCCAGCTCGTCTCAACCCTGTCTGCAAGCTCATGGCTTCATTAGCATGGCTTTGAACTTTCGCTTTAATCACGGGGGGAGATGGCACTAAATAATGCAGCGGTGAGCTGCTGAAACAATAATCAGGTTCGTAGAAGCGAGCAGATCGGTTGCCGTTGTAAGCAGTTACCTGAGGAGAGGTAATCAGAGCAGATTGGTGCTTTGGCTGTTTTAGAGTTGCTTGACAATACTATGCTTTTTGACATTAGTGTATATATATATATATATATATATATATATATCAGGGCTAGGTAAAAGTCAGTTTTAATCGATTTTCATTTTTACAAAACAATATTGTTTCTTAAATCCCAAGAATCGATTAGTCTAGCCTGTTTTCAGTTAATGATGAACTGAACATTGTAGCGCACCTCCCGTCCAGTAGATAGTAATACACTTTGTGCTTTGTTACTTTTAATATGAAACAAAGTCTCAGATTTCAAGTTATGTTCATTTTATTACAGTATTCAGACAATAAATATCGTTTTGGTGCTTTAACGTGAATGACATGTCGCTGTAGCACCTCGGTTCAACTGATCGTCGCTTTGATACCAACACAAAATAAACATGAATGAACATCCGAAGGTATGTTAAAATAAAGAACTCAACTTACTGAAATCCATATCCTGTTTCAAGTAATCGCTCAATCAGTGTTTTGACCTTGGAAAGACTTAAGTATAACAGCTTGCAAACAATATGTCACATAATGTCACATTTATCTCAGAAAAAAAACATATTCGGTGACCATAAACTCATTAGTCAGCTAGAAAAATTAACTTTAGAGAGGAGCATTTTGCTAAATATGTGCACCATATAACAGTATAATTTATGTTCGGATAAATCTGTCAAGTTTATATTAAATGTTTATAATTCAAAAAACAAATTGGAGTAATTATTATACATTTATAGTATTATAACATTATTATTATTAAAAACTTAATTGAGTGTAATTTAACAGTTTGTTTACAAATCAGCTAATTTTAGCCTTCAATATTACAGTAATGTAGTACCAACTGACCTTTATATATATATATTTTACAGCATTAGTTGAGAGTACTGTACATGATATATCCAAAATAATCAATATTCAATAAATAATCAAATTTGTGTCCAAACCTAGCCCTAGTATATATACAATACATTTCAAAAGTTATGGGTCAGTACTTGATCAAAAATACATTAAAAACTGTAATTTGTCAAATGTTACATTTATTCTATTTTAATATATTTAAAAATATAATTTATTCCTGAATTTTCAAAAAAAAAACTTTATTAAATAACATTATTATCAATGTTGAAAAAAGTCAACGTCAAAATTGTCAGGATGCTTTGATGAATAGAAAGTTCAAATAACAGCAGATATTTGAAATAGCAATCTTTTGTAACATTATTTACTGTTATTTGATCAATTTAATGCATTTTTTCTGAATAAAAATATTATTTTTATGTAATCTTGCTAACCCCAAGCTTGTGCACTTTAAGTATCTTTTTGATGTCACAAATATTGTTATTTGTAATTCATAAGTGCTTGTTTTAGCTGCTAAAGATCTTATAAACATGTTTCCAGATGAATTGAAAAAAAAGGTGTATATATATATATATACTATTTATACCTATATCATCTGCATTTTCCTGTCTATTCTTTAAAGGGAACCATGGTTATTAAGACTTGTATGGCTTAATATAATGTAAATGATGTTTCTTACTTAAATATGTAGTAGAAAACCTGTGAAAGATGTACGTTGTTTTAAAAATCCACATGGTTTTATACATATTTTGGACTAGCGCTACCTATTTTTACCATAGACTGTAAAAAACATGGACGTAGTGTCAGTGACGTCACCCGTAGGTTTCTGAAGAGCGCTTTTGAAGCAAAAGTTGGGCAGGGCCTGTCGTCGCCATTTTGGAAGCGCGTCACTGCGCGTCACTCCAGGAAAATCGAAAATGGACAAAGAGGCGGGACGTGGGTGGAGCTAAGATGTCATATTTTTAAATTTATTAAAATAATCCTGATAAAGTAACACCCTAAGAAAAAACAAACGCAATAACACGGCTGAGATGCCAAGTTCAACTGCTGGAATAAGCTGAGGTAATGTGACGGCTGCCTGACACCTGTCACTCAAGTGACCACGCCCTTAATTATGCAGAATTTTAATACTTAATATAATTTAAACGGGTGAGTTAGAAAAAAATTCACCCCCCTCAAATTTGTAATGAAGGGCAAAACTAGCTGTAAAAACCAAAACCACTTTTTGTACCAGGCTGTAAACATGTTTTTATCTGTTATAAAGTTGAGCATTTTAACACGAGAGTCTATGGGGATTTGCTCCCTTTTGGAGCCAGCCTCAAGCGGCCAGCCGATGAACTGCAGCTTCAGTCACTTCTGTATTGTTTCAAGAGCGAGAGCGAGAGGTTGCCGCTTGATTTTTACTGCAGCACAACTTGGTAAATAAAATACTGATACGATAACCACAGCTACTGAAAGAGCTAAAAGGTAATGAAAATAAGCTTAAACCAAATTCCGTGCCATAGATTTTTGGCCACAATGAGTCTAAATGCCCTTGGATATCGAGTGAAACCTGCGCAGAGAAACTACTTCAGTGGCTGCAGCGTCATAACAAGCGTCGGCATGTTTACATTAGCATTTCTTGTCTCTGCCGTTTGTAAGCTCTTTCAGTAGCTGTGGTCTACTAAAAGCCTCAAAGGCATCAGGGCTGAAGTGGAGAGAACAAAGACGCAGGTCTATTGGAAATTTTATTCATCCACAGGCAATTTCCCATTCTTTACTCCTTTTTTTTAAATTGCTAGGAAAGCAGTGAAGACTTACATTGCTTCTCTTGTTGCTCTTTGACTGAAAATTACAACTAAAAGCCACACAATGTCGGATTGTATCAGTATTTTATTTTCCAAGTTGTGTATTCTGAGTTGTGTTGTGGTAAAAATAGCAAAAGGTAGCCAGTAGCACACAGAGTGCAACCATTTCACGTCATTGAAAAATGGCGCCCCCTATAGTCTAAAATGTGTGGATTTTAAGTAACGCAAGTCTTTCATGAGTTTTCTACTACCTATTTCATTAAGAGACATAATTTACATTATATTAAGCCATACAAGTCTTAATACCTGGTGTTTCCCTTTAACAAAATGTTCTGCACATATCAGAGTAAGGTTGTATGCACAGCTGAATTCATGTGCGTTAATCGTTGGATTTGTTTAATCCAGGCTATGGCCTGTTATCTGATTGTGATTTCTAAGTGGTGTTTATGATCAATGCATTTTGTGGATTAAACAGATGATAGATTAGCATTGAGAGTTTATAGAGGCATTAGTAAGGCTCTTCAGAATATCTAATATTGTTGGTCTTGGATTTAATAGACCTATAGAAATATTTTAATGACTGAATTTGGCTGCATCTGTATTCAGACCTGCTCTGCTCAGTTTGTGACAGCGCTAGGAAGGCATGCCAGTCACACAGATGTTTTTCATGGCAAGGCTTCAAAACTGGGCTCCAAACAAATGCGATGATCACTTATTTTATATTAATGCCTGGAGATGCCACTCGCTTCTTAATGGATTATTTTGAATAATCGATAATCTGATGAAATTGTGTTTTTAGGTCAATAAATATTATTTTCACATCAATTTTACAGTCTACACAAGTAATAAATTCTTTAATAAAAGGTATATATATTAACATTTTTATATTTAATTTATATTAGACTTTTGAATTGGCTTTTTTCCCCTTTAATTTTTTATACATTTTCATTTTAATTTAGCTTTAGTCAATCCAATTACATATGTTGTAACATTTTTAGTAGTTTATCTTATTTTAGTACTTCAACAAACTTATTTAGGCACAATTTAGTTTTTTTTTCAGGCTGTTGGTACTTGTTTAGGTTTTTCATCTAATATTAATATATTTTATGTTTTTTTTTTCAGCTTTATTACAATTAACAAAAATTAAAGTTTTAGTTTTTAGTGAGAGCTGCGTGAAATATTTGTTTAATTAAGAAAAAAATATTTAGACCCTTTCATTTTTTCCACTTTTTATGTCAGAGCCTTATGCTAAAATGCTTTTAAATTCTTTTTTTTTCCATATCAATCTACAGTCCACACAAGCAAAATAACTGTGAATTATTATTAATTATTATATATAAAGTATTAACATTTTTATATTTAAATTAGGGCTGTCAAATGATTAATTACATCCAAAATAAAAGTTTAAAAGTTTATGTTTACATACTATATATATATTTATATATACATAATAAATATGCAAAGTACACACACATAGTATGTAAACATAAGATTTTATTTTGGATGCGATTAATTGTTTGACAGCCCTAATTAAAAAAATGTATTGTCAATTTTCAGTATGTAATTGTGTAACTGCAATAGAATATTTTCTTTTAAAAAATGGTTAATATTTTTTATCATTATTATTTCTATTTTTAGATTAATTTTTATGTTATTACCAGGAATAGAATCATTTATATTCATAATAAAATCTAAGTAAAGTGGTATGAAGTATTTATGGATACATTTCTTTCTCTTACTATTTAATCTTATTAATTTGCATTCTATTATTTTATTTTATTTTATTTTATTTTTTATTTCATAGGAATTGGGAAAAATCATATACATTTAATGTCATTTAATTCAATTGCAATATAGTTTATACAACTTTATCAAGTAAGATTGTAAGGCCCTGAATAGATATTGGCATTTGCTATTAAAAAATCCATATATTACGAGCACAGCTTGGTTTTTACTGGCAGATGAATCCATGCAGAATGAATTGTGGGACTCCTGGGCTTCTCTAATCAGGCTGCAGGGCGATGCATGACAGCGAGCATTGGTTCGGGATGTTCTCGGGTCAGTCCAGGGTAAAGTCCCCATGGCTCTAGCCCTTAATAAACCTGCTGGCAACTGCAAGTGAACATCACAGTCCTGTTCTCCCAGGCCAAAAGCGAGTCGCAGTTTCCATCCAGGGGTCCTCTCCCGACCCCAGTGCTGAAATGCCAGCTCAATTGTTGTGGATTTAACGCTAGAATGGGACTCAAAGGACTGTGTCTAAACAGGGGCTCACTAGACCCCGTGCACTGAAAGAGCTCTTTGTTGATGTGTACCCATTGAGGGGGTCCAAGCAGAGATGAGTTATAATGAGATGCTTTAACCCCTTTTGGAGCCTGAGTTGACTCAGAGAGACAGCCATGGGCTCGAATCTCCTTTGGTAATCTGAGAGAGCAATATGAGTGACTTTTGATCGTGATGAATGTGTGTCCATCTGTCTATAGGGGTCTACACGGATGCCAGGAGGTGATCTGCCGCCCCCTGTCACAGGATACCTGCCGGCAGCACAGAAACCAGAAGCTGTTGTACATGCCATGAAAGTAAGATTCTGATGCACGTATTGCAAAATCAACCCATGCTTACAAGCAAAAAATATTATCCTGAGTTATGTTATGCTATATTATGAGGCTTGCATCATCTCCCAATTCTGTTACCTCATTTCTTCTTTTAACAGTTTCTTGTCCTCTCTTTGTTATCCCTTAATGTCTGAGTAAAAAGTTTAAAGTCACACCTAGTTTAACAGGAATTAGATCGAGTTTTAAGGTAAAAACTTTTCTCACTTCACTCCCAAAGCATAGGTTTTAGGACCCTCATTTTTTATGAGTGTTCCTGTTACTTACTGCCACCTAGAGGATTTTCTGTGATTTTGTTAGATCTCTGTTCTTTGACAGACAACAAAATTTTGGTAAAAGGAATCAGAGAGAACTAAAAACATTTTCTCACTGCCACAGTGCTTTATGTATAATATAAAGTAGCATTTATTCTAAGATTAATATTTTGAATTAATTAATTAATTAATTAATTATTTATTTTTTACATTTTTTTAAAAATACATTTTCATTTTTATGAGTAATTTAACAATTGTTTTTAAATATATAATTCTGTTTAGCTTTAGTCCAGTTTGAATGAGTTTTTTAAATACATTCATTTATACATTTAATTTGAGTAATTTAGCTATTTTTATTTTTTAAATATATATTTCTATTTTGCTTCAGTCCAATATTATTTCAGTTTTAGAAATTTTTGTAAATTTATTTTAGTACTTACTTAATACTAATAAGTAGTAAAATAAAACTTAAATTTTAGATGTTTTTTTTTTTAAATACATATTTCACTTTAGCTTCAGTCCAATCTTTTTCAGTTTTAGAAATTTTAGTAGTTTAATTTATTTTATTTTAAACTTTTTTCAGTTAGGTGCCAAGTTTTTCAACATATATGATATAAATTACTAAAATTATATCTGCCAGAATTGTCATTTTTGGGCTCTCAGTTTCACCTCTGATAAATAATTTTAAAAAAGTGTTAAAATTATGAAAATTATACTTTGCACTTTGCCCTAAGAAGTCTTTTTTGTCATTTAAATTGGCATTTATGTGTAAGGACTGTACATTTTAAAACCAATATATATCTAAAAAAAACATAAATAAAATATTAAATATAATAAAAAAAGACAATTTTATCATTTTTTTTTATTTAATATATTTCATATATATTTTATTATTTATATATTTGACCATTTTAATTTAATTTATACATAATTTAAGTAGTAAAATAAAACTTAAATTTTAGATGTTTTTTTTTTAAATACATATTTCACTTTAGCTTCAGTCAAATCTTTTTCAGTTTTAGAAATTTTAGTAGTTTAATTTATTTTATTTTAAACTTTTTTCAGTTAGGTGCCAAGTTTTTCAACATATATGATATAAATTACTAAAGTACTAAAATAAAAAAAATTTTTTTTTCGATATACATTTTATAAATTAAAATTTTAGTTTGAGTAATTTAACTATTTTATATTTTTATATATATTTTTATATTTAGATTCAAACCAATTGTTTTAATTTTTTAGAAATTTTGGTAGTAGTAAAATAAAACAGAAATATTTGATAAATATTTTATGCATTTAATTTTAATTTGAGTAATTTAGCTGTTTTATTTTATATTTTATTTTTAGCTTCAATCCAAAATGTTTTAGAAATTTTAGTAGTTCAATTTATTTTATTTTAAACTTATTTCAGTTAGGTGCCAAGTTTTTCATCATATATACATATATGTACATATGTTATATGTACATACATATATATATATATATATATATATACACATACACACACACACACACACACACACACACACACACACATACGTTATAATAAGTACTAAAATAATACTTAAGTTTTAGATATAAATTTGATCAATTTTAATTTTAATTTGAGTAATTTAGCTATATATATATATAAATTACTACTAATAAACGTAACTGAAATTTTATACGTTTATTTCGTAATTTAGCTATTTTTTTTACCAATTTTATTTTAGTTTTAGAAATTGTAGTAGTTCAATTTATTTTAGAACTATGAACTTATTTTAAACTTATTACAGTTAGTTGCCAGGTTTTTCATCATTTTAGTATATAGACATTACTAATAAGTAATTAAATAAATGGAATTTCTAAAACTTAAATTATAGATTTACATTTTCTGCCTTTTCATTTTAATTTGAATAATTTAGCTATCTTTATTTTTTAAATATATATTTCTATTTAGCTTCAATCCAATTTTATAAAAAAAATATTTTAGTATATAAAAAGTACAGCTTTTCACTAAGAAGTCTTTTTTGTGTGTGTGTGTGTGTGTGTGTTCGAGGTGTGCGTTATTTTCGAGGAATGAGGAATTCCTTTTATATATATATATATTTATATATATACTCTGAACACTTTTGATTTGAGATTCATTTAATTGAATGGTGCCTGATGTCTGATGAGTTACACTTAAATGTAAAAAATTCTTCATTGGTCAGTTAACTATGAGCCATAGTAATAGTAAGTAAGCTTGATTTAGCAAACACCATTAATCAACCCTCTGTTCATTTGCTTTGTAGGTATTAGAAGTCCACGAGAACCTAGACAGGAAGATCCCTGAGGACTACGAGGAGGATCTCAGTGAGAAAGAGAAAGCCATTGTCAGAGAGATGTGTAATGTGAGTACCTAGAAACATCTCCCATCTGCTTTTCCCCCTACCCTGAACCCCAGCTTACTTGCCTCTTGTCCATTAATAAAAACCTGTTAACAGAAAGGGGCTGTAAGTTTGTGCTCCCTTTCCCATGTGTTTGTTGTCCTGTCACTTTGTATAATTACATCGCCTTTGATTGAGGACACTGTCGCAATGTTGCACAACAGAGACCCACTTTCAGACCACTTTAATGAGAGGACTTGGCAAAAGTCCTCAGAGTGTTTACTGCACAGTTGTCCGTGCAATTAAAATAACTTGATCACTGACACAATGCAGGTTTATCAGCTCCCTGAAGGGCCCCTGGTATGTGGGACCTGTGCTCTGTTCCTGCAGCCTGTCAAAAGCAAAATCTCAGATAGCACAAGGGCTTCTTTCTTTTCTGATCATAATTAGTCCCTAGTCCCATCCAACCAACCAACCAGCCCCCCTTTTATAACCTCATTCAGTATGATGAGTCATTGTGTTACTTTATAATATATCAACAGATTATTAAAGAACATATAAATATATATTTGTGCCTCTTGTAACTTTTCCTAATTATGTCAAAGTCTCAAAAAAAGAAAATGTTCCAGAATGTATTTTTTGTGCTTGTCTTAACTTCCCCTATAATAATTACATAAAAAAAGTTTAAATCAGGAAATTAACAAATTATAGTCTTTTTATTATTTAAATTGGTGTTTATGTACATAAATGGTCATTTTTATAACAACATTTTCTTTTTTTTGTTATTTTAAAATAAAATGTAAATGTATACATTTTATATTTAATTTATTATTGTGTGTGTGTATATATATATATATATAATTTTTTAATTATAATTTAATTTATACATTAATTTAATTTGGTTTAAGTTGGTTTATTAGTTGTCATTGCTAAACAGGCCAGTATTCAAAAACTATAATTGTTAAAATAAATAAGTAAATTAAAAATAAATAAATTAAATAAATGAAAAAATTAAATAAAATTATATCTGCCAGAATTGTCATTTTTGGGCTCTCAGTTTCACCTCTGATAAATAATTTTAAAAAAGTGTTAAAATTATGAAAATTATACTTTGCCCTAAGAAGTCTTTTTTGTCATTTAAATTGGCATTTATGTGTAAGGACTGTACATTTTAAAACCAATATATATCTAAAAAAGAAACATAAATAAAATATTAAATATAATAAAAAAAGACAATTTTATCATTTTTTTAAATTTAATTTAATATATTTCATATATATTTTATTATTTATATATTTGACAATTTTAATTTAATTTATACATAATTTAATTTGAGTTGGTTTATTAGGTGTCATTACTAAACCAGTAATCAGTAGTCAACCAGAATTATAAATGTTAAATTTAAATAACTAATTAATTAAAATGTAATATAAATTAAAAATAAAATACAATTAAATAAAATAAATCCAAAAAATCCATTTACCAGAATTGTTCTTTTTTGGGGTTTGTCTAAATTTTTCCCTCTAATAAATACTTTGAAAAAAGTGTTAAAATCTGAAAAAGTATACGTTGCACTTTTCCGTAAGAAATCTTTTTTTGTCATTTAAATAAAACAAATGTATTTAATTTTGTAGGAATTTTGATTTAAATTAAGGTTTTCATAATGATTTTAGCTATTATGTGTCATTACTAAACAGGTACAATTCAAGAAAGGTATAGAGTATATAGAGTAAACCAGGACATACTGTATGGTAGCACTGAAGAAAAAGATTTACCCAACTGTGTGTTTGTTTTTGTGTGTTCAGGTGGTGTGGCGTAAGCTCGGTGATGCAGCAGGATCCAAACCCTCCATCCGCCAACATCTCTCTGGGAACCAGTTCAAAGGCCCTTTGTAGCTTCCATGTCAATGACCAGCAGGGCCTCGAACAAACAAACAAATCTGTGAATATGACAGGAGGAACAGACAGTCTCAGAACTGGGCAACTTCGGGAAACGACACAAAGATCTTCGCTTCTACTGCCAGCTTCTTTCAGCCCATGGCATTCAGCTGAGACATTTCAAAACCTATTGCCTACGACGCCAGGTGGTAGTTTAATATATAATGGACCCACAATTAGCACAAGCTAAATCATAGCTCTATTTATGTGCACACCATCCAAGTATTCACACAAGGCAGCTTAATGGATTCATTTCTCCTTCCAGATAAGAAATGAAAGCACACAGCTCTTACGCAGATAAATACACCATAGAGGCACTCCTACATGATCCTTCCCACTCCTAAAAGCTTTTTGATTTTGGCTTGAGAACACTCCATATTATTCAGTTTAATTTTGACCTTTACACCACCTTTCAAAAGTTTGGGTTGTAAGATTTCTTTTTAATGTTTTTGAAAGAAGTCCCTTATGCTCAGCAAGGCTGCATTTATTTGCAAAAAATACAGTAAAAACAGCAATACTGCAAATTATAATAATTTGAAATCATTTATTTATGTGATGGCAAAGCTGAATTTTCAGCAGCTGTTACTCCAGTCTTCAGTGTCACATGATCCTTCAGAAATCATTCTAATAAGCTGATTTGATGCTTAAGAAACATTTATTATTATCATGCTATAGATTTTTTGGGATTCTTTGAGAAGTAGAAGGTTCAAAATGAATAATTATGTCATCTTTGTTTTTTTTTTTTGGCGAAATTTAATACATCCTTTATCTTACTGACCCCGAACCTTATATATATACTGCCGCTGAAAAGTTTGGGATCAGTAAGAAGTCTCTTATGCTCATCAAGGCAGCATTTATTTTAACAAAAATACAGAAAAAAATAGTAATATTGCAAAATGTTATTACAATATATATATATATATATATTTTTTTAATATGCTTTAAAATATGTGACCCCGGACGACGAAACCAGTCTTAAGTGTACATTTTTCAAAAATGAGGTTTATTTATATTCTGAAAGTTGAATAAATAAGCTTTCAATAGATGTATGGTTTGTTGAGATCGGACAATATTTGGCTGAGATACAACTATTTGAAATCTGCAATCTGAGGATGCAAAAAAATAAAAATACTGAGAAAATTGCCTTTAAATTTGTCCAAATGAAGTTCTTAGCAATGCATATTACGTATCAAAAATTAAGTTTTTATACATTTACAGTACGAAATTTACAAAATATCTTAATGGAACATGATCTTTACTTAATATCCTAATGATTTTTGGCAAAAAAATTTTTTTGATAATTTTGACCCATACCATGTATTTTTGGCTATTGCTAGAAATATTTCCCAGCGACTTAAGACTGGTTTTGTGGTCCAGGGTCACATATAATTTATTCCTGTGATGAAAAGCTAATTTTCATCAGCTGTTACTTCTGTCTTGAGTGTCACATGATCCTTCAGAAATTATTCTAATTTGCTGATTAATTATTATATTATGAATGTTGGAAACAGTTGTACTATTGTTTTTTTCAGTATTTATGACTAACAAATTAAAAAGAACACCATTTACTCAAAATATAAATCTAACAATGTAAATCTATGCTATCACTTTTTATTAATTTAACACATCCTTGGTGAATAAACGTATGAATTTCTTTTATAAAAAAAGAAAGAAAATACAAATTACTGATCACAAACTATTGAATACTAGTGTATTTGTTAGAAAACCTTTCTATTTTAAATAAATGCTGTTCTTTTTAACCTTTTATTGATCAAATAATCCTAAAAAAAAGTTTTACAGGTTCCAAAAAAATAGCAAAATAGCACAACTGTTTTCAACACTGGTGATAAATCAGCATATTAGAATGATTTCTGAAGGATCATGTGACACTGAAGACTGGAGTAATAATGATGCTGAAAAATTTAGCTTTGATTACAGAAATAAATTAGATTTTGAATTTATATTAAAATAGAAGAACGTTATTTTACATCATAATAATATTTCATAATATTAATTTTATTTTTCTGTTTTTTTTTTTTTTTTGATTAAAAAAACACACACAGCCTTGATGAGCATTAGAAACTTTTGTAAAAATACATTAAAAATCTTACTGATCCCAAACTTTTGACCGGCAGTATATATATATATATATATATATATAAATTTTTTTTCTGTGTGTGTGTCACTCCCATCACATCGGAATATGACAGACTGTTATCATTACAATTAAACTTAAAATCGTGTTACCAGCCGCTGACTATTAATTAACAAGTTATATTCATTCATCAATGTTATTATGGACAATTAATGTAGCTGAAAAACAAAAAATAACAGTCAAATTTTTGTAAGCCTTTTTTTCAGCTAGTCATGAATAACACATTGCTCAGGTTCCCAGAAATACATACTCTAAAATATTACTGTATACTTTATGCGAATAAATTCGATAACCTGGAAATATTCAGATGATATATGCAGACCAGCTCATGAGTTTAAGCATTTAATTACAGTGTTTAAGGTGTTTTTATTTTCAAACAGTACTTATAAATGCCAGCTCAACTCAAAGCATATTCATTAAAGTTTAAAACTGACAATCGTGAATAATGAAGCTGCTTTCTATGCCTTCATTTATATCTTTGTAATTAAACAAATGAAAGCAGATGGAGTCAAAATTCAATATCAAGTTTTGATCGAATGGCTTCATGGGGTCAGAATATAATTGAAAATACTGTTTTATAAGAGTAGTTCACACAAAAATAATGAAGCCATTCAAGTTGTAAATGAGTTTGTTTCTTCATCAGAACAGAGAGAAAAAAAAAGAGAAAAATAGCATGACACCAATGCATCTTTTAAAGTTTAATAATGGATTAGTTTCTTACAAACATGCAGCTTTTCACTTTACAAGATGTTAATTGGTGGAGTGGTGTGGAATATTACAATGCATTTATAAGCAGTTTCTGACGGCACCCATTCACTGCAGAGGATCCACTGGTAAGAAAGTGAACTAATGCTTGATTTTTTCAAATCTGTTCTGATTTCTGATAAAGAAACAAACTCATTGACACTTTGGATGACCTGAGGGTGAATTAATTTTCAGGAAATATTTAGTTTTTGTTGAACTATTCCTTTTAATCTGTTTTAGATCTACAAAGTGAGTCCTATATAAAAAAACAAAAAACAAAAAAACAACTAGAACTCAGAACCCAAGATTTTAGGTTCTAGATACTGAATAGGTGCAATAGAGAAACTCTGTACTGGATGAATGCAAGTATGGAAGTGATGTGTGTTTTCTGTTCAGCCTGAAATGTGAGGTTTCATCAGCACACTATTGCGAAAAGCATTTAGTAGCATTTAATTGCGTAATCTGCGATTGGAGCCAGTCACACTTTCCATTATTCCTTTCCATTTACCAAGCTTTTAACATTTCTGAGTATACTAAATCAGACCATACAGTATGTGCGGATAAAAACTGGATCAATTGTACATTGTATACATTTTGCATTAATAATAATAAGCTTCTTTTGCTGAATTTTGTGTAAAGCTTCTAATTCTGCTCCATAGGCACAGGCTACATCTTTTATGCGCGTACTGTACAATATATAACAAAGTCTTACGAATGAAAGTAAACGAGAACGCAGTAAATGAGGTGTCTTTTGAGTTTTATGTGTTATAATTCAGATCCATTATCTGTGTACACAAGAACTGTCTCAAAAGATGCTTGCTGCATTCACACAAAGCTCTTTTTTTAAAACCAGTGACCGATAAGCCATAATTTTGTATTATTTGTTTAAATCAAAGCTATTTTGGGCATTGCCGAAATCCCTCTGCCGATCGAGTTATTTTTGTATTGACGTTTTGTGGATATTTCATTGAATTTGTATATTTATGAGAGCACTTTTACAGTGCTAGACTGAAATGACTTTTTTTTTTCACACTGGATGCAGCAGGTGGCTTTTGGCAGTGTGTTAGCCTACTTTTTGTTCGTCTAAGAACAAAATGAGCAGGAAACATTTGAATAAGTAAAGAAAATAGTTGCATATTTTTCCGAAAAGGATACGATATGAATTTGGGTCAGTAAATATTGTTTGTTATGCTGTGAAGTGTTTCATGTGAACACAATACTTAAATCATTGGTGTTGAAGTACACGCATACATTAAAAGTCTTTTCGAAATCCAATTTAAAGTGTCCTTTATAAGCAGATCTAGAATACACAACTACTGACTCTTTTGTATTTTAAGTTTGAAGCACAAAAGAATCTGAAATGCTGATATTTTCTTATTTTCTTTTCAAATGCACTGCTTCTTTTGTGAGTCTTTCATGAAATTTAATGTTCTGTGTAGCTCATCTGTATGTGAAACACACATGAAGTTGTATTCTAGGACATACAATTCAGCGCAATGTAAATAATTACTATTACTGTAGAATACGTGTAACTAGCATGCGTTTATATATTTTTAATAAGCTGTATGTAGCTAAGAATGGACCTGTATTTTAGCTAATAAAAAATTCTAAATAATTGCAAATAACCCTCTTGTAGATTTGAAATAAAACCAAATCCTTCTCTTTGTATAATGTGTCGTCTCCTTTTTGAATTGTATGAAATGAACAGCAGAAAAAAAGGCAGAGTCTGCCATCTACTGGAGATTTTTTGGAGTTGCAGTAATGTTAACAGATTGAATGACTGAATTTTTGTCGTTTTCAACAAATGATCAGAGAAATTAGGTGTTCCACTTGTGAAATATGTTATCTCCCCACCTCAGAAGGTCAAACGTCTTATTACTTGAGCTGTTTTATTCTTCG
The DNA here is from genome assembly GCA_033026305.1 of Cirrhinus molitorella. Taxonomy (NCBI): domain Eukaryota; kingdom Metazoa; phylum Chordata; class Actinopteri; order Cypriniformes; family Cyprinidae; genus Cirrhinus; species Cirrhinus molitorella. The sequence continues at coordinate 26,070,865 of CM065135.1, read as the reverse complement.
TTTATTCTATATGAGGTTGCTTATACTATCATATATTTTAAAGTGTAATTTATTCCTGATTTCAAGGCTGATTTTTTTACCATCATTATTCAAGTCACATGATGCTTCAGCAATCATTCTGATTTGCTGTTCAAAAAACATTTATTATTATTATTGTTATTATTATTATTATAGTAATATGCTGAGTAATGATGCTGAAAATTGAGCTTTGATCACAGGAATAAATTACATTTTAAAATATATTCAAATAGAAAGCAGTTATTTTAAATAGTAAATTTATTATTATTTTTTTTTATTTATTTATTTTTTTATTTTGCTGTACTTTGGGTTAAAGCAAATGCAGAAAAAAAAACGTACTATTCAATAACTTTTGACTGGTAGTGTAAATGCTCACAATCTGCAAATATTATATACAAATATAAATGAAGTAAAGGAAGCAAACAAGAGAATAAATTATACATTATAAAGTATAAAGTGGTATAATTAATTATAAATATTAATTTAAACGCTATTGAAAACACGTTGTATGTCATTACGATTGCACTTGATTATTATAAATGGTTTGTATAGCTATGCTATTAGCTATGTGTTACGTTTTATCTTGTACCTGTGATTGACGGTTTCCTCCGCGAATCACGTTGCGCTCACTTTATCCTTTTATGGTCACTTTATGAACCCAAAGTAAACTTCCAATCACAAGACACACAAGCCTTTTCTGTTTGTGTAAGTCTAACCAACCTTGTAAATCCGACTGCACAGATCGACTCCTCTAACGACCAGTAGAGTCACTGCAAACGGGTACCACCTTAAAGCAAACCAATAGTTTAGCGATGTGAAATATACTTACGCTTTAACCAATTGTCTCACACGTATTCGGTTGCGTATGGAATATTAACCAATTAAAACACGCCTCAGTACAAGTTTAGGGCGGGACAGATGGGTCAATGAGCCAATCCGCTTTTAAAAAAATATTATTAGGGCGTGGCTTTGCAGCAGAAGGGTTAGGTTTTACCAGCAGACCGAGCAGAAGAGGATTGAATTCCAGGTTGACAGGAGGATCCCTGCAGTCAATTGGAAGGTAGTTTTGGTGTTCAATCTGATTAAATACTGTTAGCAAATGTGCACTAGTTGTTTATGATAGTTCAACAAGATATAAGAAGTCACATTCCTGCAAATGCGTCGCAAATGGACGCTGTAAAGGGTGTCTAATTCAGCAAATTGCGAAATACAAGCATGCTTGTTATTAACACATTGAATGTGTCTCAAAATCTTCAGAGCTTATTTGGGCGTCGTAGGTGTGCATAAAGCGTTCAATACGCTCCCCAAACATTTTAAATACTGTGTAAACGTTTCAAACGTGTCCTAAAATGATGTCAACTAACCAGGTTTTGAGACGGGCTATGGAGTGACAGATACTTGAATGAATGAATGTATGGCTGGTATGTTTCTTAAGGTTTTGGTTCATTCATTTGGACAATTTATGATCACTGGACCACCCAGTGTTTAAAATGAAGACTGACATGCAGTGCAGTAGTATGTGAAGCAGGTGGGTTTGAATGGATGCATTGGGCCAGGCTGAGTTATTTTAAGGCATCAATCTGCTTAGGTCATTATCTAATATACTGATCTTGTATTTTGAATTTTGATATGTAGAGTTTATGTTGTTTGTTGCGTGTCTTTGCTGTCTAATGCAGTCAGCCAGTATAGCTGCAGCAGTGCTGCTACTGGTTCTCTTGTGGTTTCAATCTTAAGTAGCTTACTTTTAAGTGTTTCAATCCAATTTGCAGTTCAGTAATGCAATTGGGCCTGTCGATATTTAGTAAACAGCTGGCTTGGGATATTTGATGGACATGGTTTAAAAAAAAAAGGCCCAGATCATGTTTCTGATTTATGCATGAGTGATTGCTATCATAACAACAAAAAAAGTGAAGCATTGAAGCTTTCAAGACTTTGTTTATTATAGAAATGGCCTGGTTTTGAAATGGAAACAGCCGCCATAGGGGCCATTTATTAAATGTAACTACATGGAAGTTTTATGTAAATTATACAAGTTTGTTGTGTTTGATGAGCTTTAATGCAAGCCACATGTCCCGTGTTTACAATAAAGTACCTAAAGTAACCATCCATATAATCCCTCAAAGAGATCTTTAACCTTTCTTGGCAGTAATTCTAGGTTCTGAGATTATTTGGATGTGGAACATTCACATGTTTCTACCATTTATTTATGAATATACTGTACCTAGTCCACTGGACCTAAATATTTATAAGAGGTATAGAGTCAGTACTACTTAGACTATTGGCTCATTTGTTGTACAGCCTTCTTGGTTGCATAAAGGAGATACCAAATTTAGTCATATTTTATCTTATTTTAATTAAACAATCACATTTCATTAGTTTTTATTTACTTTTGTTGCCTTCAACTTTCAATTATTACAGCCATCCTCTCTCCCAGACTGTCAAGATGGGTAAAAAGAGCAGAGTGAAGACCCAGAAATCGGGGACCGGGGCCACAGCTGCGGTTTCTCCGAAAGAAATGATGAATTTAATCTCTGAACTGCTGCAGAGTGAGTATAAAGCATTCTTTATAGCTGCATTCCTGTTCTGATATACAGTTGCAATGAATTACTCTCATGAAGAGCAACACTGCATGTGTGCATCACTGGTGCACAAAAGGCTTTTGTGATTATGCCATCGCATTATATGATTGTTGTAATATTTGTTATGCCAAAAAAAAGATGCAGTTGCTGGATACAGAAAATTGAGCCTTTTTAGTTGGAATGGTTTCTTTTATGTTTAAGTACATGTATTTTTTTATTTATTGATCTGAAGCCTTTATCCAAATGCTGCCACCTGATGTTAAGTGCTCAAGGGTATTGTGCTATTTCATGAAATCATTTGGTTATCAGTCCAAATTTTTAACTGCAATGTCAAACAGCTCTTCAGAATTCCTAATTTTTGGGAGGACATGAAGACAATTTGCAAGCTATGCTTTTGTGCAAGGACTTTTACCAAGCAGGTGAATGCAAAATTAAATAAAAATAAAATAAAAAAACGCTAGTGGAAGACCTAAATCAGCCATCATTTGGTTACCCCAGGAACTGTACTTAAAGGAATAGTTCACTAATAAATGAAAATATACTCGGGCCTCAGGCCATCCAAGATTTAAGGCAGAGGAGAAATTTAGCATTATATCACTTGCTCACCAATGGATCCTCTGCAGTGAATGGGTGCTGTCAGAATCAAAGTCCAAATAGCTGATAAAAACATTGCAGTAAGCCACAAATAATAATAAAAAAAAAGCTATGTGTTTGTAAGAAATAAATCCATCAAAATTGTTGCTTCTGACTAAAATATGAGTCCTCTCTCCATAATAATGCTTTCTCTAGTCAAACACAGCTTTTTATTGCAAAAAGATGTTTATTGATAGATTGGATTTGTGTGGATTACTTGTGGGTTGTTTTTTGTTGTTTTGTTGTTGTTTTTTTGCTGTGTGGACTATTTCTGTCAGCACCCATTCAAAACACAGGATCCATTAGTGTACAAGTAATGCAATGCTAAATTTCTTCAAATCTGTTTTGATGTAGAAATAAACCCATCTTCATCTTGGATGGCCTGAGGTTGAGTAACTTTTAAGCAAATGTTCTTTTTTTTTGGTAAACTGTTTCTTTAATATGGAGCACTAAGCTATTTCCACCACAGTCACCCATTGGAATTTCTTCATCTAAGCATAAATGATTGTTAAATACAGCAGTGGCCAAAATGATTTGAACATTAGTACTTTCACCAGCTAAACAATGTAAAATTGAAAAATTAAGGTCCAAGATACTTCAAGAACCTACCTGCGAAGCTACCTGGAAAAACTATGCACAAGTGCACATAGGACAAAAGCTATGGTCACAACAAAAGTTGATTTAATTTAGTTAATGGAAGTTCTTTGAAAAATAAATCTATTTATGACTCATTTTACAGCATTTTTACCTAAAACTTGTAACAGCACTGTAGCTTTGCAGGTAGGTTTCTTGAAGCATCTCGGAGACGTTGCCTCAGTTTGTTCAGTTTCTTCATGACATTTCAGATAGATTGGATGATGATGAGATCAGATCTCTGTGTAGAGCACTGGCTGCTGTCAGACTCCATGTGCAAACAAAACTCTCACTGGATTATTACAATTAATGACAAAGTGAATGTTTGAGAATGTAAACCATTTCCTTTTGACACACTACTGCAAAAGATAGAAATAACTGACTTAAAACCATTTTAGCTGGTGAAAATATTAGTGTTCTAATAATTTTGGCCACCACTGTATAAACTTACTGGAATGTTTTTATTTTCTCTCCTCCATTCAGAGTGTAGCAGCGCTGCTCCCTCTCCTGGGAAAGAGTGGGAGGAATATGTTCAGATCCGAGCTCTGGTGGAGAAGATCCGTAAGAAACAGAAAGGTACACAGTTGCATTAAATGAATATGATTTAGCAGTTCTGAAGCTTTTACATAGCTTGTGATTTGCCATTTTTAAGAAGTAACGTTTTAAACCGTCCTAATTGCAAGAAAAAAGTGGTCGAAAGAAAACTGATTGTGTGGAACTTAAAGGAATAGTTCTCCCAGATATGAATTCTATCATTTACATGTGCTTATGACTTGCACGATTTTATAGAATGTCTTTGAAGGTCTTTTTTCACACAATACAAGTGAATAGAGGTGGATCCTGTAAGGCTTCAAAACAGAATAAAAGTTGCCCATATGGCTCATGCACTATTTTTAGACACTTACAAGCGAAATGTTAGCTTGGCCATTTGTTTTTGGCCTGTTACTAACAGTTTGCATGAGGATGAATAAATAATGTATTTTTTTTAGAATTTAAGAGAAACGTAAGACTAAGACTATGAGAAGTCTTATTACCATAAATGATTGCTTGTTACACATTTCTGTATCTGATAGAATGACTTCTACCACAATATGCACACATACTGTGGAAAACACACAAATATCTGCGGTTACAGTAATGTGAAGACTTGAGAAAGATCCTATCACATTACTTAATACAATACTCACTGGGAGTCTCAGAGATGTGCATTAGAACACATGAATATCCATTAGAATAAATGTTAGACGGCACATTATGCAGAAGGATACACAAGAGTAATAGGTAGCACTGTTTAGGTTCACTTATGTGGTGTTACAGCAACATAATACAGTAGAGTGCCGTAAACTAATGGAAATCATTACAGAGAAAACTTCTCAGGCTGATGTTCAATATACATAAAATAGCTAAATCAGCTTGTTATTGGATTGTATTATTTCCTTAGGGATGTCAGTATCATTCGAGGGAACCAGGGAGGACTTTTTTACCGAGCTGATGGCCTGGGCTGCAGAATGTGGGGCCTCTTGTGACGGTTTTGAGATCTCCAACTTTGCAGATGAAGGATATGGACTGAAGTCTACCAAAGATATCAAGGTTGGTGTCTTTCTCACCTAGTCTGTGGGCTGTTTAATAGTAAGATGGAAAAGAGTCTATTTCATTTTGTTATATGTCCGATACTTTTTTTTTTTTTTTTTTTAATCTTGGTTTATTATTTTTACAAATTCAGGTCTTGCAGTGCCTTTGTCTCTAAATGGGCTGTTCCTAGCCAAAATAAGCTGCAATATGAACCAGACCTCATACTGGTAGTCTTTCTGGCGTCACACACTTGTGTATTATCGAGATTCAGTGCATTGCAAATTATATGTGTGCGATGTGCCAGATTTTTCTGCCACCTACAGAGTGTCATATTTTGAGTGCTGAAGGCTGAAATGTGACCCTGAACCACAAAACCAGTCTTAAGTAGCAAGAGTATATTTGTAGCAATAGCCAAAAAAATACATTGTTATAGGTCAAAATGATCCATTTTTCTTTTATGCCAAAAATCATTAGGATATGAAGATCACATTCCATGAAGATATTTTGTAAATATATCACAACTTAATTTTTGATTATTAATATGCATTGCTAAAAACTTCAGATTCCTCATATTTAAATAGTTGTATCTCAGATAAATATTGTCCAATCCTAATAAACCATATATCAGTGAAAAGCTTATGTCAAGCTTATTTATGTCAAAAAATCTCAAATCTCAGTTAAAAAAAAAAAGACCCTTATGATTGGTTTTGTGGTCCAGGGTCATAAGTAACTTATCTTATATATTGGTTGTAGATAAAGTAGTTGTTAATTATTTGTGTGGTCCTTTTTGATGGTCAGTGACCAAGTGGTAATTACAGGCGTGTATGTGTTGATCACAGCTGTTTTTCTGTCATCCTTGTTAGTGCTTTAGAAGGGAATATGTAGAGGTTATTGATCACTGCAGGTCATAGTTTACCTCCAAACTTGACTGAATGTTTAGATGGCTGCTACAATTAGCCTTATTGATGTTTTCAGTTGCTAACTGCTAGTTGTAAAATGCAGTGTTACACAATATTTGGTAAAGTTTCTATTTAAAAAAAAATAATAATAATTTGAATGTGTCAGGACTGTCAGCCCTGTAAACTAAATTGGTATGTAACAGTACATTAGAACAATTGGTGCTTTTGCATGTGTGTTTTTGACAATGACAATTTAAATTGTTCTGTGGGCTTTCTGTCCATTTCAGGCAGAGGAGCTGTTCCTGTGGATCCCTAGAAAAATGCTGATGACTGTGGAATCTGCCAAGAACTCTGTCCTTGGTGAGTTTGCATAGTTGTAGCAATGTCAATCTTTGACCTCAAACTCTGACAATGCCATGTCACGTAGAAATGTGCAAATGTTTCTCTCCCCACAAAGAAAATGGAGACCACATTTATTTAAATGTTACTGTATTGTTCCAGGAATGTTTCAGGTTAAATGCACGTTTTTAGCTCTGTCGACAGCATCTGTGACATGCTGTTGATCACCACACAAAATTAATTTTACTTGTTGAACAGCTAAATAAGTCATGGCAAAACATGCAAGTTTCAGGTAACTATAACAGTACTGCTTAGAACACAAATGGTTTTCTGAACCGTCTGCACAGTGGTACGTTTTTGAAAATGTTACCAACCATACTGTGGTGTACTTGACCTGATATGAACTCCTTTAACCCTTAAATGCATGAATGTTTCACCAATCACTATTACATATTCGGGTTCTATATATCCAGCACAGATGGATCTCTAACTGCTGCAATAGCAAAAAACTCTCTTGATATTTTAAGAACAGTAACTGAAAATTAAAATAAAGCATATTTTGTTACCTTTTAAAACTTAGAAGGATTCAGTCTGAGCAGATAATCGTACCATTGCTGTCATCATCAGAGCGCACTTCTACAGTACATTTCAGCATCTGGCTCATATTTGCCATCTCAACCATATTCGCAAAACTATAATTTTCAATAACTTAAATCAATCATTTAATCACTGGCAGCTTATTCACCACATCCACCATCAAATGACAGTGACATTTATATTTTATTGCCTACTGTAAGTGCTCTGCAATACAGCTATTAAAACCAGTTCAATTTTTGCTGATGATATTCTTTTGTTCTATGCCTGCAGTTTTATGAGTAAAACATCACAACATTAATGTCTATTAAACAGTGCCACCTCAAAGAATAAAGGTCAATTGCATGTATTGAGTCATCAATTATTTGAATATTTTTGCACAGAAAAAGTCTGTAGCGACCCTATACACTTTATAAAAAAATAATAATACGAAAACAGACGTTCTTTTAATTTTTTTTCTTGTTATATTGTTTAGAATGAATTGATTGAGGAATACCAAAAAAGTTAATGTCTAACTTTAAAAAATGAAGGAGGAAGAGGGTAGTGAATGATGTCCCAGGTCGCTGCATTTAAGGGTTAACTCTCCTGCGTGGTTCCTTGTTGCTCAATTACGTGGGTCCAGATCAAAACATAGTGTGAAGGCAGAGGTGAAAAGAGCCTTAGTTGTGTTTTTAATAGGGCTGCCCCCTAATAGTCGACTAAGTGTTAGTTGACCAGAAAAGTTTTGGTCAACCAAAATTTTATTAGTCGTTTAGTCGCAGAAATAAATAAATAAATAAATCTCACGGAGAGATCGTTAATGGCTATAGTCTGTGTGGCCTAATAGTAATACAGTAGGCTATACATTGGGCAGTACATCCAACATGCGCCTATCATTCATCAACCTCAAATATGGCTTCTTATCTGAAACGTAAGTAGTAGCAACTTTACATGTAATGTTGTAGCTACAATGTAGGCTAATGTTAACCTAGAACAGTGGGTTTTCAAACCTTGGGTGGGTCGCGGGACTTAAAAAAAAAATGGATCGCCAGGACGATTTAAGGAAGATGTAGTTATGTAGGCTATATAACAAAGTTCAAGATTCAGGGAGAAGGATGCGAGAAGCTGCAAACGTAACTTTAATAACAAAATAAACATTAACAACAAAATGAAAGTATATATTTGGCTTTCAGACATTTAAAATAGATCTATAGAGAGTAATGTCTACTTTCTCAAATTATGTAATAGCCTACATATGCAACATGCCATTCAGGCGCATTACAACTGCGGAGATGACAAGTCGCCGATTTCTTGGACTTCATCGCTTAAACCGAAAACAAAGAAAGCACTAGGCTACTTTATCAATATATTATTAAAATGTTAATGCAGTCTACTTTTTGTTTTTCCCTGACACATTTATAATCATTACATCTGCGGTGCGCTGTGGCAAGCTTTATGCGTGCTTGAGTGCTTATTAGGATATGTAGGCAATTAAAGGCTCATTATAATGATTTAAATGTTTTATTAATAAACGTACGATTAGTCGACTAATGCTTAAAATGAACAACTACTAGTCGACCAGAAAAATCCTTAGTCGAGGGCAGCCCTAGTTTTTAAAGGGATAGTTCACCAAAAAATGAAAATTCTGTAATTTAATTACTCACCTTCATGCAGTTCCAAACCTGTAAGACCTTTGTTCATCTTCGGAACACAAATTTAAGATATTTTTGATATAATCCAAGAGATTTCTGACCCTACATAGACCACAACAAAACTGACCTGTTCAAGTCCCAGAAAGGTAGTAAGGACATTGTTAAAATAGTTTGTGTGAGTAATTAATGACAGAAATTTCATTTTTGGGTGATCTATCCCTTTAGTGTCTAGAAAACATTTGCAGACAGAGCCCTAAATTAACCTTTATTCACAGGGCCGCTGTACAGTCAGGACCGGATCCTTCAGGCCATGGGCAACGTTACTCTGGCTCTACACTTGCTGTGTGAACGGGCCAATCCCAGCTCACCCTGGCTGCCCTATATCAAAACCCTGCCTTCTGACTATGACACACCCCTATACTTTGAAGAGGATGAAGTGCGCCACCTGCTGGCCACACAAGCCATACAGGACGTACTCAGTCAATATAAAAACACAGCACGGCAGTATGCCTACTTCTACAAAGTCATCCACGTAAGTCACACAGCTTCTCTCTCCCCACACTCATTCATTTAGCTAGGTTTTTAATTTAGAAAGTGATAAATGAAAACAAAGTGACAGTCAACCACAATCTTAACTGAACTGATTGATTTTTACTGCCAAAAGCATTTTTACATCTATAAATGCAATTTAAAAACATCAAATAATTAATTAAATTTTTAGTTTATGGAAAATTCAATGTGTTGTGATCATGTGACAAGTGTTTTATAGCTTAAATCAGTTATTATTGCATTCTACATGCTGTTTTTCATTTATTTACCTATTTTTTACCTATATTTATAGTGTAACTTCAGAGTTTAATATAGGTATAACTCAAGCACCTATTCTCACTGTTCAGCTACGGATATCCCTGAATACACCTCAAAAAGTGCACAAAAGTACAAACTTTCTTCAGTAAACTCATAGAGTGTTCACAAATGAATGGTAGTTTTGATGAGTGCGGTGACTGATAGCCCTATCTGTGTCTCATACATGGACTGCCAGCCGTTTGAGTGCAGGGCTCTTTAAGCAATCAGCGCCACAAGTTATTCAGACTCTCTAGCCACATGAATAGCTGTCCTTTACACTGCTGTCTGCTGAGGTGAGGAAATCCAGTTTTAAAAGGATCCCTGCCGTTGAAGGCACATTGGAGATGGGTAAAAGGAGCTTTATAATGCCCTCTTGCACCCAATTTCAGGGCCCCTGATAAGCTGCCATTGACATGGCTCAGAGACGGTGCCGCAGTGGCAATCTTTAGCCAGCAGGGGGAGATGTTTATCCCTTAATGTAGTGTTCAAAGCAAAACATAAATGAGCATGAATTAGTTTGCTTTTATAACAACATGCATGTCCGAAAGTTTTAGATTTTGGCGTTAGAAATGACTGATATGCCAAATGATATGATGCTGGACTAGGAGTTCTTCCTGTCACTTTAAAGTAAAAATATGCTTGTTTCTATTATTCAAACCAAACAATAATCAGAAAATACAGAGTTGTGGTTTTATGATATATCTGTACTTAAGATTCAGTGGTAGCCTAACCTCTTCAATTTAAAATACATGTTCCTTCCACTTTGGTTACTAAAAGTGCATTATATTTCCATAAAATGTAATTTCAGTGTTGTGATGTATCTTGCAGATTTATGATTATTAAATGTGACCCTGTCATAAGAGGCATTTTTTTCATTGATGCATAGTTTGTTATGATAGGACAATATATGGCCGAGATGCAACTATTTGAAAATCTGGAATCTGAGGGTGCAAAAAAATCCAAATATTGAGAGTTTTAGCAATGCATATTACTAATCAAAAGTTGTTTTGATATATTTACGGTAGGAAATTTACTAAATATCTTCATGGAACATGATTGTTATTTAATAATTTATTATTAAATTATTATTTTTTTTATAATTTTGACCCATACAATGTATTTTTGGCTATTGCTACAAATATACCCATGCTACTTAAGTTTTGTAGTCCAGGGTCACAAATGACACATCGAGATTTCAGTTCATTTCAATGGGACTGTAATCTGTCCAATAAATTTTATCTGGTTTCTTGGACCTCCTCTTGGCTATTAAGGACGCAATAATATGCTCTTCCAGTTATTCCCAATTTTTATTCAAAATCTCTGGCGGTACATTTTGTTTCTTTCATTAGATGACTGTCAATTAGAGAAAAGAAACTAATATTTCACATTACTGTCAAGATAAAGCATCAAATATTCATGCAAATAGTTAATGTATTTGTCATTTTGTCTGCAAATCTGCTGACATTTTCTTTATTAAATGTTTTCTAGTTTATAAAAGGGGGTTGGAGTATAATTAGAAGAGGTTTTATTGTTTCTCGTACTCTGTTAATAACTGTAATCAACTGTATTCATACCGTCTTCAATACAGCGACTGAGGCGAATAACAGGAAGCACAATAAACTGGAATATATGCATCTGCTACTTTAAGCCGTCGGCATCAGTCATCAAAAAGCTAATCAATTTGCATATGCAGTAAACGTTTCATTGTCCATTAGGTGGCAGAAGTGAGTTAAGCTTCTAAGGATACTGGTCTAAGTGAAACGTTACGTCCTCCGAAACGAACTTGGTTAAAGTTTGTATTGCTAAAATAACACTGGAGGACCTCATGACCTATTCGAGTAATGAATTACTCACTGATCACACCGTGTAAGTCTTTTAATGAACAGAAAGATTCAGTCTGTGTGCATTCAAGCAGGAGCTCAAAGTGAAATGAGGAAAAAAGTTACATGTTCATCTTTTTTTTTTTTTTTTAGAGAGGTTTAGTTGAGGGGGAGGGTTGTCTTGCTGGCCCTTCGGTGAGTGTCCTGTCCGCTCCTCTCCTCTCGGCTCTTCAGGTTGGGAGCCAGTGTCACTGTAATGACTACTGTCAATGTCAGCCTCTCTTCTGAGGCGGCCGCAGATGACCGGGCTGGAAAATTAGCTTGTCGCATTGGCTTTGAATTGAATTGACCTGATTGTACCTTCCACACATGACTGACAACCCCAGCCCCCCCCCCCCCTTCTTCTACTTCCTCCCACCGCCTGCTTTATCTGGTCCCTGCCTCCCCCCTCCTCCCGGCTTCTCCTCAGGAAGAACTGAGAAAGCAAGGCCCTTCACCTGCTGGAATTGAGGAGCTTTTTATATATATTTGCCTGCGTGAAGAGGGATAGGCTGTTGTCAACGCCGGGTGCCCTCCGAGGAGTATCCAAGCGCCTCCCGTGTCCGCGGGGGACCAATGATAGCCGCGTCTTGCTCGCTGGGGCTGTATGCGTGCGTGTGTGGGGGAGGTGAACCTCATAAGGTGACCCCGGTATGCAGCGAATGCAAAGTAACCTTGGTGTGCTGCATCTGCCGCTGTTGATGAGAAATGAACAGGGTCCCAGTGGTACGCTCTCATCCCACCCCCTCTCTCTGCACCTGGGAAGATATCTGTCTGACCTTCCTGATGTGGCTCGGAAAATGAGGGAGAGTTTGCGACGCCAAACGACGGCGTTCGTTTCATCATTTTTGTGCGTGTTGAAACAGTCGACGTAACGGAAGGAGTAAAATCAATCCCGTTTGAACCTCAGCGTGCGCACGGATGACGAGCTCTCTAATGCCGGCCAGTGCGGCGGATGGGGTGCTTGGGGATCTCGGCTCCAGAAAGACCTCCTGGAGGCCACCGGCCAATTAGCCGCGTTTCCCGCCGTCCTCGTTAAGGAGAGCAGGCGCTCGTGGTGGGAGCTTTTGTTTTCTAATTGATTTACAGGGCCGTTCCCCCCTCGTCTCTCTCTGAGCCGCGGTGCCATTGTGGCACATGATGAATTACCTCTCTCTAGTGATGCTAATGCATCACAAGCTGAACCTGCAGCGGTGCAGCTGCCCTTTATCTCCAAAAACTACACCTCATCAAACGTGCCGTCTAAAACTACCTCTGTTTCATCTCAAACTACCTTTGTGCGTGCACACATCCTACACTTTTCCAGAGTTAGAGGCGTTATCCTAACCCACAGCGCTCTGAGGGATACAGGCAGACCTTTTCATGGCCTTTCTACAGCCAGGTTTGCCCTTCCCCCTGAGGTATATCACTCTGTTCAACTAATTATTGCCCTAATTGAATCTATTAAGGTACTCGGGCACTTGAGTATTCAGCTCTCAGAGGGCTGAAAATAGCATTAATAGCACTTTAACCCTTTTCAGGTGGCCTATAATGGTTACCGATGTTTTTTTTTCCATCTTTGTTTAGCTGGCTTCAGCACATCTTCCTGCAGGAAGTCTGGAGAACTGCTTCTTAAGAGAATCTCTCTGGAGATTTGCCCTATTACTTCCGTCAAAACCTGTAATATGGTTTTTTTTTTTTTTTTTTTTTTTTTCTTCTTCTCTCCACCCTCCCATCCTTACATGGACCACTTCCCTTCATCTGCAGTGTGAGGAGGCTCAAATCCAGGACGCTGAATTCTTACTCGTGGCTTTACTCGGCGCTTATCTTTTAATGGTTGTCCATCACCCTACATGAGCGCCGCTACCAAGTCAGTCTGTTTCCATAATTGAGGTTAGAATGAAAGGAAGTGGTCAGGTTTTGCTCTGTTATTATATCATGCTTACTGAATTCACAGCTGACCTGCAGACCTTCATCCACCTGAGCGTGGTAGACCTTTGCTTGGTTGTTCACAGCGGGGGCAGCCGAACTATGAGTTCTTGTGCTCTGCTGTAGGGCTACAACAATGTCAAAACTGGACTCCGCTCTGCCGACACACTGAGTCACAGACAAAGATATGATGTGGCCACACTGTATCACTGGCTTTGCTAAGTGTGTGTGGGTTCTAGAGCAGAGAGGGGGAATACAGGGCTCAATTAGTGTCACGGAAATTGATTAATGGGGAGAGACATGGAAGGTAAAAGTTAGCCACTACTTCTGAGCGCTTGCTTTTCATGCTTCTATTCCTCAGTTTGTGAGCCTAATGGTGCAACTTGGTTGACAGAAGGAGCTTGCACCCCTTTCCAGTAAGCGCACGTACGTCTCGGAGACATCTGTGAAGGAGTGCATTACCTGGAAATGTTTGCATTGTATTTGAAAGGGATTTTTTTTTTCAACCAAAAAAGACCTTGTTGTCATTCCAAACCCGTATGACTTTTTCATCCATGAAACTCAAAAGGAGATAGTTTGCATGAGTGCGTTGAGTGTTCATGCTGCTCTTTTCTATACAACAAAAGGTTTTACATGATTTTAAAAGCACCATAAATATGTCATGATTCTTCTGATGTCATGCAATAATGACAAACATTATAATTTATATCACTATTCTTTATCACAATTTTTTTTTGTACTGTTCAGGCTTAATAAATCTCAGTTGGTTAGAAATTAAGGAAGAAGTATAGTAATTTTGCCACTGTAGTGTAAACAAAAAATAATATACCTATGAAATTAATTTAGTTATTTTACAGTGTAGTTGTTTTACAAAATATGGCTATTACTGTCATAGGAACAAATATATATATATATATATATATATATATATATATAATATATATACTGTGATAGGAATAACAATAATATAAAATTGTTGTTGTTGTTGTTATTGTAACTATATACTAGTTTGTTTGGCTTCCAAAATACGGTATACCACAAATAAAATAAGGGTTGAGTTCCCTTTAAAGTTGAGGTACAAGTCAATTCACTGACTTAAGATTTTTTACTTCAGAACATGGGTTGGAACTCTTAATTTTGAACTTTCAAAGTGCATTAGATAGAATAATTTGACTTTAAAATGTACAAAATGTTCTCTTTTTTTCAAGTCTCTTCTTTTTTTATTTTATTTTTTTTAAATATTGCATCGTGGACTTCCTATTGAGATTATCGTATTGTGAGATTTTGATATTGTTACATCCCTATTCAGCACAAATTTAGCTCATTATGGTCATTATGTTGCCTAATGTGCAGACTATTGAAGCAGCTATATTCTGTAATTTTTTTTTTTTATTATTTAGGCTTAGGCTTAATGAGTCTCGATTGGTTACTGCAAAGATGAATTTTTTATTTTTTTTGGGTCAGCTGAACCTCTTTGACCTAAAATACTTACTCGAAGTGTCCCCTGAGATTTGAAGTTAATATTTTATTAATTTAACAAAATATTCACGTTTATGGTTCTCTGTTCAGACAGTGGTCACGTGACATGCAGGTAAATAAATAAAAAATATTTTATGATGTTTAGAAGGTGTTTTATTTTTTTTACCTTTTAAAAAAAAATCTTAATAATCCACTTTTCATCCAGCCATGGTCAGATGTTTGTCATTTATGTTAAAACATCTGATAAAAGGGAATTACATTTTCAGACATGTGCTGGGTGTTGATTTAACATCCAGTGTAACGGTTTAGCAGTGTTGAGCAGAAATCTTTAAAATAACATCTTCCAGTTGAAAGCCCTCATGTCGAAGAGATGTTTTTATTATTTTGTATTCAGGTCTGTAAGTGATTTGTCACTTGAAATCTGCCAAGTTCACTTTTTCTTGTTATGTTGTTTTGGTTCCAGTGTCTGTTGGGCAATTTTATCACTCATTCTGTGTGATGGACTGATCACCCGAGTCGTGATTATGATATTCGAGCACAAGCTTTTTTGATGTATTGCGTTATATACATATCAGCGCCATTACGGTTTGCACGGTACCTCATTGTGGAGTACAGTGCTTCATTTCACAGGACAAGCGCCACACACACAGCCGTGAGAGCACCTGTGGGGGAAAAGAAGAATATCCTTCACTCTCAGCTTCATACCTACATCTATTTTTATGGCTCATTTTGCATGTTCAGGAGGGTGCTACGGGCCGGCTGAATTAGACCCTGGCATTCTTTGCTCCCTACTTTTCTTTTTTTTTTTTTCTTTCTGCGGGATTGTAGCTTTTTTTTTCTCCCTCTCCATGACACCCGCTGCAAATGAGCCCTTGGAGGGAGCGAGTCTGTGGCTTTAAATGTAGATTTCTGTGGCACCAGTGGCTCTCTGTCACACAAATTGATGAAGCAGATTTATGACGGCTGCTGGGCACAACAAATTAAGTTGACAGTGATGTATGGGGGGCTAATGCCACCATGATCCTTGCATAGCACCACTGGACGCTCTCTGCCTGGCTACACTCTTGTTAGGATCTGTTAGGCAGCCACATAATGAAATTCCACTGACTGATTTGTGTTTTTTTTTCTTTTCTTGCTCTCTTTCTTTCCTCCTTTTCCCCTCTACCTCCACATCTCCTTTTCTCTTGTCCTTTTGCTCTCTCTTTTCTCCTTTTTCCCTCTCTTCACTCTCTGTGTTCTTCATCTTCAATTCCCAGACTCATCCGAACGCCAGCAAACTGCCCTTGAAGGATGCTTTTACCTTTGACGACTACAGGTTGGTTGAAATGTCCTACCATGTTAAAAAAGTGGAACTTCTCTTCCCTGCTGATGTTCAAAAAAAAAAGAAAAGAGCAGGAAGATGAGCCGTAGGTTGGTTGTAGGGCTACGCGATGGCCTTTAAAAATGAGGCGTTTGTTCTCATTGTTCTTTCATTAGCACCAAATTATCTGTGAAGGAATAATTTATCATTGGTCCCCTTTCATCTTCAGATTGTTGAATATGATGCAAGTCTGTGCTCCCGTTGGGTAATGTGTGAAGAGAATGGAATAGCGTCTTGTCACAGCTAATGTTGTCTTCGGTGGACTTCATGAAGTTTCTTTTAATAAATTATGTCCAGATTGTTTAGACTAGATAAGACCATTTTTTTTCTTGAGGATAAATTCAGCTCTTAGGTCATTATATTGACTAATATGCAGACTATTAAAGCAGCTGTACTTTCTTTAAAGATTTTTTTATTTTAATGTAAGATGATTTCTTGCAGTTGTAAATTAGTTTTATGACCACTTTTTTACCCCGCTTTGGCCTTAAAGGGATAGTTCACCCAAAAATGAAAATTACTCCAGGATTTCCTCACCCTTAAGGTATCTTAGGTGTTTATGACTTTCTTCTTTCAGTCGAATCCAATTGGTGTTTATATTAAAAATTGTCCTGGCTTTTCCAAGCTTTATAATGGCAGTGGGCAGGTGTTTCTGTTCAACAGTCCAAAAGAAGTCCAATAAAGTGCATCTACCCATAATAAAAAGTGCTCCACACAGCTCCGGAGGGTGAATAAAGGCCTCTTGTAGTGAATCGATGTGTTTTTGTAAGAAAAATATCCATATTTAAAATATGGATATGTGACTGGTTTTCCTTTGCTAAAGTAAGGAAACTTTGCTTCCTTTGCTCTTGGCAACAAACGTCATTCGCCATTCGCCCAGAATGGAAAACTATAGATATTTTTCTTACAAAAATGCATCGGTTTGCTACAGGAGGCCTTTATTAATTTCCTGGAGCTGTGTGCAGCATTTTTTATTATGGATGGGTGCGCTTTATTAGACTTTCTTTGAACTGTTGAACAGAAACACCCACCAACTGCCATTATAAAGCTTGGAAAAGCTAGGACGAGTTTTAATATAACTCCTATTGGATTTGACTGAGAGAAGAAAGTCATATACACCTAGGATGCCTTGAGGGTGAGTAAATGATGGGCTAATTGTCATTTTTGAATGAACTAACCATTTAAGAATTAAACAGGCCATTTTTACTCTTGACATTTCAAGATTTCATAAATTAAAAAAAAAAAAAAAATACACACTTTTTTTTTAATCACAAAAGCTCGTCCTGCACTAGCTCACACAAGTGTGACGTAGATGTAAGTACCAGCCCAGTGTTTACAAAGCAAACATGCGAAGAAAGTCATACGCCCTTTACCAAAAAAGGTAAAACAACAATGTCTGACAATTTTGAAGTTTGAGGGAAAAATGAGACTGAGTTTTTGCCCTAACTTACCTTTTTGAACCAAAGTGCAGAAGATGAAGAACTAACCACACTCAACTTTGAGAGACCATATATATATAAAATATATATAATATATATATATATATATATATATATATATATGTATATGTATATATAAAATGACATTGCTATTTGTATATCAGGTGGGCAGTGTCCTCTGTGATGACTCGTCAGAACCAGATTCCGACAGCAGATGGAAGTCGGGTTACACTGGCCCTTATCCCTCTTTGGGACATGTGCAACCACACCAATGGCCTGGTGAGTTTGCAGCACTGCTTCAAAATGAATACAGAACTTCATCAAAAATAATTTATGGGTAGCAAGAAGCTTTTGCAACCAATTCAACCGATGTTCTTCATGACATGGATGTTTACAGTGCTTTCACTTGCATTGCGGTCTTGAAGTACAGGGAAAAACATTTCCTTCTAAGGAATGCAAAAGCATCTAATGTGATTTTTCGGTAGATTATGCCTTCATCCCAAGGGATCTTTTATATTTATTTGGATAATTTGTCTTTGATTGCGCTTTGTAGCTCTTGCCACAAAGCAATATATCGCCTCTGTTCATATGATTCTGTAATGCACTTAAATCCTAAAATGAAGTTTTGTTTCAAATTATCATGTGCATTGAAAATCAGTCATTAAAATGTGTAATGAAATGGTTTTCTGGTAATCCCCTGGTTAAGGTTTAATAAAAACATATTGTATGTGTTGTAGCAAGGTTTTTCGGACAATTTACTCAAAGTTTATTAGATTTAGTTGAATTCTGAAGATTTTAATAGTGAAATATTGTATTTGTTAGGGTGTGTTATTTTAATAGGTTGATGCTATAACTATTATTAAATGTTTAATTATTTCTTGGATTTGCCCTATTGTTTTGTTTTATTAATATTTTTCTCACTCACAGAAATATGTCATAAAGTAGCGTTGCAGTTGTGGCTCCTAAATGTTTATATTTAACAAGTCAAGCTTAACATTTAAGCTTTTATACATGTTAAAATACCAAAAAAAAGCTTTTGCTGACCATTTACGGCTTAACTTGAGATTTGATAACAAATGGACAATACTAAGGTCTCTCATCTTGTAAGATATACCTCAGTGACTCAAATATTAACAAGACTTGTTCTTTTCTGTTCTGCTTTAGATTACGACTGGCTACAATCTAGAGGATGACCGATGCGAATGTGTGGCTCTCAAAGATTACAAAGAGGGTGAACAGGTGAGTCTTACAACACAATGACAGCAGCTCAACCATCTTAAG
This sequence comes from Cirrhinus molitorella, assembly GCA_033026305.1. Taxonomy (NCBI): domain Eukaryota; kingdom Metazoa; phylum Chordata; class Actinopteri; order Cypriniformes; family Cyprinidae; genus Cirrhinus; species Cirrhinus molitorella. The sequence goes on along the minus strand of CM065135.1, from coordinate 26,051,798 downwards.
ATCACAATTAGGATGAACAGTCTTTTCAGTAGAATATCCCAGACAGTTTCACATCTACCCATGTGATTGACAAAATCAGCAGGTCGATTTCATGCCATGTTCTGTCCATCTAAAGCACTTGTACATTTTCAATTTCCATTTGTACACTTTCACCTCGGTGCTGTTGCTCTACGCGTGTGCTTCCGTGATGCATTTATCAGCCAGCGGCCATTATGGAGGCCTGGGGGTAATATCAGAGCAGAGGCATTCAGATCCAGCCATGGGGAGAGCGGATACGTGGGGCACACAGTGACAGGCCAGGTATACACCCCCCCCCCCCCCCCCACCCTGCTCCAGAATGTGAATTATTTGATAAGATTCGCAGAGACAGCCAGTGGAAGAAGAAAGAGAGTGCGGGGGCCGGCGTGTGGGACTCGGACAAGCGTTGGGGGGGAGTAGGAGGGACCGTTTCGGGAGCGTCGCTCCGTACAGAGCCGTTTGATCCCTGATTCCTGCTGCTGATTTCGCACTGGGCCGGAGATGCTGAGAGGCTCAATGTGGAGAGGCTGAGAACAGAATTGAACTGTGCTTTTCTCGCCCCCTCTCTTTCTCTCCAGCACTGTGTTTTATCTGTCTCGTTCACACTCTCTCTGCACAGCACTATCTGTAAATGTTGCGAATGTACTGTTGAGCAGAAGACGTGAGTGGTGTTTGAAAGGACAGTAGTATAGGAAGGAAGTTTTCAGGCTAAAATTGCTACTGGTTAATATCTGTCCATGTCTGTTTTTCCGCCTTGAAATGAAAGGTGTGCATGTGTAATAGTTAGGCCAAAATTACAATGGTTTTCTGGTTTCTCTCTCTTCAGATCTACATATTCTATGGTACAAGATCCAATGCAGAGTTCGTGATCCACAATGGTTTCTTCTTTGAGGACAACGCACATGACCGTGTGAAGATTAAGCTGGGTGTGAGCAAGAGTGAACGGTTGTATGCCATGAAGGCTGAGGTTCTGGCACGTGCTGGGATTCCTGCGTGAGTATCCTGTACCGAAATAACATCCTCTAGCTTCAATCCACATGAGCCGTTTAGAGACAGACATCCGTCTAGCTTTTATTTTTCAGTATTACTGTAGTGTTCAGTCTATAGCCAAGTGAATAGGAAGTTTGAACAGCCATTTAAGTAGAGCTGGGCGATAAATCGATAACGATAATTATCGCCAGATATAAATGTCAAGTTGGATAAATGTTCAATATAATGTTTATACGGCAAAGGGACAATTCGGAATTGGCCATTCGAACCGTTTATCTACTTAATTCAAAGTTCAAACGGCAGCGTAGTACGAGCTTACTAGCTGATGAGTCTCAGTCACGCGGCCACTAAACAGCACTGTTAGATCCATTGTGATGCTGACAAACGAGATGCACTGTGCAGAACGATACCGTTAGAATGCTTTTTAATCTACAAATAGATCTACTGTAGTAGCATTAATTATTAATTGTATTTAAAGATGCAGTATGTAAGATTGACAGCTAGCGGTTGAAATGGGTACTGCAGTCCAAAATCAAAATATTGGAGAGAACCATTTCTACTGCTTTCTCTTACTCAGACTCGATGCTCGGCGCGGGTTTGCCAGATTGAGGACACGCGACTAGCCTTGCACTATAATCTGCCCGAAATGCACATTTTAAAGTAAAATTACTGACTATAGCATTAGTTTTCAGAGAAACAGTTATGTAAACATAACATGTTTCCTAAGTATCTACATACATATTATGTTAATTTTTGGCTTCAAAAGATACATACATGCATACAGCACCTTTAAGGAGTAGTAATGGAATATAATTAGTGTTTTTTTTTTTTTTTTTTTTTTTTTTTGTGATTTTTTTGTGATTTTAGTATATTTATACTAAATGTATTTACTGATTTGCATACAAATACATAGAAACCATATTACATTTTTACCATGGTATTGAGGTATCATATTTATTTGTTATTATCTAAATCAGGGCTACCCAACCCTGTTCCCAGAGATCTACCTTTCTACAGAGTTCAGCTCCAACCCTGATCCAACTCAACTGAACCAACTAATTAGGATCTGAAGGAGCACTTGATAATTACAGACAGATGTGTTTGATCAGGGTTGGAACTAAGGATGGCTCGATACCATAATTTTGATTTCGGTACGATCTCAGAATGTAATACTCTGGTATCGATACTAAATCGATACTGTAGTACGTAATGTTAATGAACTAAAAATGTATTAGTTTATTTAAAATTTATAAATAAGTATTGACCTAGATTACTAAGTGCTGTAATACTGTTAGGTCAGCTCAGGTCAAGGTTTCTTTTCTTTAAGTGTTATTCTAACAGTCAAAATATTCAAAATCACGTTATTAAGTCTCTGTCTCTCTGTTTTTAGATTTCAGACTCTGAAAGTTTTTACTCTGCTTTGAAAATACTTTTCAAGTGTCTGTACTTTATTAGTGTTTTCTTTAGAAAACTTTGCTTCACAACATTCCAAAGCATAATATTGTACTTTTTAATTTCATATTAAATATTTAATACTTTATTACATTAGAATTATATTACATTCTTACTTTTACTCAAATTAAAGTAATTCTAAAATTTACTTGAGTACAAGAAAATACTACACTGTTAATATTCTTAATTATCAAAGGTAAAACAAACAACAACTTTATTTATAAAATGTAGTTTAGAAAAAAGTATGACATTATGCTTTGGAACGGAGTAAAAACTTTCCAAAGAAAAACACTCTGATAAACTACTATTCAATACTTTATACTTTTCTACTTTATTTACTAGTTTTGAGCGCGTTTCATGGAGTTTCATCTGTTTGACGATCCATCGCATTTTTCTTTTGTCACATTTACCGGTTTTGCAGCAATTTGGCCAGTACTGCCGCCTACAGGTGAACATCGGAACTGCAGCTTATGAAATACCGAACTGGGCAAAATGATGATATCGAACCGTTTGAAATATATTATATACCGGTATTTTTCCATTACCGGTATACCGCGCATCCCTAGATGGAACTGAACTCAGCAGGAAGGCAGATCTTCAGGAACAGGGTTGGGTCAAAATGTACAGTACTATGTAAGATAGTTAATTAAAAAAAAAAAAAAAAAAACATCAAACACAATAATTCAATTTAACTATATAAAAATGAGCTTGCTACAATTTGTAACGATATTACTGATTTTGATAATAAACTTTAATCTACATTTGTATCCTAACTCAAGCTACTATCAAATGTGTATTTCTAAGAGACAAAAAAAGTGTTATAATAATATTATTATAATTGATATTAATATTAATATTATAAGGAAACACAGACCTGTTTCTTGATTTGAAACAATATTACTTAATTATTATTATTATTATTATTTTAATTATTTTTATTTATTTATTTTTTAAGGAAAAAAAGTAAAGAATTCAAGAGCGTGAATTGTTTATCATGTCCATAAAGAATAGTTTAAAGCCACAATTAACTGTCTGGTTTTTACAACTTTCACATTATAGTGGTAAATTTTTTTTTTTTTTTTTTCGCACAGCCCTAATTTAAAGGGATATTTCACCAAAAAAATTTAATTCTGTAATTAATTATTCACCCTTATGTTATTTCAAACCCATGAGACCTTTGTTCATCTTCGGAACACAAATGAATATATTTTTGATGAAATCCGAGAGCTTGCACACAAAAAGTATTCTTGCAGCTTCATAAAATTAAGGTTGAACCACTGATGTCACATGTACTATTTTAATGATGTCTTTACTACCTTTCTGGGCCGTAAAATGTGGTAGTTCCCTTGGCGTCTATGCAGGGTCAGAAAGCTCTCAGATTTCATCAAAAATATCTTACTTTGTGTTCCGAAGATGAATTTCATATGGGTTTAATATGACCAGAGGGTGAGTAATTTATGACAGATTCTTAATTTTTGGGTGAACTATTGCTTTAAAAACAAAAAATGTCTAATAACTTTACTTAAAGAGTTGATGGATAACATCAGTTGTGTTTTTGTTTAATTTTTTCTCTTTATATAGTATTTTTTTTCGGAGGGTGGCAGTAATTCTGGACTCCTGTGATTTTTATTTTTTCCCCCGTACGTTTTTTTTTTTTGTTGTAGCTGTAATCTTTAATGTGTAAGGTTTTCTCATGTTAACATCCCTTTCAATCCTCTCCCAGCAGAGAGTCATACTGCTGCAAGAATCATCATCCAGGTGTAACCAAATTACAGTGCTGTAAAACCACTTCTATTGTGGCATAATACTATCAGTGAATTTTCTGTCACACAGATCAATATCCTTTAAGCCTCCAAAACGAAATCCACACAGGCCCATATGAAATTACCTTTTGATTCGGGTCAGAGTCGAGATGCTCCTTTTCATCCCACTGTAAGTCAGACAGGAAGAGGCCATAGATATGCTCCAGTAATTAAACGGTAAATTATAAATGATTGAGCGTGTTTTTAAAAATGCATCAAGTTCAGTGGCCTCTCATCGCTTCAGATCAATCAGTTGTCATGCGACGGGGAGCAGCGCAGTGGTCTCGTGCAGGCGGGAGGCTTCCATTAGCACCTGCCCGTTCCGCTGGAGTTAATTGGGGTTTAATTTGAGAAAGGTGGGGGGGCCAGTCAGTTGGAGTAACACCCTGCTTTGAACCCTCCCGGTTCTTCTCCTCCTCAGGTCCAGTATCTTTGCCCTGCACTGCAGCGAGCCGCCCATATCCGCTCAGCTCCTGGCCTTCCTGCGTGTCTTCTGCATGACTGAAGGTAAGAATCTTTAGTGCCTGACGTGAAAGCATCAGGACAACAAAGTTCACCAGTAGGCCATAAAACATGAAGTGAGATGCCTTATTCCATGTAACATCTTTAAACTAAACAGGACAACGAAGCCTAAACAAGTGTCCCTCAGGTGTTTAATTGATCAAGACAGTGCGGCAGATGCATGGAAGGACTGATACAGTGTCAGTAAAATATTTATAAGCATCGATGTAGGAGAACTTTTTGTCTTAAATCCCATAAAGCAAGGCCATGTCCTCTGGCAAGACCTCTTAAGTCTGAGCTTGATACATTATTCAGAATTTTATGTTAATTTTTAAACGAAGCGAAGCCCCTGTGCTGGGGGCTTCTATTTTACCAGTGTGACAGGATTCAGCGGTGTGCACGAGCAAAGCACTCGTTCGGCAAGCCCTTTCATCTCGTTAGCAGCCGTGTAATCATACCTTACATAATCGCCGCAGATCAGACCTGGCGGCTCACTAGCATGGCAGATTACTCCCTTAACCAGAGAGGTGTGCGTTTCTGATTGCAGAGGAACTCAGGGACTACCTGGTGGGCGATCACGCCATCAACAAGATCTTCACCCTGGGCAACACTGAATTCCCTGTCAGCTGGGAGAACGAAATCAAGCTGTGGACGTTCCTGGAAACACGGGCTGCGCTGCTTCTCAAAACCTACAAGACGACCTCAGAGGTGCTTGAACGATGGCAAACAATCTTTGAACTTTTCATACAGATGTTATAAAACATCTTTAAATTGTTTAAAAAGTTAAAAATTGCATAAGGACGAAAAAAAAGGTAGCAACCTTCTTATATTCTGATTTGCTGCTCAAGAAACATTTCTCATCAATTTTAAAAACCATTAATGTAGGGCTGTCACGATTCCTTTATTCAATTCGAGTACTTAATTTAAAACAAAAAAAAATCCTCGAATGCAATTTGCCTGTGTTGAGTAACCAGCAAAATACTGGAAGTGAGACATTTCACGGACGAAAATCCATGAAATGCATTTGTATGCGTTTTTCAAGTCTGCATGTTATATTAAACTCATTTAAAGCATATATCTTTCTCAATATGCTAACCGTTCATCGCGATTTTAAAATAAAAGTTCAAACCCTCACTTTGAGTTTAGACGCATTGATGTCCACATATTAATAAATTGCACTGGCTGTAGGATTTCTGTTTTCTGTGTTAAAGTACACTATATTGTCAAAAATATTGGGACACCCCCTCCTATAGAACAGGTTTGACTACTTTAGTCATTTCCATGAGTACTAATCTTAATGTTTAAGCATATAATGATATTCTAGGGTATTGTGTCCTTGGACAGGACCCTTTTTTATTCTGTGTATAAGGCAAGATTCATAGAGAAATGTTTGATTCAGTCAGTGTGGAAGAACTTGACTGGTTTGCATTAAGTCAAGTCCTAATCACACCTCTGGTGTGACTTTAAATGCAGACCTTGAGCCAAAAACTCAGACCAAACACCAATGACTTGTGTATTATGGGTACAGTCATTTTAGACACTTCCAAAACTGAAGCAACAGAGATGGAAATACCGTTTTTAAATGCATGAATTATGCTTCCATCTTTGTTGCTACAGTTTTGGAAGTGCCTTTTTCTGTTCTAAAGAAGGGGGTGTCCCAATACTTTTGTCTATATAGTGTATGTAAGTCATTGGTGTTTGGTCTGAGTTTTTGGCTTAATTAATAAGACACAATTCCCTAGAATATAATTATATGCTTAAACATTAAAGCTGCAGTCTGTAACTTTTTGAGTTAATAATTTACACAAAATACATTTTTGAGAAAATACATTACCAGCCAGTGTTCAAAACTATTGCCTTACTTAAGCCCGATTCACAATGGTTAGCTTATAATAATGTTTTTAAATTGAGTGGTTCGGGTAGGTTTTCGCGGGAAATTCAAGCATGCCACTGCGTCATTACGTCACGTTTGTAAACATAAAAGGCGGCGTCCCGGCTAGTAGCTTTATCGCATGTGAGAATGCTGCAGATGCCAAATATTTTATAGCCTTTTCCCACAGCGGCTGAAATAATTACACTTATTTTGTTGATTGTGATGCAGAAAATTTGTGTTTATGAAACACAAGTGACTGAAATTAGATTAGCCTACACCAGTTTTAAATCTGTTTGCAGATAGCCTACGTGAGATTAGCCTACACAAGTTTTGTATTTTAAAGAACACCGGTCCTAAGGAAGAATGATTTGCTTTTTCGGATTTCTTGAAATAACATTGATATGAAATTTGAATTTTATGTCAATCAGAGATTAGACTGTACAGAAACGCTAATAGGCCTACACACTACATACACATAGTTACGCGATGCTGATGTTGTTAACATGAACAATTTGAGAACAAGGTATAACAGTAATAATAACTTGCTAGTTTGATGAGATATGAGATAGCGTTTTTCCTCAGTTGGTCATAACAAAAGTTTTAGACTTGTTACTTACTCTTAGATGACAATATCCAATGAAGATTCTTATTTGGGCCATATATTTGAATCAGTGATTCCTAAGTACAGTAAATATCCACAGGGGTGCGGTGACTGACAGCTACCGAAACATTAGATTCATCCACGCTGGAGCCGAGCCTGAGCACAACCCACGCATGAAAATAATTCCGCATTTAACTGCAATTGCAGGTTGTGAGACAGAGATGGCAGCTTTAAGTTTAGTACTCATGGAAATTACTAAAGTAGTCAAACCTGTTCATTAGAAGGGGGTGTCCCAAAACTTTTAGTAATTATAGTGTATATTGTTTTTTACCACAAAAAAGTATTATAATTATCAGATTACTTGATTAATCATTAGAATAATCGACCGATTACTCTGTTACTAAAATAATCATTAATGACAGCCCCAAGTTGATGCTTAATATTTTTTTTTAAAACTGAGATACATGTGGGTTCTTTTGTTAAATAGAAAGTTCAAAAGAACAGAATTTATTTGAAAAAGTAATCTTTGTAACATAAATGTATTTACTTTTTAAATGTAATTGGTTCTTACTTAGTAACATATTTGATAAGTCATTTATATATAGATTTTTATAGAATTAATAAATATATATATATATATATATATATATAACAGGAAAATCCAGAATTATTTTTTCTGTGTGAATGCAGAATATGCTATTTGGTTAATACACACATACATTTACATATACAGAGTTGTCAATTTATTTATTTATTTTTTTAAATCAAATGTAAATTCATGTCCTAGTCACATTTCTTGGTTAAAGAAACATTACCTACACTAGCATAAAAACAAAAACTATTCTTTTTTATATATTTACATTAACAATGCAATCACTATTCTGTTTATCAAGTATGAATCTCAAGTTAGTGTTTTCAACCATGATTGAAAGCATGCTGATTTAAATTTCAAGCAGATTTCTCACTAAAAACTCCTCAGATCATGTTTTCATGCCATTTTAAGTCTTTTGACATAACGAAGTGGTTATATGTAAGTGTGTGAGTTGTTTACTTGCCGTTATGACTGTTCATTTAGACTGATTCGCATACTCCGAACACACACAAACACGAGGCAGGATGTGTCACATGAACCAATCACAGCTGAACATAACCAGTCATATCCCATCATATCGCTATGGAAGCACTGTCTGTTAAAACTCAATGGGCTCAGGGGAGGCGAGAGAGACGCAGATTTCTAATGAGAATTTCTGTTTCTTAAAACAGTATAGAGGACTGTAAACAGTTTAACTGATTTAGTATTCAAGCCATTTTGTTTCTGAAACAATCATCATTAGTTAAAGATCTCTGTTGTTTTGTTCAGGAGGACCGCTCCATGCTGGAGAAGCCTGACCTGTCCCTGCACTCCCGCATCGCTATAAAGCTGCGGTTGGCTGAGAAAGAGATCCTTGAGCGTGCTGTGTCCTGTGGTCGGGCTAAGCGCCTGCATTTCCAGAAGCAGTTGGACGAAGGGGCCCCTCTGCCTCTGTACGAAGAAAGCGACATCGCCCTTTTGGAGAATGCAGATGCCAAACTCCCCATCATCCTGCGCAAACTGGAAGAAGACGACGAGCGTGTTCAGGAGGAGATGAACCTGGCTCAAATCAAGCCTGACGCTGCCTGCCTGGACTCCTCCAAGACGCCCGTTCTTAACGGGCAGTGTAAAGATCTCAATGGTACTCAAGAGGATCCTCCAGGAAGCGACGCGGCGGTAAAAGAGAGTGAGGTTGAGAAGCACGACCCAAGTACCAAACGAACTGAAGGTGAACCAAAAGATGTCAGCAAATAGTCACAACCAGAGCACGGAGGCAATCTTAGTTCCTGCTGTTTATTTATTTTCGTTTAAGAGACTCACAATTAGGAGCAAAAGCTTTCTAAACTAAAGCAGTGGATTTCGGTTTAAACGTTTTTTTTTTGTTTGTTTTTTATTAAATGCAGCTTAAGTATGAGCTAGCTCAAGCTATAAGAAGCCTGTTGTTTTACTTTGTTTTGTTGGAGTTTTTATCAGTGCCACATTTGATTTCTTTTGTAGTAGCTTCGCTTGTGCCGCCAGTAAGGTTTCTGGTAATAAGTTGAAGAAGTAACCAATCACACGAACTCCTGTCTAGATGAAGGCTTGCTCGGACTTTACTGAATAAAAGAAAAATATCTATATCGAAGACTTTAACATGGTAACGTTGCCAAGGATGTTTCTGTTTAGTCATCTAAAATGCAGATTTAGGGAATTTGACTTCTCTCTAACCAACAGTTTCTGTAGATCATGTCAGAAATATGCTTGACGTTTAGTGCTGCTTGACAATCATTACTCTTGTGTTCTGACATCGATCTGTAATGAGATCATCACTGCCTCGCTGCACGCTAGTTACTTTACTTGCATTAAAAGTAAGGTCACTGAAAGTCCCCAAAAAAGTTTCTATTTTCATGCACTTCAGAGAACAAGTGCGTTCTCTAAGTGAGCATTAGTTTCGGTTTTGAACGTTGTAACCTGAACCAGGATAAAAGGTTACTCTTTGCTGTGAATGTAATTCAACATTTGTGTTAAAGCCATTCACTCTTATGTTATATATTGGTTATACTCCTCCTGTGCTTATGAAACACTTTGCAGTTAATGGACATCAAGACAATGATCTCTGATGACTAACTTCTCACATGATTTTTTGGGAAATCTATATTTATTTTCCTTATTTTCTGCAACACCAAAATTCTCTCTCGCAACTGTTCGCCTTAACTAATGTCATTTAGTTGGATTTCAGATACAGAAACACCGACCGGGATGAAGACCTCCCAAAGGCACAACTCTCTTCCTGTCAACTTTTAAATAACAAAACACTGGGGGCTATTTAGTAAAAGAATGTTTGACCCAAAAATGAAGATTCTTTCATTATTCAGATTTGTGTATTTTGCCATGTGATACATTTTGCAATTATTTACTACAATTCTTGCATCTTTTTCTCTATCTTATGGCTTTGGAGGACTTTGGAATATAGATTTTGTGTGTACCTCTACCCAGTCGCATGGATCCATCGGTATTGACTTGTATTCAAAATATTAAAATATGCCCCCAATGTTTTGTTATCCTTTTTGAAGATGTGCACATGTATAGAACTGGAAATCACATTTCAGTTTGAGTGTTCTGCCCAGCTAAACAGCACTGTTCAATATACTGTTCAGAATGGTTTATGTTGACAGATGTTTGAGTGTATGGAAGCCTGTCACTTGTTCTTGCTGCTTCTGTATATAGATTTATAGCTTTGGAAAGCTAACAGCTTTAATACACTTATTCTCAAATCTTTAATGTGATCTAGCCATAAAGAAACTACACAGTGGATTGCACTGACTCCCAGTACGTCAGTACAACTATAGGTAAGAGCCATTAGAGTCTGTCTACAATGACAAGTCCAAGATTAAAGTTCTGTGCATTTTTCACCTGAATCGAATAAGGTGGAGTGCTTTTCTTCAAATCTGTGACCTGTCTATCTGTCTTTAAGAGGGCCTTTTTTTAAAAAAAATTCCCATTAGGAGACATAAGGGCACTCGTCCATTGTCCTTTCATTCTTCGTTTCATTTGGAGGGGGAAAAAAGGTTTTATTTAATGTATTTTTTCATTCTTTGCCCCCCAAGCCCCATTACAAATTTATAAAAGAAACATTATCTTGAATCATTTAATTCGGGGCAATTAAATTTTGAAATTCCACATTCATTATTCATGGGCTTCAAGATAAAACCCCTTTAATCCTTGAATAGATTATTATAATGGGCGATAGTGTGGGCAGTGGTAAACTCGGGCAGCCCTGCACATGTCCGGTATTGTTAGTATTCCTCATGTCAGGGCTGAGAGCAGGAGTGCATGGAGCTCCCTTTGGCCTGGGACCATGCCACCAAAGTAATTCTGCCTATGAATAATACACAGCACTTCTATTAATATAGAATGCCGTCAGACCCCGGGCGGAGGACCCATTGTCATGCAAGTATTTACCAATACATGTGCCGTACTTGAGCGAGGGAGGGGCTTTCTACGAAGGTTGTGGGGTCACATGTACATGCACGTTAAGTGGTCGAGGCCCAACCAGTACTTGCATGGAGAGACTGCGCTCTTAGAAATAAAGGTTCCATAAAGGGTTTCACAGCTTAATGCCCTAGAAGTTTGGGTCTTTTAAAAACAATCTGAGACTGCTAGCGTTTCTTTTGCATTCTTGAACACAAAATATGTCATTGCATTTGCATAATAATTTGAGTTAAAGGTTTCAATAAACTTACGAATCTATTTGGTTGTCTCTTTGTTCTAATGACAGCAACACTTGAGCTGCATGAACTCCACGTTCGCCATTATTTAAAATGGTCCTAAGAGTATCTTGTTCTTTGATGGAAACAAGAATATCTGACTTTCTGTGTGAAAAAAAAAAGTCAAAAATTCTGGTGCTTCAAAGAACTCACAAGTGCTTCTTTTTCCTTGTTTATTCAATAATTATTACAATATCAAAATTAAGAACTTTAAGATCTAAAAAGAATTCAAACTTTTAAGATCTCTGCACTTACCTGTCAGTTACCCGGATGTCGACGATACTTCAATGTGAACAACAGCATGGTTTGCGTGTTTAATGTACTACTGAATACGTTGTTCTGCTAATTTATGCTGTCTAAATCATAGAAAAAACGTGTGGAAGTTGCTAAAACACATATAGAAGGACTTACTAAGCAGGAAAAGGTGCAATATTTTAACAAACTAAAGTGAATAGGGTATATTTCGAACGTCACCTGACCAAACCTGGAAAACGGGTCTCATCGCTTCCACTTTTTGGGGAACGGAATAAATAATGTCGATATCGCTGGACTTTTAAGGTAATAAGTTAAGCAAGCTAGCTGTTTTTATTATGGAAGTTTCATTCGATATTTATATATAAATGTTAGTGAAAAGAATAAAAATAAAAAAACTTTTATATATCAATCCGCATATGTGATGTGATCATCTTTAGTGTCTACTTTTAGTGTCTACTTTAAAGGCATCTTGAGTAAATCAGCTTCATATTTGGTCCGACCAAAACCATGACAATAATTGTCAATTTTCAGTAGCAATGGTTTTGTTCTGTTCAGCGCCGCCAATATGGCCGATTGATGATGCGTCGTGATGCAGCAAAAATTGTGAGAAGGAGGTTATTTGCTAACCTGAATGGTGTGTTCACACCAAAATCAAAGCAAATATTAGCATCATGTTACTCACTCTAGATTACTCGCGGGATGTTTTTCGCGTCGCGCAAACAAAAACAATACTCTTCTCCATTTTCTGATACAACCATATGTGTCAAACACAGGGTTGCCAGGTTTTCACAACAAAACCCGCCCAATTGCTACTCAAAACTAGTCCAATGATGTTTTGAGGGGGGTCCCCCGTAAAAAGTTGCGTTCTGGGGGATAAAATACACATTTTTTTTGTTGGTATTCCCCTGGTAAATTAGCATTTCAGGGGCTAAATATGACATTATTGGGGTCGATTCAACCCGCGGACATCAAAAACAACCAAGGACTTGGCAACACTGGTCAAACAGTAAGTGTCAAGCTCTTTGCTGTTTGGCTGGCGCGACAACGCGTCATGCGATTTTCCTGCTTGCGTTAAAAAAATGGGTTTTTTGAATGGGATTTTGGATAAATCCCTTATATAAGGTCCGTGGTTAACACAAGCTCAAGATACTTTCATGTTTTATTCTACGACATAAAACACAATTTACACCACACTCTGGATTTTTTTTTTTAAACTGTTACTAAATGGGACTACAGGCGCGGTCGGAGACATTAAACAGTTGATCAATTTATAGTATTTTAGAATTTTAGTATAATTTGTAGTACAGGATACTTGTAGAATAACCAATTACCCGTATTTTATATTGTTGTTCGACAATGCTTTTTTATTTTATTTTGCTTTGCCCCGAAATGCAACCACAAGTTTTGTATGGAAGATGCTCGTTTTATTACTGAACCAGTGGAGACTCTGGGTTCGTACCATAAGGTACTCATATTACGATTATTCCATGTAAACAGCACATTTACTGGCTTTACGTGGTCGCATTGAAACTTTAATGATGCATAGTGCTTAAAGCACCTTATTTCGAAATGTACCGAAATACTTTTTTGTGTTTTAGTTATGATTATTTAATGTATTCACTCCTTACTGTTAATGATTAATGTTTCATTTCAGTTTTAGTTTGGCTAGTTTTGTATTTATTTCAGTTTTATATGAAAACGTTCATGTAATGTGGAATAAAATTAATTCACAGAGTAAACTCTTTTCACTGAACATGTTTTTAAAAATAAGTTTTAAATAGTTGTCGGAAGCCTAGCGGTAGTGACGTTGAAGGCGAGCGACCGTGGTGTAGTTCGTTTATAGCCTAAGTTTAGCTTTTTAGTTCTACCGTTTGTATTTAGGCTCCAAAGTTATATTATATTGTGAAAATGATCTAGATGGAGAAAATGTGTCAATTTCATGAACTATGGTTGAACGCAGAGCTTATTTTTTGCGATAATCCAAAAGCCTCTGGGGAAAATCCTATTGCCTTTTTGTCGAGGGAACCAGTGCGATGCTAACAGCCGATCGACCTACAAGGTGACATCATAGTTCCACCACTCTATTGCGTCTCCCGATGCGAATTCGCGACTTTGCATTGACTTTGTATGTAATCTACTGGCGCAAATAATTCAATTTGCTTTTAGTGTGCACAAACCATAACAGTGGTGCAGGTCTTGAATCTGTCATGTTTTTGATATCAACTCGGACCTGTAAAGAGTTAAGTCTGACTAATCGACTCGGGTATCAGTCTAGACTTAGACTCAAATGAGCTGTTTTTATTACAACCCTGACTTCTAAAGGTGCCCCCTCATAGTTTCAAATTGTCTTATGCCTCCCAGCACTTAATGCAAAGTTGGAAAGTTGTCTTATGAAAGCTTTCTGAATGCAGTGAGATCTGTCTCTTAAGCTATTCAGGTCTTCTAATGCTGAACCAGTGTTTCTAGTCTTGTTACTTTGTGAGCTAGTGTTTTTCTTAAGAGGAGCAGCTCTGCACACACTTTACACACTGCCTACCCTACATCAAGGATTATTGGTATTTTGTATTCCTTTACCCGTGGGAAGACCCTTTTGTTTGTATTCTAAGCGTTAAGCTGCTTCTGCAAACAGTTTGGTAGCCTACATGAGACATTAGGTGGTCGGAAACAGTCTCCAGTTGAGGCAAAGGCCACACAGGTGAGAGAAAGCAATTTTGTTCTTGTATGAGAATACTTCAGCATGCATGGCTTCCGGTTTGTGGTTTCTCAGCTTGGGCTTAGTTAAAATGACACATGGCTGGAAAGTGTTAACGGTCATATTTATAAAGTGTCCTTGAACAATCACAGAGAAACTGTCTTGTGTTCTCCCACCCTTTAAAGTGGTCACTGGTACGCCTTTTGGCTGTCTTCTGAAGTGAAGCGTAACTCCATGTAGCTGCGGCTTCCTTTGACCACGGTACCCTTTGCATGTTAAACGTGTATATATAAATGATGGTTTTAGGAGGGTGGTGTTTACATAGTCTTAGTAATTTTTATAGATGTAGCTCAATTTAAATGGCTAATGTCTGTTGCCTCCCAGAAAGACATCTACTTACTTTGAGGTATAACTATAGAAGTGCTTTGTTTTTCAAGTGTCCAGACTCTATATGCTGTGTATTACAGGCCATTTCAACGATAAGGGTGACAGTTTTAAATTTAACATGAAATGTTCGCAAAAGCAGTTGAGAAAGGACATCATTGTTTCTATTGGGAATTTACTGGATTGTGAAAGATGATTTATTTTTGACATTATGTTGAAAAATAAGGACTAGGACTAGATGATTTTGGCAAAAGAAAGTCTTTTTGGAGCTGAAGCAAATTTTTCATTCTGATAAAAAAGAAATTACCTTTTTTTTTTTTTTATAATTTTAGCCTCACTAATAAGTAGTTCACAGTTAGAACAGAACATATGTTTGGACCACAAAACCAGTCATAAGTGTAAATTTGTACAACTATTTGAAAATCTGGAATCTGAGGGTGCAAAAAAATAAAAATATTGAGAAAATTGCCTTTAAAGTTGTCCAAATTAAGTTCTTAGCAGTGCAAATTACTTGTTTTGATATATTTATGGTAAGAAAAATTTTCATTTTTAATGAAATATTGTAGAGTTTATTACAATTTCAATGATTTTTTATATATTTTTTTGGATTAATGCGTGCTCGCAATCTTTAATCAAAAACAGTAACTTTCCCTCCCCCTTGCAATGACAAAATCAAATTCTGCCCTACGTCTTTTCTCTTTCGAAAAGCTGTTTTACTTGAATAAACATCACAGACAAGAAAAGGAGATTTTCAAGAAACTGAAGTTTTTAAGAAAAGAAAACTTCCGTTTTAACTGGTTATACAAAAGGTTATACAAAATGATCTGCCATTGGTTGGATTGTTGTTCACCAATTGAAGAGATGCTTTGAATACTTATCTTTGTATATAGTTTTTAATTGAAAATTGACCTTTAAAGTTAGTATTTGTATGAAAACCTGAGACACTTATTTAAAAACACTTGAGTCTAAGATGACTGCCAATGCGTTTTTTCTTTGAGCAAGTGTGTCCTTAAAGCAGATGTGGTGCTCGTAATGGAAGTAGCTATTCATAATTGATGAGGAAGGACTGAAGGTCTGGGGATGAGCCATCAGGACTGGCCTGGCGTGACCGGCCCACACCACTTT
The DNA here is from genome assembly GCA_033026305.1 of Cirrhinus molitorella. Taxonomy (NCBI): domain Eukaryota; kingdom Metazoa; phylum Chordata; class Actinopteri; order Cypriniformes; family Cyprinidae; genus Cirrhinus; species Cirrhinus molitorella. The sequence goes on along the minus strand of CM065135.1, from coordinate 26,035,788 downwards.
CGACCTCTGCTCTTTATGGAACTGACATGTGGATGGAAAAGTGGTTGAGTCCATGAAGAAAAGTGCGAGGAACATTTTATGGTGGTCATGTATTTTTTTTTTTTAGTAAGCATTGGAGGTAGTTTCGATGCTCCCTCCTGCTGTAGCTCTGAATATGCTGTTTAAGATTTTAATGACTGAACTGATACCAATATTAGCATCTTTTCTTCTGAGTTAACATATGCAATGGTACCCTGTGGTCACACTGAAACTCGGCTATGAGTTGAGTTATGAGCCAGCGCCTGGTTCACCATCTGTTAAGGCTGCTTTAAATCAAACTTTTAAAAGCACTTGTTTGTGAGATGCTTGGGTAAATATTTGCTAGACCAAAAACAGCTAATTAAAAGTCTTTCCTTTTTGCCATCACATGGACAACACACGCTCGCCCAAAACAGGCCCTTTGCTCCGCACTGGCCCCAGACGTCCTGCTTGAAAGTAGCAGAAGTTCAAGCTGATTTCATATTCCTTTTCAGCAAGCAATATTTAATTTTTAATCCTATTTAAGCCAACTGGAAATAGTATTTTGCAACAGTGAAACCACGGCATGTATAATTGATGTCTTGTCTTAGCTAATGCAGTGGGAATGTTTAGCAGCCGAAGGAGGGAGAGAGTGATGCATTGAGGAGCCCCTGGGCACCGGTGGAGGCCGCTCTGCTATCCAGACGGAGAAAATGGGCCCGTGCTGCAGATCTCCTCGCAAATGCAAATGGCATGCTGATAAGAAGCCATAAATCCATTGTGTGTGACATTCCCGGTGCCTGTGCGTTCCTGGAGCGCTCGTCTGTGACACGCATACGCGAACTGACCTCTCGCTGACGGAACAGAGCAGGGGCCCCACCAGACACGATGGTTATATATTTGGGTAGGCAGATGACATGACATGCAATTTTACTGTCCTCAATGAAAAAGGCAAGACCATTTTTTTATTCTCTTAGACAGCAAAGAACGTTGATCTGGCCTATAATTATTTAATTATCTAGTCAAATGTGCAAATGTAAAAAAAAAAAAAAAAAAAAAAACAGTTGTGCATCGTAAAGGGAAGGAAATCCGGGAATGTATCGAAATGAAAAATGTGGAGCCGAAAAATACCATTTCAAATGGTATAATTAGAATTAAATTTTAAAATGAATTAAAAATACCTAATTGGGCTCAACTTAAATGACCAGTCATTAATTCACACATTGTCCTTAAAAAAACAACTATGCTTTAAGAAGTGAGAGTCCTGCAATGTGATTTAATAAGCATTCAATAAGTTAAAGCATTACATGAGTGGAGCATGTGGGGGTTGTTCACACATTGATTGAAACCGATTGAGGCAGTGCAACCAGATAAAACCAAATTCAGGTGTTATATGATGCATTTAAGGGATTTAAAGGGATAGTCCACCCAAAAACATGAAAATTCTGTCATTAATGAATCACCCTTATGTCGTTCCAAACCTTTAAGAGCTTTGTTCATATTCGAAACACATATTAGGTTTTGATGAAATCTGAGATCTTCACCAACGTTCTTACTACGCTTCTGGGCCTGGGAACGTTCAGTTGCGTTGCTGTCTATGAAAGTATGCTGTATTATTTCTCTTTTTTATGAAGTATGCTCATTTAGGGACTTGTTTAAAAAGATTTTACTAAAAAGATTACATTATCATGTACATTTTTTTGTGTGTGCATGGTTATCGGTACCGGTCATTTTCAAAATAATTGAAAAGCATTTAAAGAGAGTTTCTGTAAGAAGCCTTATTATTCTTAATTACGATATTAATTTTCATCAGACATATACACTACCAGTCAAAAGTTTTGACACACCCTCTCATTTAATGTTTTTGAAGGAAGTTTCTTATGCTTATCAAGATGTTTATTGTTATAATATTAAATGTAATATTGTGAAATATTATTACAATGTAAATCAATGTTTTTCCTATATTAATATACATTAAAATTCAATATCTGTAATTAAAGTTGAATTTCCAGAATCATTACTCCAGTCTTCAGTGTCACACGATCCTTCAAAAATCATTCTAATATGCTGATTTATTATCAGTGCTGGAAACAGTTGCGTTGCTTAATATATATTTTTTTGGAACCTGTGTTACTTTTTTTAGGATTTTTTGATTAATAAAAGGTTAAAAAAAGAACAGCATTTATTTAAAATAGAAAGGTTGTCTAACAATATACATTACTGTTCAAACGTTTGGGGTCAGTAAATTTTTATTCTTTCTTTTTTTTTTAAAGAAATTAATACTTTTATTCACCAAGGATGTGTTAAATTAGTAAAAAGTGATAGCAAAGATTTACACTGTTAGAAAAAAAATATTTTGAATACATTTTTAACTTGTTATTCATCAAAGAATCCTGAAAAAAGAATCACAGGTTCACAAAAAAGATTTTGGTAGCACAACTGTTTCCAACATTGATAATTCTAATAATAAATCAGCATATTAGAATGATTTCTGAAGGATCACGTGACACTTAAGACTGGAGTAACAGCTGATGAAAATTCAACTTTACATCACAGGAGTAAATTATGTTGTAAAGTATTTTAAAATAAAAACCATTATTTTATATTGTAATAACATTTTGCAATATTATTGTATTTTTTTCTGTATTTTTGATCAAATAAATGGAGCCTGGATGAGCATAAGAGACTCCTTTAAAAAACATTAAATGAGAGGGTGTGTCCAAACTTTTGACTGGTAGTGTATATCGGTTCAAATATCGGTTATCAGTCTACTTGACCTGTAATAAACGGTATCGGCTCTGAAAAACACATAACCCCTTATTTTAACGGTCTGCTTGGTTTTTATTTTGTGTTTATTTAACTCTTGTGTTATTGCAACTCAGGTTTTTACTATTAAGATTAGATAGACCTTAGATGCTGACATGGCAATAAAAAGAAATAACTACTACTCCTAGAGGGACCAAATTGCAAAAAAACAGTTGTAACGGCTTTGAAACAGGTTATACTTAATAGTCTTCCATCAGTTGGATTGTCGTACCTGACTTAAACCACACCAATTGAACCATCTACTTTGATTTCTTATGGTTATCTTTGCACATTAGACTTAGTTTTTAATCGTAAATTGACCTTTAAATGGTCAGAAAGCTCTTGGATTTCATCAAAAATATCTTAATGTGTGTTCTGAAGATGAACGATGAAGGTCTTATGGGTTTGGACGACATGGGGGTGAGCAATTATTGACAGAATTTTCATTTTTGGGTAAACTATACCTTTAACTTGTAACAGCATATTAAAAAACATGGTGTTTATAGCACAAGACTCTAAAAAAGGTCAAATATATCCATCTAGCACAGTGAACCTCAACATTTTCATTGTACTGGACCCCTATAATATTTGAAACCATCCTCATCAACCCCATAACAAAATTGTCTGACTGGCAAAATTGTCTGATTGGCATCAATCTAATATAATTCACTTCTAAACATAGTTGACTTGTCCAATATTCATTTTTTAACAGTTATATTGACTGTATGATTAATGGAAGCGTGTCATATGTCAAAATGTGCAACTTCTGTACTTATACGACATATGGTACTCTGATAATTCATACTACCCCCCTGGCATTACATCAAGGATCACTAGGGGTCCACAGTCCTCTGGTTGAGAAATGCTGATCTAGTGCATGTTTACAAGCAAAAGCAATTAAAAAGTAGATGGACACAACAACAAGTCTTGTGTGAACAGCCCCTTAAGGTTCATTCACATCAAGAATGATAAATATATAATTGTTCACAGCAATGGGCAACAACATTCTGCTTCTTATAAGAGCTCAATGCAGTTTGTAGCATGATGTCTGCCACTTTAAATACTTGAGCACTTTAAAGTTGGGTGGGTTCTGACTAGCTGTCAGTTTACCTGGGAACTCTGGCAACCCCACCCCCAATGTAATGTTTAACGGGGGACCACCCTCAAAACACAATTGCAGTTTTGGGATAGTTTTGAGTAGCAATTTTGTTGTGAAGACCTGGCAACTCTACCTATTATCAAAATGTTCTTTACAGTAAGGTGATAAATGGTTCTTTTAAAGAGATGAAAAAATGTGAAAAAATAAAAATTCTGTCATTAATTACTTACCGTTATGTTGTTTCAAACCCGTAATACCTTTGTTCATCCTCAGAACACAATTCAAGATATTTAAATTGTTAAAATATTCTATGTAATATCAGTGGTTCAACCATAATTTTATGAAGCTACAAGAATACTTTTTGTGGGCAAACAAAAATAACTACTTTATGCAACAACTTCTTGTTTTCCATATCAGTCTTTGATGTGCGTTCACGAGAGTACCACGATGCATTTTTGAATAAACACTGAAAAAAGGTATTCTCGTAGCTTCATAACATTACGGTTGAACCACTGATGTCACATGGTCTGTTTTAACAATGTCCTTACTACCTTTCTGGGCCTTGAATGTTGTGGTTGCATTTCTGTCTATGCAGGGTCAGAAAGCTCTCAAATTTCATTAAAAATATCTTAATTTGTGCTCCGAAGATGAACAAAGCTCTTACAGGTTTGGAAGGACATGAGGGCGGGTAATTAATAAAAAATTAACATTTTTGGGTGGACTATCCCTTTAAAGTCTGTTCACCTAAAAGTTCTTTGGGGAATAGGTTATTTATGGCATTGCTGTAAAATGATTTAACTAAGTTAAGGTAGAAGTTTAAAATTACACACTTTCTCTTGATATCATGATAGTTAGTGTCCATTTGTCTACACAGATATATCTGAACTAGATCTCCAACTTGCGGCCTGTGGAAGGTCTCCACCTATCTTAGCTGTCTCGTTTCTTCCTGCGGCTAGTGAATCTTCGCCTGCCTCCGGTAATAGGGTAGGACCGTGCCCCAGAAACACAAAGAGGGGGGAGAGGCGAGAGCCTGACCGACCGTACCACAGCTCGGCCATCCCCACAGAGTTGTTAATTCTCCTCGCCCTGCACCGGCACGAATGAGGGAAACATCATTCTCTATTCTCCCAGGTCAGAGTGGGAACAATTAAGTGTAGAGGGCGCGGGGAGTGCGCGGCGAGCCGGCCGACAGTTGATGAATGTGTGGGCAGGCTGCAAGTGACAATATGCAGACAAGCGAGATCATTTGCAAATGGATGCAGGGAGACACAGTGAGGGAGCGAGAGAGACGCAGTGGCACGGGGCAGAACAGGGGGGAGGGTTTAACCCTTTGCGGGTGTCTCTCTCAAGGAGAAAGGAGGCAAAACGGGACCAGGCCAGAAAATATCAATACGCTGGTCCGGCAATTTATTGAGGGTGTGAAATTCGATATGCACACGTAGACTTGTGATGTATCTCTTAAGGTGCAGAGAGCAAGTAAAATAAATGAGGTGGTCATTGACTGGTCAGGTTATTGGGCTTTTTTTATACAACAACACAGGTCATGTTCATTTTGCACCTTTCGTGGTCTCTAGCAGTTGTAGTTCACATACAGTAAAAAGGTCTTTTGTGGTGAAAATAATCATATTTTAATTCAAAATACTGAAATAAAACTGTTGTAACTTCATATGAACTACCACTTTCATAAAAAATACTTCGTTTGGAATCTTGTACTAATTTAGCTTTACAATAGTAATAAACAAGATTTTTGTGTTTTTGAAGAATATGTGAGTGGTACTTGCCTGATTTCTAGAGCATTCAGTACTCACAAATTAGATTTTTACATTTGCACAGACAAGTACTACTCGCATTGTTACGGGAAAAAAGTGATAAGCTGAGACTAGAGAGACTTTGGAGACATTCTCATTGGTTAGCATGTTCAGTACTCCCAAACTGGATTATTTACATTTTCGGCAGAAAATACGAGTCACCGCTATGATGAGTGTTACGAGTGGAAACTAAATTGTTCTGATTGTTAGTATGCTCCAGTTTGGTTGTTAATTTGTTTTGGGAGGTATGGTACAGTAGGTGGTTGCTAAAATGTTTAGTACTCACAAACTAGATTATTTACATGTTCGGCAGAAACAGTGAGTCACCGCAATGATGCTAGAGTATTAAGAGCGGTAGCTAAGATGTTATGATTGGTTAGCATGCTGGTATGTGGTAGTTAAATTGTTTTGGGAGGTATGCTATAGTAGGTTGTTGCTAAACCAATCAGTACTAACAAACTGGATAATTTACAGTGTTATGAGCGGTAGCTAAGATGTTATGATTGGTTAGCATGCTGATATGTGGTTGTTAATTTGTTTTGGGAGGTATGCTATAGTAGGTGGTTACTAAAATGTTCAGTACTCACAAACTAGATTATTTACATGTTCAGTAGAAACAGTAAGTCACTGCAGTGATTCTAGAGTGTTATGAGCAATAGCTAAGATGTTATGACTGGTTAGCATGCTGATATGTGATAGTTAATTTGTTTCAGGAGGTATGCTACAGTAGGTGGTTACTAAAATGTTCAGTAGTCACAAACTAGATTATTTACATGTTCAGCAGAAACAGGAAGTCACCGCAATTATGCTAGAGTGTTATGAGTGGTAGCTAAGATATTATAATTGGTTAGCATGCTGATATGTGATAGGTATGCTACAGTAGGTTGTTGCTAAACCAATCAGTACTCACAAACTAATTTATTTATATGTTTGGCAGAAACAGTGAGTCCCTGCTTTGATGCTACAGTGTTATGAGCGGTAGCTACGATGTTATGATTGGTTAGCATTCTGGTATGTGGTTAATTTGTTTTGGGAGGTATGCTACAGTGGGTGGTTGCTAAACCATTCAGTACTCACAAACTAGATTATTTACATGTTCGTGAGAAAAATGGTGTAACCGCTAGGATGCTACAGTGTTATGAGCAGTAGCTAAGATGTTCTGAGTGGTTAACATGCATCTATGTGGTGGTAATATTATTTGGGCAGTTACTAAGGTTTGTTAGGACGTTAGTACTCATAAACTAATTTTTTACTTTTTCTGAAGATAATGTGAATAGAACCTGTCTGTAAAAAATGATTCTATGATTCTATAGTGGTTAGTGTTGTTTCTATGTTGTTGTTAATGTGCTTTTGAGTGGTTGCTAAGGTATACTACTTGGATGCTATCTTTAGAAAAAGCAATCATCATGGTTCTGCAGTGGTTAATGTGTAACTTTATTGTTGTTAGTGTGTTCTGGTTGTTTGCTTGCTGTTTATTTGCACATCTCTAGGTATGAGTTTTGAGTATTTTTTTTTTTTTTGAAGATAATGCTTGTTCAAAAGTTATGAAGATAATTTAAGTACTAATTTTCAAAAAGTTAAAAAGTTGTTAAATTGCAGTAGTTAGCGTGTTGTTATTTTAATGTGTTTGGGTGATTACTAAGGTATAATAGTTGGTTGCTAAAATGTCCAGTACGCTCAAACTGGATTTTTGCATTTACACAGACAAGTACTACTCACATTACCTTCAGTAAAAGCCATCAACATGATTCTGCAGTAGTTGTCTTAGTCTCTAGATATGACTTGAGTCCCTCATTTAAAGTAAATTTATGGTTTAATCACCTGCCATGTCAAAATCATAGATCGCTTGGAAAGGTAAAAGGCACACCTCTCTTCAACAAAACAATTGAAGCATAAACAGTAAGGCATATTTTTGAGTTTTAAAAGGGCAGCAAATGCCAATCTAGACCCGAGGCAAGCAAGAGAAGTTCACGCAAGTTTATTCTCAAACTTGCATATATTATTTGTACATGCGGTCAAAGCAGTCAAGCGATGTCCCGTCTCTTTCTTAAGTGCGGCTGCTTATGTTGATGGGCAAAGGATGATTTGAATCAAATCAAAGTCCATTACTCCAACAGTGATGGAAAAAGCAGCAGCGCTATCCAGTGTAATCTCACATTAATCATGCTCTCTCCTGATATGTTAATCCGACTGCATCTATATTTAATGCAGGGAAGACGTTCCCCTTGATACATCACTGAAGAGCTGTGGTAAATAGAGTGCTGTAGGGGTGTCAGAATATCCACACGGTTGACTCCTTGTGTGCTCCGAGCTCCGCTAATGAAAAAGAAAAGCCCCGCGTGTTACAGGGAAATGAGGCAGTCCTGAATGACTACAGACAGTCTTCAGCCCAGTCAAAGATGAAGCTCTACCTTTTTTCATCTATCTTTTCATCCACCACCCCCTCCTTTTGTATACCTTCGTTGCAAAGACACTCTGTCTATCATGACAGAACCCTTCCCCCATGCAGTGACATTGGGCAATCAAATGAGGCTAGGTTTGTATATCTATATGCATGTGGTGTGCGTGTTGCGATCTCTGTGTTAGGGTCTATGCACTGTAAGGCACCCGTCCTAGTGGTTTCCTCACCTCTCTGTGTCTTAATTGACCTCCAGGTGGAAAATGAGCTGTGGACAGCTGACTCCATGCCTTCACTTACCGATCTGACATGTAGATCAATCACGGTGTTGATCCTAATACCCTTAACAAGGTATGTCTGGGACTCAAAGGACATGTCAGCCCACTGTAGTGTCTCTCTCTGTCTCAGTTGTACTCTTTGTGTCCTTTAACTGCAGTGCAGGTCCATGTTCCACCTCATTATCTGCTTTGGATAGCACTAATGTAAGCCAATGTAAGTGGTCCACCATGGAAAATAAACAGACCAAGTCTCTTGTATGAAGATATGTAAGCAATGTCAGATATTTAAAAGGAAGTAAGTCAGCTTACCGTGTGGTTGCAAAGCAGGCAAACAGAAGCTAAAATAAATTGTCCATGCAAGTGTCCTCCGGTAGTTTATGCTGATCAGAAAGGTGATGATTCAGACTTCATTTCATCAATAAATACCTTTTGGGCACCTCTTTCTCCTGTCTGCTGGTAACAAAGTTGAGAAATATTACAAATCACCACTGAATTTATAATTATTATAATTATATTAAAACCAAGTATCATTCTAAACAAAGAAGTGCACTGTTTAAGCTCAGTTTTAGCATTTATTTATTTACACTATTGTTTGTGCCCTATTTTTTGAAAGATGTGTATTTGTACAGTTTTTTTTTAATATATATAGTCTTTTGTAGAGTGCTTTCACAAGGAATCATCAGTTAGCTTTATTGGAGGGACAGAACGTAAACAATGCCACTAAACCGAACTAAACCCGCATATTTTGCTGATTACTCTGCTAAAAAACAACTAAAACCAGCCTAAGCTGGCTGGCTGGTTTTACCAGGTCATCCAGCATGGTCTTAGCTGGTCAGCAGGCTGGTTTTAGGTTTTCAGGATTTCCAGGGCAAGAATCTTGACAACATTCGTGTTTGTTCTTATTTCCAGTCAGGTAGATGAAATATTTGGCTAATATCTTAATTAATACTGCTCGCACATATCTTCACCACCATTAAAGGTTTAGTTCACTTTCAGAACAAAAATGTACAGATAATTTTTTCACCCCTTTGTCATCCAAGATCTTCATGTCTTTCTTCTTCCGTCGTGAAGAAATTATGTTTCTTGATGAAAACATTTCAGGAATTATCTCCATAGAATGGACTTCAGTGGTGGCCCTAAGTTTGAACTTCCAAAATGCAGTTTAAATTCAGCTTCAAGTGGCTCTAAACAATCCCAGCCAAGGAAGAAGCGTATTATCTAGAGAAATGATCGGTCATTTTCAAAACAAATTGACCATTTAAATACTTTTTAAACTCAAATGCTCGCCTTGTCTAGTCTCTAGACTAGATGCATAGTCTGTGTGATCTGGGTCAATACAGTTAGGGTATGTCGAAAAACTCCCATCTCGTTTTCTTCTTCAACTTCAAAATCTTCCAACATCGCTGTCTTACCTTTTTTTGTAAAAGGTGTTTTACCTTCTTTGCATGTTTACTTTGTAAACACTGTGCTGGTACTTCTGCAGTGATGTAGGATGATCTTTATAGATAAATTGTCAGTTTGTTTTCGAAAATGACTGATTGATTTGCTAAATAAGACCCTGTTTCCTTGGCTGGGATTGTTTAGAGCCCTCTGACGCTGCATTTAAACTGCATTTTGGACGTTCAAACTTGGGAGCACCATTGAAGTCCATTATATGCAGAGAAACCCTGAAATGTTTTCCTCAAGAATAATTTCTTATCGACTGGAGAAAGAAAGGCATGAACATCTTGGATGACAAGGGGGTGAGTAAATTATCTGTACATTTTTGTTCTGGAAGTGAACTACTCCTTTAACTTTAGTTTGTCAAAATATTGCGCACTTTATTGCTTGCTTGCTTCTTTATATGAGCAAGTTTCACACATTTTCTGTGGTTTAGACAGCATAAATTAGGAGAATAAATTATTCAGTAATACATTAACTGTGCAACTGCTGGCCAGGCATCGGAGTAACTGACCGACTTTAAGTGCAAACCCTCTATTCGGAAAGTCACGGAAAAAAATAACGCGTTCTACGGAGCCACTTAGCCGCTAACGTTAGCCGCTTGCTAGCCGTAGCCGGTTACATTACTGTACATAACATTTCACTTACCACATAAATAGAGTAAGGAGAGATGACTGAAGGGATGAAGGCGAACGATTTACAGATGCTGAGCACCACTGACATACATAATGTAAGTATGTGTGGTAACGTTAAATACTGCTGCTCCATAGTAAATTATACAGAGTATGTGCTAATCTCAAAATTGAAAGTAAAAAACCAGCGACCATTCAGAAGCAATTTCAGTGCCTTTCATATTAATGGAAGCTTCCTGATGCCCGCAATTAATATACAGTATAATTATCCAACGATAGAATTGCGAGAGAAAACACTGAATTATATGTTTTCCTCCCATCTTGTAAGTTATTTATTCCCTTTAGGGGTTCCATAGTACACATCATAGTTTTTTTTTCTGTTATAATAAAATGTGTGTTTTTACAGCAGAAGTAAGGTAAGTACAAGCAAATTATCTTGCTAGCTAGCCAAACAACAAAATAGACTAATAACTAACATTGGTATTTATTTATTTATTTGTTTGTTTTTACCGATATACATTACATGTTAGATTTATTTGGTTCTTTGTTTGTTTGTAGCATCCTCATTAAGTTAATAATTCAGCTGGATAACAAGAATGAAAAACATCCTAAGCTAAAATTAGCAAGGCTGCTAACTAATGACTGAGGTAATTGACTGAATGAACTAAAAGTGTGAGTGTGAGAGTAGGACCAAGTACATCAAATATCAATGTCAAGTTAACTGAAATATAAATGTTCACGTTGTTTCATATTCAAGGAAACTGTTTTGTAGCCAAGAACCATAAACCAATCAGAGAATATTTTTAAAGTGCTTCACTAATAACCATTGAAGCACCTTTCTAGGAGTGTATCAATTCATTAAAATGCAGTTCATATGTTTTTCTATCACTTTAATCAAATGCAATAACAGACATAATCGTTAAACATCAGTGATTGGCTCCAGTTTTAATTACTGTCATTGTTCGGAACTCCTCGTCTGTATATTCAAACAAATGTGTCTTTATTAGAGAAAATGATGTGAGGAGAGCACCACATTTGTCCCACTGAATCCTGTTGAAGCGGAAAAAATTCATCAACGTGAAATCAAATTAGACCGGGACAAACTAATATGACATTTCATTTTTATGAATAATTACTGCTTCAAAAAGTCCCCCACGGCCTCCCCTGAAGGAGATCAAACTTTTAATGCTCTTAAAATTGTCTGCCATAATTTATTTATGGCATTTTATATACTTTGTTGCCTCAAGATCCCTTGAAAATACTTCATTGTATCTGGTGCAGCTTTCCCATAATAGAATTCTGGCTCGTGTCGCACTGAAAGTGATAGAGAGCGTGTTGTGTTGTTTTCACTCGGTACATTTCTGTAATAAAAGAATTACATTTCTGAGCTGGGGAAAACGAATTTTGTCTTTTGTGAGATCAATATGTGAGTGCAAAAAGAAGAGAAAGAGAAAATGGATGTCTTGGTTCTGGGTTTGTGGCTTTAAGGACCTTGACTTGTCTTCAAACTCTGGTTCTTTCTCTGGAGAGAATGTGCACATTAAAAGTCTTGCTCTTTTTCAGATGGACACTGCAACTGCTAGACCAGCATGCCCTCTGAGACCTAACAACATGCAACCTGGTGAAAGAACTCCTCAAGAGACCAGAGTCACCAATGCCATTCACTCGGCCTCTGTAGGAGGTGAGATGTGTTACACTATTCACACTTTGTAAAACAGTCCTGTCATCATTGTTTCTCACTTCCAAAATTTTCTTCAGCTGTTTATTCACATACTTGACCCCAAAGAATGTATCATATGACTAAATGGGTGTAAAATGGGTGTAATCTTTGCAGTTAGCGCTGGGGTAGTTTGAGCCTCAGATGAAATGCTGAAGGTCTGATTGGCTGGCATGCAGTTTTCAGATTCAAGATTCACAGGTCATGCAAGGCTACTGCAATTAGTGCTTCTGAGGAAGAAATATATATATATATATATATATATATATATATATATATATATATATATATATTTTGAGGTTCATGGCATTGAATTTGTTAAATGTAAAGTACTTGTACTGCATTCCAGACAACTGAGAATTGTTGTATATTAGGGCTGTCAAACGATTAATCGCAATTAATCGCATCCATAATAAAAGTTTATGTTTACATACTATGTGTGTGTTTACTTTGTATATTTATTATGTACAAATAAATACACACACATACATGTATATATTAAAACAAAATATTTATATGTATATATATTTATACCTGTATACAATTTAGATTATAAATAAATATAAATATTTATGATATAAATCTAAAATATTTTTCCTTAATATATACATGCATGTGTGTGTATTTATATATACATAATAAATATACACAGTACACAAATATATAGTATGTAAACATAAACTTTTATTTTGGATGCGATTAATCGCGATTAATCGTTTGACAGCACTATTGTATATCTACTTAAAAAAAAACTCTGGAACCACTTGAGGTCAGATCAAGCCTGACTTCAGTTAGAAATGTCTTTTGGTGTTTTTTTTTTTTTTTAATCAATTAATTAATGTTTGATTGATTGTTTTTTTTATACATTCATACTTTTTTTGGTCTGTAATGCAATATTACTTCACTTTTGACATAAATATTTCATATATATTTTATTTTGTAATTCTGTAATAATTATATGTGCTTTTGTAATTTTTTGAAAATTACTTTTATACTATTATATTTATACTTTTTATTTAAATTAAGGAATTAACAAAACAAAATGACATGGTAAAAGACAAATATGAGTTTTTTTTTTTCTTATTTTTATTATGACAGTGATAATCCTTATTAATAATAAAATATTATTATCCTTCTACAACAGTTTTGAAAGTGGCTCATCCAACAGAAAAATTTGAGCTAAAAAAGCTTTTTTTAAATCCAAATTTAAGGTTGAACCACTCCTAAACACATTTATAACTTTAAAGGGTTAGTTCACCCAAAAATGAAAATTAACCCATTATTTACTAACCCTGAAGGCATCCTAGGTGTATATGACTTCCTTCTTCAGTCCAATGCAATCAGAGTTATATTAAAAATGCTTCTGGCTTCCATGCCAGCTTTATAATAGCAACGGGCAGGTGTTTCTCTTCAACAGTCAAAAACAAGTCTAATAAAGTGCATCCATCCATAATAAAAAGTGCCTCACATGGCTCCAGGGAGTGAATAAATGCCTCCTGTAGTAAATTAATTCATTTTTGTAAGGAAAATATCCATATTTAAAATGTAATAATCACTTTAATCTAGCTTGGGCTAACAGTTCATGAAAACTGTACATGAGTACATGAAAGCCGGATGATGTAGGATGTATGCGTAGTGCATGCGCGTGTGAGTCTCAAGGAAATGTTTGTTTACAGGAGCAAAGGAAGCACAGTTTCCTTACTTTAGTAAAAGCTAGTCTCCTCTTGGCTTATATCAAAATCATCCAACATTTTTCTTTACAAATCCTCGTTTTGTACTTGTAATTCATGACAGTTGTTTTGTTTTGCTCTTCTCGTTCGTCATTTCTCACCAGCGCATGCTCAACGCCTGAGGCAGCTTCTGTGTACAACTGTTAGCACAAGCTAAAAAATAGTGATTATTATGTTTTAAATATGGATATTTTTCTTACAAAAAGCATTAATTTGCTACAGGAGGCTATTATTTACTACCCCCCCAGAGTCATGTGAGGCACTTTTTATTATGGATGGATGCACCTTATTGGACTTGTTTTGAACTGTTGAAGAGAAACACCCATCCACTGCCATTATAAAGCTTGGAGCAGCCAGAACAATCTTTAAATGTCTAGTTGGACAGTTCTTGAGTAGAATATGTTTTAATGTGGACCAGGCTTTATGCTGATGGTCAAAAGTCTGGCTAGGCTACAGCTGCAGCATCAGACTCTCCTTCACCTTTTCCTGACCCCCTGTAGTCGAACACTCTGACCCTGCAGAGGAGCGCCAGTCCCTGAGGTGTGACTTCAGCTCCACTGGCCTCTCCTCATTGGGTCTGCCTTTATGCTGAACTCTCTCCCCTCTTCCTCTGCACTCCTCTTCCACAGACATTCGTCCTGACAGTGGGACAAGTTGGCCAGCTGGAAAGCCAGCGTGCCACAAGCCATCTCGTCTTCCTCTCCTTGGTACGTCCACCTGAGCGGCCAGCTCATGTCAGCCGGGGCCCCTCGCCCCCTTCACCGGTCAGCCGGCTCACCGGGTCCTCCGTTTCTAGGTCAGGGTGGCGGGAAAGTGGCTGTGATGCAGATATGGTCGGACACTAAAGCATCTCCCGTTTTCCACGAGAGGACTGTGAAAAGTGCAGTTCACCAGTGCGGTGTGAAAAATCATAGTTGATCAGAGGTGAATGTGGCATCACCTCGGCTCTCTTCCTCTCTGTCTCTTCTAGCTCAAGGAGAAGCTCAAGAAGTGGGGCAGGACACAAGATCTTTCTTAATGGATTTTCACAGGAAGACTGACCGTGCTGCAGAATAGGGCTGCACGATATTGGAAAAAACTCACATTGCGATATTTTGTTTTTCAGCAATAAATATTGCGATATATTACTTGAATAGCTCTTTGGAAAAAAATGGGATGATTTATAGCTGAGTAAATCAGCATTGAAAATAAACAAATTACAAACATAGATAAAGTTAATAGAACAAAGATACAAATAAAATAAAACACTTTATAGTCTAACGGTATTCAGGTACAGAAATTGAATAATCAAATGTAAAATTGCACTGCATATTCTTCACTGTATAAATGTAATCTAATAAATCTGTGTCAAAGCTAAAAAGTGATTTTTCTCTGTGTTTTGCTGTTTGATTAACATTCATGACACAGAAAGCCTCAGGAACATTAAACTGCTGTGAACCTGTTACACATCCATTTTCTTTCTCAATTGTTTATCTTCACCTAAGCCACAAGCAACTGTGTTTACAAGGATACTTGCAGAGACCTGTATTTTGACACGTGTCATTTCAGGCATAAAATAGCAGCGGAAGTGAACGGAATTCCGTGTTCACATGCATCTGCGTGGCTTTCACCGTGTCAACACCGGGCGCGAGCGTCGCGACGCGCCAAACGCGGTAGAACACATTATAATCAGTGATGCTGTCTGCACTGGACGCGAGCGGCGCGACAAAATACTGTAGAAGTCATTATAATGATGCTCCCCGCACTGGATGCGGCGCGGCACGTCAAATACCCGAAAGTAAACTGCCGCGTTCCATTTATGTGTACTCACACAAAATTCAAATGATATGCAACAGTCGCTTTTGTCGCTCCAGTGTTTAGACAGACTTTCACTTTAGATGTTGCGGCACAGGCAGCGCGACACGACAGCTGTCGCGTCCGGTGTAGACAAGGTGTCTGTGTGTAAGCAAAGAATAGACGATCAGTAGCCTATAAATGAATATAACGATCAGTATAGAGTATAGCTACTAAACATCGCACGTCCTGCGATGTGACTATTGCGGATGAGCACATCGCGATATCGATGCTGAAACGATGTATCGTGTAGCCCTACTGCAGAATGTCACTCAGTACGTTACAGTGTTTTTCATTTTATGACATTAAGGAATAGTTCACCTAAAATGTTAAATGCTGTATTTATTCAATTTAATTTGTCTTTATTTGTTCTGAGGAACATGGAGGATGATGTTTTGCAGAATGTCCTGGCTTCACATGTCCATACAACAAAATCGTATAAAGCCACATGCAGGGATGCACTGATATAATGTTAACTAAAACTATGACGAAAAATGTTCGTTGATAAGCTTTTTTCCCATGACTAAAACGAGACGATGACGAGACGAGATGACAATAAGGTAAATAACCCATAGCCTAACTGTAACTATATCAACATGCAATATAGCTGACATCAAAAGACGAGACTAAAATGTATTTAAAAAAATAAAAACTATACAAAAATCTTTTATTTTCATCAGAAAAGGAGGCAAAATATTATTGTTTACTGCTGTACATGCCTCTACTATGTGAACTTTCAAGTGTGGTTGCCAGATTTCAAGAGTTCAAATCCCCAAATCAGGCTTCATTGTTAAAAGGATACATTTTCTGCCGTTTCTTTTGCTTCATTTTCTTCGATCTGGCAACCATTGCACATACTCGCTCTTCGTTGCAGAAGCGCCGACGATGATCTAAAAAACATGGCAAACCAGTAAGCTAAAGTTTAGCGCTCTCCATGTGAGATGTTCGGCTTTAAATATGAAATGTATTTATTTGACACCAAACTCCTGTGATTGCGGACAGGTATCTGAATTTAATTTCTATCAACAGAAAATGTATTTATTTGACACAAACTGCCTGTGGTTGCTGATAGGTACCTAAAGATTGCGTATATGAATATAATAATGTATTTGACATGAAGTGCCTGCAATAAATAGTATATGAATATAACATGTATTTATTTGATGCAGACCCCCTGCAATTGCTGAAAGGTATATGAGGTTACCGTCTATCAGTTAAATGAAAGCGTCATTCAGCCAGTCTGTGTTCTGTCATGAGATCTTTACTATTTTGTTTGTGATTGTGGTCGCTGGATAAATGCACTAAAACTCTTAACTAAAACGTAAAATATTTGTTTGTTTTTGGTTTGTTTTTACCAATTTTGATATATGTATTTTCAATACACTAGATGAGGTAAAATAACCCACTTATAAAGTAAAACAAATAAATTAATATTTAATTTAATTTAATTTAATTTAATTTCGGTTTAACTAAACATTATGCAGCATGACAAAAATATGACAGTTTTCATTTGCTAAAACTAGACTAAAATGCTCAGACATTTAGTCCAATAAAACTTGAAAACTTTATGAAACAAAAACAGTACATGACTGACTAAATATGATAACGAAAAAGTATATATGACACAGGACTAAGACTAACTGAAAAATGGCAGACAAAATGAACACTACACTGATATTAAAATTCTGGCCACTAGCAATAGGCCAACAATTAATTTTATGCTATGGCTCATAATCAGTAAACTGTCTATATTAAAATTATATACTATTTTGTCCAAATGAATTAAAAATAAAATGCAGAAAACTAAAAATCAATGATTTTAAATGTTACAAGTGATTGTAGACATTACAACATTATGAAAATGGATATTCAAGGTTTTCTAAATATAAAACAAGGTGAAATGATAATAGAATTAAATATACAATACCAGTCAATGCATCTATCTACTGACACTGATTAAAAAAAGATACACTCAGAAATTTGGGGCAGTACATTATTTATTTTTGAAAGAAATGTAATATTACTGTTCAGCAAGGATGCATTAAATTGAATGAAAGTGGAAGTGAAAGTAAAAGTATCACAAGTAAAAGTAAATGCTTTTCTTTTTAACTTTCCTATTTATAAAACAATCCTAAAAAAATTATCACAGTTTCAACAAAAATATTAAGCAGCACAACTTTTTAAATATTG
Organism: Cirrhinus molitorella; assembly: GCA_033026305.1. Lineage (NCBI taxonomy): Eukaryota > Metazoa > Chordata > Actinopteri > Cypriniformes > Cyprinidae > Cirrhinus > Cirrhinus molitorella. The sequence continues at coordinate 26,017,861 of CM065135.1, read as the reverse complement.
GTATTAATAGGAAATGCATATTAGAATGATTACTGAAGGATCATGTGACACAGAAGCTTTGTCATCACAGGATTTAAAATGACTTTTTAAAACAAATTGAAATAGAAAATGGTTATTGTAATAATATTAGTAGTACTAATATACAATGCATCCCTAATACGAAAACTTTGTGTTGAAACAATGTTGCTTCATTAAAAATACCACAAGTTATGTTACATTGCTAGTTTGTACGAAAAGTTACATTAACTTACTTTTGCATTACTACTTCTGTCCGACTGAGAGTGGCAATGCACTCAAGTCATATGGTCTGCTTTAATGGAAGCAGTTTAATGGCTACTTTCTTTTATTTTTTGGGTGAACTATTCTAATAATGGGTAAAATGATAGCCGACAGGTCAATCACAGCTCAGCAATCTGCAAAACCCGAAGCCTCGGAGCCCGGCGGTTTGTGTCGTCTCTGAACTTGCATATAGTCCTCGCCACACAGTACCACACAGCAGGAACAAACCTCTAGAGAATAATCACAATAGAATTGTGCGTGTCTGCTGTTTACAGAATCAATTTCTGCGAGCGCTTGTTATAATGAGTTGAATTGTTATTAGTAAAGCATAATTACATTAAAATTGATACAGGCTCTCGGCAGCATGAGCCTTCGATGGTAATTCTCTCTATTCTTTGCTGATAGGGCACAACGCCTGTTGACATAGCAGTGCTCATTACTGCTTGATTAAAGACTTGTACTTTAACAGGAATTAGGCTCCTGAACTGTACACAGATACTCTTCATCTATTATTCAGTAGGCAATTAATATTTAATTGTGCTTTCATATTGGTGGAATGGCAACCTTTTAAATGTGACTGTGCTACCTCAACTGTTGTTAATTAAAGTGAGTGGTGCTAAGCACACACACCAGCAGGAGTTATGAACAGAACTGGCATTAGACGGGCTGCAGCAATCATACAATGGGCTTGTTAGAGCTCTGTACAGGACTGATTGCTCGTTGCCTTCGCAAATAGCTCTATAATACCTAAATGATACAATGGGGGAGTGCATATTTGAGTTAAAAGATTATTACTCCTCTTGGACTTCTTACTTATTTGTTTCTCATGTAACAGAGCACAATGGCTTGTCATTTTCACCATTATGAAGCATTCAACCAGAGGAGGGCAGTAGTGGGTAGTTAATGAGTCAAATCCTGTAATTAATGAAGGTGTCCAGCTCAATTCTGATCTCAAGGCTGGAAAAGTGGAAAAAATAATGCATGCATTTTGAATATGGACAAATCAAAGCAGGTTTGCAAATCCTTCTTTTTGGGCCACTGCAAACTTTGATATCAGCGGATATTCATCTTGTTTATGCTGTTGTTCAATGTTTTATTGTATTTATTTATTTTTAGCCATGGCCAGTTTAGTTACCAATAATTTCTGAAACACTTTCTTGTGTTTATATTAATTGTTATGCAGCATTTTCACCTTTTTTGTACATGTAATAATAGATGCTGATGTCTTTTAATGTTTATTTTTTTCCTCTTAGGTTTTTAATGTTTTGGCACAATACTGTCAGACCTAAATATGTATATACAGCTGAAGTCAGAAGTTTACATACACCTTGCAGAATCTGCAAAACCTTAATAATTTTACCAAAATAAGATCATGCAAAATGCATTTTTTTAATCTAGTACTTACCTGAATAAGATTTCACATAAAAGACGTTTACATGTAGTCCACAAGAGAAAATAAGTAGAATTTATAAAAATGACCCATTTAAAAGTTACGATGATTCTTATATTGTGTTGTAACCTGAATGATCCACAGCTGTTTTTGTTTAGTGATAGTTGTTCCTGAGTCCCTTGTTTGTCCTGAACAGTTAAACTGCCTGCTGTTCTTGCTTATTTATAAAAATGACCCCGTTCAAAAGTTTACATCCCCTTGATTCTTAATACTGTGTTGTTACCTGAATGAGTGTTTTTTTTATTTGTTTTTTTTATTGATAGTTGTTCATGATTCCCTTGTTTATCCTGAACAGTTAAACTGCCTGCTGTTCTTCAGATAAATCCTTCAGGTCCCACAAATTCTTTGGTTTTTCAGCTTTTTTGTGTATTTGAACCTTTTCTAACAATGACTGTATGATTTTGAAATCCATCTTTTCACACTGAGGACAAATGAGAGACTCACATGCAACTATTACAGATGGTTCAAATGCTCACTGATGCTCTAGAAAGAAACACGATTAATAAACTTTTGAACAGAATGAAGATGTGTACATTTTTCTTATTTTGCCTAAATATATATATTTTTTCATTTAGTACTGCACTTCAGAATCTACAAAAGCCCACTTACATGTTTCCTAGAAGACAAATTTACCCTGATCTTCAAATTCAAAAAGTTTTCACCCCCCAGGTCTTAATGCATCGTGTTTTATTCTGAAGCATCAGTGAGCATTTAAACCTTCTGTAATAGTTGCATATGAGTTGAAGAACAGCGGACAGTTCAGGACAAACAAGGCGCTCAAGAACAACTATCACAAAAAAAAAAAAAAAAAAAAAACAGCTGTGGATTATTCAGGTAACAACACAGTAGAATTAAGGGAATGTAAACTTTTGAACGGGGTCATTTTTATAAATTCAGCTATTATTTGCTCTTGTGGACTATATGTAAATGTCTTTTATGTGAAATATCTTATTCAGGTCAATACTAAATAAACAAAAACATGCATTGTGATTTGGCAAATTCCGGAAGAACTGGCCGAGGCTCTCGGCGGGTTAATGAACGTTGAATGGCAGCTGACGCCCTGGAGCTCACATCTTCCAAAACGTTGAAGCAAATTTTCAAATAGACCATATCTTTATTAACAAACCATATATTTGACGTCTAAACAAGTACAATCTCACCTAAAAAAAAACTCTTAAAACTGCATTCTGTGACACAAAAACAGCATTATTTATAAAATGAATTTGAGTGTCCGCCATGACACTCGCTGTGAGAAATAACGCAAGCGGAGTTCAAATATTGCACTCCTCTCAGCCAATCAGAGACTGTTGTAAAAAGTTGAATAAACTGTTGTATAAAGCAGAAAGCTTACCTCTAGACCAACAAGTAATTAATTTAATTACTCCCTACTACTTTTTAAAACAAAGTGACATCCATTTAACCGATTACATAAATAATCAAAAGGAAAATCTATTTGGAATAAAAAGTGTGTGAGCTGGAGTGTGAAAAGATATCACAGAGTTGCTGTGAGCGCTGTGCACTGTATTGTGTATTCCACCTTTTGGGCTAGTGTAGCATGTAGTGTGCTGATGAGCCATCGATTTTAATTCCAGATAGAGGCAGATTGAACTGATAATCACAATTCTGTCTAAACTAATTTATCAGTCACCTCTGCATAATTAAGGGCAAGCACTGTATTGATAAGGGATTAAAGCGTACTCGGATACAAGGCAGTACATTTCCTCTAACGAACGCATTACACGAGACGCACACTCTGTGGTCGCCATCAAACATTATGCTAAAAAGGTCAATTTATCCATTCCTGGAGGATCTTTTCCTGTTACTATGTTTAGAGTTAGAACTGAATGGCTGAACCATTTTATTGACCAGTCAGCATCCAGGATTATAAATAAACATTTTTAACATTTTTTCTCACAGATCTAGTTCCCAAGCAAGCTTGTATGACTTTTCTCTTTTTCTCGTTCTTTCCAGTGCAATGTGGCACATTCTGGCTGTTGGCTGAAGGGGCTGACATTGAGATGGTAGATAACGCTCAATGACGGAGAGGCCGTTCGCTGCTGATCCTGGGGTGATGAATCGCACGACCGGAAAGAGATGAGCTCGGAGCGCCGAGGAGAGAAATGTGAAACAAGAAGATAGTCGGCAAGAGGCCAAAATTAAGGCCCTGTCGAGACGGCGACGCGGGGCTGGCAGAGGGGGACATGGCCGGCCTGCGAGGACCCCGTGTCGAGCCTGCAGGAGGGAGCGTAGTCTGATAAGGGAAGGTAGGACTTAATCTTCTAAAGTGCTGATGGTGCTGGATGGAGAAGACTACGGCTAGAACTGCCGCTTACAAAAAAGAACGCCATTATTCACCATCAGAGTGCAGGGCCTGCGAAGATTGTACGGCTGTGTGTGCGTCTAAGAGATAGTGTGTGCGCGAAGACCTATTTGTGTAAAGTATGTATAGTGTCCCTCGAAACGCCGATTCCTGATAACAAGTCACAGCGACAAACAAATACAGCAGGTTCAGCCTGTGGGGTCACTGTGTGTGTGTGACATGTTGATTAACTCTGTCCATCACTTACAGTCATGGTGTGAAAGAATCTGCAACGCTGAGCAGAACCAAAACTGATTTCTTGAAAACATGATTTACATTATAAAAGTTACATTTTGATCGGATGATCCATGTTAAAAGCTGATGATGTACGCACACCTGTGACCCAGATTAATTGAATTATATATTAATGTATCTAATTTGTAAATATATTTTTAGGGCTGTCAAAGTTAATGTATTTATTAAATATTTTACACAACTATTTTTTTAGCCTATTTGATGTCATTTGGTATTATCTGATAGTTTTAATTTTACATTAGTTCTGTTTAATCTTTTTCAGGTGAGGAAAAAAAGAATTATTTATTTGGAATTTAGTTTTAAATTAATAATATGTATTAATTTACAAATAAATGCATGCATTTTGAAAATAAATAATAATATTAATTTATAAATAATTTCCAAATAAATGTATTTATTTATTTATATAAGTATATATTTGGAAATTATTTATAGATTTATTTATATTTTAATAAATTTATAAGTTTATTTATTTCAGGTGAGAAAAAATATTTTTAAAGGTTTCAAAATGTATTTATTTATTTGGAAAATAATAAATAATAATATGTATTTATTTATTAACATACATACATATGTACATTTTTTATTACTCAAACAGTGGGTTCACTGTCAGCATACAAATAAATATTGTCCAAATAATATTTTAAGAATTTTTTTACTTCAGCACAGTGACAATATAATTGTCAATTATTTTGACAATTATAATGACAATTATTTTATTTTTGACTTCTTTTAAAATGTCATTTGGCCTTATCTGATTTTTAGTAGTACTGTTTAATTTTTAATTTTAATTTTTTTTTTTTAGGGGAGAATTTTTTTCTTACAAAATTAGTTTTTATGCATTTATTTATTTAAAAATTATTTATAAATTAATATGATTTTTCAAATTTCCATTTAAATTTATGCATTTTGAAAATAAATTATAATAATATTTGTTAAATAATTCCCAAATAAATAGATATATTCTGAAAATTACTTAAAAATGACAATTATTTATTTTCAAAATGTATTTATTTATTAGATAATTATTTAGCAATTAATTTATTTATTTATACATAAATCTTTTATTACTCAAACAGTGGGAACACTAACAAGTAACAAGTAAATATTCTCCAAATAATATTTTAATAATTTGTTTTGACTTCAGCACAGTTACAATTATTTTATTTTAGACTTTAAGAAAACTCTTTTAAAATGTAATTTGGCATTATCTGATGTTTTAGTTTAATTTTTTTCAGGTGAGAAACTTTCAAACTTTGTTTTTATTTATTCATTTATTTATTATGTTTAAATTAATATTATTTATTAATTTCCAATTAAAAATAAATAATAATATTAATTCATAAAAAAAAATTAAATGGATTCTAAAAATGTTTAATAAATTAGAATTATTTATTTTCAAAATGTATTTATTTATTTGGGAATTATTTATCAATTTATTTATTTCTACATACATAAATACATCTTTTAGTACTCAAACATTGGGTACACTGTCAATATACAAAGTAAATAATCTCCAAATAATATTTTAATAATTTGTTTTGACTTCAGCATGGCAATATTAAAAACAGTTTTATTTTATTATAGACTTTGGAAAACTTATTTGAAAATGGTCATTGTTTTTGCAATTCAGTTTGACATTAGTGGCGCAGAAATTACACACTTCACTGAATTATTTATTGAACATTTGTATCTTTATTTATATTTCTACTGCCTCCATTGTATAAAAGAAATTGACTAGTTACAGACACGGGTAAGCTTCATGTTGTGCTTAACTTTGGTACAATCACTATAATGCATGACCTCTTGCGCCATACTGCTTTGTTAATTCACCTTGCAGATACGTGGCAAAACAGTTTCTTAGTCATTCCTGCACGCATGATAGCGGGGCAACCGGATTGCCATCGTTCTCTTGCACCCTGACACTTCAAAAATGGCAGTGTGCGCGTTGCTTATGATTGCATCATTGCAACATGCCCACAAGAAAACAATGAGAACTAATTTGTGTCATCATTTTTGTATTTTGCAGCAGTAGCGCCTGGTCTTCGTGTTGAAAGCGTGTCAGGCCTTTTGATATGGTACAGCCCCGAACCATCCCGCGAGCTCTCGGTGGGAGGACATGCGCGTACGCAATCCCACACACACATTTGTCATCGCTTGATGTAAATGAGCCCCGTATTTACGGCGTTATCGGTGTGAACCGGTGACTTCTATGTAAGGACGGCAGGAGATGACGACCGCACTATTCATCACTGCAAAGACGCACACCTCACGGTCACCTGACCAACTTTGAGTTATTAAAACATACTAGATTTGATGATAGACAGCGTTATGCCACAAATACCTCTGTGAAGACGAGGGGAATTTAGACATCCCACCTCTCCCGGAAGCTCCGGGAGTCTCCCGCATATTCATAGTGGCTTCCTGACGCTCGCAAATTAGATACAAAATCCCGGAAATCGTGGAGGCAAGGGAGAGAACGAGCAGGAGGAAAGAGCGCCACTTGAGCGAGCGAGAGAGTGAGATACATGTGATATAGTAAGCATGTATAAACCTTTTTCCTGAGGAGACGATGAGCGCCGCCATTATGAATTAAATTCGTTAGATTGGATGCTCTTCTGTTCCGGTCTCCATAGGAACCCATTCAAATAGCCCCCGTCTGTTTTTAATGTAGCTAAAGTCGGCAGCTTCGTATCATCTACACACTCATTAAACATTGCGGAGTGAGGCACTGACAAATGACGGTCATTGCGATATTGCCAAATGATGGCTAATTTGCTTTTTAAAAACATTTTAATAGGTTTAACATTAGATTATCAACTCGGAATATACGATGATTTTCCTAGAAACACTGAAGAACGGAAATAAAATGATCACTGCGAGACGCTATAGCGCCTAGCGGAGTGAACGGGGTGCGGGCGCGGGCACAGCCTCCGCCGTGTTGCCATGTCTAGCTATTATTGGCGTTTTTGGACTAGTGGTTTCACTTAATTTGACACTTTAGAAAGTTAATAAAGTGGGAAGTTGCAGTTTGGGATCAGCGATATCCTAATCGTACTTTATTGGCAAAATATTTGAAGTAATTTCGCTTTATTTATTTGTTTATTTTTCAGTTTTTTATTTGTTTTTATAGAAATATGTGGCAACACTGCATCGCCGCCAGCACTTAAACTGACAGTAATCAAAAGAGCCCACGGACATGTTATTGTTGACTGGCAGAGTTGGGTCCAGTACTTAAGTAGGCTGCTATTTAATTTGTAATTACAAATTGTAATCCGTTACTGATTCCAGATTACATGACAAAAATTGTAGTCAATAACGTAATCTGTTACATTACCCATTTTAGGTAATATAATCAGATTACTTTTGGATTACTTTTAGATTACTTTTGACCTAACTCGTTCATCACGTTGATTTAAATAGGATTATCTTGTACCATAATGATGTACAAAAAGCGAAAAGAATAAGAAAATATGTTGCATTCATTGTAATTTACAACATGAAGTGCCTTAAACATTATATTACATCAAGGTTTCCCAAACTAGGGTTCGTAAATGAACAGCAGGGGGTCTGTGAGTTTAATGAAAAGGTAACAATTATTAAATAATAAAAAATTAAAATTAAAATAAATCATTTTAAAACAAAGTCCCTTTTAATGGTATTTCTATTTCTAAAATAACAATTAAAAAGTTGAAAGAAAAAATTCAAAGAAACCGTGAACATGCAAATGTGATACATAATTATTTAAATATTTATTTTAAAATCTCAGGGGTACTTAAAATAAAAACAGTATATACTTAAAGTAAATTTGGTGAATAAGGTTTAGATCACAAAAAGTTTTGGAATGCCTGCATTACATGTAAATATGAAATAATGTGAATATATGCATTTTAATGAGTTTGAAAGACAAAATCCTTCCAAAGACATAATAATACATGGTTAAAAAACCCACAGAGTGATAATTCCTATAAAAATGAATGTGTTCATCAGTAGGTGATGCAATGTTGAAACACGTGAAATGATTTTTTTTGTAAATCAGTGGTCAAATGCTGGCTAGTCACCACCTGACTAGTGACTAGTCTGCATGTGAATGTCCACAAAACTGGATTTTCGGAATGTATATTATCGGTAGGATTTTTTATAAGGGGGACTTGCTCTGTAGTCATCAGCCATGAAGCTGAAGGATACAGACGAAATCTTCTTCATATTTCCTCTGTTTAATCCTTGTGGTCCCCTCAAAAGCCAGCTCTTCCTCCCCATGGCAGTTTTAAGTCGACAGGTCGGCACTCCACCACCTCAGCTGAAAGTTTCTCCGCAAAGCGTGCTGGCAACTAGATGATCGGCCCATTTAAGCACTAGAGGCTTACGAAGTTGCATTAAGAGGTTGGGTACGTCCCTGTTTATCTACTTAGACCTCTTGATGGGCCGTCGATCCCGCGCTCCTCCGCAGATTTAGAGAAGCGCCAGCCGGCAGCCGTAAATGATGTCAGCCCAGAGTGAAAGAGAGCCGTTCCTCTAAACAAAAGCAGGCGATTAGATAACCACCTAGGGGATGGATAACCAGGGGGCTGGGACTGAAAAGGTAGCTAATTGTTGTGAATGTGCGCCTTTGGCAACGTTCAACTTTCCGATCTGATGCCAGGATTTGCGGGCCCCGCGTTCTCTCTCGGGAGCGGTGGAATCAAGCCTTTGTCCGGCTGCCAAGCAAACCGATTTAGTCACACTCTGTTGCCATTTTTCTTTTCAAACAGTCGTGTTTTACCCCCCGGACCCACTCGCCGGGTCCTGGAAAAGTGCGGCGTCCCAACAGGGGTTGGTGATAGGAGATGTCCTGGAAGCCCCTGGGCAGAAACAAACCTGTTTGGTTTCATTTGCGGGCCTGAGGTTAAAGCCGCCCACAAGATGGCCACCAGGCTTTGAGCTGAGTGATGACAGGAGGCTGAGATGTGATTTATCAGACAGTCTTATCGCTCACATCTTTTATTGCTTGACAAAGCCATGTCTTTCCATTTTATCTCTTTTTCCCCAATGAACAGCAATTAAGGCTGACATTCCTTCAGATTCTCTAGATTAATGTTTCTCTCTTACTGGTGACATAGCAGGGGTGAGAGAGAGTTGGGGACAGATAAAATAAGATGAATCTTCATAGACTCATCCTAATGAGCCTCTATGATGAGGATATACTGGGTGTGTATTCATATTAGTTGTGATTTTTAGAGAATATTTGGGATTTGTTCATGAATTTCAGAAGTGATTTGAAATGTAGGAAGGTTTTGTCCCTCTCGGTTTCTTCTGTTTCTGTTTCTAAAAAAATGACAGATATTTCCGCAAATTAACATTTCAATTCTTTGCTTTTTGTAGGCTGATGCAATGTACAATCATGTTGCATGTCATTAGTAAATCTGTCAGTTTTCATTAAAAAACGTTTTTGTTTTAATAACTTTTCAATTTGTTGGATTGCTGTCTGCAAACAAACACACATCGAAGATGTTTGTGATTGGCTTATGTATTGTTTTCCAAGTAATGTTTGACATATGTAAGTCAAGTAAAACCAAGAAGGTGGCGAAATGCTTATTAAACATCTTTTAAAATATCCAGCTGTGAATTTAAGGTTCAAACTAGATTGCACTAAATGCTGGCAGCCGCATATTTTTAAAATAATTAAACTAATTCATAATTAATTAAACTTGTTAGACCACTATTTGATTTATATTCTTCAATCTCATAAGTTAAAATGCAATGTAAATGAAAGGCAAATAAGAACTTTGTAGAAATGGGCCCTAGTAAAAAAGTAATAGATTTAAAATGCATTTATTTTATACTAAGTATAGTTAAAGTCTATTAACATATTTAATGACATATTGCTCAAGACTTAATTATATTAAAAATGTAATTAAACTTTATTTGGAGTACTATTTGTGCACAATGGACATTTCTTAATATTAAGCCTGAAATATGTTTTAATGTTAGTATTAATGAGGATTGTATGATATTTAAATAATATTGGTCTTTATATTTAAAGTGTACCTAAAGTATACTTGCAATAGTTCCACTTTAGTGCAATCAAATATACTTAAGTATATCTTTAGTTGGACTTCAGCACTATTTCTGCACAATTAAAGTGCATTAAGTACAAATTTAATTGTCCCAATTTAGCAGATTTTAAATATATCAGTTTAGTATTTTAAAAGTACAATTGCAGGGCTTTTTGTGTAATGTGTAAATTTATTTGTAGTATACTTAGGATATAATAAATGTATTTTAAATACATTTTAGAATATTTATTTTTCACTAGGGGGCTCATTTTGTATTTTGTATGTAGATAACTAATTCTGACAAAATGCCTGTTAGCAATTCCAAATTATGTTGGTTGTTTTATTTTGGTATGATTTATGTTTTAAAAAAATTATGAAGTGTGATATTAAAGGTAATGGGTGTTTGACATCCATGCTTGTGAAGCTTTGTGGCAGTAACTGGCCAATAGAGGGTACTGTTGCATTGCAAGTTCAGCACGTAGGAGCGATAGATTGCTAATAAATATATCTTGTCAAGTGTGGTGGACACACATAGTCCTTATAACTGAAAGAGTTTTTTTTTTTTTTTTGAGAATTTAATGTCTTAGACTTTACATCTCTTAAGAAGGTATTTATTGCAGGAGTATTGCAATATTGAAATATAGAGTTGTATCTAAATTCAGGTGAAGTAAACTAAATTTAGAGTTTGTGCTTCCAATATTTGATTTGTGATTCATCTCAGCAAGGTGTTTTGTGCTGATAAAAAACAATGATGTCTGTATTTTATTCTGTCTTTTTTGTTTGTCTAAAGAACCAAATTTGAGGTGCTTAAAATTTAATTGAGATGCATAAAATGAGTTTTATGTCATTTTGGTGTTGTCTCCTCTATAGGCTCATATATGGAAGTTGTCTTTTATGGATCCTGCCATAAATGAAGATTGCTGCGTGTGAGAAAATTACCCATAAGCACCTAAGGAAAAAATACAGGTAAATGTATTAACAATTGCAATCAACAGCAATTATATTGTATGCATTGATTCCAGGTGTTTTACATCATTTTCACATAACAATTTGTAATTCTTTGAATCTATGTACATGTGCACACATTTACTGAGGTTAACAAGAACAAAAGACTATTTATACACCGCACTGGTAATGTATGGAGGAGAAAAGTTGCGCTCAGAGTTTTTTGCCTACAGTTTGAGCCAAAACTATTGTTATACAGACAAATTTATTGGCGTAAGGGAAAAAAAAAAAATTTGATGCAAAACAGAGGACTGAGCAAAGTACAGGATGTGTCCAATGAATTCATGCAATAAAATAGGATTCTCAGCTGTGGGCAACCACTGCTTTTCAGAGAACATTTCACGCTTTTTATAGAGAGAATAATCCAGCAGTAACAGGGCACATATCAGCAACAACCTCCTGCAATCTTGATTTCCAGGAAGATGACTGTAAATCATAAAATGTCATTTTTTTTGGCAGCACCTGGTATTTCTAATGTAAATCACTCAGCTATGCTTGCCACATTTTACGAAAACTGAGTATGTCTATCTATCTATCTATCTATCTATCTATCTGTTACTAAAATAATTTACATGGAAGTTGGGGTGTTGTTTAACAGAGTTCAGGGGCGGAGGATATATCAGAGACAGCGGCAGGATATATGGCATTGTTGGCGAGGCTGTGCCACCCAGCATCACATCACATGATGGATCATGAGCAGATGGATCGACGCAGACACGCTCTCATCTGGGCGCTCCGCCTGAAATCTACCTGCCTCTGAACTGGCACAAGCCGGACCCTCTGTGCGTCTTTGGTCGCGCCATGACTCTATTACACACCAAGTTAATCAACAGTTGAAGGTAGATCCAGTCTCCATGAATTAAACCGGTAATAACTTGTTCTGTTCCCCTCAATCTCATACCATTAGCTTACTTTTCCACAGCATGTCTATCTAATTGGTTTCAATTTACACTAAACATGTTCACATATTACATGTTACTATAATTAAGTGCTATGGCAATAATAAAAAGAATGCCTAATTACACACAGTTCTAAAAAATAATTACATATTTAGTGCATGTAGTTCATTAGCTTTTCTCAGTGTTAACACATGTATGAACACTAAAGTGTGACCTCTGTTTTTTTAATTGAAATGTCATTTCGAACAAACTAGCTGGCTATTTACAGTGATACCTCTGAGGACCTCAGTTTAACCCTAAAATTTCAAAACAAGAGTGATTAGTTATGGGTTATTTCCTGCCCTCTTTGAATTTGCAAATAGATTACCCAGAAAGCATGAATCATGGGAATTTATTTTGAATTAATAGTGATGTCACAGTAGAGTGTTTGTCAGTGGAAGTCAGTTTGACTTCAGTGGAAGCTGTATTTTAAAAACACAACACACAATATTTTAAAGAACCTAAAAACACACACAGTGATTTCCAAAAATCCTACAGGCAATTTTTTAACCACATAAAAACATTTATTTTTAACATGTGTATTAGTTACATCCCACATACATATTTTCTTTTTACAGTTTCCAACTCCCAGTAAGAAATTATCCATAAAATCTGAGCCACATGACCAGCTTTCATATTACTGGGTGTAAAACAGAAGCGGAGGAACGTTGCATGCATTTCACCCAGTAAACTCAAATCATGCAAGTATTTGCACAACACACCTCCCTATTTTCATTTCCTTCAGTATTCAGTCTTGCATTTCCACTCATGCAACAGTTTTAGTGTAGTGTTCATTCATAGATTTGATCAAATTATTAAACGTCTGCAATGGGTTTAAATGATAAAAATATACATGAAATTGCCTGGCAAAAAGTATTAAGAAATGTACGTTGAACTTCACAATATTTTTTCTTCCTTCTGATGTTCTTTTCCTCTCCAAATGTGGGTTTAATTTAATAATGTCATTTCTGTAGGACATAAAACACATAAAGAAGAAATGTGATGTGTGAGTATATCAACGCCTGTCTTGTCTCATGTAATTTATTGCTTATGAGGTAAACAGCACACTTATGTCTCACTGAAGTGTATTCTTTGTGCATCCGTCCGTGCTTTAATCTTTTCCAACAGATGATTTGAGATTTTCTGATTTGAATATTTAGTGTTAATGCGTGACTATCAATATCACAGTTTCCTTATTCATTTATTTATTTGTGTGCATAAAAGATGTAAACTTAATGCGCATTCACGCACGGGAATAATCTTTTTTTTTTTTAAAGATTTTAATCAAAGCTTTTTGCAACCTTTTCCCCTTTAAATTCATCGCAAACGTTGCAGTGCATGCAACATTGCATTGTTTTATTTGCACTAAAGCGGATACAGACAAGCAGCGCGCCGGTCTATCAGGTGCTGTGTTTGTGCGTGTGTATGTGTGAGTGAGTGAGTGAGTGTGTGTGTGTGTGTGTGTGTGTGTGTGTGTAAGACAGCGGCTCGCGATGTCCACGCTCTCCACCACTGTTCTGGTGATCCGATAGTTGTGAAAAGCCACCACTAGTCGCCCCCAGTGCTCTTGCAGTCTCCAATTTTCTTTCCCACTGTAGACTTAACGTCACGTCCGCACTTGAACTTGAATTTTATCCCATTGTACGGAGGCAGCCCTCGCCACAGAGACACAGAGAGCTCCCGGAGAAGCAGGACTCCGCCATCTTCATAGAGGCAGAAAAGGGAGAAAAAAAAAGCTTCATTCATTTGGAAAGGAGGTGGCAAGTCCATGTCCCTGGTCTCCAGTGCGCAAAGCCGAATAGGGGAGCAAGTGCAAAGAGTTGGAGAGAGTGCAAAGTAACCGGGCATCGCATGCACTTCGAGCCCAGGAGAGAAGAAGAACTGTCCAGTGCTTGGCACACTCAAGTGCCAACTCAAGGAGAAATTGGATTCGTTTCATCCAATCTAATAAGTAATGACCGTTTTTATTTTTTAGAATTATTTTGACTCAGAGAAGAAAAAACAAATCTAATTGCCTTTGACAAATCCACAAGGCGCAGACCGGACGAAGAGAGAGCCACCAGAGGGTCCAACCTACCCAAACGCACCGGGCATCACGTTCTGAGACATTTCCAGTGGTTTCTGCACAACTGTCACTCGTCAAGGATATTTTCGCCCTCGGACAGATCGCGCTCGGCACACAGTTGAAGTGCATGTGTGTGTGTCGCTGAGGTACTGAGCGTCTGCGCGTCTCTGGTCATCTGGAGAGCCGGAGCGCAAAGACACTTTCGCTTCTCTTACATTCACGGGACCCCTATCTGTATCCACGGCCCGGAGCTGTGGCAGTTCTTTGGAAGTCCCGGGAAAAGTTAGTTACCGAGGGGGGAAAAAGCCCACGCCGCGGACACGGAGGACAGAAGGCGAGAGCCGACTATTCCTTGTGCGGGTCTCTGGGCGATGCCAGTGTAAATGCCAGGGCAATGTCCCGTCGCAAGCAGGGAAACCCTCAGCATTTGTCACAAAGAGAAATTATAACACGTAAGTCCATCTTTTATTTTACTTTTTTGTGTTTAAGAGGTTGTTCGGTCATGCCTAGCCATTTTCTTCTGTTATGAGTAACGATCTGTGTGTGAGAGTTTGTGCTGTGTTAGTAATGAACAGTTTTCATTAAAACGCGATAAATCTTTATTACCTTTTAAAATGCGATACAATAGAACAGTTAAATTAATTAAATTAGTTGTTAAGATATGTATACCTTTATCTTCAAGCAAACAGCTTTGTGAGCTTAGTGTTACTTAAAAGAATTAAAAAGTGATTTGGCTGAAACTAAATTTAAAGAATCAAATACAACAATTTTCTGCACTTCTGGAAATACAATCCTTTCATTTAATCTGTAGTGTATAAATTCTATTGTTTAATTTTAATATCAGATAGCTTGATTAATGTAAGAATTGTTAGCAGGCCATGAGATCAGATTAAAAACTTTAAATTGCAGTGATTAATCAAACACATGCAAAGTTTCTCTAAAGTCAAGTTTAGTTAGGCTAAATTAAAGTGTAGGTTAAGTGAGGTGTATGTTATGTTAATATTTAAGCGTAATTTAATAAATTATGCTAATTTACTGTGAATATTGTGCTTTTTTATTTTCTCTTCTTTAATTTATATACGATTTGGGCCTTTGATAGGCTATACATGGTTATTAAAATAATTTATTGCACAATATTATGTTTTTTAGTTTTTTTATTTATTATTGGCATTATTATTTTACCTATAATTTAAAAAGTGGCATGCTTGAGTCATAGGCCTGTCTTCTCAAGTCCTGATGCAGTGTAACTTTAGGTATCATGTTTCATTTTAAAGCAGTCTTTTGCACTTTTTACTAGATATTTGTAGTAGTTCTCAAGGTGAGCAGCTACCTGTAACCACCAAGCACATGAACGGTTTAAGGTTTACTTTTGCAGCGTATGCTGCACGGATGCAGTGAGGTGGTTGTTGTTGTTGTTGTATTTTTTTTTTTTTTTTTAAGACTAGGGTAAATTGAATGTAATTGTGCAACATTTGTGCTTTTAAGTCTTAGATGTGCACTTGAATGAAAAGAGGTGTCAGAGCAAGGAAAATTATTTAAATGAAATTCAAGTGACATCTTAATGTCAGATTAGGTGATACAAATGTCAAGCATGCTTAGTTTTACTTTGGCTGTTATACTAAATAGAAACCCCTTTTTTTTAAATTGGCTTCTTATACTCATCCTTTTATTTTTATTGAGAAAAACTGAAGTTTGCTAAATTAGTATGAGTGTACAAAGAAACAAAGCAGGCATAGGTCTAATAATGTTTCTCACACTTAGCTTTGCCCCCGAGTCAAGGTTGTGACTGTAAAGCGTAGGTAATGTGAGGCAGACACTGAAATCGAGAGACTTTTCTTGACAAAGTTATATTCAAAGCCAACGGTTATTTTCAATTGCTTGATATAATTTCCCTTTTAGATTTTTATTTGAAAGACTTTTACATAATTTGCATCACCAGTCCAGCAATTGATTTTAAAACTCTTTTTTTTCCTAGTATGCATTTGTTGCAGTTAAAAAAAAATCTAATCATTTTAAAGACAACATCCAGATTTAGTGTAGTCTACAGAATCTAGATAATTCATAGCAGAGCCTAGTGATGTAATACCACCCAAATCTGTTTCGTGTTGCAGGGTAAGGGCCATGCATTCTGTGCATATATACACTAACACACACTATTCTTTTGCTAATGGCTTAATCTATTACTGTACATGCACATATGTACGCGGTTGCACTGTAAACATTTAACATGCCTGTCCACTGTGTGTTTGAATTTACTGTTGAGTTTACAAATATGACTTACGACTTACGAATATGACTATGACTTATGACCGAATGAGAATTGAGATGTTATTTAAAGCTTAATGCACATTAACTGGCATGCACTGCATGTAGTTAGCTATGCCATAGGGCATGCACGGCTCTTTTTGTATGTTGTCCGCATATGTGATTATGACAGTCATATATATTTTTCTCATTATGTATTTAATTATGCACTAGCATGCGCATGCATGCAAACCGATTGTGTTTACTGCATAAACGCCATCCGTTCAATATGCATGTAAAACAATCATTCTGGTTTAGTAGAAAATGGCCCTTTTTGAATTTCTGTCGCTATAGTTATCACATGTCCCATCAGTCATTGCATGTACAATGGCTGTGGTTATTAATTTGGGCTTTAAATTTCAGAATGCTCCAGTTACACCAAGGAACTTTCCCTGAGTGCTTTCTCTCTCTCTTTCTCTCTCTCTCACACACACACACACACACACATACACACACACACTCACAAACGGACACAAATGCAGACGTGCACAGAGTAAAGTAGACGCCAGTTTAGACATCAAGCTTTTGTATTTTTTTTTTTTTAACATGTGCACACACACACACACACACACACAGTGAGAGAGAGAGAGAGAGAGAGAGAGAGAAAGGAAGGTGGTCGACTTTCTCCTTCTTAGAAACTAGAGATTGAGAAGGTGTTCATTGCATCACCGGTGAATGAATATATAAGCTTCAGAGAGGTTCCTCAAATGTATCATGCCTTGGTGGGTTTTATGCAGAGTAGGCCAGGTGCTCGCAGATAGTCATCTGAGCTCAGGGGTGCGTTCTTTCCTCGTAGTTCAGAATTCTCATCACATGCTGATTGTGGCTATGATTTTGATGTAACGAGTGTTTTTGATTGTAGTAAGCAGTGTATGAACTCTTCATCGCGTGCATGTGTGTATGTGTGCAAAGTCCCTTGTTCACTCTTATTCCGTTTGATATGTGGCTGATTATGTGAAATAGCTTCTTGTAGAGCAGGAAAATGTGGATGACAGTTGATATATCTGGTTTTTCTCTGTAACTGTTAAATTGTCAAATTTTGCTTTAAATGTCAAGGTCAAACGCAGTGTGGTCCCAACCTCAAAGTTTCATTTTTGAGGACATATTTGGAGCTGTAAACAAGGGTGTGTGTGTGTGTGTGTGTGTGTGTGTGTGTGTCAGCTCGTCAGCATGTCTGTGGTATTTAGCTTTTGTTAACCACGGTGTCTTAGCTGGATTAGCCTCCAGTTAGTGAGAGGCAATTTTTGTCTGCTCAAGTGTTCAAGTGTGTGTGTGTGTGTGTGTGTGTGTGAGAGTGTGTGTAGTTTACGTCCACATGTTAATTTATGTGTTCTCGGCGTGAGCGATCTGCAAACTTTGCAGCGCTGTACATCAGTAGTTTTAATGGTTTGGCAGCCTGTGGTTGTGTGCTACATTACTTCACTCAAACGCATATTCTATAAACCCAGTGGTTTATTAGTTCTGCGTGAAATGCAAACGGTTGCAGTGTTTAGCGCAGTTTCACATTATATATATTGTATGCTATTTAGTATTTGTCAATTTTGTAGTTTTTAGTTTTTAGGAAGATTGAATTATAAATATCACATACCTTCCAAACCCTTATAAGTTACTATAATTTGCAGACAAGTGTCCAAATTTTTACATTCACGTGAGTGTATTTGTGTGAGTGTGTCGTCACTGAATTGTCCAAATTTAAGATTTTTGACACCTGTTCAGGGCTTTAAAATAAACCTAAAAGCGAGTTAACAGATGTCGTCTTCAAATGAAGGAAATCAGATGACAGCGAAAAGGTAATTTTCCTCCGCTGAGCTGCAGAGTTCTGAAGTTGTAACATAAATTTTCAGCTCTTGCTTAAGATGCATGTTTCACATTAGACCTGCCAGCACAGGAAACTGTCTATATCGAATGCGTTCAGGACATAAATTTTAGCCATGACTTTGTCATCACATTTGAGCGATTTTTATTTATGATAATAGCACATTCTTATTTGTTTAGATATAAACAATAAGCTATTTGATTATAGTAAATGTTAAAATATGGAACCAGACACAGGTGTTAATACTTGGTGTGCAGAGGTGCAGAAATCTATAATCAATGCATTTTCTTTTATTTATTAATTTAATTAATTCATTAATTTCAGTAAAAGCTGCTTTTTGCATTTGCATGTATGAAATAGGCAGGTTTTATTTAGAATTAAACAAGGCATATTTGAAGTCAAACTAAGCAGGTTTAAAAATATGTTTAAGCTTGTTATTTAAATGCTTGTTTTATTCACATCTGTTACAGTTCAGAGTATCAAGTGTCCTTGTTTTTATTTCATTTTGTCTGGGTGCTGAATTGGGCCACTTTACATTTGCAGTGCAGAGTGTGCTGGCCATGACCTGCTAGGGGGAGCTCTAAGTCTGCCAGAGGGGGTGGAAGGCAGTTCTGAAAAGTGTAAAAACATATTTCCTAAATGTACTTAAATGGGTAAGTCGAGTGAAATAGGGGGCTGCGGCTTCCGACGACTCGGCATAGATGTTTCAAGCGATACTGCCATTAACACACATGCTCAGATGCAAACTGTCAACGCCTCACAGCAGCAGCTGGTCTTACAACATGAAGGCTCTGTCACTCTCTCTCCATTTTTTTTTTTTTTTTTTTTTACTTTGTCTTTAGCACTGAAGAACTTATTTAATTATTTACAGTGAGAGCTGGATCGGTGCTCATTTAGATGTGTAATAAGTATTTGATAGGTGTAGCTTTAAATATAGATGGGACATCAAGCGTGACACCAAAACAAACAAATTTAGGCTGAACGTCACCTCGTTCGTTTTGCCAAGTGTGCTTAAAAAGTGAATGATGAAGTGGCTCTGGAACTTGTGGGCCCTTCTGACTGAGGACCTATTGTTCTTGCCATCTAAATAAATAAATTTGAGTCTGTGATATAAAAAATGGTAGCCTCCACAGAGCTTACACTCTCCCCATAACAATGGGCAAAATGTCTGCCTGGCACGTTTGATTAATACGCTTGCATATTCTCTCTTCCTTTCAGTTTCAGGTGGCTTTTGTTTGCGCCATGAGCGGGAGAGTGAGAGAGCAACAGAAAGCCCTCTCTGATGAAATGTACAGAAGTCTATGCCTGTCTGTCAGTATAAATGCATCAAGGCGGCTGAATCCTTTGGACGGCATCAAAAGTGGGCATAGTTTTCCATGGCTTGATTTATGAGACACAGACACTCGTAATAGTGGCTTGAGTGTTTGACGTCCCACAGCTGGCTGAGTTCTGACCGGCTCTGAGCATGGAAACGCTCCGCTTCCTGAGCATCAGACGAACGTGGTGTGTGGGAATGTGTTACTAGCTCCTGATTGTGATATACGTGCCTTTTTAGTGCTATTTCATTAGAAACAAAACCTTAGCAGGGAAAAAAAAAGAAAGCTGCTAAGCTTCAGGTGATATTTAGTCATTTCAGCTACCCATAATTCCTTTCCTTGTGAAAATATTAGGTAATATCTCCCTGATGAGATTTGCAGATAAAGGGTTAGTCAGGCTCCCAGTGGACATCATCATGTTAATCTCTTTTTACCTGCAAGACGACTCATTTTCTATTTCCCCCCCTTTTTTAATTAAACAATGGACTCGTGTCGCCGCAGTGGTCGAGGATCACGCTTTTAAAATTCCGCCACCGCCGCCGTGTGCCACGATGATCCCTGTTCTCCTCTTGTTAACAGCTTCATTTGCACATGCACCACGCTTTACGCTCACACATGCACGCCGCCACTGCGCGCGCATTTAGTAGTGTTTTAAAACCTTTGCATCTGCACAGAAGCGCTCTGCAAGCTAATATCCTGAGCGAGACGTCGCTTTGTATTTTTTTTCACAGGATTTTGCAAAGGCCTTCAGAGCTAAAACATGATGGGGTCCCTCGTGAAAGAGTTTTTATGTCACATATTTAGCTAAACATACAGGTCGCATAGAAGTTTTTAAGCTAGAGAAAACAGGAAAAACTAGAGGCCTAGTGCAAGGCGGAGGTTTGCGGTTTGAGCGTCAGTGCGTTTGACTGTGGGTTACAGATTAATGACAGACTAATTAATTCCTGATAGATTCCTGTAAGCGTCGTTGCTACACGTGCATGTGTTACACAGGCCTTTGCGAACGTGAAACGACTGGAAAGACGGCTGTTGTTGACTTGCTACCTCTTTGCCAACGTGTTTGTTTGTTTGTTTGTGTGCCGTCTGAGTGGAGGCTCAACCCAAATCCAGCCTGTCCTACTCAGCTAGCCTGCATCTCTGTTTTGTGCTTTGGTAGCGGGCAGGGTGGGTATTTCAGAATTGGAGTTTGTAGGCTGGTGTGGTCAGGTTTGTGTACGTAGCATTGCGACTGGCGAAGCCCCCACCCACTGCTTCTGCTCTTGTGCAGCCCGGGCTGATGGGAAACATAGGAAAATAATGCACAAACAGTAAAGCGGAGCTTTTATTGTTTGATTAGGCCCTTTCCCTGGCTTTCATTTTCAGCACGCTCTGCCCTCCGCGCACACAGTTCTGTGAATGGCTTTAATTGGCGCGGGGTAAATCTTTATATCTGGACAGCATTATAAAGTCTTTCAAGATTTAAATAGGAAAATTTATGGACCCAGTAAAAAACAATATGAAATCCGTTAAATGGTGTGTGTTGTCTAATTAGGCCCCAACAGTTGCAATAGCTAAAAAACCCTCCAAAACCTGTTTGACTGCAACTTTTCGCTCTGGTATCGCTACGGAAAATCTCAACTGTGAGCCAAATAGAGCTGAGCGTTAATGGTGAGGTTTGCAGGGTGACAGTCCGAGGATGAAAGGTACGTTAACGCGGTGCTGCTAAAGCGCTGTTACGTAACACGCAGACCTTTGTGTGTTTTGGAGGGAAAGCCAGACTGTACCACAATCAGCCAAATACCTGTCAACAGCAATTTGGTTCCTCACAAACAAAAAGACTCCGTAAGTATGAGTCAGAGGGCCTTTGAACAATGGAGCGTAAATCCAGAATGGAAAAGGATAAATCCAAAACTGTGCCCTGTGATGCGTTTGTTTTTGTAAGCCATGTCTTTTTTTAGTTTTATGTTTTACTGAAATCCCATTAGTGTTCATTCTGACTCATATACATTCTTAGCTTAGCTTAGGTTAATGAGGCTTATTTTTAACATTGCCATGTTAAGGTTTTTATCCAAAGTCGAGATTTCATTTCATATCATCCTTTTTGTAGCCACCTATAAATATTATTCAGGCTTTCTTACTTCTACTGTCCCTCACTGTCTTTCTCTCCGGCTGCCAGAGAGTGCTTGATAAAGACAAATAACATTTGACATTTCGGTGGCCCTGATAGAATTATATGGAGTATTTGTTGAGGGATCAGAGAAAATCATGAGCTGTAATGTTACCTTGGTGACAGCATTGTTATCGCTGGTGGATGAGAGTGTGTGTGAGAGAGTGTGAGTGTGTGTGACTGTGAGGAATTGCAGACTCTCACCTGTTTGCCTAGAGCAGGAAACGTACACCGTCTGATCGGGCCTGCGTGGTTCAATCTCATACCTTCTAGAGAGTTATTTAAAGGAATAGATCTGCGAAAAATGAAAATTCAGTTACTTATTTATCCTTTTTTACTTTCCAAACCTGTATGACTTTCTTTTTTTTTCTGTGGGAAGCAAAAAGAGACGTTTGGAAGAATGTCCAAGCTGCTCTTTTCCAAAGACGCACCGTGATAGAATTTTACTTTACAGTCATCGTTGTCTTTTATCCTGCTGAAAAAAAAATCAGTGTAGGCATTCTACACAAAAAATGTCATATGAGGGTGAATAATTGACATCTTGAAGCGTTTAACTTACCGTTGGATTAGTTCAGACTCTATAGGCACGTCCAAGACTCTGCCGTATGTTTACATGATTACAACACCTGGTGTGTGTGTGTGTTTGTGTGTACGGGGGTCCCTTCTTTTGAAGTGCGTACTAGCGGCGTTGCTTGCAAGCAGCGTGTTTCCTGTGGTTGGCACAGACAGAGCAAAAGAGGGGACAGAGGGAGAGAGAAAATTTCAGCTGCGCACGTTCTTTACCACTCTGGGTTTTTTCTCCAGCTGTCACTTTGATTCAGGTCTGTGCTAGACCTATGACACATTAAACTAACGCTTTCCACTAGCGCACCTCAAAATCTCTCCCACAGTACTGAGAGGCTGCAATCTCACTCTCGCCCCCTGTTACGCAGCTTATAACGGCTTATAACTTCTTGGTTTTATTTTATTGTGTAGCTTATTAACCGTTTGGCAAATTATAGCTGTTTAGTCTATTACAAATATGCACTGTGGTTCACGTTGTGTTTTTGAACTTGTAAATCAGTTGAAAATTACCTCTTCCTGTAGTAGTGTTTGTTTGTGTATGCATGTGTGTGCGCATCTCTGCTAGTGCAGCTTCCCAGGATGCACAAATACGTGACACACAAACATGCACGCATATTGCTCATGTACATGCCTGCAAGCTATCTTCATTTATTGGTTCAAATGCATATGCTTTTTTGTGCATGTGCTCACAGGTGCAAGTACAGTTACAGAACATATGTAAAACAGTTTTTGTTGTGAGACCTTCCCCAGCGATAGAGAAAGTAGAGTCACAAAGTCCTCACATTTCAAATTAATTTATTTTAAAGCTTTAAATATAAAAAAAGGAAAATTATTATGTTTTATTTATTTATTTTTTTTAGTAAATTGTGATAGTGGATATGTAACCGCCTGACAAAAGCTTCTCATTTCTCAATTAAATAAATAATAAATAATATTATAACAGTCAATTACCTCTTATTACTTCTGTTTAAAACTAATAAACAATATAATGAATTAAAAAATACTTATATTTTAATACTTACTACTACTTCTGTTCTTAATACCCATATGTCCAAATAATATGTGAGTTTAATGCAGTGTATTGCATAAGATGATGAGTATATGTGCAGGCTTTTCTCTTTATTTACATGCAGACTAATCTAATGCACAGATGGCCTGATATTGCCCGAAGGGGGTCTGTGCTCCTCTCCTATATGTCTGAGTTGGGGGGCTGGATTTGAGAGGGGTTCAACTACCTTAGTCATCTTCAGTTATTTCCTTGATTATAGTGCAACATTTGAAAACGGTGCCATGTGTGCAGATGTAATATATGTATATATATATATATATATATATATATATATGTATTGCAAGGCTTTATTTAATGCTTTCTTAATATGATTGCAAAGTCTTTAGATGGTGTTGTTTAACAGCATGCATGTCTGAAGTCGCTCTAATGTATGTATCGTCTGAAATAAAGATAAGAGGGGGTTTAGTGGTTTCGTTTTCAAAGCTGCATTCTGAGCTTGACGGTACAAATCTGTCCGCATTCATAATTTGGACCGTGGACAAATTGCAGATGGATGCGCAGGCTGCTCGTAATTTATCATCGAAAATTAGTGGTTAGCCAGTTCCTCAGGGAGATGTAAACAGGGCTACCTGTGTTGTGTGAGCAGAGTGGTCCGCTCCTCCATCTTTGTCTCTATCGCCGTCTGTCTCTTCTCATGATGTTTCTGTAAGGCCTGTGAAGTGCAGGCCGTATTTAAAAATTAAAACAGTCTTATAAATGAATTTTAATTTGTGCTTCATGGGTTGTTCCACAGGGTTGTTGTTCCTTTAAAAACATCCCACATTTGTCCTTTAGGCTCTGACAATTTGAGAATTCCTCCCTTCATTCTCCTCCCAGATTTATGTTCACTTCAGAAATCCGCACCTGCTCGCTGTGTGGCTCTAAGTGTTGCTATGGTAGTGTTTTTCTTCTTTTTTTTCCTGCTTTCACCCAAATCATGCAGCGTGTTGAGTAGAGAGAGCATGAAAGCAGTGACAGGAAGCTGAAGAGTGTAAAGTGGCAGTCAGAGAGGTG
Source organism: Cirrhinus molitorella (assembly GCA_033026305.1). Lineage (NCBI taxonomy): Eukaryota > Metazoa > Chordata > Actinopteri > Cypriniformes > Cyprinidae > Cirrhinus > Cirrhinus molitorella. The sequence continues at coordinate 25,993,267 of CM065135.1, read as the reverse complement.
TTTGTCTAGATCTTATGATTAGTATGGCGCAAGGATAAGCTGTCAAATGTAACATCAACAGAGCTGTCTGTCAGGGGGTCCCGAGGGGGCTTTGTCAAGGGCCTCTACTGTCTTTGATAAAACTGCTCTTGCACTCGGCGTTGGGCTACAAAGGGCCGATTGTGGCCGCGTGCTGAAAGGTGAGGCTGAAATTTCAAAATGGAGGCAGAGGGACCCAGGTTGTCCGGCGTACTCTGTGGTTTGAGAGCCCGCCGCTCCGCGCTGTTTATCTAGGTGACAGAATCAACCAGAAGATCTGCAGGGCCTCTTGCTCTCATGGCTGTGCAAATATCTCTCACAGCCAAAAACAGAGCCCTCCCTCCTTCCTTCTTGCTTTTTTTTTCTTTCTTCTCCCTTCAGACGGTCTGGCGGTCTCATTCTCAACCTCACAAGTACTGTATTGTATATTAATAACAGTGCCTAGCTGTTGGGTCTCGGCCTCACATATGGATGTTTATCAAGAGTTGGCTGGTTACAGGACAGAACACGCCGAACTAGAGCGAGGTGCCTCGTGTGTGGCCGCTGGGATGATTAAATTTAAGTCGGCCTTTATTTTCTGCTCTCGAAGTTTAGTGGGACTGTCATGGGACGTAGGTGAACGCTTAAACGGGCCCCAACATTCATTTCCTTTATTTTAACAAGCTGCCAAATAACAAAACGCTAAATGACCTGACCCTGAACTCGTAGAAAATGTGTGATTGCATCCCAAGTTCCACACCATTTGAATTTTATTTCAATTTCACTCACTGATGTGTTTCAGTCAGTTTTTTATGAATTAGTGTGCGAAGGCGGTTAGGGATGTAAACACACATTATGAGTTAAAGATGAATCAACAGTTGTTAATGCATTTAATTTGCACGACTAGTGTATTTCTGAGCAAAACATAATATTAAGCAAGAAATAATTTAGAGTAAGACTTGGATTGTATTAGGGTTGTATTTTATTTCAGTTTCCCATGCTGATATATTTAATTTACATGAATTTTCCATAATTTTGTGTAAGAAGACAGATACAAATACATTGACAACTTGAGTTGAACATTTGTAAATGCATTTAATTTGCATGAAGTGACGTATTTCAGAGTGAAACAGAAACTTAATTTTACTCACTCGAGAAACTAGTATATGATGTATATGAATAAATGTAAATGCGTGAAGTGACGTATTTCAGAATGAATATTATGTGGAAAATAATCTAGAGCAGGGCTTAATTTTATTGATCAGGACCTGATTGGATTCTGTGATATTATTGGATAATATTTTTCCTCATCTACGTGGCATTGGTTACATCAGCAGAAATAAAACTCATTTCAAGTTAGGTTTAAATCATTTTTTAGATTGTCTCAAAACACTTTGTTTTTTTTTTTTCCCTCCACAGCGGAAGCTGAGCATGTGGATGCGGGACTGGCCGTGGCTGATCTCCACTCTCACCCTCACCCGCTGCTGGATCCCAGCATGCCTGGTCCTCTGCCTCCGGGCCTGGGCGATCACGACCTCCTCACTTGTGGCCAGTGCCAACTAACTTTCCCACTGGGGGACATTCTGCTCTTCATTGAGCACAAGAAAAAACAATGTCAGGGTCTGACGACCGGCCACGGCTGCTACGACAAGATGGCGGACCGCAATAGCCCCTCGCCGCCCCGCGCAGAGCTGAGGAAAGTGGTGGAACCGGTCGAAATTGGAATCCAGGTGACACCTGAAGAAGAGGACGAGAGACTGTTGACGCCCCTAAAAGGAATTTGCCCTAAGCAAGAAAGTGGCCTGGCAGGTAGGTCAAACTCTCTCCAGAAAAGTTTTGAGCAGGCTTACTTAGCTGGCGCTAATGAACGCACACGTTCTCTCGCGCCAGCGTGTTTTCTAATACCGATGTGCGCAAACGTGCACTTAGAGCCTGCAGAGTTGCAGACAAAGGGAGACACGCACTCATTTACCTCAGTAGGACTCTGGGCGTCCTGTAGTGATTGTGATACCGCTCATCTGCGAGCCTCAAGAGAGATTGTTTTTCCTTCAGCTGATTTCATTAGGGGAGCCTACGCCGTGCAAAGTGAAACATCACATTACTGACTCAAAGCCCTAAAACCCCCTGAAGGACTCTGGTAGTTGAAACAAATTGTGCAAGACGTGACAGAGAACTCACCCTACTTTCATGGAGAAATCCAGCCTGAGCCATCTGCTTAAAAGGTGAAAAGCTCATTAAAATTCAAATGCTCAAAAAAAAAGAGGGAGAGAGAGAGAGGAGAGGAGAGAAAGAAAGAAATAGAGTAGGATTAAAAGAGTGAGTTTCCTATTGAATAGGGGTAAAGAGGCAGTTTAGTTTAGTCCAGCTGTAGGGAGAGAACTCTCCCAGTTATCTTACAAAACAGCGCAGTCAAGTCCTTCACAAAGAACCCGGAGGGATCTTGGGAAATGGGTCTCATAAAATAATATTCTAGGTTGGACAAAGTTACCGGGGGAAACGCAGGGGAGCGGCTTATGACACTGCCTCGGTTTTTAATAACGTCGTTTTTTAATGCCTCGCAATCCTTATTTGCCAAAGTTACCCGCGGCATCGGAGACAATTTATTCCGTGCCACCACAATGCCTCGTGTATTTAAATGTCTGTAATAATGAGGCCGCTGCTAAATTACTCAGTACCTCACATGATGCAGGCAGACTTCACTCCCAGACTGACTGACTGGCTGGCTGCTCGCACCGAGAGAGTGTTGGCGTCACTTGTGAAATATGATGCAAGCGTCCACACAGTTACGTGCAAACTGTTCCACTACCGTTCATCATTGATGTTTCCTTTTTAAAGACTGGCTGGTAAGCGTTTGCTTTGCTAACCACACACAAAAAAGAAACTTTAGGTCAGGGTTTGTGCACACACAAACACACACATATATATATATGAAGAGTTTAGATACAAAACCCTCTAAAAGCCACCTCGGTCAAAACTGAGATAATGATACTGAGTGAATGCTCTTGACGCATAGTATATGTCCATAAAATACTTTTAAAACTCACTCTCAGCGTCAGCCCAATCAGAAGTACCGGTATCTATTGGTAGAAAGCTGTACATAGGAGAATGATAAAAATGATTACAGAAATACGTCAGATGGACTTTTGCATCTGAACTCTTCGTATATTGAAATGGCATCTCAACGTCAGCAAGAGTCAAATTTCATTCTTATGGTTTGACAGTATTGACTTAAAATTGACAGTCAGGTATTTGGACTCTGTTTGCATCCCTTTTTATCTTTTTGCAAAAATATATAAATTTTTTGTTGATGTAAAATCAGTTTTTGTTCTTGACAAAATTCTCTTTTTCTAAATGTTAAACAAAACGTTAGCTTTTATTTTGAAGGATAAAAAGAAAGCCAGACACTATTCATGTTACTATTAGTGGAAAGGTAAAAAAAATATGTGATAGATAATTAGATTATCCAATTAATATTATTTCAGTCAATGCCATACTAAATTACTAAATCTCTCTTTATTTTCACAAACCCTTCACGTTTGTGAAAAGATCCACACTGAAAAGAAGTTTGAATCTCAATTAAACTTCAGAATTTGAAAAATGGAATATGAAAGGTGAACATTTGCCATTGTAAATCTTATTGCAGTTAGCACGAGTAAATTTTACACCTTTCATTAATTCAGAAGGGAGGCAGTTCGCAGAGAAGAATATAACGGCAGATGAAACATCCTCTGAAAGTGATTAAGACGCTTGAATGTCAGCTTGAGCATGCGGCTAAACACTCACAGGCTGCCTTGTATTCATAATTGCCTCCCAGCAGGTTAAAGTATTCTTTTATGCTAAACCTTTCCCGTTCCATTTGTTCTCGACGTGAAACAGAAAATGACACGCAAAAAAAATACTCAGCCACTCCGCCTTGAAAATAGCAGTGGTACTCTTGCTCGGCAAAGCACAGATCATTTTTCATGAATTTGTTTTTTTTCTTCTATAATATATCCATCTGCCAGCTTCAAGTGGAGAAATGAGAGAAAGCATGAGAATGCGGGAGAGAGAGAGAGAGAGAGTGATGTTGATGAGGAAGACCACTTCTGGATCCATCAATATGATTCCAAAAGCCAACTCTGATCAGACCAGCATTATTTTTGTAAGAGTTCCCTGCACTTCCAAACCTTTTTTTTTGTAGGCCAGAGTGCATTTTGATCTTTTCATTAAACCGTCCGAGTAACCTTGACACACGAGCAATGTTGTGACAGGTCTTAAACTCCAGCGCTTTATTCCCACACGTCAGCCTCCATCACATCAGCCCTCTCACATGTGACTCACCGATAGTCCAACAGGAAGAGCATCATATCAGGCCTGAAGTTAACGTTCCCAATATCACGGCTCATATCTTGCGTATATTACGGGCCTTTAGGAAGAAAATCATCCAAGTGATTCTTGGTTTTAAGCTGAGTGAAGGTACTAAACGGCAACTTCATTAAGTCACATATACGTAACTGTTCTCTAGAGACTCCGCGATGATAACTAAACATCGTGTGCTTTGCTCCGGAAACCCTATAATCAGTCGGAAAAAGACCTTGTGATAAAGTATTCTGATTACTGAAATTGCTTTTAGCGATAATTCTCCCAGTGGCTTTTTCTTTATTAGTGTGTATGAAAAAGTCAACGTTATCTATGACAATACGGGACAACCATTGAAGAGGAACCACTTGAGGGTTGAATTCAATATTTCTCACATAAATATCAGCAGGACACAGGCTCACTCGGCACCGTATTGTATTGCCACTTAGCCATCTTAAGTTTCAGCGGAATTTAATTATATTTAATAGGCCTAATTAAATAAAATATGACATTCTGCATACCCTCAGGCGATAGGAGCTGCTGCTGGGGGCATTGGGAGGGCTCGGTTTGCGTGCGCGAGCCACTAGAGCCCCTCTCGTGTCACGCAGCTAGGTTAAAACAGTGAAAAATAGGGCCCTGAGATGGCCGACATTGCTGGCTGTTGCCACTGTGCACCATTAAGCAGTCCAAATGTGAAATGCATACATAAATAAACAAATAAATAAGGCATTTACCACCCCTTAATGCATCTAGATGGCTTATCCTGCTGAAGCTGGCCAGGCATTTAATGGTACTTGTTATTTAATTATAGATCTTAGATAGAGGTGCTATGAACCACGATGCATTGTGCTGAAAATGTTCGCTGTGAGGATGCTTTAATTAAAGAGCAATAATTTAATATGATCTCGTGAACCTGAAACAAAAGGATTATGAGATCATATTATGCATAAAATCTTAGAATAGGTGTTTTTTGGTGGTCAAATTAACACATATTCATGTTCAAATACAGCTGGGATAATCAGGAAATGTAAGCTTCCTTTTAGTCTCTTTTATTTGCCCCACAAAATATGGTTTTGAATTCTCAGCCTCTGACTTTATGACATATAAGTGATCAGATGCAAAATTTGTACATTTTAAATATGCATGTGCGATGGTGGAAGCAAAGAAGATTGTGTCAAGCTCTGTTTGTCATCTGCTTGTTTGTGTTCCACAGCATCCAACAGGGATGGTTGCGTTTTAGTTTTTCATGAAAACCGAATCAGATGTGGTGCAAATAACGAGCGTAAATAAAGGCTTATTTCTCCGAGTGTTTGGTGTTGGTTGTAATCAAGCTCTTTTTGGTGTGCATGTGGGGTGATGCAGCCATCTACCATTCCAAACCAATGTTGCGTTTGAGGTTGGCTTAAATATCACTATGCAAATAAGAGTGACAAATAGGAAGCAAACATTTCCTTAAGGGGTTTGATTTGTCCAGATATATTTGGTTGCAGTTTTGTTAACATGACCTTTTTGAGCATTAATTTATTTGGTTACTAAAATGATTATTTACCTCAGTTTCATTTTCTTTTGCAGTTATTTTGTATTATTAGTTATATTATGTTGACTGACATATGTGACCCTGGACCACAAAACCATTCATAAGGGTACATTTTTTGAAATTGAGATTTATACATAATAAATAAATTTTTTTTTCTTTCCATTTATGTATGGTTTGTTAGGATAGGACAATATTTTGCCAAGATACAACTATTTGAAAAGCTATAATCTAAAGGACGGTGCCAAAAAAATCTTGAGAAAATCAGCAAATTTAGAGAAAGTTCTTAGCAATGCATATCACTAATTGTTGATATATTTATGGTAGGAGATGTAAAAAATATCTTCATGGAACATCATTACTTAATATCCTAATGATTTTTGGCATTAAAGAAAAATCTAACATTTTGAGCTATTTAAAATGTAAATTTTTTTTAGCTATTGCTACAAATATACTTGTGCTATTTAAGACTGGTTTTGTGGTCCAAGGTCACATATAAGAAGGCATGTAAAAATGTTTTAGGTGTGTTTAGTTATATTTAAGTATGTTTAGGCTAATCACATTTCAGTATGCAAATAGGCATAAGAAGGAAGACTAATTGGAATTCGGTATGCAAATAAACTACCGTTGCTGTTACAGTGTGAATCATGAACTTTCTATTAATGTTATTTTTTATTTTCAAAATTTCAAATCTAAAGTTTATCAAAAACCTGTTTCAAATTATCTAAAACAATTTGATAATTCAGATTATTTCTTAAAACAAAGTTTAAATGTTAATGCATGTTAAGCAGTTAATGTAAATTTTGAAAAATATCAGTATTGAGGAAGGAAGGAACATAAATATATTGTTGTTGTTGTTAAAAAGTGACTATAAAATGCATTACAATTGCATTAGTGCTCAATCTTAAACCTCGCAGCAAGCTGCATCAGTTAGCTCGCATTCTATCACCATAGGAACGCCAGCAGGCCACGTGGTGAGATGGTGGACATGTCTTTTGCCATGATGGGCCCCTGTTTCTGTCAGCGTTTCACTCTCTCTCCCTCTCTCCATCTCTCTCCCCACTCACACCATCCAAGCACACTCACACAGCTTTACACGTCTAACAAGTGCTGCGACAGGGGGAGTTATTTCTGACCCTTGGCTCACCAGATCGTCGCAGTGAATATTTCATGAGACATGCTATATTTATAAAGAAATTTACCTCAAACACTTTTCTCTCTCACCCTGCCTCTCCTTGAGAGTGATCACACCGCTGGGCCCCTGTCGCTTCGGAGCCCACACCTGCCATTAATGCCGTCTCGAGTCTAGCGCCAGAACTGTTTGTAGGTGTTATGCAAATCGATTCATCAGGAGCCAAAACGCTTGATGTTTGGGGCCTGACACCCTCAGTTTCAGCATATTTGATGGTCATAGTTTCATTGTGAATGGTAATTAAATGTGCTCTCAGTCTTTTTTTTTTAACTTCATTTAAAATTTTAAAGCGTAAAGGAATGAACAGTGCTTGAATGTATAATTATTAGTAGTATAAAATAATAATAATAATAATAATAAAAGAAAGTTAAGGTTCATGACCTGCTACAGATGAAGTCAAAAGTTTACATACATATTGCAGAATCTTCAAAATGTAAATTATTTTACCATAATAAGAGGGATCATACAAAATGCATGTTATTGTTTATTTAGTACTGACCTGTATAATTTATTTTTAGAAAATAATAGTTGAATTTATAAAAATTACCCCACACAAAAGTTTACATACACTTGATTCTTAATGCTGTTACCTGAATGATCCACAGCTGTGTTTTTTTGTTTAGTGCTAGTTGTTCATGAGTCTATTGTTTGTCCTGAACAGTTAAACTGCCCTCTGTTCTTCAGAAAAATCCTTCAGGTCCCACAAATTCTTAGGTTTTTCATCATTTTTGTATATTTTGTATTTGAATCCTTTCCAACAATGACTGTATGATGTTGAGATCCATCTTTTCAACACTGAGGACAATTGAGGGACTTTGAAGATCAGCGAAAATGTAACTTATTTTGTCTTCTGGTTCTGTCTGTAGCTTCTGAACAGCAGTACTAAATGAAAAAAATATGATATGTAGGCAAAATTAGAAAAATCTTTATCCTGTTCAAAAGTTTTCACCCCTGGCTCTTAATGCATCGTTTTTTTCTTCTGGAGCATCAGTGAGCGTTTGAACCTTCTGTAATAGTTGCATATGAGTCCCTCAGTTGTCCTCAGAATGAAAAGATGGATCTCAAAATCATACAGTCATTGTTGGAAAGGGTTCAAATAAAAAACCAAAAAACTAAGAATTTGTGGGACCTGAAAGAATTTTTTTAAAACAGAGGGCAGTTTAACTGTTCAGGACAAACAAGGGATTCTGAACAGCTAAACAAAAAAACACAACTGTGGATCATTAAGGTAACAACACAGTATTAAGAATCAAGTGTATGTAAACTTTTGAACAGGACCAACTATTATTTTCTCTTGTGGGCTATATGTAAACATATTTTATGTGAAATATCGTATTCAGGTCAGTACTAAATAAACAATAACATGCATTTTGTATGATCTCTCTCATTTTGGTAAATTAATTAACATTTTGCAGATTCTGAAAGGTGTATGTAAACTCTTGACTTAAACTGTACATCTGATCACATTATTACATTATTTTAATAGACCCTTTTACTCACAGAATAAAAAGAATCATGGCTGACTATGCACATTTCTGAAAACTTACAGTACAACATAAAAAAAAATACTGAGTGCATCTTTAATTATTCAAATATGCAAATAGCTTACATTCTATTTATGAAGCTCACTGTAAAATCTTCGCAGTGTACTTCATTTTTTATTTCTGAGTGATAAAATGTGCTTATTGTATCTCAATAGTGAGATTGTGGTATATCTCTCATCTCAGAGCTTTTAATGCTCTGGAGAACGATCCGGTCCTGGCTTCAGTGATACTGAGCCCCGGCCAGCCGGTTCCTGTTACGTGCCCTCACTTCCTACCTATTTTTGAGGTTTTGCCCAGAAAGATTTGTTTCAGAGTTTCACTTGCAATGGTGTGGTGCCAGCACAGTTTGCCAGCTTTTTAACTGTGCTTGGTTTAGAATGTTAGCATTTATATAGATTTCATCTTTGTTTGTTATTAGGCATTTGGTTGGCTATGTAGGTTTCATCGACTAGCATGTACAGTTCACTTTTCTCTGATGTAATGTCTAAATTCAATATTTACAGAGGGGAATTGAGAGAACATGCGCTGCCCATTAGATGTTTAACAGTGTTATAAAGCAGACTGAATTTTGAGTACATCAGAAGATGGTATATTTTCTATTTTCTGCCCAGCAGAGATGAACACGCATAGTCCAGAATAAACAGATATTTGGATCCTCCCTCGCTGCGCAGAACATCTCAATTGAGAGTACATGTCCCTCTCTCAGAATCAACATATACACTGGGAGGGCTCTTCAATAAATAATGACACAACACAGGCGCAGAGATATCGAAAACATGCTTCCATAATATGACACACATGCCATTTTTTCAATTAAGATTCACAAAGGCTTGGCAGGAGGACAGCCTGCCCTGGTGCAGAGGCTATGCCTGAATCAGTGAGCACAGATAGATGTGTGTTTGATTTAATATGTTGCCTCAGACACAGCTCTCTTGCTGGTCTTCTTGTTTTATTCCCTTTCAGTTGTTTCAGTAAAGCCTGAAGTCGGACCAAGCGGCCGTTTTGAAGTGATAATTGCCAACTTTTGTCTAGTTTTCCTATTTTTTTTTGCCTTGCTTTATAAATGTTAGCCACATTACCCATTGGCTAAGTTCAGACGTATAATGCAATATTAGTCTTTTTTTCCCCACATATGTGCATTTCAAATTAGCAGCCTGGATAGTACATCGAATGTGGCATTGAGGTATTTGTGATCCTGGATCCTTAGTTTTTTAAAATTGAGATTTATACATCATCTAAAAGCTGAATAAATAAGCCTTCCATTAATGTATGAGAGTTAGGATAGGACAATATTTGACCGAGATACAACAATTTGAAAATTTTGAATCTGATGGCAAAAAAATCTAAATAATGGAAAAATCGCCTTTGAAGTTGTCCGAATGAAGTTTAATGAAAAAACCGAATGAAAGAAAATTAAGTTTGCATATATTAATGGTAAGAAATTTATAGAACACGATCTTTACTTTATAACCTAATGATCGATAATTTTGATCTATACCATGTATTTTTGGCTATGGCTACAAATATACCTCTGCTACTTAAGACCAGGGTCACTTTTTAGTTGTGTTATGTTTTCCTGAACTAGAATACATTGTACCTTTTAAACTTATTAACACTTAAGATTAACATTCAAATTTGCATTAATAGTTTGTTTACTGGTTTAACGTGCCAAGCCGTTCCATTCGAAATCATTTGCATTTTTACATTACATGTAATCAAGCTTGCAAAATCAATTTGATTTCTATATTTAGAGTTATTAGTTTCTTGGCCATCATGTAAAGTAGACTGTCTGGTTTTAGCAATATCTCTGTTAATCGGCGGTTGATTACGTGGCCCTCTGCGGCTCATGTCGAACCATCTTCGGTAGTTATGACACGGCCTTACATGCGGCTAAAGCCGTTCCCTTTGGTGAACCAGACTTTAATTTCTTCCCTCCTGTGTGTTTAATCCACTACTTCAAAATTCAGGAAAGTGCTACCTTTACTTAGCTTTTGAAATGCCTTCCAAATCCTTGCATTTGGGTCGTGTCCAGCAGCGGCAAGAACAGGAAAAGCCAGGAGGAGTGAGAAGCTGAAAACGAGAGAGAGAGAGAGAGAGTGAAAGAACGAGAGAAAACAGTTTTAGTCATTAATAGACCATAAAAAAGGAAAGCTGCATCCATGTTCTTCTCAGCATCTTGAAATCCTTTTCAGATTTTTGCCTCGTTGCTTTTTTCAGTTAATCACTTTGCATGCACTCATTTAAATATTAAAATTTTCTTTAATCATCAAAGGCAGTGAGCCTCATGCATATTCATATCCGCATCCCCCCCCCCACGCTTCCCCCAGAATTACAGGTTCATTACCTCGCTCCAAAGCCAAACAGTCATTACCAAGAGCCAGCTTTTTAATTGCGGATGCCTGGCCATCATCGCCTTACTGCTAAGATTTAAACTTCCATAAGAATATAAAAAAAAGATTTCCCAAGTTCGAAATAACTTAACATACTTGTTATACATTCTCTGTGCCTTGGAAAAAAGTACAGAGTCTGAGAAAGAGAGAGAGACCGAGAGCGAGGGAGAGAGAGAAAAACCTGTTCTTTGGCTGGAGCTCTGAATATTTGTCAAGAGGCTTGACGAAAGTTGCATTTGCATAATGACTTTGTAGTTCTGCATTAATAAAATTTGCATATGAAGCCGTGTTAATTACTCCTGATCAGGCTTTTTTGCATTCATGCATGGTAATTTTCTGCGACTTGCGAGAATTGATGTCCTGGCGTCAGGGCTGTGATTGGTGGCGGTGGCGCTTGTGGATGTGGGGATTTGTGTGTGTGTGTGTGTGTGTGTGTGTGTGTGTGAGTAAGTGTGTGTTTGCGTATTTGTGTTTTGGGGGGGGGGTCAGGAGGAGATGGCGTCGGATGTACCGGAGAGAAAGAGGAGATGGCACATTTGTGTGTTTGTGCGGGCCTCTTTATTGCATCGCTCTCTTGCTGTTGTCTCAGATATCTCCTGTAATTGGTCTAAGAAAAAGAGCAGTCATTTAAACGGCTTTCTATGTAATGAAACGTCATAAAGCAGGCAGAAGAAAACAGCCCCTCAACCGCAGACAGGCATTTCAAATCTATTGTTTGGCCTATTTATTTCTAAACAAGACGACTGTTCTCGGCAATAGAGGGCTTTGGTGTCTTTACCATCTGAATGGAGGACGTTGTGAGAATAGAACCAAAAATAGGATCGTTTACCTTCTTAATTTTCATTTTGTTCCAGATCTTCCTGTTTTCTTCCTCCTCCCCTCCTTTGTAGTCTCACACCTGATTGGTTTAATCCGTCTTATTGCTAGTATGCAATTAAGTAACGTTTACGTTTCGCTTTCTTTTCGTGGTTTACTTAGCGTCAGCTTGTGTGATCTTTTTTCCCTCCTTGCAAACCTGATAGAATGTTTCTAAATGCAGTTTACTTGCTTGTGTGTGTTTTACCTTTGAAATGAGCTCCATTTATTCAGTCCTTAGGGATTTGCCTTAATTTAAGCATATCAATTTGTACACTTTTCACTAACGTTACCTTTCCACTGATTTTTCTTTTCCCTTTGTCAGAGCCCTGCTGGGTTCAAGCATTTGCCTATGGAATTTTGGCCCCTCGCTTGTGGTTTGGCAAAGGCATCACACAACACTATGTGTGTGTGTGTCCGGTTGTGTGTGTTTGTGAGTGAATGCCCCTTGCTAGCAAGACTGAGAAGTGTATATGTGAGTTTCTTTCTCTCCTTTTCTTTTTCAGAAACCGGTGGTCTCCTTGTCATTTTGATATAGCGACAGAATTAAACACAACTTTTACCAGCATGAGGATTCTGGGGCTGGTTCCAAAACAAAGAGATGTGTTTTGAGCCAACAGACGCTCAGCATATGAGCGCTATGCTGCAATGCACAGAGTGTGTGACGGCTCTGGCATACCTGAAGCCTGGCGCTTTCTAAACGCTGCCATGTGTGCCATCAGTGTTGTGATAATGGCCGAGAGAAACGTACAACGCCGCTAAAGCCTCAAGGGCAGCGTAATCATAGCCAGTCAATCATCCCTCTCATATTACATGCATCAAATGAGACCTTAAACATCAGAGAAAGTGATTTCTTTGAGGAAGAGGAATACTTGAGGAAAAAAAAAGGTATTTAGAAAATCATGTGACAACCCACAGGAAGTTGGATTGGAACTGTAAAATAAATACTATTTATTTATTTTTTGGAATTTACATGCACTTTCACATTGGCACACAAAATTATTTTCTAAATATTAAACAATATTAGCCAGTGTTCAAAGTTTGTAGCTTTTTAAAAATGTATTTCAGTACATCCTCACATTTTAAATTTGAATTCAGCATCCTTTTTGCTGCCTCAGTTCACCTCCAAATCATTTGCAGTTTATCGTTTTTGTCACAGACGAGGGACTGACAGACTTCCCAGCGATCTGTAAAGAAGTAAACAATTCCCTCCTACTGTAATTGTGAGAGCGTAATCTTGTGTGCTCTGGACTGCGTACAAGCTTTAAGAGGTTACTATATCCCACATGAAGACATCAAACAGTCCCTGTGCCACTTTGTGGCTGTCGTATGGCGGGATTTTAGTCTCTCCCGACCACAGGCAGGGAATAAACTTGTCACTAATTTGGACTGTGAGCGCTGGCAAGGCTCTGTGCACACGCTGGTGGCTTTCGCCCTCATGCTGGCCTTTGTTTTATTTATTTTTCAGTTTCTTTTATTGTCAGCAGAGATGTACACAGCACACAGATTTCTCCAGCACCGCTCGTGCGGAATTATTCAAGGTAACCAGCAGCTTTTAAATCCTCTTAAGATTTTAGAGTTCTCCAACCCAAATACGTATATGGTGGTATTTTGTGGCGTTTTATCTTCATTTGTTTAGCCCTGTCCTCCTCCTGCAGGTTTGAAAGCTGCGGCGCTATTCAATAAAACTGAGCACCTTCCCGGCTCGCCTTTTGCATATCGTTACAGAGGCTCCATCAAACTGACAGTGTTTGTTTTGTGAACTAGTCTCCATGAAGATTTGAATTTGTAAAGCGGGGGAGATGCCGGGGACGAGAGCGTATTGTAAGCCCCTCAGGCTGGGTCTAAGCAGGCCTAGATGGCAGTCCCTGTATACCTCCCTCTAAAGCCGCTTTGGCAAAAGTGGATTGGCGCCGCAAACAATGGGGCGGGTGTAGAAAGCAGTGGACAGGATGGGATTACCAGGTTAGCGCAGGTTCCTCCCAGCGTTTGCACATTCTCCTGGGCCGTTCAGGCTTTTTGACACGGCGCGTCTGAGGGAATTAGTCCATCTCGCCGGTTTAAATCCGAACCGTCTAATGAAGCCTCTCAAGCCTGGAATACTTCCCACAAAAGGGTGTTGCCATTTAGCAGGAGAAATCACCACTTAACAAAAGCTAATTTTTCCCTCTGTTAGCTCGGGAGGATTAGGGGCCAGCGGTTGAATAATACAAAGTTTGTGGATCATGCGGAGAGGTGGGGGAGAGGCTTTTAAGAGTGAAATTAAAGCCCGGTGACAGTCATCTACGGAGGGGCTGTTTGTCACTGTTGAAGGTAGGAAGCGTGGCGGAGTGCGTTCGGAAGGACCAGAGCGCTCTATGGAGATTGCGTGTGCTGGTGTGCGCGGGCGGGCGGCACAGCTTGACGAATGCGTGTTGATCCCCTTGTTTAGGGGGTTTTAAGTCTACCCAATTTCACATGCTAACGGTCGCAGAGCAGGCCCTAGACGTTCCATCCTGCCAGAGTGATGGCTCTAGCCGCTTTAAGCTGAAATGCATCCTGCAATATTGATATTTGTTCCCCAGGGTCTCTCCCTTTCCCCCTCTGTAGTCTGTACTGTCCTCTGTCTTTCTTCTTTTGAAACCCCCGGCATGTAAAGCAGCAAAATGCCAGGCCTGTGTGGATATGGCAGACCTATAATCATGCTTCTCTTACAGTAATTGCTCTCGTCTGTGGAGTTTAGAGAAAGCGCTCTATCAAAGCGCTGGCTGGAGCAGGGGATCACGCGCTGGCATCGTTCGATTGTCCCAGGAGACGCTCTCAGGTTAACCCTTTCCCTCGCCTTTCACCGTGACGAACCGATTGGCGTTCGGCGAGTCTGCAAGCATTTCCAAACTTTCCGTCCACCCGTCCCTGTTTAGGTTTGGCACATGTAGCGTTCAAGAGTTTATTTTGTTCCTCTGCGGGTGAATTCTGGTGTTACTTTACTATTTACTCTACACGCGGGACTGTCTGGGTGGCAGCATGGTGAAACTAGAGCAAGTGTCTGCTTTCACCGAGCGCCGCATTCCCCCCGATTACTCATCAGAGGCTCAGGCTTGCGCATTTAATCCAACCTCTGTCTTTATGGAAACACAATAAGCTCGACGAAATGCGTCAAATTATTCCCCTCGAAATGCTATGAAAACAGTGGCCCCTTTAATCTATTAAAACAATATGGCTGCCCATGCTAGCATTTCCCTCGCTTGGAATCAATTGGATTACTTTTTGAACTCCTGAACAACAAAAATCGGCAAATAGCTGCGCTTGTCTGATAACTTCATATCTTTGACAAAAGCCGCTGTTGTTGCAACCTGTTGGAAGGCCAAAACCACCCATTGGCAGGCTAATTCGTTTGCTAGCTCAAGGACCTTTTAGCTGTAAACAATGCTGGACCTCAGCCAACGGCAGTCGCTTATTGTGCTTTAATACACGTCCTTCTGATTAGACGCAGGAAAATAAATCACTTTCTTCAGCACTCAAAGCCACCAGAGAAACCCGCCGGTTAATCCAGCGAAATTGCTTGTGGCGGTCGAGTGGAGTAGAGAAGAGAGTCTTGTTATTTTAAGATGGCACCCCTGTTGTCTGTATAGAAAGGTGTTAATGCACCTGGCGTGACTTGAAGGAAAAATTGAAGATGAAAGGCATATCTTTCAGGTAATTGAGCCACTTTTGTTTCGTTACCCTCTCTAGCCTCCTAATTAGGCCAGGGTTTTCTTGGGAAAGCTTTATTTGAATGTGGGCAGTTAGGCAGTTGTTTTGTAAGGCCACCCTGTGCACCTACCTCCATGCTAAGGTTTTTTGCGCAGAATTTTCTTGTGTCCCAGGTGGCCACGTCTTGGTCGGGAGAGATCTGTAGACCCCCGGCTGGGAGCATCGCTCTGTCCGCGGTCTGTGGCCCCTGTTGTTGGAGGAGGATGCCATGTGGAATTTCGCCTCTGGCGGAACTTTGGCCATCTGCCTAATTTGAAAGTGAGAGGTAGCATGTGAAATTAAATTAAATGGAGGCCAGTGCATCAGCCCAGTTTAATTGGGGCTGGAGAGTCAACTTTCTCTCTCTTTTCGCCAATTCAAACATCACTTCCCTCGATGGCACTAACCGATCTTCTCTCTCTCTCTCTCTCTCTGCTCAGCTGGGCTCAGAAATCAGATAAGAATTGCAAGGCTAAATGAGCATCATTAAAGTTAATCAGCAAAGCTGAAATAAAGCGGAAGGTAATCGGCCTCGTCCTTAGATGGTAGAGATATCAATCAACCCTGTTTAAACCTGAGGTGTGAAATGAGTGGTGTGAAGTCGGTCAGTAAAACTAAGCAGCTCTTTTATTTAACATTCTGCTAGCTAACTTTTGCCACAGTGACCTTACAATACATTGCCTTGTTAATCAGTTTTTAGTGTTGATTCACAGACCATAATTTCACGTGACCACGCTTTTGAGTGCCCCTGTCAAGACGGTGTTGTCTGTGCAATTACAACCTTCGACGTCTAAAATGTGCGCCTGGCCGTCCCAGCTGGCACGGCTCCCTGCCTGCCCCCTGCACATTTCTGCACACACATCACAGGGACCTTTTATAGTGCCCTGCTCTCTTTGTGAACGGATTGCTGAATGCCCAGCTTTTTATAGTTACATTTAAAGGGAGTTGGATGCCTGGCCCAGCTGGGGCTCATTATGGTATACGCCATCCAAAAATGCACGTGTAATTAATTCGCTCACACAGGCCCCCATCTTCCCTCGCTGCTTCGGCTCCCAAGACCCGCCTGGCCTCCGCTCTGTGCTCCTTCTGCACCTCTGAAGGACTCCTCGGCGGACCGCACAAGTCTCCGCTCACAATCAATAACCCAGCAGAGCAATAACATGCATGTGGATCACCCTCTAAAATCCAAGGGTTGCACTGGCAGAAAGCGCTTGGCTTTTAGTAATTTCCGGTTGATGTGGAATAAAAGAGAATGAATCATTATCCTTTCAGTTTGCACAATGCCTTTTTCTCCGTCTCTTTTCTTGCAGTCCTCTTTGGGTGTTTGAGACACTTTGACATTATTTCAGGGCCACGCTCAGCCATAACAGAGCTGGAATCAAGGGAAGACGGTCCGTTTTGGCTCTTATTGTGACATCGTTCCCAGGCAGTGATGTAAATTCTCTCAAATGAAATGAATCGCTCAGCTAATGCAATTTTTTGAAGTCCATTTTTTCCCTCTCCGCCGAGGCAGTGCCAGAAACCATTGCTCTCTTTGACAGTGAGCATTTTCCAGTTTTCTAGTGTCTGACTGTCTCTGTTCCAGCTCTCCTTGATGCCATGGACTGGGGCAACCTAGTTAAATGTTTTAGCGGGTTTACCTTCTCATTTGCTAAATACAAACTGCACTTTGTATCCACTAATTTGAATTGTACATAAAGTGAGGGGTTAAAACAAACGTGTCATTCTAGTTCTTAAAAATCTATCTTAGGCTGATTTGGAACATGCTAGCTGGTTTCTGGCTGGTAATCAGCTGGTTGACCCACTAAGAAGTTCCAAAAACCAGCTTAACCATCATAAAATGTCAAGACTGTCTGGTTTGTTGCTAGTCCAAGATTGTCTAGCATCTTGTACCAAATAATGAACAGCTAAACCTACGGTACCATGTTCCAAAACAAATATTTACCAGCTGGATTTTATTGTCGATTATCTTGCGAATTCTAATAGGGGTTGTTAATCCAAATTCTTTATTTCTGTGGAACAAGGAATACATTTTATTATTATTATTTTTTTTTTGATCCACTGATTTTCACTGAATGGACAACTGAGACATTTTTCAAAATATCTTCTTTTGTGTTCCACAGAAGAAAGAAAGTCATACAGATTTGGAATGACATGAGGGTGAGTAAATGATGATGGAATTTTCAGTTTAGGGCGAACCTTCTGTTTAAGATTTACTAAATTAACTAGATATCTTAAGGTACTATTAGGTATAGCTGAACAAAAAATCCCTTGAATTTAGTCCCAACGTTTATAATGTCCTATAATGTCAGTGGTTCACCAGTTAGAAGCGAGGAGTTGATATTTAAAGTTCTTCCTTCACTGAGGACCAGGTTTTGGGAGGAGAGAAGGGGGCGTTCGTGGAGCTCTGTTTCTGGCAAATGAAAACAGATTGGACTGGTTATGGGAGAGGGCCTGGTTTCAGTTATACTGGAGACAGGCGTACTGTGTGAATGCCATACCCCCCACTACCACCACCCTTTCCTCCATTTACAGTCTCTGACATGTTTTTTCCAGCATTACTTTCTGCTGTGCTCTTTTCTTAAGCTTTTTTTTTTTTGGCGTTTTTTTCCAGCCCCCTTTTTCACTTGGGAATTAAACAGAAGGAGAGCAGCTCACGGCTCCTGTAATCATGCTCACCATTTTGAGACATTTATTTTTGTTGTCAGGGAAAAAATTGGTCGCAAAGAGTTAAAATCTTACTCACAAAGAGCATTTTCAAGCGTGTGGTTTGACACGCTGAGCGTGCCAGGGTTCATGCCGCTGAGAGTCATGTGATTATCATCATCTCTTTGACATCGGGGCCATTTTACAACTTCGACTCACGGTTATAATCATCCCATGAGAAAATGTTTTCTTTGTGCTGACAGGGAGGGGTACTTTGTTTATGCTGACTGGAGCACCCAATTTCTCTTATTATTTTGTCTAGCTGAATGCTCTACAGACAGGGACACCAAACATTGCCTGGCTAAGGCAGACCTGGCCCCCATCGAGCGTGCGTTTTAAAAACTCCCGGCCTGTCAGTACACAAACCTCTGTGTTTTGTTTGCTAATTGCAGCTACATCATCCTCCGTGTTTGGTCTGGCTCAGTGATTTAAATATTTCATGCAGTTTGCAGAAAGGCTTTAGTTACAGTCTTTTTTGTGTGTTGCTCTAAAACAACATTTACATTCAGTTGCAGTGCGGCCGAGTGCCACGGAAATGAAGTGCTTGTGCAATTAGTACGTTATTGCTAGCCGTTCCTCCCTGGTCTGAAGTACAGAGTGGGCCGGGACACAATGGCTGGCGCGATTATTGGGTGCATTTGGTACGCCTGATTACATTTTACAGGTGCTTGTTAAAGCAAGCCTTTCACACTCCCGACTGCCTGATGATAGGAAGCACCTCTCGTACAGGTCATGTGTTTATGTGCGTGCGTTTGCGTATGTGTGTGTGTGTGTATTCACCGCTCCTGAGGTCCAACAGCCTCGGCTGCCCCCTGTCTCAATGCAGTCCATCAGGTGCAGCTTGCGTGTGATCAGGCCCTTATAAGGGCCGTTTATGATAGAGGACACACATCCTCCCCCTTTCTCCAGCCCCTGGATTCCTACTCTAACCCATGTCTGGTCTGAATCTGCTCTTCCAGGACACAGCGCACAGGTTCTCTCTGTCTCAGCAGTGTAAACACAGAGACCTCGGCCAGAGCGCATGGACGCTGCCTCCGAAACCACATAAACACACTCACAGGTTTGGTCATGTATACTTATGAGTTGACTGCTAATGGTTTTAAAGGTGCTGGAAGTGTTGCTAGCCACTCTGGAACTTCTCTTACTACATATTTATGATTAACAGACAGAAAGTTCCTGAAAAGGCAGACAAAAAAAATGTGATCAGATTTTACTGTCAGATAAAAAATAGGGACATTTTCTACATGCCAACAGTCTTACAGCACCTTTATATTTAGCTAGTTACTCCAGATTGACCACAAAAGGTCTACCTGTATCCTTAAACTTTTGGCATTTTTAAGCATTTATTGACATGACTGTTTTTAGTCATTGCACTGCAAAAAATGCTTTTTTTACTTAGATGTTTTGTCTTTTTTCAGCCAAAATATCCAAAAATTCTTAAATCAAGAGGGATTTTGTAGACAAGTAAAAATTATTGTCTTGTTTTCAGAAAAAGAGGCCAAAATTAAGTGTTTTTGCTTAAAACAACCAAAATAGTCTGCCAGTGGGGTAAGTAAAATAATCTAGTTTTATGCTTGAAATAAGATTATTTTGCTTACCCCATTGGCAGATTATTTTGCTTGTTTCAAGCAAAAGCACACTTAATTTTGACTTATTTTTTTCTAAAAACAAGACAATCATTTTTACTTGTCTAGAAAATCCTTCTTGATGTAAGAACTTTTTTTTTTTTTGCAGTGTGCACATCATTAGAAAGAGAATAAAGACCATTTTTAACAGTGAGACATGACAATAGTGAGGCAAACACTCACCAAAAAGGTAGTAAGGGATTTAGCTGTTCTGTTAGTATGATTATGCTTCATAAGATATCCTGCTTTTTTTTCGTATGCAAGCATCACCTGGCTTCATGCACCCCTCAAAATGCACCTCTCTCAAATTTCTCACAAGCTGGCATCTCTGCACCAAAATTGCTGGGTAAATAAAGGTGCCCAACCACAAGCCAAAACCTAATTTTTGCTCTGCCGTGGGAGACATTTTTTACACCCACTATAGAGGCCGAGTGTAAACGTGTTTAGTGTTCAGCGAGGCAGATGTTCGAGTCACCTTCCTCATACATTAGTCTGACAATTGCAGTAGTCAGTCGAGAAGTAACTCAGATTGCTGGATTTTGCTAGAAATCTCACATTAGTCTCACAAGTTCCTTTTTAGTGGTTTAAAACAACCTAAAGCCTTTTTTATATAGTTCAGAGGTTAATCTTTCAATTTTGTGTCTGATATTTCCCCTAAATTTACTTTAGGAGAAAATAAATGCTCTTAGAAAAATCTGATGAGGAATGTTTGAGTTTATATTGCATTGACTGAATGGGAAAACACTTTGTGACATTTCCTGCAGGGTACTTGCAGGATTTTGCTACTATTATGAATTTATTTATTAATATTCAATTTATTTATTCGATATACATCAATACATTTTGACAGGTTATTGTGTAGATGTAATGCTAGTGCCTGTGCCCCAAAAGACTCGTTACATCATACAGAGCCAGAGAGAGAGAGAGAGAGTTGAGCCAATAAGCGAGGCATATCATGTGGGGATGCTCTCTCTTGGGCCTGTACACTTTGGACCCTCTCACTCTGGCATTGGGGCAGACTGAAGAGGCTGTCCAAAAATCTGTTGGTTTGTAGTCCCGTGCAAATCAGGCTTATGGTGCGTTCACAGTGGAAGCACCAGTCATGGCATCGATGCAAAAAACACGGTACGTGCCCGGTTAGACAAAAACATGACATAAGTGGCGAAAAAACAAACATTCTTGTTTTAAACATTTAGACCACGATTTAACATTTATTAAAATTGCTAATATTCACTAAATGGATGAGATTATCCATAATTACCTTACCAGTCACTTGTGATGTTTTTGTTTGATTTAGCGCCCAGGGTTGTGCAGCATTCAGAATTGAATTAAGAATGCTATTTAAGCAGAATTGCAATTTGAATGTAAGTTTGAATGCTTGAAATTGAAACATTCAGTTCTTCAGATCTAAATTTTGCCTAACCTGGTTAGTACCTGATTTTTGCATGAATTTGCTTTGAATATTGATTCTATTCTTATGTTTTAATGTCACAGCATTTGCAATTCTGAGAAGTTCTCTCTTGCATTTTGAGGCAGGTACGAGCAGGCAGGTGAGGCTGGTGCTACTTAAGACCTGTGTAGAAGGATTAGGAGGTTTGAATTGCCCCCATCCCCCAATCTCATCTAAACGCTGCCCACTTCCTCACTCCCCCCCTTCTTCCCAGTGCTGACCAGCCTGATGCCGATGTTAAGCCATGTCTGTCCCATTCACCTCTAATCCTTTTAATTTGTTAACATGACACAGGCTTTCATACACGGAGCTGCTGACTTAGGCCTTCCGCATTAGCTCGGGCTCCTCATCCAGAAACTAGTGAAAGCATCTACCTTTTTCACAGTGTCGCACACACACACGGCCGCACTTGCACACGGGCACACTTATGGTAATTTTAAAGCCTTATTTAAAAGCTGATGTTCTCCAGAGGGAGTAAATCCAGTGGACTGGTAATGACAGTTTGACATCCACCTTTCCCCCGTCCGCAGAGAGGATGAAGGGAGATGAGACCTTCTGTTCTCCTCTAGCTCCCTCTGCTTGACAGTGACCCAGCGAGCCACGGTTTCCTGACACGATGCTCAAAGTTCTGACCCGCACGCGCGCGTTTGCACATGCTCCCCGCCTATCTACCGCTGGCCTGTTTTGGAATGACATGACCTCATTGGAGAGAAATTGTTAATTCTTCTCTCCGCCTTGCCACTTTGCTGTCACTGGGTGAGTTAATGAATTTAATTCATTCTGATTTTCCTAAGCTGCTCAGCGTTCGTTTAAATTCATAAGAAATAATGCCAGTAACCCTTCAGCTCCGTACCCCCTCCCGACCTGCCTAATCCCTGCCTCCCCTAATCTCACGTGAGGAGATGGGCCACGGCGCTGCCACATGCGCCCGGATTTCGCTCCGCACGGCAGAGGAGAGGAGAGCGCGTCTTTGTCAGTCAGGGGAAAAGCTTTAACACAGACAGTCATATAAATGTCAGTTCTCACGGTCACGCACTTTCCCTGTCAGAGATGAATATAAATAACATCCTTTGCGTGAAATTATGACAGGATAATGGACATTCGTGTTGGTTTATGGGAGTAGAGGTTTTGGCATTTTGTAAGGGCTCCGTGCTCCACCTTAAGCACAAGTTGAAATGGCTAATCACTTGTGGTGAACGTTCTGGAGAACTCTCTTAGTTACAAACTGAGACTTGATTTACTGTTTGCTTTTAAAGAAGATCCGGTGCTTGCAAAAAAACGTCTAGGTACCCTAGCAGTTAGCTACCTTTTAGCCATGTTGCTCATGTGGCAGATGCCAAGTTGAATCTGGTTTGTGTACTGCATAAATTCTATTCTTTTTTATTATTTTCAGTTAAAATATCAAAAAAATATATATTTGGTTATTTCACAGCCAGATTTTAAGGGTGAACAAGCTAAAACAATACAAAATGCACTAGTTCTAAAAGTTCTAATATTTTATTCAAGTGAAATCTTGTTTTAAGGATTTTTAGGTATTTTGACTGTAAAACAAGTTAGAGACTACTGCACTGTGACCCCTTTCTTCCTATCATTTCCAGTTCTGCTTCTCACATGTGCTTTTAAGTAAAATTGTCGATAATGACAATAAAATAAAACAAAATGTGACACATGCAGTTAACAGAAAAAAGGCAAAAATAGGGAGAAAAGTGAGTGAAAAGTAGTGAAGTACTATTGTCCAAACTGCTGAAGTGCGTTTATCCTCTTGAACTCAACCTGTCCAGTTGCGGATTTGGCAGATAGGAGGCAGAGAATGTAAAGCAGATGTTAGCTGTGGGAAATGGCTGTGCGCTGTCCAGTCCAGGTCTGCACTAGTATGTCAAGCAGGCTGTAAAAAACAGCTGCTTCTAGATTCCTTCGCCTCATTTACACTTAGTAAATCACCCATGATTCCCTGCTCCCCTGCTGAATGCTATCTCTCCCCCTCAGATCTGCCCACTGTCTTTGTGGCAGACGGTGCTGTCCCCGCTGAGCACGCTCAGAGATGCGTAACTTTGCGGCTAAGGACGGCGCTGCTCTTTACGGCACTAGTTTGCAATTCTCTCTCCTTTCTGAGGCTGACGGAGCAGGTGTAGCTCTTCCTACAAGCGTACGTCACATGCGTAAAAGCGCGAAGCGTTCCTCCGTACAAGAGGAAACCGGGGGCAGGCGCAGTTCTGGCTCTCCGCAGCTTTGTTCGCAGCAGCACAATGCGCCGGGACTGATTTGCATGTAATTGTTGCCTCCGATTTGCCATGATAGTCATAAACAAGACATTAGCAATTCAAGGTGAGGAATTAGAGGCCTGGGAGACTCCCAGATCACACACATGGTAATGAAGCCCCTGGCTTAATAATGCAAGAAATGTCAGGAAACTTTCCACAAGCTGGGCGGACGGGAGGGAGGCACCCCGTGCCTAGGGCTCATGTCATCTTTGTTCTAAATGCAAATCAGTTTGTCGTGACATTGACTCTATCAAATGTGGAGCGCTCCGACACCCCAGGCCCAGAAGCGGGCTGTCAGGTCTGGCTTAGTCTCCCAGGTCCACTCTAGCTCACGCGGCGGACTCTACCGTCCTGCGCCGCCTACTTCATGGCATTTTGAGTTATCGATCCACGACACGGAGTGCTTGTTTTTGTGTTTCCCTCTCTGTTTCTCAGTCCTAAGACGTTAACACAGCAAAGCGGCAGAGAGAGTCGGTCTGTTAGCAGGCGCTCAATCCGCCTAGTCTGCAGGTACCATGAAATACAAGGAATATAATCTTGACCTTAATAATTTAAGAACTCCAGTGTGTGAAAAACTCCAGGCAGTTCAAAGAGAGATGACTCCGGCTCAGAAAGGGAGACTTCTAACGCTCGGGAAATTCCAAGGTTATCTGAGTAAGTCCTGGTTAACAGGATGTCCAGTTTTGAAGTGGGATTTGCAGTCCCATGTGACCAATTTTTTCTCCTTCTTCCCTTTGCTCATCTCCAGCATGAAAAGACAGAGTCTCCCAAAATAACTCCAAAGGTTAAGATATTAATTAAACGTTAAGGGGCGAGAGGACGGATAATGAGGGGGACTCTTCACAAACAGACTGCCTAGTGCTCCAGTCAAGGAAGCCCGGGATGAATGAAGGTACCAAATCAGTTGCTCTCCACTCTCGGTCTCTGCAGTCATTACACAAATTACCTCCCAGCTTCAATATCCGCCTGCACCTCTTGCAGTTGTCATAAGTAGCCCTGGTCATTAGAGTATGCTGGGTAATCAGATGGAACAAAATTCATCCTGAGCAATTAAAAAACACCTCCAAGACCCGGTGGCTGGCAATTAAACCTTTCACTGCGCATCTCGACCATCATCGTCTTGGTCTTTTTTCTGTTAATCTAATAACTTCGAGCGAAGTATTTCAAAGCTTGACCTTAACGCAATTCCCCCTTCAAAACAGATCAGATGCTTAGGCCCTTTAGTTACCTGGCATCTAGTTTGTTTAAAAGCCTAATCTGTTCCAGCGCGTGACAAATACCCTTTTGATTTTGCCGTAATAAGGCATTTGCATACGTTTCTCTTATTTCACAGCGCACAGGGTGTAGAGCGGCGAATGAACGCTGTAATTTGATGGCCTTGACACAGTTGACATTAATCGTAAACTGTCTAGTGATTGGCACTTCCCCAGCAATTGTCGATCCAGAGGTAAACCTGTTTCCCTCACCGACTGGTGCAGCCTTCCATAATAGCCATGATTTAATTTAGCTATTTAACCTGTAATTCCAGCAATATTTATTGAAGAGCGAGGGGAGAAAATTGGGCCATTAGGCGCTGAGGATGAATACATTGAGATGAAAATGAACACGCCTAACTGGTAGTTGACCTTCGCGTTTTGTAGCAGTTTTTATTAGCGCGGGCCACAGTAATTACTGCAAATTGAATCATAGAGAAAACTGAAATCATTCGGTAATGAGCATTTTTATTCGTTATTGCACTTTCCGACTGGGCTGTGAGGTATGAAGTCTCCGCTCGGGGCCGGCGCACGCTCCTGAGAGGATTCCGGTACATGGAAACCCAGCTAAATTAACACCGTCGAATATTTCTTCTCAGATCTGCGTTGTGAAACGGTGTTAACCAGTTTCTCCCGCTCACACCTCGTACGGGTATAAAGACAGCCATTATAAAAATCTTTTTTTTTCTTCTTCAAACCAGATGATTTTCTCCCCGAACCTGAGGTGATGTTTTGTTGTTTGGTTTGTTACAGACGGTGGCTGGATTTTGTTGTGTGCCATCTTTAAAACAACATCCTCTCGCATCCTCAGATGTTGTTTTTCTGAACCGGGGAGAGAAAGGGGGGGGTGGGGATGCCAATTTATTTGTGAGCATTGTCTTTTTTGGACGGCATATGGCACGTCCTGTAAGACGTTGCAAGATGCAAATTCAGGGGAGTCTGACTTTAAATGAAGCAGTGACAGTGACAGGAGCCCTTTTGAAGAGCACACATCACAGTACTCCAGGGAGGAACAGCAGGGGAGACCCACAATGCCGTGCGGCTCTCTCATTCTCTCTCTCTTTCTCCCCTCTCTGTCTGCACCACCCACCTCTTCCTTACAGTACAATGGCATTCATCATACAAGAGACCAGCGTTACTGTATGCACGCGGCCCTCATTTACAGGCTTATCCTGCACCCTGCCTTCCTCAAAGGAAGGCTAGCCGTAGCGACGAAATCCTGCAGCCATAACATCATCCAATGTTTACAGTCTCATTTTGTTTTTTATCTCACGACTCGTGCTTTGTTAGCATATAGCGGTTAGCGTGAGGTGCCGTGCTGTGTCGTTTACGTATCCATGGATTATTTCCCCGTTCTCGCAAGGGACTCCAATTTGCTGCTTTTTTCCCTCTCGCTCTCCCTCCGTAGATTCAGATAGACAAGTATTTTGCCTCACAATTGCGTCTCTGTTTGATGCGCTCATCTGGTTGAATAGAGACGTGTGGCGATTCTTTACACTCAGCTGCGCGGTGCTTTGCAGCCAGACGCCGCACTTGAATGAAGCTGCCGCCATGTTTCACGAGACCCGTCTCTGCTCCGCAAAACAGCAGCTTGAGTCCTAATTAATGGGACATGCGTCGCTCTGCATATCTATCTGAGGAGAATCTAACTTAATTTTCGAGCAGGGTGTCCACACTAATAATCGTTCAATGGAATAGTCATCCCGAGGCCTGCGGAGTTTAGTCCCTCTAAATTATCATTAAGGACCAGACTACACTTAATCAATATTACACCTAAAAAAGTCTGAGAGAGCATGACGGGATAGGGATGAAGGTGGAGCTTATTAGAGACGTCTTGGAAGACGTTTGCATGAGGCAGAGCCTCAAAAGCATAGCGCTGTACTCTAAACAAATGTAATAAAACCAGATTTGGAGAATCTGCAGAATTACTGAACTTTTTTTTTTTTTGAGAAATGTGTGAAATATGGATGAACAGTTTAGTCTGGCATGTGATTTCAATGTTACTCTCTTAGAAAAATGATCCATAATTCCAAGCTGCCAAATTTAGCACATCACGGTGCTCTTAAAATGCATTTTCTACACAAGTACTCTTAACCTGTTCTTATTAACAATTACAGTAATTTTTCACTTTTCAGCAGCTTCGTTTTATTTTTGCTTCAAGCTGAAAAATGTTTCCAGACCGCCATGATGAAGCACTTATGTCTCAAAGGCGTCTCGGTCAGTGGCGTGACTCTCTCTGGATCTGTCTTTACTGTACTATGACAGTAGTTTCTGTTGGAAATTTGGATGGCGTAACTGTAAATGCCGAAAATGGGACACCGGACTCCCTCGTGGGCTCAGAAAAGCTACCGTGCACGAGTGAGCTAGTTTCTCGCTCTCCCTTTCTTTCTTGCGCGCGCTTTTCCCTCTTTCCTCTGTAAGCCATCCAAGAAGCCCCCTGCCAAAGCTGTGTGTGAACCACAGCCAAACAAAACACAGGCAGCCGTCCAGGCCAGCGCGGCACGCTTCCACTAATAGAGAGAGAAAAGCTTCCAGACCCAACACGCTACTTACAGGACGGCAAAATTCTTTACGCTAGATAATAACTTAATGACAGCCTAAATGAAGTCCCTATAGTGAAAACCACTGTCAGCAAATGAGCACCTCATTAAAAGATGCTATATCCCTTTCCTCCCCCCTCCCTGTCAATTTATAACCCGCCTTTATTGTGTCAAAAATCTCAAATTCCTGGAGATTTTTGCTCCTTTGTCCTCGCAAGACAATCTGGTTGTGTCTCGTTCACTAACGCACGCACACGTTCACCCTGTCTTTTCAAAGCAAATAATATCAACTATATAACAATATATGCCAAATAATGATTTATGGTTTATTTTTAATCTCACTGACGGTGCAAACAACAAAAGCCTATTAATTCACTAAGTACATCTTTAGGTATAATTTATGCTCAAATGTTTGCGTTTGTCGCTTTTAACGACTACCATAATATGACCGTCATGGTAACTTTGTGACACTGACTGTGAACTGTAAAATAAAGTGGCCAAATCACAGAGAATGCATATTGAATAATTTTTATTCCTCATGTATGTTTTTTTTTCTCCGTTTTCAGGATGAAAGCTAAAGTGGATCATTGTACCTCTCAGTGCGACGCTGAAACCTATTAACTGTCATCCTTTTATTTTTCGGTTAATGTGTCTTAAAGCCCGGCATTTGCATGCCGTTTAAGTCGGTGTGTGCGAAGAGCCTACGATTGTTATTAGTGATAATTTCTCTTTAATTGAATTGGGGTCTGCATGCACGACTGATACTGCCGATGACACACACTTTCACACAATACCGTCCTCGTTCTCCTCTCCCGCCCGGCAGCTGGGCCTCGTTGGGAATATCTAATTGAAAATAGAATCAGCCAGTGCTCAGCATGAGAAACTAATCACTCCAAACTTATCAGCAGAATGGGCAGGCTGCTATTTCGGCCCTTTCATTTCCAAATCAGAGAAATCAGAGTCGTTAGAATGCACTGCAACAATGCAAAAAAAAAAAAAAAAATCATAATAATAATAAGTCTGTATTATAAGTCATGTCTTGTTTGTGTATATATATATAGTTTGTATTAATGTAGATTCACACTTTTTGTTGTATTTGCATGCGCTCATATCTGTGCTTGTATATTAAGACATAAACAGATTACTGTTTAAAAAAATTAATTCTAATATAATTACTGTGATTTTATTTTATTAGTAGATGCTATTCTGAAGTAATCCTTTAAAGTAAATTTTAGATTTTATAATTGTGTATGTGAGCGTGTGTGTATCATAGGTGATATTAAAACAAAAAAATATTAATAAAATTAACACAATCAGTTTAAAAGAATTCCATAGTGTTACAAAGCCTGACTCGAAATCCAATAAAATCACATACATTTTTGAAATTCACATGATTGTTACACGTTGTGGATTCCAGCGGTATACTCATATATATATATATATATATATATATATATATGCATTTTTGTATTTATGTGTGTTTTTTAGGTGCATGTATGTTTATAAAGACAGTGCTTTGCCATTACTTAGTATTAGTACATTTATTATTTATGTATGTCGATTCTGTAAAATTCTTATTAATTATTAATAATATTATTATTAATAATTACCTGTATAAATGTGTTTCTTGTGATGTTTAGGTGTAAATGATTAATTACGGTTATTTTAGGTATAAATGTGTGTTGATACAATGAACCCGACAGTGAATAGCTACAGCGCCCCATGCCGACACAAAATCCGGGGATCCATCCACCTAAACCTGAGCACACTCGTAGTGTTAGTAGCAAGAGAAGTGCTGCAGGTTTTCTCTCCCGCTCTCTCTCCCCCTCTCTTCCTTTTTTCATATGGAAATGTGAAATAATAGGGTGATTAAATAGAGCTGTATATTAAAGTACAGCTGACATTAGAATTAGCATAATGTGCTCTCGCCTCGGGCTGCATACTTTATTTGCCATCTGCGTCGGACTCCAATCCCCTCGGGAGAGCAGGCGCTGAACACTTCTCAATAAACTCACGCCCGAGTCCCTTCAGCACGGCCACAAATACCATTTCAGGCAGCGGCCATTGATTCGTCTTAATTGTGGGGCAGAAATGAACATTCGGCCCCCTGATGACTTCTGTTTGTCTGCGAGAGGATCAGCTAGTACAGTAGCCTGTGTTTTACGCCCCAGTAGTTAGCATAGAGAAAGTCTCTCTCTCTCTCTCTCTCTCTCTCTCTCTCACGCACACACACACACACAGAGGAAAAGGACAGTGCCTGGTAAACACAGACGCTACTTGTTTTCTAGGCCTCCTTTACATGGAGCATTAGTCTTTGAAAGCATCTGCCATAAAACAACAAGAGGAGGTTGGAGGATTGTGTGTGTGTGTGTGTTTTATGCGTGTATGCATATATGTAGGCCTTGAGAGGCTGGGGGGAAAAAAAGATGGCCATTGTGCTGGAGCTTACGCTCTGTCCACTGTAATTAAGTCAAAGGCTTTACAGGACAAGGGTAGAGGTAAACAGATGTTCTTATGAATGCACATCAGCCACATAATAACTTCTAGTGGGGAATGATTTTTTTTCTCTCAGCAAACCTTTAAAATGCATTTAAGTGCTTGTAAATGTTTCATCTTTTGAATTTTTTTTTTTTTACATTTAAAAGGGCATTGATTGAACATTTTCTGCGTGGCATATATATCAGCTGACACATCATCTGACAGAAGCTTTTTGTTTTAACCCTCATGTTCTGTTAAGAATGACTGTTCGTGCTTTATGTTAGATGTCTCAAGTGATATAAGTAATAATCTTAATAGTAATTTTAAAATTTACATTATTAATCAATAGGCAAACATTATTGCAGATTTCACTTATCTGTTTTATCACAAGGTAAATATGCACTGACTGTGATGTCAAACGTAGTGAATTTGTTTCCGTTTGAGGTCAGTTTGACCATAGCAAAAATTAATTTTATACATGCATTAAACCAGTGGTTGGAGAGTAAGTCATTAAGAATCAACCTGATATTTAAATTCTAAATAAATGGCATTGGGTCAGACCCCAAACAGGACATGAAGGTTAACCTATTGATGATGATATTTCTCTAAGCGCGAAAGGATGCTATGATACCTGTGGAAGAAAATGCTTTTTTCTAATGCTGTTAATGTGGCACTTTTGAACATTTCATATGTGCGTAGCACTACTCATTTTTTACGAATTTACATTTTTGTGTGCTTACTATTCAAATTCCTTGATGAAATATTGCATCTCAGTATACCAATAAGATGAAGCTTCAGGCTACTGCTGTATATAATCCCTTGTCTCTGTTTCTTTCAGATGAAAACACACTCCCCTGTTTAGCATTGCTCTTCGGCAGCATGTAAAGGAATGCTAGAACAGATACTAACCATTCATTCTCTCTGCTCTTTTTGATCCTTCACAATGGCCATGATTGAAATAGACACCCATGAGGGCTTCCTAGTCCCAGCTCCTCCGAGCCCTGTGTGTGACTGCCGCCCCATTGTTCTCGCCGCAGTCGCTCGCTCTCGCACACATACATATACATGAAAACACTCATAAAGGTACACAAAGCACAGCCAGAAATCAAATACCCGAACAATTACGGCAGCATATGTTTTCCTGCGTATCCTAAATTGCTGCATTAGGTCAGAACAGCAAGCTTTCATTTAATAAATAAATGAAACTCATTTCCTAGAGCACAATTACCATTTCGACTTTGTAGATCTTTTTTTTTTTTAATACACCAGTACCCCTGGAGTACAGAAGAGAGAGTTTAGCATCCTTTTTCATTGTATACTCAGTACACTTGGCTTGTTTGTGCTGCCATGGTAATGAGTCCCCTTTGCATGGCGGAACTGGTGTAACGGTGAAGTTGTTGCATCAATTAGTCATGTATAGTTAAAGCTCCAGAGCCTCACAAGGCACGGGAGCCACTTTTTAACACATCCTCTGATCCGAGAACTGATACTGTTCACACTTTACCTGAATCCGGAGAGTATGCCGACTTCACACATTCACTTGCTAGTATTTAATTATATGATTAAAATGGTGGAATACGGAATACAATTGCTATCAGTGAAATTGTGCAATTAATTCACGAGTGAGACATTTTTTCTTTGTAATCAAACTTGCTCTCAGAGAAGCAGTGATTCACTGTGATGTCATTAAAGGAGGAGGGGGCTTTCCAGGAAGTGTAACTATAGAATAAGATAAAAACGTGAGAGGAAGTAAGAAAAACAATCTTGAGAAATTCTTAATGGAACAGTAAATAATACCCTTGAGCTGTTTTAAATGCCACAGACTTTAGCACTCACACCGGTGTGCTTTTTCCCCCCATAGCCTCTTAAATCACAGGCA
Organism: Cirrhinus molitorella; assembly: GCA_033026305.1. Classification (NCBI taxonomy): domain Eukaryota; kingdom Metazoa; phylum Chordata; class Actinopteri; order Cypriniformes; family Cyprinidae; genus Cirrhinus; species Cirrhinus molitorella. Next base: position 25,961,514 of record CM065135.1, on the reverse strand, counting down.
GTGTTTTCACTCTTTATTTGAAACCATTTATCTTGATGTGTGCTCCCCCTTCCCCCAACCCACACCCTCCTCTCTCATTTTTTTTTTGGTTTCTTTGAGGGGACAACTTAAGTTTATTTGTTTGATAGTGATGAGAGTCCCCTAAATCACAGTTTAAGTTGTACTTTTCCAATTTGGTGGCATATTACTCTGGCATCCTAGGACAGTCTCAGTGCTTGGAGGGTTTCCCAGTTTAGAGTGTTCTTGCCTGGCATTATGCTTCTAAAATGAGTCAGCCGTTTGTAAAAGCGAAGATTAAAGACAGGCTGAAATGGGGAATGCAATGTTCCCACAGTACCAACCCTGTGTGGAGCGGTATGGAAATGCACTTGTCACAGCTCTGTTAAGTATGAGCTGCCCTGTTCAAAGTGTCAGATACCTCAAAGTTTGTTCATCGTAACTTGTAATCATGCTTGACCCTATGCCTCATTCTTCATCAAGTCAGATCTACTTTTAGTGTTGATCAAAATTTCTAGCATTATGACACAAGTGACCTGCAGAGGTTTTAAAGATCTTTGTTGTTTTCTTTGCTTGGTTGCAGGTAGAGATGAACCTTCGAGTTACATATGCACGACGTGCAAACAGCCCTTTACCAACGCCTGGTTCCTTCTGCAACACGCTCAGAACACGCACGGGATCCGCATCTACTTGGAGACCAACCCCTCGAATACCTCCCTGACTCCACGGATCACTATTCCTCCCCCCATTGGTGCTGAATCCATACCACAGTCCCCGTTAACCAACTTTTTAGGGGACAGCAACCCCTTCCACCTCCTACGGATGACTGGGCCCCTACTCAGAGAGCCCCCACCAGGCTTTGTGGAAAACCGCCTCCCTAATACACCTCCCTTCGTCAGCCCCCCTCCTCGCCATCACTTAGATCCCCATCGCCTAGAACGCCTTAGCGCAGAGGAAATGGGTTTAATCTCCCAGCATCCCAGTGCCTTTGAGAGAGTGATGCGCATGACACCCATGGCCATGGAGTCCCAGTCCATGGACTTCTCCCGCCGACTTAGAGAGCTCGCTGGAAACAACAACTCCACTCCACCGCTGTCGCCGAGCCGTGCCAACCCTATGCACCGCCTCCTCAATCCCAATCCCTTCCAGCCCAGTCCGAAGTCGCCCTTTCTGAGCACCCCTCCACTGCCGCCCATGCCCCCTAACAGCACCACCCCACCGCAGACGCAGGGCAAGTCGAAGTCCTGTGAGTTCTGTGGCAAGACCTTCAAGTTTCAGAGCAATCTGGTTGTTCATCGGCGAAGCCACACGGGCGAGAAACCCTACAAGTGCCAACTGTGTGACCATGCCTGTTCTCAGGCTAGCAAACTGAAACGCCACATGAAGACCCACATGCACAAGTCTGGCTCCATGACGGGGCGTTCTGACGACGGCCTGTCTGCCACCAGTTCACCCGAGCCGGGCACTAGTGACGTCACCGGGGAGGGTATGAAGAACAGAGACGGCGATTTTAGAGGTGAGGGCATGGGCCCTGAAAATGAAGAGGAGGAGGAAGAGGAAGAAGAGGAGGAACTAGAAAATGAAAGCAGGCCCGAGTCGAACTTCAGCATGGACTCTGAATTCAGTCGGAATAGGGAAAATGGTTCAAAGCCCCCTTCGGATGAGAAGAACCTCTCCTTGGGGAAGATGGTGGAAAACGTAGGGCTCAGCTCCATTCAGCAGTACAATAACTTAATAGTTGACAATCGGAAAAGGCTTCCGTTCTCCAAAAGGATGTCAGAAGTGCAGAGGCATGCGGGCGACAATGATTCGGTAGCAGGGGAAATGGACCAAGTGGAGCGGGCAACTGTGAACGGAAGGAACTGTGGCTCAGGCGACTCTTTCTCAGGCCTGTTTCCCCGCAAGCCCACTCCCATCACCAGCCCGAGCCTCTCCAACTCCTCTAACAAGAGGATCAAAATCGAAAAGGATTTGGACATACCCCCAGCCCCCCTAATCCCATCTGAAAACGTCTACTCCCAGTGGCTAGTGGGCTATGCAGCATCCCGCCACTTCATCAAAGATCCCTTTCTTGGCTTCACCGATTCCAGACAATCTCCATTCGCCACCTCCTCGGAGCACTCTTCCGAGAACGGCAGCCTGCGATTCTCCACGCCGCCAGGGGACCTGCTGGACGGGGGCCTCTCCGGCCGCAGTGGTACCGCTAGTGGAGGCAGCACCCCGCACTTGGGTGGGGGGCCAGGACCGGGCCGGCCCAGCTCAAAAGAAAGCCGGAGGAGTGACACCTGTGAGTACTGTGGGAAGGTTTTCAAGAACTGTAGCAATCTGACAGTGCACAGACGCAGCCACACAGGCGAGAGGCCCTACAAGTGTGAGCTTTGCAACTACGCCTGCGCCCAGAGCAGCAAGCTCACCCGCCACATGAAGACACACGGCCAGCTCGGTAAGGAAGTGTACCGCTGTGACATTTGCCAAATGCCCTTCAGCGTCTACAGCACGCTCGAGAAACACATGAAAAAGTGGCATGGGGAACATTTGATGACGAATGAGGTCAAAATTGAACAAGCAGAGAGAAGCTAAGCCAGATTTCCTATTTTGCCTCACAATTCCTTGATTATAAAAAGGGGTAGCTGGATACTCTGTTTTTTTTGTTTGTTTTTTTTGTTTAGGTTTTTTTTTTTTTTGGGTTGCTTGTTTGTTTGTTTGTTTTCAAGTTAATGGTTTGAGTTAGTTTTGTCCTAAGAAACTGCCATCTGAGAATGATAAAGACATTAAGAAGAAGCGGAAAATGCAAGGGAAAAAAAGGAAATTAATTTGGAGCTGGTATAAACCGCCTATCTAGGAGTGGATACATTAGACAATATTTTAAATGGAGCCTTTAACTGTGCAATAATTTCTGTATTTATTGGATTTTTTAATGTTTTGGCATGTGCAGGTTCATTTTTATTTGATCATTTTTTATTCCATTATCTTATGATTTATTTCAAATGCTGAGATTTTGTTAAACCCAAAAGACATCCTGAGATTTTTTGTTTGTTTTTAGCAAAACAGAGTATCGTTTGAGAAATCCATAGGCCGCTGCTTACGATTTGTCGATTATTTAAGCTACACATGTAATTTCTTGAAGAGAAGCCGCATTCAATCTTCAAATTTTGCAAGCTGAATTAAGAAAGCTATGTCTTTCTTTTTTGTTTTCCTTTTTGTTTATTATTCATATTTACGAAATGAGCGGACAACAATCCTTAGACCTTGTAGCACGAACTGATTTTAAGCATGTCAATCTAATTGGGAATGTAGCACTGAATATCAGTTCCAACTGTAAATCTGTGGGGCTGAAAACCTCCGTCTACTCGAAATCAAGGAGAGGAGACTATAAAAACAGACAAAAGTGAAGGCAGCTGCTCATCGGTACCTTGTACCGACCCAGACAACGCTAGTCATAGGATGGATTGTGTTATAGGTCTCACTAGGTCTTGATAGTGAATTTTAAGCGCCAGCACTCTTTCCATAGACACTGCACTTAATCAAACCCATTTGATTTTGCTGAACAGCACAATAGTGGTAGAAGGAAGACGGCTTTAAAACAACTCAGGGTGAGCTGCATAGCTACTTCTGCCAAGTCTGCCATCTGATCTCAGCCGTCTTCTCTGATAAAGCAGTCCGGTCCTCTGGTTCAGCTCATTCACAACCCTTGCCTCATCTCCACACTTCATATTACACTGCCAACTACCCCTAAATGTCATGAATCAACTCCATCTTTCACATAAAAGTGGCCTGTCATACTACATCGTTGTTAAGTTAAAGGGACAGACGTCTAGGCCAGAGGATGAAGCAGTTTTCGTACACTAGGAGAGTGATTTAAACACACATACATACACACACACACACACACACACACACAGGAAGAGAAAGAGAGAGAGAAGGGTCTTTACAGTCCAATTCGAAAAGCACATTAGTCAAATGCTAGGCAGCACCACTGTTCTGTTTCCATTGACTGACATTTAAATCTAAACATTGTTATTTTGTGTTCAGTTCTGTTGTTTCATTTTTGGGTATTAGAGTCTGCGGTTCTAGAGGGAGTCACCACTTTAACCAGATTTGATTAGAATTAATTCAATTATACGTTTAGCAATGTTGCCATTCTATTCTAATGTTTCTTAAATCACTTGAAACAGCCCTATGCATTTTTGTACATAGATATATTTATCAATCATTTTGAGAAACAAATTTATACTGCACAGCAAATCTGATTATAGTTAAAAAAATGTGTATGATATTGACTTATCTGGTTAATCTGGTCATGTCCCGTGTGTCAGATCCATCAGCAGGTATGCAGATTAGTCAATTGCACAGTAAAGAGTGTATGTCATGACCTGTTGAGCGTGTGCTAAAACAGTAAGACAATTTTTTTCTTTCTTTCTTCTCATTCAGGACTTCCTGTGATGTGTAGTTGAACGCATTCTCAGAAGTAGCAACACGCTTACAGAATGCACAGCTGAATTTTCCCTTTTCTTTTCTCTTCTATCCAACTGATTTATTGGCAGTTAAACAGCCTTCTTTCGACAAGATGCCCTAACCAGCGCAAACGATTGAAGCGAGGGAATATCGTGGTTTAAAAAGAGCAAAGCAAACTAATGAAATAGGAAGAAAGAGAGAGAGAAAGAAAAGTAAACATACACAGCTCTTCGCAGTTGACCCGCACTTTATTATTTTGATTTACATATTTGAAAACAATAGCGAAAACGGCTTCTGAGCAAGAAATTATGTTAAAATACGAATTTATTGGGCCTTGCTAGAGGGAGCATCTGAGATTGAAGTGCCAGCGTTGATAGGCTTGGCTTTCACAATGCTGGCACTATAAAAATGAAATTAATTTATTTGGACAGTTTTTGTACTGCCATTCAATTTGACATGAGTGTGCCTTGAATACTGATCTTCCTATTTATTGTCTTATAAGACAAATGCAACACTTTTGTGAAGCAAAGAATTGAAAAAGAAAAAAAAAAAAAAAAATAATCAAGTCCATGTGGTTTTAATCTGCTTCTAAAAGAATAATGATAAAAACAGATACGTAGGTCACTTAAAGAACTATGTTGAACTAAAATGAAAAGTAGCCAGCACAATACTAATGTGTGTCTATGTGTGTATATATGTATGCATATGTACATATAACTGCACAAAAACACACACACAATAGACAAATATATATAAATATATATATGTAAAATTTTTCACTTCAGGACAAGACTGCGTCCCTTGAAAATAATGGATGATTCTTTTGCTACAAATAGTCAAGGAAGAGACTGGACAAAAATCAGGAACTACAGAAACTTTAAACAAAAAAAAAAAAGAAAAAAGAAAAAAAAGAAAAAAGTAAAACGTTTAGTGCACTCTGTCTTAAAATACGTTTACAGTATTGAAACAAGTACAAGGGTAAAATGATATTTCTGTGTATGTGTGTTTTAAACAAACAAGAGTTTTTCTTTCTTTTTTTTTTTCCAAGTTTGCTTATAAAGTTTCTCTGAATGCCATAGTGGCGTGTGTATATTGGTTTTTTGGTGACGGGATTTTAAGTATATATATATATAAATATATATATATATATATAAATATATATGACATTTCTCTTGTTTACTGTAAAAGTATACCAGTATTTGTAATATTGGAGAATGCCTGGGCATTTTACAAAAAACAAACAAAAAAAACTAATAAAAACAAAACAAAAAAAGGTTAATAAAAGAAAAAAAAATCTTTTTTTTTTCAATTATTATTTCTTTACGTCTTTTTCTTTTTTTAAGAAAAAAAAAAAGAAGTTTCATTTTACAGTCCAATTTAAATTGTGGGTCTTTAAAATGTTTTGTCACTGTAACTGTAAAAGTCTTGAGTTTTAGTAACTTTTCTGCCTTGGGTGTAAGAAAATAAAGATTAAATTGATTAAAAGAGAACTGCAATGGGGCCAGCGACATTTATGTATGGAAAGATGATCACAGGAAAAAAAAACTGAGGTTCCTGTCATGTGTATCTTTCTGGTTTCTTCTTCGATAATGGATTTTCTTAATGGCTGGAATGAAATACATGTGTAGGCACTATGATGTGTTTATGTGTGTGTGTGTATATATATATATATACTGTATATGTACACACATTTGGCAGGATACAATTGTGAAAATTGAAATTAAAAATGTACAGATGAGTTTAAGAGGTTGTCTGACCTTTTACTGTAGCTACATATACAACAGTAAATGTTTTGTTCACTCTTATCTTGGTTGTAAATAATTTTATATGCTTGCCCAGACTTTGTTTTGTTTCTCTCTCTCTTTCGTGATCTTTTTCTTTTCTTTTTTTTTTTTTTTTTTTTTTATTTGTGTGTTCTGACTAGCACTGGCAGCAGTCTGTCTTTTTTTTTTAAACAAAGCCCTCTACTGTCCTCTGATTTGTGGGGCACAATACCTGATTTCTGGGGCCTGTTAAGTTCAGGTCTTTTAGCATGAGAAGAATAGAGCACAAATACAAGATGTTTTACTTGTCCAAGTCATTATTGTGTCATCATTTTCTGATCAGGAAGTAAAGAAAAAGGTTTGGAAAGTTTGGAAGGTCTTTCTCTCTCTTTCTCTCTGTCTGTCTCTCTTAGTCTCTGCACGCACACACACACTCACACACACCCACAGGAAACAGGCTCGCTCATAATATGTCTAAACTAATCGACACAGGGGACTTTCAAATGTGTAGGTAACAGGATAGCTGAGCCAAACCTCGCTGTATATGATCTTCTCTTCAACTGTGTGCAGTTCACATCAAAGCTTTTTGCCTCCAACCAAAGGCTACAATTAAAGTCATCAAGAGCTACTAAAACTGACCACACTCATACAGACACGAATCAATCAACCTGACCCACCATGTATACTTTCAAACCCTTTCCCAGAATGTATTAACCTCTGGTATCTGCGTCTTAAAAAAGATGTGGCACTTGTGGAGGTCAGAGAGCTCTGTACAACTGTTTGTCCACTCATTTATACAGTACGTTCATCTCAAACTGACAATTATGTTCACTTGTGTTATACTAGTTGTTTTTAAAAGCCACCCTTCTGTGTATATTTTAGTCTTTTTTTCCCTCCCGTATTTCTTCCAAGCATTAGACGCTGATGCCCCTTGTTTGGACTGAGGCAACTTTGGTATGCAGGTCTTGAATAAAAAAACAAGAATTTTTACTGCTGTTTACTCTTTATTTCACATTTCACGATTCTTCATAATTTATTGAGATATAATAAAACCTTTTATATGTGACTGACATAAAAACACGAGTGGGTGGGGCGATACAAGGGATGCCACGTTATATTCAACTACATCACTGATTTAGCTTCTGTTTGCTCTGATGTCATATAAACAGATAAAGCAAGACGCTTTAACGCTAGTGCAATTTGAACATAATTAGCTCCCGGGTATGTTCTTATCGTGTCGGAAATCTTATGGGAAAGCAAGACTTTATAAAACTATATAAACATATTTGTTTGTGTTTCAAATTCTTATGATGTGTTTTTAGTGTCAAACGATTTTCAGTGAGACTGCATTTAGTCAGAATGAAAAGAAAAACAAAAAGATGCAAACTACCTCACGCACTTGTCTGTCATTATGAGGCCATTTTGTGGAGAGTGGCAGAGCTCCGTGAGTCGGAGGGATATGGAGCCCCTCCCGGGACCTGTCGAGGGTGGGTAAGCTGACTGATGGCTGGCTCTGCAGGTGCCCCATCCGTCGCGGGCCCTGGGCGGTGAATTAGCGCTCATCCCGACTGCTACGGCATCATTAAGCCCCCTCGTATTCAACTCTCCACGGTGTTAAATACCCGACGTAATGCTCTCCCTCGGTCAGCCATCGAAACCTCGCGGCACATCCCAGAGAGGTTTAAAACTTAACTCGCTTTAAAAAAAAAAAAAAAAAAAAACAAAGGTCGGATTACCTCTGTGTAAGATTAAAAACATGGAAAAAGTGTATAAGTACTTTTTGGACTGGCCAAATAAAAAAAAAACACATGGCATGAACAGCCCGTGTTAGTACTGAGGTGTTATTTAGCAAAAACGTTAAATGCCTAACATTATATATTTCCCTGAAATAGCTCCAAAATTCACATCACTCAGGCAGGACCTCCAAAACTAGGCCTATATAAAGTACATGATGATGTGTGATGTGCCGCCCACATATTTCTTGTTTTGATTTAATTGTGACTTTTCCCTTTTTTTTAAAAAAAACTTCCCAAAATAGAATCCAAGGCCACAATTAGCCCTGCCAAGGCAGGACAGAGATGGACCAGAGCAAGTTTTGATTTGGCATCAGTTTTAAGGCAGGCGGGTAATTAAGCCTGTCCCTGCCTGGCCTGCTCTTTGAAGTCTCCTGTAGGGGGGATTATTCCCACTGAAAGAAAAGAAGAGATGGAGGGAGGGAGGAAAAAGCAGGGAAGAAAGAAATACAGAGGGAATGAGAGATGGAAGGGAAGGAGAAGTGAGAGAAGAAAGAAGAAATAAGATTCTCGTAACATTTTCCTGTAAATTTACTAAAGTCCAAAATAAGCGGGAATAAGTATAATAATTCTTGTTAAAATTGAAACAAATAATATGTTAATATCATTATGAAACACTGTAAAAAGTAGCAATTATCACATATGTGACCCTGGACCACAAAACCAGTTGGGTATATTTGTAGCAATAGCCAACAATACATTGTATAGGTCCAAATGAACAATTTTTCTTTTATGCCAAAAATCAATAAAACATTAAGATCATGTTCCATGAATATATTTTGTAAATTTCCTACCGTAAAAATAATAAAACATAATTTTTGATTAGTAATATACATAGCTACAACTTTAAAGGTGATTATTTTGATTTTCTTGCACCCTTAGATTCCAGATTTTCAAATAGTTGTATCTCCGCCAAATATTGTCCAATCCTAACAAACCATACATCAATGGAAAGCTTATTTATTCATGTGATGTATAAATCTCAATTTCCAAAATTGTTTATTTTTGACCCTTATGACTGGTTTTGTGGTCCAAGATCACATATGTGTGTGTGTGTGTGTGTGTGTGTGTGTGTGTAATATGAGATATGTCAGAATGTGCTCAAAATACAGGCAGAAATATATAATTATATAAATGTGTGTGTGTGTCTATATTAGAAATGTGTTTAATAAATATGATAACTGATGTTCATATAAATTGTTAATAGCTTACATTTTTTTTTAAACTTTCTTAAAGTAAGGTAGTGTCAGATCTATTTTGTTCAGCTCATGCTGTAATTTCCTATATAACTGTATAGAAGTATATAAATGCAAAATAAAATAAAAATCACATTTGCCTTTTTGGTGGAAAATGACAGTTTCTAAAATAAAATCTATAGTAAAAAAATATAAATATGTTTCTTTTTTTAAGAGGTAGAGGAAAAGGAAATTACATCATCTGTTTGAATGAAATGTCACAATTTCTATTATAATCATATTGATTAGACTATGTTTCAGAGGAGAGCTGCACTAAGTATTTCATACACATACATCACCTTCATATTCATAGTGTACCAAATCCAGTCTGTGTGTGTATGTTTGTGTGTGTGTGTGTGTGTGTGCGGGCCAGAGCTCACCCTCTCATTAACCTGTTCCTGCTTATTTCCATTACATAAACAGCAGCAGGATTAAAAGACACGCTTGGGTTATTCAGAAGGTATGGAATTATTTCGGCTCAGTCTGACAGCATGTGCAGACCTCCCCTCTCATTAAAAGGCAACTTCAAGTGACTTAAGCCACAGTCTTCGCTGCTGAGCCGGAGTGTTGACAGGTACGCTGAGACTTAAGACTTCAAGATCAACATGGCTATTCTTTCCCACAAAATCCCCCACCGGGCTTCAAGTGACGGCCTGAGATTTTACTGTCGGATGGGGAGGGGGCGAATTCAAACTGCTAAATAGAACTCAGAGTGAGGTGTGGAATCTTTGTACTTTTTTCTTTCTCTCTCTCCCTCTCTCTCTCTCGCTCTCTTTTTTGGACTTGTACCTGATCCAGGGGGAATTGCAGAAAACGAAAAGGAAAAGTGGAATGGTGCTCTTAATTATTGTAGCGGAGGAGTCTCTGTGGAAGATAGCTCAATAAGGGAGTCATGGCAAATCAGGGATTCCCTAGACTTGTGTTGTAATTATTAACATTATTATTCAACCAACTTGTCCTTGTCCAATTGATTGGCATGGCTGTTTCATGGCTGTTTCCAAAAGCAGTCACTCTCTCCTCCTCTTTTCGCGCTCTGACAGACAGATCGGCATGACAAATGACAAGGAAACTAATCAAATATGTTTAAATCAATTTGAGGCTTAACAAATGTAGCATTTCAAGTCAGAGTCGTACGGAATTGCAGCAGATGCATAAACATCACCACTTGGCAAGAAAACAGCACAATGAAGACGAGTTTTATAATATGTAACTGTACAAAGAAAATCAGTTTTGATTTTTTTTTGAAGTGGGCATGAAAGAAACAGTACTACAGTACTATCTAGTCATATATTAAAGACCACATAGTCCAATTTGTCACCCTGGTCCACAAAAGTAGCACAGGTATATTTGTAGCAATAGCCAACAATGCATTGTATGGGCCCAAATGATCGATTTTTCTTTTATGAGAAAAAATTATTAGGATATTAAGATAAGATCATGTTCCGTTAAGATATTTTGTAAATTTCCCACCATAAATATATTAAAACTTAATTTTTGATTAGTAATATGCATTGCTAAGAACTTAATCTGGACACATTTAAAGTCGATTTTCTCAATATTTAGATTTTTTTGCACCCTCAGATTTCTGTTTTTCAAATAGTTGTATCTCGACCAAACATTGTCATATCCTAACAATCCATACATCAATGCAAAGATTATTTATTAGGCTTTTTAGTGTATATGTATAATCTAATGTAAAAAAAAATACAATTATGATTGGTTTTGTGGTCCCGGGTCACATATAATATAATATATATATAAAAAAGGTATGCATGATAAAACACACACACACACACACACACACACACACACACACACAAACAAAATCAGATGCAAGATCTGAGATCTGATGCATCAGTTAACACATACGCTCCAGAAATGCTGAAACTTGGTGCTCATGTGGATGATTTAGGATCAAGTCTAGCTTGTGGCCTGAATTTTTTCCTATAATTTCCAGTCTTGTACCATTATATAACTAAGAATTGCACTAACTAAATAGATAAATAAATAAAAATTGTAAAAAAAAAAATTGGAGATGAATGAAACAATGTAATCTAGGAATATACAGACTGTGAAATAGTCCAAAACTAAGCTATTTAAACTACTTACTAGCATTTATCAATGCATCCATATTCCTGAATGGCGAAACACCAAAAGTCAGACCTCAAGTCCAATTTGTGTCCACTATAACTAAATAAAAAAATAAGCAAAAACAGAGAAAAAAAGTAGGAAGGAAGTGGTTGCACCATATAGGACACACAAACTTCAATGAAGATCAATGGTTCTGTCAGTTATCAAACTTTTCTAATCAAAGTCAAAGAAAAACACTACGTTTAGATGTGGATTGAGAAGGTCACACTTAAAAACAAAAACAAACAAAAAACACACAAAAAGCACAAAAAAGGGAGCAAGACATTGAGACAAAGAAAGAAAATTCCTTTAACAGCACACCAAACCAGTCACTCAAATGTCACATTTCTGTTTTTTTTTTTTCTCTATACTTTTTGCCTTTCCTTAAGTGACAACGGGGTGAGTTCTTTAAAAAAGCGGTTCTAAAGAACTGAAGGCTCTGGCGAGGTGCGTGGTGTCTTTTTGATATTCAGATTTGCCTGCCTACACAGAGCATTATGACACATTTGGATGATCGCATTGTGGGATTAGGGGGCTGCCTTGTCATTTTCAACAACAATACTGCGATTTAGGGATGCTATTTCTCACACTGCGGCTCGCATTAACGCCGGGCCCAAAGATTTACATAAATCTTTGTCTTAAGATGAAAGAAAGGGTTTGAGACAATGAAGTTAAGCTGTAGAAATGGGAAGGAAGGTGTGTGAGTGTGTGTGTGTGTGTGTGTGTGTGGAGGAAGGGGGGTGTTAGTGAACAGGAGATGGGGAAAATATATATATTTTTCTAATTCATCCACTGTACTGTTGATACAAAGATACATAATGCCTCTTTCTTATGCTCTCATCATAAAAAAATAAGCTGGGAAAATAAACATTAGCTACACACAAGACACAGAGCAAGACGCAAAGTGTTACTCATTCAGAGCTGATTTACTGATTCGTCTTTCAGCGAATCGGCGCGTTCCTTAATCTTATTGCCTGTAGCAGTCATTTCCAAAACTGACCTAGATTGTTGCACCACCCCTCCATGATTGGATTCATTTCCTGTGATTGTGATTCGGTTTACATCGCAGGCAAGAGATTGGAATCAGCCAGTTTTTCTCTAAGGTTACTGTCGAATGCAGATTTTCAGGAGTGGATTGAATCTTGGAGCCATAATTTTTCTTCCTAAAATTTGTTTCCTGCACATACCTGGTTCCACTTCCCTTTTATGAAACAAAAGTTGATAAGCCAACGATAATTTTCATAATTCTTACCCTGCATACAAGATCACAGTGGTTTATGACTCCCAATTTGAAATGAAAGCCAAGACATTATTCTACTAGGAAATATGCACAAAAATGATGAATTTTTGGTCTCTTTATATAATAATAAAATACATTTTATGTATATATTAACATGAATAATAATAACAATACATATATTTATATATTACTAAAATTAAAATGTTACTCTAATAATAAATTAATTAATTAAAAAAGTATTTCTGCTTCTCTTATTATAATAATATAAAAATAAAACAACTTTTGTAGCTTTTTTAGGATTCATCTATATTTCATTTATTTATTGTTTGGTAACTTTATTCAATTTCTGTATATTCCAACTTGATAAACAATGGTTTTATGTAAAGATTGTTTTAAGTTCACTTTAATTTGAGGTTAGACTTTTTTTTTGTAAAAGTCTAATAAAAGTTAAAATTGATAGCTCTCAGTTATACTGTAATATTGAATGGCTGTAGTGCTTAAATATTAGGAAAAAAAGACAAATTTCCTAGAGACATCAGAAATATCAGTGATACTCACCTTCAGTTATAAAAAATGAACAAATATAAAAGTATACTGTCGTTATGTTGTTTATACATTAATTTAAAGATTGAATGTTAAATTATTGCAATATAAAAGTATATTTAAAAACTTTAGTGTTAGGTGGGATTTTTTTTTTTTTTTTTGATTGATTGATTGATTGATTTACAGCACTAATATACAGTCAAACCAAAAATTATTCAGAAACCAGATATAATTTTTTATATATATATATTTTTTTTACCAGTGGGTGCAGGACACTATAAACATTTTTATAGTAACCTGTGAAATATTATACCCAAAAAATTTTCATACAGTGGACTACCAGTAAAACTGTTAACACTTTGACCTGACCATGTTTTGCTTCTGTAATTGCTAATGTGACCTTTTTACACCACAGACCGAACAGAATTAAGCATTGCTTGATTTCTGGGCAACAAAGTATTGATAGTTATGTAAATATTGTCATACTAGTTGTCTGAATAATTCTTGGTTGATTGTAATCCATTACATATTTTTTACGTAAGTTCTTGTTAAAACATATTACCATTTTCTAAACTAGCAAATAAACTATGAGTAATGTTGAAGGTGTCTGAATAAATTTTAGTTTAACTGTATATATATATTGTCATGTTATGCAATACGTTGCTTTAAAGTAACTCTCTTTTGAGGACGCAACTGTCCATACTTCTTAAGAGACACTTTTCACAACTCAAGGTGCAAGGTGTGTTTTATTGCAATCTATTTCCATAAGGAGCAATTTCCAACACCAGGGCTGGGCAGGATCCATATGTCCGACATATGATTGGATGCTTCCCTGCTGCTAAGAGCAAGTGCCACAGATCTGTGCCATGGCAACACTTTGGTGATTATAATTCAGACAGAAAGGTCATTATTTATTGCTTTTCCTGCCTGCAGCAGACACTGGTCCTGTCCCTCAGTTCATAGTAATAAACTAAATAAATGACAGTGGACAGATGGCCCACCTTGAACTAGTGAAAAAGGTTATTTACATCTGTGGATACTCACAATCAGCTCGCTCTAGATCACTCAGCGCTGACAGTCTCGACAAGCTGACATCAGATAACAACGTACAGAGATCATCTCTCTGTGTGTGTGTGTGCAGCGCTCAGGGATTTTTGTTCTTGTTGTTGTGATCGGTTCCCAGGTTCTGGAGTCCTAAGGAACATGACATTGTAATCTGGGCTATGTTTTATTTATGGACCTTACCGAAGCAGATAACGGCTGTTTTAACAAACAAAGATGATTGCTTCAGGGGCCACTCGCTCGTCCTGAGGTAATTAAGACAAAGTAGCTCCCTTGGCCAGGAGGCGGATCCATACAACCAGCTATTATTTCCCTTAAAAAAATGCGAGAGCGAGCGAGCGAGGGAGAGAGAAAACACGTGTGAAAGAGAGAGAGGCTGTACTTAGAGTGCGTGAAAAGAGAGCATTTGATTCAAAAGGTCTTTTGTCATGTTTTATCTGTGCTTAAACCTGCTAGCCGTCCTTGTGCTATCAATGAGGCTAATGCAATACAAAACACAAGCTCAAATGTACAGTGGGATGCAAAAGTCTGAAGCCATATTGAAAATCTAGGATATAAAATATAACTTAAACCTGGAAATAAACTGAAAGTTGTAGGATTTTGAAAAAATTGGAAGCAAACACTATTATCTCAAACTAGTAAGTGTTAGTGGCTTTGGATTAAAGTGTTAGATAAATGAATAAATGTGAAATGTAATAAGACAAGATTTTGTACTATTTTTACATTGCTCATTAAATATGCAAATTCTGACATCGATCATGTGACTTCTTTGTACAGCCAGTCAGATGTTCTTGCTTCCATTGAAGCACAAGATGCTCTTTGAATCATCAAATCGTGCTGAGAACATGATCATATTTGACACAAATTTGAGTGCATGCTGTCATCAAGTTTTTCCCCCTAACCCTTTTGCCGTTTTATACATGTGAACATGGACCACAAAACCAGTCATAAGGGTCATTTGTTTAATAAATAAAGAAGTTTTCCATTGATATATGGTTTGTTATGATAGGACAATATTTGGCCGAGATACAACTATTTGAAAATCTGGAATCTGAGGGTGCCAAAAAATCTAAATATTGAGAAAATCACCTTTAAAGTTGTCCAAATGAAGTTCTTAGCAATGCATATTACTAATCAAAAATTAAGTTTTGATATATTTACGGTAGGAAACGTACAAAATATCTTCATGGAACATTATCTTTATTTAATATCCAAATGATTTTTGGCTTAAAAGAAAAATCAATCATTTTGACCCATACAATGTATTGTTTGTAAATAAAAGTTTTTGCACAATATGTTATAGTTTTCTGAAGCTTATGTGAAAAACAGACTAAGATTTATATCTCTAAAATTCGGTCATTAATTACTCACCCTCATGTCGTTCCAAACCTGTAAGAACACAAATTAAGATATTTTTGATGAAATCAGAGAGCTTTCTGACCCTGCATAGACAGCAATGGCACTACCACATTCAAGGCCCAGAAAGTTAGTAAGGACATCATTAAAAATAGTCATTTTGGCGCAAACATCTGGGTTCTACTTCAATTTGTGCGTTCACTCTCGTAAATGCACATCAGAAGAAATGAAATTGTTCAGTAAAGTTGTTATTTTTGTTTTCTTTGCACACAAAGAAAAGTTGTTTTCTTTGTTTTTTTTTTCTTTGGGGCACTCATGGCCTAATGGTTAGAGAGTTAGACTTGTAACCCAAAGGTTGCGGGTTGCGGGAGTCTCAGGTCAGGCAGGAATTGTAGGTGGGGGGACTGAATGTACAGTGCCCTCAATACCACGACTGAGGTGAGTCCCTTGAGCAAGGAACCGAATCCCCAACTGTCCAATCAATTTCAAAAAAGTAGCTTCTGGTAGCTTCATAAAATGAAGGTTGAACCACTGAAACTTTCTTCAAACTTCTTGAATGTGTTAGTTGAGTTGCTGCAGGGTCAGAAAGCTCTTGGATTTCATTACGAATGTCTTAATTTGTGTTCAGAAAATGAACAAAGGTCTTACAGGTTTGGAATGACATGAGGGTTAGTAATTAATGACAGATATAAATTGTTATGCTAATATACTATGATAATAATAATAAAAAAAGAAATATAATTAAACATAATATAAAAAAAAATGCAGTATTACATTAGAATCACATCTCTGATTTTAAGACTTCACTATGTAAGAAACCAAACTTACCTAAGGGAAAGATGTGGTGGGAGTATGTGATAAAAATTATGTGCCTGCCATCTAATGTATACATACAAAGCTAGGAGGAGACATTTTTTGGCTGAAAGCGTGCGTTAAAATGGAGTGGTTTGTGGAAACAGGGGCCTGGGCTTTCCCCGCAGCTTGTCAGGCACAATGAATGGGGCTATCTGTTTGTTGTAGGCCTCATCCCTAGCCATGTTTATTTGTAAACTGAGCAGACAATATGAAAAGCTGGGCTGTACAAAGACCCGAGACTGCCAGCTGGCTGACTGAGGGTATTCATGCCTTCCCTCAACCCCTTTCACAATGGCAAAACCCTCAACAGACGCCTGAATGCATACAGACACACATGCACGCACATACATACGCGCACAACCTTTCATAATAGCCCTGAGAACGTCTTAAGGAAGTGCAGAGTCCCGCTTGTGTCCACTTAAACGACGCACACACATTCGGGAGCCTCGGGCTCTTGTCTACTGTAAAGCCGTCGACTTGCAATGCCAAGAATGAGGAAGACTGTTTTACCAAGCGTGTGCGAGTGCACACGTAAGATTTACAAACCGGCCCCAAACCCCCCAGTGAGAAAACAAATTGGTCTCTCTTCCTGTTCACATCAATTGATGTTCTATTAAGACCAGATGGCCCTGATGGGCCTGAACCTATCTTGCAGAACATACATAGAAAAATGTCGATGCCTATTAATTTTCTGTCTGCTCTATGAATATTTAGCCCTTGGCTTGGAAGTAAGGAGTAAAAGAGCACTTTTGACATCCATAAGGGATGTTTCAGACTCCCTCAACCTTCAACTCACACTCCCAAAGAGCAAAAGTAAGTGGTCGACCTCATATTGATACAACAGATAGGTCTGTCAATAGGACCATGCTGAAAAATAGACAAGTGCTTTCGAGCAATAACATACATTATGCCGGCATCTCCCTGCATGTGAGGGTGTGATTCTGTAAGATCCATGCACAGTCAATTTCTGCATTATCTCCGCTTCGAGCCTTGACATCTCTGTGTCACACACTTTGCGTTCTGTTGAGGACGGTGTGAATAGAAGCGCGTAACCTCTCTTCTATCACCCTGAACTGCTGGGGAAAAACATCTCATGAACTATCTTCAGTGCATTGCCATCTGAAAGGTGTTTTATAAGCCATGGTATGATATATTGCACATGGAGGCACTGATTTAAGAACCGCTCACCTCTTATAAACTCTAACCTTGAAGTTTTTTTTAAAGAAACTGAACAAAACCTCCAATAACAGGTCATGATACGCAGCTTACAGGCAGTGTACGACATGTTTGAGGCTTCTTATAGAGAGACAAGCAATTTTTCATTCATTGTTTTGACCTCACACTCATCATCCCAATTAGATTATCTTACAGTGTGGCACAGCCACATGCTCGGAGTTCGAGCGAGCCAATTCACGTCCCTGAGCAGCAATAACGCTTTTATTGACTTTTGTTCTGAATAGTCGGGTGATGACTTCTTGACTGAAACCAAATATTGTTATGGATACCGTTCTCAACGCAATAAAAACCTCACTCTGAATCTGTGTGTGGCGCACTTGTGATATACGCTCACGTTTTTGCTTCCTCAGACGGCTGACGTCCAAATGTAATTCCATGTTCTGTTGTTCCTGCAGCATGTTCTGATTAATTTAGCTTTAGTTTGTGAACAATTTACTCTTTGAAGACAAAATTATAAATCCCTAACAAATGTTAACACTTGGAAAATATGCTTTCATCACTAAAATAAAATAAGTCTTTTTTATAGTAAATTTACAAAACTACAAAATTAAAATATATTTATTTAAAATCATTTTAAGTGTATGGTAAGCGTACAGTAAAAATCATGTTCCATGAAGATATTTTGTAAACTTCCTTTTTGCACCCTCAGATTCCAGATTTTCAAATAGTTGTTATCTCGACCAAATATTGTCCTATCATAACAAACCATACATCAATGGAAAGCTTATTTATTCAGCTTTTTGCACTCTTATGTCTAGTTTTGTGATCCATGGTCACAAATACATTGTGGAGCAAAGAGTAAACTGACAATGCGCAGACTGACAAGACAGAGCAGGTTACTTTAGGTATGAAACAAAGTCTCAGCTTTCAAATTTGGTCTTTTTTTTTTTAAATTTATTATTATTAATAAAAATAATTTTGTGGCTCTTTAATGTGTTGTGATTGATTGCTGTAGTGTCTCAGTTCAAGCGGCTTGTGAACCTTTCTTTTTATCCTCTTTACTAGCTGTAGAATGAAATAAACATGAAAGAACACACTTTTTTAAGTTCAAGTCCATCAACATTAATCTATTCTCCTGTCTGGTTTATGATTGGTCAGATCGCTTGTCAATCAAAATCCCTGCAAAGGGTCAATTGTGTATAATAGAATCTGATTAATGTTTTCGTTGATGCTTATTTCAATTAATGCTTAAATTAAGGGGAGACACTGTAGTCAAAAACATGTGCATTTTTTCATGCACCTGTCAAGTTTTTTGGTTTTTCACAAAGTGTTTTTCAGACTAGTGGAAAGAAAACATCCAAAAGACACACTTAAGTGTTTATAGCATTTTATCTATTTCAATTTCAATACATGTTTCTAAAGGCTATTTTCTTCAAATTAGATTTTTTTCTCCTACACTGAACTATAAAACTCCACTTTAGTAGCACTTAAACACACCAAACTTTCCATTTTTATTTCTGTCTATATACTGAAGGCTTTTACAGAGGTATTTGTTCGCATATAATTTGCTTGATTATATACATTTATTATTAACATTTATTCCCCTAAAATTGTGAAAATATGTTGTTTGTTAGTTTTACGTATCTTTTGATTTATGGAGTGACAATTAGATACCCAAAATTCTAATATATCAAAAAATTAAACAAGAATTTTTAAACTGACTTCATCCAGTGTTTAGATTTTTGTACTAGAAATGTATGCAAATTAGCGCATATTTCATGAAATAATGTATTTGCATATTTAAACCTAACATTTAAGAAAACTTGTAATACAAAAAAATGTTTGCAGTTATCAATGTAATAAATCAACTGGCGATAACCATTAGTTAATTTTTTTTTTACCCTATTCACCTCAGTGTCTTGGCTTAACAAATGTAAAAAATGGCATTTTCTTTCTTTCTTTCTTTCTTTCTTTCTTTCTTTCTTTCTTTTGTGCTCCATGGATTTCTAGTTTGCCAGCTGCTTTGCATGAGAGGAAATGTTGAAATAAGGTGTTATTTTATGTTATTTTAGGCCTGTTAGTGTTTAATGTTCTGCTATGTTGCCGATTTAGAAAAGTTTCTGTCGGATCATTTTTGTGGTTACCAAGAGTGGAGCTTGTGCTTAAATTATTGCCAACTACATTATGATCACTGTTTGTATACAGTGCTTTATTTCAGTAAGTTGTTATTCATTTAAATAGACTTGTTTTAGTCTAGTTGTAGGATTTTAATTGTGTGGTAAAATTTTCCCAGATTTCAGTAAGTTCATGGAACAAATCAGTCTTTGCGTGTTTGACCCAAATTTAAACCTTTCCATGATTGTAACAGCAAAAAAAGACATAAATTTCATACAAATTATGATTATTATGATATAGAGTGCATAGAAAATGACTAACCTTTCTCTGTGTGGTGTATTGAGCATTGCATTTTTTCTTTTCTCTCCCCCAAGGGAAAATTAACGTTCACAATAACTCAGTGGATCATTTATCCAGAATTTTCAGACCTTTTTATTACAATTCCAGATTGGGGTCACCACGTTCGACCCCTAGGTATGCCATAGGTCAAACTCCTTTATTGGAGGCATTTTCTCCTTGAAAATATTTTACTCTTAGTCTTTATCACCTCTGCATTAATTTTATTGTCACAAAACGCAATTATCCTGACACGCCTTCAGGGGAGAGACGCTCAAACCTATCAATAGCCCTAATGTAAAACAACGATGAGCTGGAGAGCCTGAGAAAGTGTCTCCCGTTGACTCAGCTTTGCTTCAAAGCGGTCAGACGGCTTTTAACAACGAATCCACAGAAATATCTTGTTACAAATGAAGTCCTGCACATATAAAAACCACAGTAATCCTGTTCCACACTACAGCAGGCAGTCCCTACGCATTTTTTAAACGTCTATGTGTGTCTGAGACGAGGCGCAGACTGCCTAAGTGAGCTGTACGTCGTCAAGGACAGGAAATTTCTCTCAGTAGAGATTGTCAGTTGCTCGCATGGGCCGATAGTGCAATGAGCTGACCTAAATGACAGGCCTCTGTAAAACCAGGACCCTGTTAAACAGGGTGTTCTTTCGGCTTGCGGATCCAGAGCCTAGGACTTTAAGAGCTGCTTGTGTGCACTTGTGTGAGTTTTTTCCTCTGTAGGTTTGTATGTATCTGGATTTTTTTCCTATTGAACTGACAGGGCCCGTTTGGCTCTGTTCTCAATATCGAGTTACTAAACACTGTTTTTGTGGCCAAATTCCCTGACCAGTCTATGATCAAAAGGCCACGAAATGAGAGATCTGGCAGCAGAAGCTAAAGAGCTGTGATAACTAAGCGCTCGTCCAAAACAGAGAGGGAGGAGGGGAGCAAATGAAAGAGAAAGAGAGAAATAAATCCAGGTATACAGTTAAACTGCCCGCTGTTCTTCAGAAAAATCCTTCAGGTCCCACAAATTCTTTGTTTTTTTTTTTACATTTTTGTGTATTTGAACCCTTTCCAACAATGACTGTATGATGGTTCGAACTCTCACTAATCCTTCAAAAGGAAGCACAATGCATTAAGAGCCAGGGGTGTAAAATGTGTACATTTTTCTTATTTTGCCTAAATATATATATATACATTTAAATTTAGTACTGCCCTCCAGAAGCTACAGAAGACAAAATAAGTTAAATTTACCCTGATCTTCAAATTCAAAAAGTGTTAGCCCAGCATTTAACTGTTCAGGACAAACAAGAGTTTAAAGAACAACTAACAGTATTAAGAATCAAGTGTATGTAAACTTTTAAACAGGGTTATTTTTATAAATTCAACTATTATTCTCTCTTGTAAACTATATGTAAATATCTTTTATGTGAAATATCTTATTCAGGTTAGTACTAAATAAAAAGTAACATGCATTTTGTATGATCCCCCTTATTATATATATATATAGCATTTTATTTCTGTTAATTTAACTACATTTAAACCATGTTAAGATTTAATCTGAGTTAAACTTTAAATTGAGCCCCTGTCCCCTTGAGAACCATTAACTCACTGTTTGCAATTAGCTTTGTCTTCAAAAGCTCAATTCTTTGTCTTTACTCCACACTGTGACACTGCTTGTTACCCAGCATGCTTTACGCCTGGGGTCATATCAGCTTTAGGCCTCATGCTTTTTTATTATTTTACTTGATTTGCAGTGTGGATTCTATTTATGTCCATTTTCTTTTACTGTCATGAAAATAATTTCACACTGCAGAAATTACTTAACTGTTGATGTTCTTTATGAAAAATGCATTTCTTATTTATTCTTTTTTTAATTCTGTGATAAAATATGAACTGAAAACAAGGTAGGATAGGATCAGAAAACAACATAAGCCAGATTCAAACTCATGTTGCTTAAATAACCACCTTATGCAAGTGTTAATGTGCCAACTGCTAAGCCCTAATTTTCTTTTTGTTTTTAACAGAAAATGTAAATCATTTATTTGATCAGCACCTGTGGCTTTTTTGCCGAAAGCACTTTCTAAAAAACCATTCGAACCCATTATTTCTCTTCCTTCAGACAAACAGGATCCATCATTTAATCTACTCAACTTTCTTCCCTGCTGACCTCAAGGTCAAATGTCAAATGAGCCAGTTTCCGCTCGGCTGACAGTTCTTCACCGTTTAGGCCCGTCAAGAGCACATAAGAGTCTCAGACTGAGACAGTGAGGGGTTAAGAAACCACTCTGTGTCTGAACTGCCCTGACCTGTTCCCGTGGTTTACATACCTCTCAATAGCTGCCTGCTAGCCCTCAAGCCAGAGAAGGAGTGAAACCCTAGATCCAGCCCCTCCTCCTGTTTGAACCTTTAACAGAAAAAAAGAACACTTTTTTTTACTTTAAATATTACGGTGGTTTCTATAGAGGAGAGAAGAGACAAAAGTTCTATTCCAAAACCTGGTGAGCTGCCATACTGCCTATGTAGGCATCCTAAACTTGTGAATAATTTGGAACACTCTATGTAGGCCAATACACATCCCATGCAAACAGCGCCTCACATGACTCAACTTCAAATGATTACGCTGCGATGAAACAGAAGTAGAGACAGATTATTTCTTCTGTATTTATAATCACCTTTTACTGAACACATCACATTGCATTCTGGGATTTGCAGTTTCCACAAATGTGACCCTAAACCACAAAACCAGTCAGGTAAATTTGTAGCAATAGCCAAAAATACACTGTATGGGTCAAAATGATTGAAAATCATTAAGATATTAAGGATCTTGTTCCATGAAGATGTTTTGTAAATTGCCTACTGCAATTATATAAAGACATTTTTTTTAGTAATATGTATTGCTAAGAACTTCATTTGGCCAACTTTAAAGGCCATTTTCTCAATATTTAGATTTTTTGCACCCTCAGATTCCAGATTTTCTATAGTTGTTTTAATAGTTGAATCTCTACCAAATATTGTCTTATCCTAACACACCATACATCAATGGAAAGCTAATTTATTCAGCTTTCAGATGTTATATAAATCTCAGTTTCAAAAAAGTTTACCCTTATGACTAATTTTCTGGTCCAGGGTCACAAATGACACGTGATGCTTTCTAGAATTTGATCTAAAGAAAGTATTTCAGAAGGCAGCATTTTTTAAAAATATACATTGTGCTAAAGCCTATGGCTGCCTTCAAATAACACCTACATAGGCAGTTCACTAGGTTTTAGAACATAGCAAGAGAGAGATGTACAAGTAGGCCCTTCACTTCTTAACCGTAGCTGAGTTCACTTTAATAGTGTGAAGCTTTTCACCTGCGTCTTTGCACCCAAATGAGATGATGAAAGCATCCCAATGCAGTAATGGAAATAGGAGGGGGAAGCCCATTTCGGAAGGGGCCGTCTGGCGATTGTGTCTTTCAATCTCCCGATTCCTGTTGATAAGCAAAACACTTCTCTTTCACCCTGTCCAATCCAAAGCCTCTCCTTCCATGTATATATTTTATTTAATGATAAAATCTTTTTTGTCTCTCGTTTTTTTCATTGTCTGAGCAGTGAATTATCATTACACATTTTTTTCACCCTCCACTGCATGCATATATGCGTCTGAAAGATAAGTTGACCTTTCCGAAATCGCGGTCCGGCATCAGATTGAGCGGTTATTGCAATATTCCAATGTAGCGAGATTAAAAGAAAAAGGGCAGTTTTTGAATGCTTTGTGGTATTTGTACGTACTGTACATGCTATTAAACACAGAGCTTCCCTGCGGTTCACCCCCCAACACGCCGCATACCATTTTCTCTGGTTGCGACGGCATTCCTAGCGAACAAGACCAGGCAGCGGAGCTGTGATTTAACACAGTCTTGTGTTTCTTAAGGGAGAAAATATTTTGTTGACAGGCTGGAGAATTTTCACAGGACATTGCATGTGGGTGTGTGCGAGGAAGCACCTCATAGCCAGCGAGAAAGGAAACTTTATGCCGGCGAAACTGTTGATGATACACACCCACCGCACCGTTTCGGAAAGGGTGAAATGTAAAGCTGTTTTGCTGGAAACAAACTCTGGCCTTTTAGCCCAAAAGAGAACAGGGAGTAGCGTCGACTCCTTCTATAAAGGGTCTTTATGAAAGGACGTGACACGCTTGGCGGCGGCAGGGTTAACTTTGAAATTGCCTCGCGTGATATTGAGTTCTGAGAGGATGACCTGACCGGATCTTGGTATTATATTCAAAGCAGGCCAGGAAGGGTCAAACAAGCTGAGATATTGCAATGAGGGTTTGCTCAAGTGGACCATTAGTCTTCGTAATAAAACGCATCCTACGTCTGCAACCGCCAGGCCTATTAATATTCACTTTAGCTGTGCATTGCTGGTGCATTTTCCCTTAGTCAGACAGTCGCTGGGCAGCGCAGCCCCAGACCTGCCTCAGATAATTAGAATGATAAATCGACACAGGCCTCTTTTACTTGAAGGTTGAAGTCTTCCTCTGGGTCAGTACCACGGCCGTGATCAGACGCCTATTCATCCTTGTCCGGCGTTTCAGCAGTTATGTCATAAAAAACATACAATCAACACAACCAGGAGTCCGCTCGTGTCAGGTGTGGACACGTTTAAACTCCCCCTCGCTCTGTTTTCCACAACCCGACTGCATCTTTGGCTGTCTCAGAGTGTGTGCGGACGAAGTGAGGATCGATATCCCACACATGCAGATCTGATAACACTGCATAGCTCACAGCAATACTACTGGGGTACCAAATAATTTGCACTTCATGGCGAACAGGCTTAATATAGATGTAAGCACCACTGGAAAGAGGTAAAGAAATTTAAAGAAATGCCATTCCAAACCTGTAAGATTTTTTTTTTTCATGCAATTTATGCATCATGAAGCTTTAAAGCTTTTCAAAAGCTGCATAAAAGTACCAGTGAAGTACCAACAAGTGTCCAGCTTGCATAGAAACTCTTTAATAGCCTATTGTGTAAAGCATTCCAGGATGCACCTCATTAAGTTTGAAGAATATAAATATAAGAGAGTTCTGATTTGTTTAACATTTTTGGTCTCTACATAATTCACATAGTCAGTCTTATTTTAGTTATTTGATATACTATTTGATATACTATTATGTAAGGATGCAGCCACGACACGAAGCGGAGTTACACCTCGGGTGTGCATTATCTTCTAGGAATTCAGCGGACCGAAGTCAATTATTCCGTTTATACTACAGTTACCACACCTCAAGACATTGATTGTCCGGTTTTTGTCCTTAAAACGCTATTGTGAGTAGGATTAATTTCTTACGCAACTCATCCAACTCCTTCGTTGCTAATTCCAAAAGGTCATTTTAGAACTAGTAACGACACTTGAGCCGTTGATAGCAGACTATGCAGTTAGTACGTAATGTAGTTTTACAGACAGACTGGCAGACGGAAAGGGAGAAGAGAGAGAGATTAAGCTCATGAATTACCTCTGTGAGTTTCTCAACAGCAGCATCTCTACTTATAGTGAAACGTTAAGTTTCTTCGGGAACAGCGTCGTTGTTACCTCGCTTGTGAGAAATGTCTTGTAGTTTTTAAGTTGTTAATCATCAGAGCAGCGCTAACAACATTAGCGCGTATGTTAACGTATGTGCTGACTGTTATGTGTGTACGTCTGTAAGAGAGAGATTGTGGGAGAAATATAGTTTGTGCTTTCCTTACATAATAAAATGTAATTTTTTGCGGCAAAACATGGAAATAATCTGTCGTTTTTATCCAGTTTTTATTGTATTTATTTGTTTGTCCAGTGTCATTGTGGGTTTTGTTTATTTTGCTGTTAGGCTGTAAGGACCTTTGAAATAACTGAAATTGTGTGGCGAAGTGATATAGACATGTAATTCTGTCAGAAGCTGCCTAGAACTACGTTCAGCCAATCAGATTCAAGTATTCAACGCCCCGTAGTATATATTTTTTTAAATTACTATTAGAGTTTTAAATCAGATTTAATTTTTATATTATATATATGATTTACATTTACATGACTTATTTGGTTTTAGTTGTTTTAGTACTTAAGTTAAGCTAAATAAAAATAACTTTAAATGAGTTCAGTTTTTTCTTATTTTATTTCAGAAAATATTTATTTGTTTGAAGTAACGTAAACATTTTTTTACTCAGAAATTGCTAGTAAATTTCACAAATAATTGGCAAGTAACACATTACATTTTGAAGTAGAATACTGAACAGTGTTGGAAAGGTTACTTTGGAAATGTAATTGGTTACCCTATTTGAAACGTAATGCAAATATTGTGTAAAATGTAATGTAAGTAGTGCAATTATGTTTAAGTATAATTACTTTATTAATGTAACTGATTACATATGATTACTTTTTGATTACCTTTCTAAATTTACATTTACATTAGCAGACATTTTTATTAAAATCCTTCATCTCTTGAATTAAAATGATAATAATTTAATTTTAAAGCACAGCCACCACAAAATCAGACTTTAGCACCTTTTACATTGAGATTTTTCTGAGGTTAAACACAGATTTAAAATCATAACAAGAAATGCTAAATATTAATACAAAAAATATTTCTAATTGTTCATAAGTAACTGTAATTTAATTACAGTTACATTTATTTTGTAACTAAATTATGTAATGCTGTTACATGTAACTAGTTACTCCCTGATACTGAAGTTGGAAGTTTATTTACTTTTTCTGCTTAGCAATACTGAAATTGAATTTTAGCAGAAAGTACACTGAAAGATAAAAATCACATGGAAAAACATAAAATACAAAAATACAAAAATACCTGAAAAATATGAAACCAAAATTTCCAGAACATTCAGTAATAATTCTCCAAAAAAAGATAAAAGATATACATTTACACAACGCCTGTTCATACATAACCAAAATATACTTCCAATCGCACTTGCACATAAATAAATTTTAAAACATACAAGTGTAACTGCAAAAAGTACCCTAAGCATCCACATTACATTCATTGAATAGTCTAATACCATAAGGAATGATTGAACAAGCATAACATTTTGTCCTTGCTTTAAATAATGTCAAATTACTTTGCTTCCTAAGAAGCCGTCCAGTTTTTTCACCCCTGGTTGGTGGAAAAAGATCATAAAGAGGATGAACATTCTGAGCCATCTCTTGTATTAATTTGATGGTTGCTTGCTCTCTCCGACCTTGTAAATCATTTATAAATTACAACTACAATGTCAAAATATGCAAGCAGATTCAGTCCACATGAAAACAATACAGAATGTTTTTTATGAACATCTTTGATTTGCTAATTAACCTATGTTCTTTCAGCCTCTCATACTATGTATTGTTTGTATAATATTGGCATTATTTTGAATATTAATGAACTCTATGAACTTATGTGAAAATGTCACTTTAAGTAGGTGAACAGCAATATAAACAAATGTCGGTCAAAGAGAAAACCTAGAACTTAAATGCTTGAAATTTGCCGCTTCTAATAATAGTATCTAATTACATCTAATTGCTGAAGAGTTCTATTTTAATAGTAAACTGCCAGAGCTGTTGCGGTGACTAAGAAAAAGCGAATTTGCATTTAGATCCCGTTGATAAGTGCAATGGCTGTAGACATTTGAATGGGCACAGGGCCAATGAAACGTTCAGACAAAAAGCAGGTCATCTGAATATCACTGATTCTGCCTGACGGCATACTGTCATGGGTTTTAATGGCTTAAGTAAATATACTGCGTGGAGAACTCGGATTAATTCAGCGCAACAACAATCATTCCCCAGACGTTCTGCCGCACTGTTCACAGTCATTACAGTATTTAATGATCACGTACACTTAGCTTCAAATGAATAATCTCTTTACGATTATACGTGGCTGCCCCCCTCATGTTCACAATTTTGTAATACTATTGGTCTTAATTAAGAGCATGTTAATAATGGTTTTGTTGAAAAGGTGAATTACATCTCACCTATGTGAGGTGTCTCTAAACTTCTGCTAAGGAAAAGTTATATTGCTCAAGGTAAAGTTATTGTACCATTGTGTGTAAGAAGGAAGGAAAAATAGTTGTTGAGATAGCAACCTTTCATGCAACCTTCATTAAAGCAGACATTGAAACACTGAATGTAAAATAAAGAAAGGCCAATCAGAGAAGCTTTCAGTGCCATCTCAATAAACACTGGATTTCTTGCACGCAGTAGAAATGTACAGGATTTTCATCTTTCTTTATATTATTTTCTGTTTCCACTGCACCTGCAAACATCCATTTGTGCAGATAAAATGTTCTTATAAATAAATACCCCTTTGCAAGTTAGCTTAAATACATAAAAAATAGAGCAATTCCTTTATTTTTTTATAAAATAATGTGTATCTTTAACTATTAACAATAAGTCAAAAAAGTGTTCCCACAAACCTTAATGTAATACAGTATCATGTTGGAATCTGACTCGGTTGTGATGAAATTAATGACTTGCCGTTCAGTAAGTGAATCAGATTTTCTCATTAACTGTGTGAACTTACTCTGAAGTGTTTGTGATTCATTAAAAAGAAGCAGATCATAAGAGTCTCACATTTACATTTATTAATTTAACAGACACTTTTATCCAAAGCGACTTACAAATGAGGAACCAAAGAAGTGATTCATGAGGGTTAGGGTTTATATATACAATCATGGCCAAAAATATCGGCACCCTTGCAATTCTCTCAGAAAATTGTTCAAATTGCAAATGTTTTGGTATTCACGTGCTTATATGTTTTTATTTGCACTGGAACAACACACACACACACACACACACACACACACACACACACACACACACACACACAAACAGAGAAGGAAAAAGTCAAACTTGACTAAATTTCACACATAACTCAAAAATGGACTAGACAAAATTATTGGCACCTTGTCAAAATTATAAGAAATAATTGATTTTCAATGTGATGCTCCTGTTATTTGTATTTAGACACACCTGTGGTAAGTAACAGGTGTGGGCAATATAGAAATCACACTGGCAACCAGTTAAAATGGAGAAAAGTTGACTCAACCTTTGTGTTGTGTGTCACACTGAGCATGGAGAAAAGAGTGTAAAGAGCTGTCTGTGGATTTGAAAGAAAAAATTTGTGGAAAAGCATTGTGGACAATCTCAAGGCTACAAGTCTGTCTCCAGAGATTTTAATTTTCCTGTGTCCACTGTGTGCAATATCATCAAGAGGTTTACAGCCCATGGCACTGTAGCTAACCTCTCTGGACGTGGACGGAGGAGTAAAATGAATAAAAAATTACAATGAAAGATTGTTCGAATGGTGGATAAAGAACAGCTCCAGGTAACTCATGACAGACACCAATAGTTTCTCCTCCATTATTGCAGTCTCTGGACCTTTTAAGCAATGGTAACTTTCGTCACCACAACAAAAAGCCCACCTCTCCATTCATTTGATTGGACAATTGAAAAAAAACACGAATGACGTCGGCTGTTTTTCCGCTCAGAGTTGCTTTTTTTTTTCAACTTCAGGTGCTCAGAGCACTCCTGTAAAAACGCAATGTGTCCAGGGCGCATAAACAGCATGCAAAACGCTCACTGCCAACAGAAAACAATTCAAAAGGCTCTTCTCATGGCAAAAAAACTTGTTCTGTCTGAACGGGGTCTAAGAAAAGAACACAGTCCCTACAGTCAAACATGGTGGAGGTTCAAAGATGTTTTTCTGTATGCCTTGACTGTGTGAACGGTATCATGAAATCTGATGATTACCAAAGAATTTTGGGGTACAACGTAGAGGCCAGTATCAGAAAGCTGTGTCTCCACCAGAGGTCATGGGTCTTCCAGCAGGACAATGACCCGAAACACACTTCAAAAAGCACTCAGAAATGGTAACAAACAAAGCGCTGGAGAGTTCTGAAATGGCCAGCAATGAGTCTCAAAACAGCAGTTTGGAGAAGGCATCCTTCAAATCTGAATGACCTGGAGCAGCTTGC
Source organism: Cirrhinus molitorella (assembly GCA_033026305.1). Taxonomy (NCBI): domain Eukaryota; kingdom Metazoa; phylum Chordata; class Actinopteri; order Cypriniformes; family Cyprinidae; genus Cirrhinus; species Cirrhinus molitorella. The sequence continues at coordinate 25,931,479 of CM065135.1, read as the reverse complement.
AAAAGAGGAGTGGTCCAAAATTCCATTAGAGAGGTGGAAGAAACTTATTCAGGGTTACAGGAAGTGACTAATTTCAGTTATTTTTCAAAAAGGGGGTGCTACCAAATATTAAGTTAAGGGTGCCAATCATTTTGTCCAGTGGATTTTTTCGGTTCTGTGTGGAATTTTATCAGATTTGACTTTTCTTTTCTTCTTTTTTTGTACTGTTTCAATGCTAAAAACCCAAAAAATTAACACATGAGTACCAAAACATTTGCGACTGCAACAATTTTCCGAGAGAAGGGTTACATTTCTGACAAAATTGAAAGGGTACTGACATTTTTGGTCATGACTATATATATATATATTTACACACACACCAGTCAAATGTTTTTGAACAGTAAGATTTTTTAAGGAAGTCTCTTCTGCTCACCAAGCCTGCACTGATTTGATCCAAAGTACAGCAAATGCAGTAAAACTTTGATTTTTTTTTTGATTTTTTTTTTTTTACTGTTTTAAAAATAACTGATTTCTATTTTAATATATTTTGAAATGTAATTTATTCCTGTGATTTTAAATTATCATTACTCCAGTCACATAATCCTTCAAAAATCATTATAATATTCTGATTTGCTGGTCAAAAAACATTTGTTTTTTTTTATTATGTTGAAAACATCTCTAATAAACAGAAAGTTCAGAAGAACAGCATTTATCTGAAATAGAAATCTTACATTATAAATGTCTTTATTGTCACTTTTTTCTTCATCTTTTATTTAGCATCCTTGCTAAATAAAAGTATTAATTTCTATAATCCCCCCCCCCCCCCTCCCCCACCCCCCAAAACATACTGACTCCAAACTTTTGAATGGTATAGTGTATAATGTTAAAAAAGCTTTCAACTGTTTTAAATACTGATAATAATAATAATAATAATAATAATAATAATAATAATAAATGTTTCAGCATATTAGAATGATTTCTTAAGGATTGTGTGACACTGAAGACTGGAGTAATGATGCTGAAAATTTAGCTTTGATCACAGGAATAAATTACATTTTAAAATATATTAAAATAGATATTCAAACAGTTATTTAAAATTGTAAAAAAAAAAAAAATCAAAATTGTACTGTTTTGCTGTACTTTGGATCAAATAAAGGCAGGCTTGATGAGCAGACTTCTTTAAAAAACATTAAATATTGTACTGTTGAAAAACTTACAAATGTTTATTTTGTATTACTTTTGGAAGTCTTTTCAAATTAAAAGTTAAAAACATAATCATAATATCATATTTAATATAGGCATGCAGTAGCTTTTCCAGGTGTAAACCTACTATGTAGTGTCAAAACAAGAAAATAGTAGTATGTTAGTATGCTATTTTGAACATTGTACTACTGTATGGTAAATTTTTGTAAGGGACACATCACAATAGCGTATGGAATGAAATTTCACCGTATATGTACTCTCTGGGGGTGGCTGTCTGATAGCTGCATTGTTTGAAAGAAAGAAAAAAGCACATTGAACCATGCATGGAGAAATCCCATTTACATGTACACACCATCTAACAAGATAGGTAGACCGCCTGTCTGTTGACCACGCAGCTGTCTCATTGCATTCCCAGGCAGATATTGATGCCAGTGTAAAAGGATGAGGAAAAAACATTCTATGTTTCTTAAAGGAAAGACATTGAGGGGCTTTGCCCATAAGGATCTCCATATGGGCCTGTGAGGATAGACCTCCTTCATCATCCTTTCACCTGCGCTCTGACAGATGGACGGAGAGGGGACCACTCGGCCGTTAATTGCCCTTTTCCCTGCTTTTGTAGTGGCGTGGTCCTCAGGTTCGCTGGGCCCTCTCTAATTAAAGAGCTTTGAGAGCGGGAGCGAGGCATCTGGTCACTGCCATTTCCATTCCCACTCACCAAACAGAGCCAGCCAGACAATGATAGCCAATTATCTCGTTTATTAAAAAAGAGGAGGCCTTGGCGGGTAATGATTAGCGCAGATAGGGGTGCGTCAGCCCGGTCTCATGCACATCAAGGGCAGCTTGCTGGAATTTGGAGGCTGAGATCCAGCTGAGGCTTTTTGTGGGAAACAGCCGAGCAGTTCATTATACATTCAAGTATGTCAATCAAGACAGGGAGTGTTGACCTCTTAAAAGATGGTTAGTAATTTGCAAAAATAAAGAGGAAAAAGGAACTTATTTCAGTAATCATTATGACAAGATAAGGGTATCTTTGGGGCCAACAGAAACTCTCGTACGTGACTCATATAATTGGCTGAAATCAACACCTTTATGAATCGTGAGACCTCACTTTTCTTTTTGCAAAACTATTTTCACTGCATACTTCCAATGGTGCGCAAGTTAAGATAGATTACTTTTATACAAATTGCAGGGCGTTTGGAGTTCACACAATTTGTATAAAGCATTTAAAGTCAACTGCAATCAGCCATACCATGTCTAGTTATTATTTATGCATAATAAAGACAAATACAAATGTAAGAAAATAACTGTTTGTATAAACCTTTTTAAATAATTAAATTAAATATTGAGTAAAATAAGATTTAAAAAAATATTTCAGTTTAATTTTAGTACACAGATGTATGATTAGAAAACTCCAGAGGCAATTTAAGGTTCAAGGTTTTTATTTATTTTATTTATTTGTTGTAGTTTAATTTGGAACAACTACAGTGTTAAAGGGCCCTAAAATATAAATAAAAACAAGACATTGTTGTAGTTAACTAAATTAAATTAACTAAAATTAAAACCATTTAAAAACTTATTTTATTGTTACTTGAAATGAAGTAAACATTAACTGAAAATAAATAAATAAATAAACTATATTTCAGCTAGTTGCCAAAGCAACATTTACCGTTTTAACTGGTTAACCTAATGTCCTAAAATAACTAAAACTAAAACTGAAATAGAAAATAATAAAAGCTATAAAGCCATGTTTAAAATAAAATAAAACTTTAAAATTAAAATATGAATGGAAAATATAAAAACTGATTTACAATATTAACAAAAACTCAATAACATTGAGACAGAGAGACAATACTTGAGACTCTGTTATTATCTAACCTAAAAAATGCTATTGCTATAGATCTAGGTTTGTATTTGTATAATTTTTAAGCTCCATTCCAATCATGATGAAGGCCTCTGTGTACCTATGCAATATACAAGCAACGTTAATCTCATTTAGAGATGCCCTCTCTTCTGTCCTAGTTTGGATAACAGCATTAAAGTAGACACTGTTGTGGATTTAGATACACCACACACATTAACATGCACATACACACCCACACATGTTCACACACAAAAAAATTACACAGTCTTTGCTGTATAGCTCTGTGTTAGCACAGGCATAGAGGCTTAGCTAGCATTAAAAGAAAAAGAGAGGCATTTCAAGTAGTTTACACACAATTGTGCTCATTAAATATACAAGTGCGCTACTTATTTGGGTGTTTACTGCCATAAGTGTGCATTGAAGGCTTGTTTCAAAGTGCACTGACCTCTGATGTAGTGAGACTGGACACTAAGTAAACAAATATTACTGTTTTACAATATTTACAAAATTTAATCTCCTCAGCATCCAAAAGCACTTTTCGGGAAAGCTAGGTGCAATAACACCTACCTGAATTCTCATTATTTTTCGTCTACTACTGCATTTGGAGAGAAAAAAGGACAAACAAGTATTATACTGCTGCTTTTTGTCTATAGCCAGCATGTGGTCTTAATCTGATTACCTCCAATCTTCCTGCTCTTTTCCTCAGCTATGTGTAGCCACAGCAATACTTACCGAGCTATATTATTTACATGCTTTACAAACACAAACAAATAGAAAATGATCCCATGTGCTGCTATGCCAGCATGCCTATACAAACCCTCCCGCTGCTTTCGATTCCGATAACGGCGCATTGTTTTTTCCTTCCCACTTCCTGCCTGCCGTCCTTAGTGACAAGAAGAGCTACAAGCACTTAATCAATGAATTAGCAGTGCAAGATATGCAGAGTGAGCCTGGGGGTCAAAAGGAGATGAGCAGGCCTTTTGAGTTATGTGATGAGCAATGCACAGAGTGCAATAACTGACCAGCCAGTAATTTGCTTAATAGCCCGTCGAATCCACACTGCAGAGCTCAGGAATCAGACGACACTTTGAAGAGATGAGACAGTGACCTCGCCGTGATAAATTGACAACCTGTCTGGTGAGTTAGGGAGAGAGGGGAATCTTGGCCATGCCAAGTCGCTGGCTAGCAATTGGAGTAATGGACGCGAGCGGCTAGACAGGCTTCTGGGTTTTGACCCTTTTGCGAGTCAGCTGGGCACAAGGCCAAGGTCAAGGAGTGAGGTGAGGTGTGTGTGGACTTCATATGCTGGCTTGATGAAGTCTGCTTCTCATCTGATTAATTTTCTGATCTGATAAACACTTAATAAATTAGGTCTTCATCCATTTATCCCCCAAATGTCAAAATTTGCATCATGAAGATTATTGATTGCTATTGATCAAGCCTTTTCAAATCATCTTAAAGGGATAGTTCACTTTCAGAATAAAAAATCATGATAATTTACTCACCCCTATGTCATCCAAGATGTTCATGTCTTTCTTTCTACAGTCGAAAAGAAATTAGGGTTTTTGAGAAAAACATTCCAGGATTTAGTGAACTTCATTGGGACACCTAACAGGTTAAAGGCCCAAATTGCAGTTTCAGTGCAGCTTCAAAGAAGTTTACACAATCCAGGCTGAAGAATAAGTGTCTTATCTAGCTAAACGATCTGTCATTTTCAAAAAAAATTACTTTTATACACTTTTTAACCACAAATGCTTGTCTTGCACTAGCTCTGTGATATGCAGGTGCATTGTGTAATCACACTGGAAAAGTCATGCACGGTTACTTCATCTGTGTACTACAGGCGCAAAAAAGCCATCTTATTTTCTCCTCCAACTTCAAAATCGTCTGACATCGTTGTTTTACCTTTTTTGTAAAAGCTGTTTGACTTTCTTTGCACATTTGCTTTGTAAGCACTCTGTACTTTCACCTATGTCACATGTGTGTGATTATGTAATGCGTGAGGTTGAGCTAGTGCAAGATAAGAATTTGTGGTTAAAAAGTATATAAATGTACATTTTTGTAGAAAATGGCTGATTGTTTCACTAGATAAGACCCTTATTTCTTGGCTGGGATTGTGTAGAGCCCTTTGAAGCTCCACTGAAACTGCGATTTGGATCTTCGACCTGTTGGTCACCATTGAAGTCAATGGAGAAAAATCTAGATTTTTTTTTTCTCCAAAACCCTAATTTCTGTTTGACTGAAGAAAGTGAACTGTGAACTGAAAGTAAACCTTTAAAGGGATAGTTCACACAAAAATTATTTACTCACCTTCATGTTATTAAAATCATGTACAACTGTTTTCTGTTTTCTGTGGAATACAAAACAATAATGTGAGGTGAAGGACAGTGTCACATATGGTGATAATACAAAAATTTAATTGGAGAAAAAAAATTACATTTGTTTAAGTTCTGTGAGAAAAATGCTAATGTTTTGTGAGAGAAAGTGTGTGGGAATGCAATACTTTAGTGAGAGAATGCAAAAATATTGTAATATAATATTTCTTTCTATTTCATATTGTTTCCATCACTGTATCCCTTTAGGAGCTCCATAGATTTCCTTTGTATAGACAATATATATATATATAAGCTTTATGTCTACATTGCAACTGAAACTCAAAGATTGTATTGAATTGAAACTGAGATTGTACCACAGAATGACAGAAACTATATATGAGTGCAACATGATTTTTGGATATTGAGGATCTAGTTTTGATGAACTTCCAGGATAGTCATTGGGTTATGGTTTAGCTACAATTTCATGCAGGCTTTATCTGTTTGCCAGTACGTAGGTGACCCACTGGATGTTCTTTTATGCAGGATAAAAAAGAAATCAGCCTGGATTTAAAGTATGCAACATTTAAATTGGATTGCATGGTGTTTTAAATGAAGGCAAATAATTTCATGGTTGCTTAATTTGAGGTAATAATACAAGATTTCTCACAGTTGATCTTTTCATATAATTTATTTTATATACAATTTATGCAGAGGTTACAAGTCGATGAAGGGGTTTTTCCACGGTGTAACATAAAATTAGAAACATAAAATTAGGGATTACGCATTTCTGCTTATACCGGACAATATATTCCACTTCTTTTATGTGGAAAACCATCTGCAGAGCACAGGATTTTATTTTTTTTTTTTCAGGAATCAGGAAGATTTTAGAAATTTTCCAAAAAATTGAAATAGAAATAACTGCGCCTCTACCGAAAAAACAAAGCAAAACAACAACTCCATTGTTGTGAAATTAGACAACCTGCACGCAAGCAATTTGTTGTGGCAGCATTGTTTGATTAGGCAAGGGCATAGTCAAAGTGCAGAATGCGATTGTTTAGAATGAATAAATAGATAAATAGTTAAATTATAAAATTATGAATAAATAACACCACAAAAAAGCTGATTGATGTCCGTACATACAGGACTCCCTAATGGAATGGAACTGACAGTGATTGCAAAGGCCCATTTAGCAGTTGATGTGTTATTATGATTGGACATGTCAGTCTTTCTCCACTGATTAAAAAGAAGCAAATACCCCCAAAAATGTACCCAGTGTTCACAGTTCCTTTTTTGCGTCTGCAAAATGATGAGTGCATATTATTCTGTCAATCCTGAGAAACCGGTGACATTCAAAGTGAAGCCAAAGATGAGAAAGGAAGGCGTTCTCATGAAGAACTTTACCCCCCACCCCCAAAGAAATAAAAATAAAGCAACAAGAAAAGAGAAAAGAATATTTACAGAGATGACAGTCAAAAAGTCAAAGAAGTGACCACAATTTTCTAGGGCTCAAGTATAGAAATGCATACTTGAAGTGTATTTCTGTGACATTCTCAAGGGGCGACTGACAGCTGATCAGACCCTGCCCACACCTCTGGGTGTCCGCTTGTTTGTTAAGAAATACAGACACATGTCTTTGCAGCAGACATGCATTGTCTCGGAACTGAGCTGACGGCAGGAGTCCACTTGTCCTTGTTATCTGGTGTTTTTCGCTCTGGCTGTTGAAGTTTCCTGTTATGTTAGTGTGTATATGCGTTTGTGCTGTGCACAGATGCAGTTTTTGGATCCCTTGCTGGGCACACTGTTGACAGTAGAGATGTAAGAAATTTAACAGTTCCGGTTCCAATGCCTATCCATTTTAATAATTCTGGCTCCTTAATGGCTCAGTTAACATTTTTTTTTTATGAAGAAATATTTGGATAAAATAAATGCTGGTTCATATTGCATATATTGCCCTCTGCAGTCTGTTGCCAAATTATAACATCATTTAAATACAAAACGGATACACTCTTAAAAATAAAGGTTCTTTATTGGCATTGATGGTTCCATTAAGAACCTTGGCTTGAACATCCTTGGAACCTTTCAAATGCAGAAAATGTTCTTTATAGTGGAACGTTCTTTAGATTTTTAAAATGGTCTTTAAAATAGTTCTTTGAAGAACTGTTCACTGAAAGGTTCTTTGGGGAACCAGTAAGTTCTTCTGTGGCATCACTGCAAGTAAATCAGAAATAAATTTAATGCCGTTCTTGCAAAGGTGTTACACAAACTTTTTTCCACTGACATTTTAGAGAAAGCAATTGCAGTCCAACGACCTGAACAATAGCTAAATTAAAAATACCATACATTTAGGCCTATGTTTTGTTTAATTAATATGATCACTTTTATAAAGTACCGCTGATTACAACAAAATCACGCTTGCCACTTGAACAACCAGTCTGTACACTCATGAGCCTTACATAGGCTACAATACAAAAGTATTCACTTGGAGTCAGACATAATAAAAGTTATAACTGCCTACTCACAATAGGCCTAGTTCGTTTAGGAATCGGAATTGTTTAGAGAAAAAAGAACCGACTCATAAGAGTCATTCTTTCTGGAATCGGAATAGCCACGTTGTATGCTTACCTAAAAAGAAACAATTCATGTTAGTATTTACAAGTAATTCGTTTGGAGAATTAAACTACATTGTTTCTGATTCATTTAAAATGACAGTCCATATTATTTGTTTGTTATTTTGTTTAAGTTCACTAAAAGGAACCAGCTCGCAAGAGTCATTTGTTTGCGAATCGGATTCGCGCTGCAGATTCAGTAGCAATTTTGTTGACGAGTAATTCGCTTCCGGTATTATACTCAATATTATTAAATTGTCGTTTGTGCTCCTTGTCGCCAAATGAAGAAACGGAAGCACAATCTAGACACTATGTGCGCAATAATACACTATATTATCCACAAGGGAAACGTTGTTTATCTCGTCTTGACACCGCTGATAGAGTCGTCCAGGTTACGAGTTATCACGCTCCCGCCACTTAAGATCCAAACGACAGCAAGCATCAGGAGTTAGTACGTAAGTGCCAAGTTACAAACTACTTTGAATATGACCAGATTTATTTGAAGACGATATAAATCATGCACATTCTCTTTAAATGTGACCGTGAATATGCCCAAACACACTTAGCTGTTGCACTTTGAAAGTGAGATCATTTAAACTGTCTGTCAGGCTGAAGCAATCATCGTATATACAGAAATGAAAATGGCTAATGTAACCCGGTCAATACAGGCCACGGCAATAAATAACGCAGCCTTTGGTTCAGGAGCTGAGGGCAAGAATGCGTTTCCAGCACCCATGTCATTTTAATATAGTGTTTTAATCATGGCAAGGGTTGTTAAAGGCTTTGGCTCGCATACTCGCCCTACGTACCGTTTCTGGGCCAGTAAGCTGGCCGCGGAAGAACGCTAAACCCCTCATCTATATTTTCATCATTCGCATCATGCCGAACAACCACGGCACGTTCTCGGCAGTCAACACAGGCTGCATGATATTTTCTTTTTTAAATTAAAAAGACAAATGCCACATGTCTGGCAATAAAAGGGCTTTGGTGGGAAGTGATTCCAGGGGCGCCAGTTTTTACACCATTTATCCCGATACAAAAGCCTTTGTCAGGCGTTGGGAAGCGAGCGTGTGCGGGGAGGCTGGGATGGGGGCATGAAGGCAGATCGAGTAGAAGTTGGGTGTTAATACGGAGATTGGCCGAAGATTATCGCAGGTTCAGGGAGATTCAGTCACAAGGTTTAAGTCGCTGCTTTTCTCCACTGGTAACCATGCCAACTGTGCCAGGAAACTATTAAACAGCTTCGCATCAAAAAACAGGGACCTTCAAAAAGCCACAATGCACGTCTATCGCACCCAAAACAGGATAAGCCTCTCATCAGTTGGGAAAGTTCCTCTGCGTACAGGACAATTTTTTTTCCCCTTTTTTTGAAAAGAGAGAGAGAGGTAGCTAGGATCCAAAACTCATTTTCATACATATTGTCTTTCTCACATTCTGGTGGGTTTTAAATGAAAATGTGAGAAACACTGGTATTCAAAGCGACTCGTTTGTTTAACATCTGAATATGCTGCATTTCATGTAAAAAGGCATTCAAATGCATTTAACAGTTTCAAACAGTTTGATGTCTTTTAAAATTGATATGTTGTGGATTTGAAAGTAGTATCATGACCTGTGAAACACGCAAACATGGGCCTGAGGAAAATGCATAAAGCCTGACATATGAAATAATAGTGATGAAAAACGGTTTGAAACGGTTTATTAAACCTTTAGAATTTTTTTTTATTATTTACATTTTAAAAAAATATTATTTGATGCATCATGTTTTTATGGCTAGTACTAAGATATAGTGAGAATATGGAGCTTACGTGAGGAAAAAAAAATTAGTGTGGTTTTTCTTTTTTTTTTTCTTGGCCAAAAAGTAAGATGAAATTCCTGAGAGCTTGCTAATCAGTTGTCAGTCTATATGCAAGCCTGCACCACAAAACCAGTCATAAGGGTACATTTTTTGAAACTGAGTATGGTTTATATCTTCCATTGATGTATGGTTTGTTAGGATTGGATAATATTTGGCCGAGATGCAACTATTTGAAAATCTGGAATCTGAGGGTGCAGAAGAAACTATGGAGAAAATTGCCCTTAAAGTTGTTCAAACAAAGCTCTTAGAAATGCATATTATTAATCAAAAATTAAGTTTTGATATATTTACAGTAGGAAATTTATAGAATATCTTCTGGACACAAACTGTATAATGCAGTGCAATACAGTGATGATTAAAAATACAAATAAATAAATAAAAGAAATTAATTAATGGATAATTAAGTAAACCTAAGTTGCTTTAGTCCTCTTGAAATATTGTCTTGAAATTGTAGCCAATTTTAAAATGATCCCTTATTTTGTGTTATGGTTATTTTGACCCGAAGAGATTTATTTTATTGTTGGTTTTCTTCCCCAAAAATGCTTTTTGTAATCTCATTGGACTAAAACTCCATTCACACTGGGTAAAAATGGATCATTATTGTACTTTTTGGAGGGATTTTCAAAAATGACCAGTCTAAAATGACTTAAATTTCTCACTATATTATTAACAAATATTGGATTCAGTATCTGAGAGATGATGACAGATTTACAATTTTTAAAAGGCTGGTCATTTTTGACTGGGAACAGCAAATTAAGTAAAGGATTTTCAGCACAGAAAATTGTGGTTATACTAAAAGGCTTGTAATGGCTTGTATACAACAAATTTTTCAGTAAAGTTTTGAAGATTTGGTAATTTAGAGGCCTTAGAAATTCACATATCAAATATGATACAGTAGGCTTTATAGGGTTAAGGCCAGCGTGACAGAAGCCCTCCCTGCATAAGCTCTGTGGACACCATTGTCCCATAAAACAAAGAGCAGACCCCTTTCCCAGCAAAACTAAACCCATCCTACTTTCAATTCTCTTTTCATTGGTCTAAACAAAAACAAAACAAAAGAAAATAAACAACAAAACCCCTTAATTATGGCCTAGGTGGCTTGCAGGGATATTATTTCACGTAGGACAAGTGTTTAGCTGACAAGCGGTCTGAGCTTTTCTTTCTCTGCGCGATCAAAAAGCCAGGCAACAGATGTCAAGCTTTTGAATTTGCGCACGGAACATGACCTCAGGGGTCAGGGCCTATACATCCTGCCCAGGCCCCAAGCTGTGTAAGGCGAGGGCTGAGCGTAGAGTCTCCCAGGGCAGGTGGGTCTGGGTACGCAACCATCCCAGCATTCCCTTGCACTGGGTCGTACCATAATGATGCCCTATTTATGCCCCTTGTACATCTCTGTGGCGTGATGTGGGGCTTGACAATGGGCTGTTTCTGGCAGGAAGCTGGGGTGGGGTGTAGGGGTTAACCTGGCCCACTCCATGGGAAAGAAAACATCAATAGAACTGGGTATTAGCAAAACTGAAGCATAGGTTACTCAGGAATTAATGAACTTTCAGTCCGACTCCTTATCCCCGTATTGACAAGATGAAGTTGAAAAGCTGCTCAGGTCTCGAGTGGAGAACCACACAGAGGAGGGGTTGTGAGCGATTGCCTCCAGAGGAAAAAAGAGCTCCCTGAAAGGAGAAAAACTGAAGAAAGAGACTGGGAGAGAGAGAAGAACGCTGTGTCTTCTGACACTGTTGAGTCGTAGCACAGTTTCATTTAAACAACATCCTTTTTTTCCACTTATCCTATTAAATCTCAAAAACATATCTCAAATATTCTAGAAATATATTGTTTTTTTTAAAGAGGAAGACATTAAAAGTTTAGGCTTGTCCCTTTTTTATAGGCAGTATGAATTGTTTCTATATACATAATCAACAAATTGAGAGAGATGAAAATGAATCGATAAAATCACTACCAAAAGAAGTGGGTGAGGACTAATGTGCTCTGTAAAGATTTTAGTTACGTTTCCTGTTGCTTAGTCACTTGTTGTTTTGTGACTTTAGTGTTGTTAAGCTACTATTAGACAGGGGGACATTCTTAAAGAAGTTGTTCACTTCCAGAACAAAAATTTATGGGCACCATTGAAGGCCACTATATGGTGAAAAATCCTGAAAAGTTTTCCTCCAAAAACATAATTTCTTTACGACTGAAGAAAGAAAGACATGAACATCTTGAATGACAAGAGGGGGTGAGTAAATTATTAAATTAAGTGCAAGATGAGTCATCAGTATATTTATTTCCATTTCCCAGAATGCAGAAACGGTCAACAGTCAATTTTTTTTTTTTTTTTTTTTACTTAAATAGGATTTTTTTAGATGTGCACTACCATATAGGTGGCCTTGAAACTGACGTGCATGGACTAAAAGTTTAATTTACGTTTTTACTAGCCAGCAAAGTCTATAAATATTAATTCATGGGTGTTTAAACATTGCTGGTTATTTGATAATATCTGGTCATCCACTGCAATGTATTGCATATTCTGTGCATCCTGTAGATAAGTTTTAAATATGACATAAAATGTGGGGCTAGACAGCACAATTGGCAACCTAATATCATTCCTGGCTTATACTTGGCATCACTCCTTTCACAAATTAACTTTGTTACTTATGCTTTTGAATGCTCTTCTATACTATGTATTTTTTCTTCATGCTGTTGAGAAGGCGCTGAATACTTCAACTTATTTTAACCTCATTTTCAACCTCATTGCCAAATATTAATCAGTTTTAAGTGAATAATTACTGCATTCTAGATGAAAGTGACGGCATCCTGTGTCACGAATAAAGACTTTTACATCAGATTTATGAGGCAAGGAGCTGATATTATTTTCCTCCGAATCACCTTCCCCCAGTCACACATTCATTAAGTCTCATTAATCATTTTCTTAACCAAGAGACCGCACCGCAACATTTGAACATGATCGTATTATTGTTTTACACCGTGTCTTAAGCAGGCGTGACGCAACCATATTCTAACGTCAAGCAATTTGGATGTCCACATTTAAACTGAAAATGCTACATGACACAACAAAACCACAGCCAATCATAAAATTGTAGCTGAGTTTTTATCCGTTTTTTGTGATGCCTTTCCTGGCCTCAAACTTGTAAAACAAATTTGTAGATTTATAATAACTTTAAAATTGGTCACTTGGTTAGGCTGACTTTTTTTTTCCATTTTCTTATTATGGCAACCAGATGACAGGAAATTATTGGAAAACTATTGTGTTCTCATCTGCATTTCCCACATGAAACATGGGGCTTATTATGCATATTTGTCACCTGCTAAACTACTATACTCTCTTAACTTTGTAGAGTTGTTGTTTTTGGTGATTGAGATCATTTTGTCATGATTTTTGTACTTGCTGTGTTCACAGTTCACACTATTCAGCAAGACACTGAGTCAGAGAGAGAGAATATGTGGTGTGAGGGATCTGAATACCTGTCCTGGCAGTACGGCAGCTGCGTGTGACTCCCATGGTGTCAGTGGCCTCCTGCCTGGACAGCACAGGCTGATCGGGGCTGTCAGCAGAGTTAGGTGGTTGTCATTCAGCTGCTGCCCCTGCTGGGGAGTTTGGCCCATTTTGCATTAACACCCTGCTGAGTTAACGCCTCTGATCGTGCACACCGCTCCTGCCTCCACAACGCAGTACTGCCGTGCTCAGTCTTCATAATTGAGTCATTTATTCTATTTCAAATGTGTCATTGTTTCTCGGGTGTACACCAGGAGCACCGGAGTGATGTGGATGGGCTGAGAGTAGATTACTGTTTAGACACACAGGAGGGTATAATTTAGTTGTGGGTCATAATAGTTTATTAGTCAGTTGTTTGTGAGGTCAACAAGTATATACAGATTTAAAAAAAAAATAATTTTTATTTAATTTTTTAAATAAAAAAAAAAAATTAAAATTAATTTGCATGCCTTACTTGAACTGCTAAACCATTTAAACAAGGGATGCACCGATGTATGAGCTAATAATTGATACTTGTCAATTAAAGGATTAGTTTACTTCCAGAACAAAAATGTACAACTAATTTACTCACCCCCTTGTCATCCAAGATGTTCATGTCTTGCTTTCTTCAGTCGTAAAGAAATAGTTTTTTAAGGAAAACATTTCAGGAATTTTCTTCATATAGTGGACTTCTATGGTGCCTGTGAGTTTGAACGTTCAAAATGCAGTTTAAACGCAGCTTCAAAGGGCTCTACACGATCCCAGCCGAGGAAGCAAGGTCTTATCTAGCGAAATGATCAGTTATTTTCTAAAAGAAAATTAAAATTTATATATTTTTTTAACCTCAAAGGCTTGTCTTGTCTAGCTTTGCAATGCGCATGCGTACTCTGTGCACAAGTTAGGGTATGTTGAAAAACCCCCATTTCATTTTCTCCTTCAAGTTTAAAATCGCCCATCGCTGCAGAAGTACCGACCCAGTGTTTACAAAGTGAATGTGAAAAGAAGATCAAATGCTCTTTACAAAAAAGGTAAAACAGCAATGTAGCGATTTTGAAGTTGGAGAAGAAAATGAGATGGGAGTTTTTCAACATACCCTAACTGTCTTGAACCAGAGTGCGCATCGCAGAGCTAGACAAAAAGTGTATTAATATTAATTTTTCTAAGAAAATTTCAGACACTGTCAGAAACATTATTTCTGACTGAAGAAAGAAAGACATGAACATCTTGGATGACAAGTGGGTGAGTAAATTATCAGTATTTTTTGCTCTGAAAGTGAACTAATCCTTTAAAAACAATTATCTGCACTGTTGGCGAATGATCAGGGGTGATCAAATTTTCTGTAAATCAAAAACTGGGGAAAAACGTGTTAGACTGCAACTTGTGTGAAAAGAAATTTTGTATAATTTAGGGCTGACAAGGTTTTTTAAAATAAAGCTGATTCATAGGGTTAAATGGAACTTGTGTTAAGGTCGTTGCGCATTGAGTCCAAAATTTTTGTCCAAAATTTTCGCACGTTAAAAAATAAATGCGACCTCACGTTGTGTCAATTACATTTTCATACTGCCTCTGAAACTTTTGTCTGTCATAAAAATTCAGATCAGGATCAATTTTCTAAGTTTTCGCATTCATAGCAGGCATTTTAATGGGAAAAAATTACGAATGTGGAAAAACGCAAATGAAAATTGCGTTCTCTTTGGGCAATGACCTTTACTGCTATTTCAAATCAGGGTTGCCAGGTCTTCAGTTTTCCCTTCAACAACATTATTTGTAGCACACCTCCCATCCAATAATCACTAATTGCAAAGAGCTTTGTGCGTTGTTTTATTTTTTTTAGATTTAATGCTAAAACAAACAAAAAAACGAATATAACTCTAGCAATGTAACGATTCACTCAACTCATGATGAGATATAATTCACAATACTGATTTCACAATACGATTTTTTTCTCAGTTGTTTAACAAAGTGAGAATTAAAATTAGAAATCAAAATCGTATCCTTTTATTACTTCTTAGACAAAATGCTGCACAATTCTTTGTAAAATTGAAATCGAAAATGTTAACAAAACTACATTGAAATGAAACAAATGCCAAATCAAATATACAAATAAAAGAAATCTCTTTGTGTAAAAAAGCTCAGGCTTTGCCTGTGCTCTTTCCATTTAAAATTTGAGGTAACACTTCACAATCCAAGCAAAGATACCACATACATGCTGGGCGAGCAGTTTTTGATTTAAATTAGATGCTATAATTAAGAAATTCAAAGCAAAAACAGAATAATCTGACTTGAGCTTCATGAAACAAGCAAATTGACTCTCTGACTGCAGGTGGCACTTATGTAACAGCAGCAATACTTGGTGACCACTGGAAACAAAGCAGTGCTGCGCTTATGAACACTACAGGCTACAATTTCAGATACTGTCAGAACTTTTTGGAGGCTAACATCTATTGGTTGCCGTGCATGATGTACCAAAATGTAATGAAAAAATTTTTGCAATTTTCAAAATGAACCATTCATGGCCAGTTGTACAGTGTGCATCTGGCTTAAAGGACAGTACAGTACAGTACGTTGTGGAGGAAGACTTTTGGTTGGCCTGATGGGGACAGGGGTGGGGGTGGAGGGGATTGTACATGCCTCAGGGGACATAAGCCTCACACTCCACTATCAGTGCAGCAAGGTGAAAGAGATGTCCAGCTAATTATACAAGCAGCGCTGAGGCATTCTGCTTGAGTGGCTTTACCCTGATGAGCTGACAGGGAAAAGCCGAGGATGCCGTTTGAACAAAAGGATGGAAAAAAGGGAAGGAGAAATGAAGAAAAAGGAGAGATGAATGTCTTTGGTCATGAAGTGTAATCCCACGCTTGCTTTTATCAGCCTTTCTCTGCTGCACCTGAAATGTTGCCCGCTGCTTGTGCGCTAAGCCTTAGCATAGCAAAGAGGAGAAGCCTGCGAAATTTCAGCTTCCATAGTTTTTTTTCCCTTTTCGCCTGCCTACCTTTGTTGTGTGACTACGATGCAGAATTATTCAAATCCCTGCATCGTTTTTTTTCTTTTCTTTTTTTTTTTTTGTGTGGTGGTGGGTGCAAATGAAAGCAGCCTTGGCGCGGATGCCCTGGGGACCAGCGGGGCGTGAGGAGAGCGCTGATTCAGACTACACAGTGCCACCTTGAAGCCGTACTGTTTGTCCTACCCGGGCACTAGGCTGTTCGCTCGGCTCTGGGCGGGAAGCCCTGAAGACTGGGCGGAAAGCAAAAGCTTAGCCCTTTAATATGACCCCACCACTGTGCTACACTTTCTGCATATGAAATATACCTGCGTACACATGTCTTACTTTGACTCCAGTGGCTGAGAAATGCCTGATGTTTGACAGATTACGTTAAGGAGTGGTATTGTAATGTGACCATGTTTCATTTCACACTCTGTCTAGTTGCCTTAAACATTGAGTTTAGCAATAGAAATACCTTAATTTTGGCTCCTTTTACACCTAGTGTTAAAGTAAAAGTTCACAGAAAAATTAAACTCACCTTCATATTGTTCCTAATCTGCGACTTTCTGTATTCGGTGGGACTCAAAAGATATTTTGAAGAATTAGTAACTACATATGAAGTAACTATATTTGTCTATACTATGAAAGTAATTGAAAGAATCGATGGGAGAAAAAAAAACTAAATCAATGGAAAAAAGGACAGTTTAAATGTTTTTAAACTTTTTAATGTTTTTGAAAGAGTTCTGTCACCAAGATGCTTATTTGATAAAAAAAATACAGTTAAAACAGTAATATTGTGAAATATTATTACAATTAGAAATACAAACTGCCTTAATGTATTTTAAAATTTAGTTTATTTCTGTGACGTCACAGCTGAATTTTTAGCCTCATTACTCCAGTTTTCAGTGTCATATGATCCTTCAGAAATGATTCTAAGATGCTGATTTGGTGCTCAAGAAACATTTATTATTACAGTGTTGAAAGCAGTTGTGTGTTGTAAAAATTGAGATACAGTTTCATTTTCAGGGATCCTTGATACAGAACATTCTGCAAGAGAAAAGCATTTATTTAAGATAGAAGTACTTTGTAATATAATGAATGTCTTTACTTTCAGTTTTGATCAATTGAATGCGTCCTTGCTGAATAAAAGTATTTATTTAAAAGAACTTTTGAGCAGCAGTTTATGTTCACAAACAGCTCTCATGCAGTCATACAGTTTCAGAACAATGTGAAGGTGAGTAAATCAGGGGTCGTATAGACACTGTAAGATAAAATTTCAAGACTTTCAAGGATTTTACAAACACTACTTTTTTGATTTTTTTTTTTAAGGACTTCAGTCAGAGATCTCACTTATGGTTTGATGTTTTCTATTGTTAAAAAAAAAAAGATTTGCGTAACCGATCCAAAGTCCCAATCTGAATCAAATGATTCACAAGTCGCACTCCTATAGTCTGATCTAAAGCAAAATATCTGCAAACCCGCTCTGAAGTTCCTATATAAATAAAATATTTTGTGATACTCACTTTGAAGTCCGACCTAAATCTAATTATTTGCGATACGCGACTTGAGGTTCTGATTTAAATCGTTTGATTTGCGGTGCGCAAAGATCCGAAGTCAAACAATTCATGAACCCTCTCCAAAGTCCTGATTTAAATCAAATGATTCACAATACAATATTTCAGCCTGATTTACATCAAATAATTAGTGATATCCAATCCAACTGGATTGCTTCGAAACAATGAATCATGTTGTTGGTTTTTAAATGTTTTTAAAATCATTAATTAAAAAAATAATCAGCACTTTTAATTTTATCAGTTTTTTTTGCTAGTGAATCGCTTGATATTTTAGGTGTTTAGTTGTTTGAATCATTCGGATTGGTAAACATGGTCTACTACTACTACTGGTTAAGTTTGATAGTTTTATGACATTGGGGGCAGCCGTGGCCTAATGGTTAGGGAGTCTGACTTGTAATCAAAAGGTTGCAGGTTCAAGTCCCAGGTCCGGCAGGGATTGTCGGTGGGGTGAGTGATCAATCAGCGCTCTCTCCACCCTCAATACCACGACTGAGGTGAGACCCTTGAGCAAGGCACCGAACCCCCAACTGCTCCCCGGGCGCCGCAGCAATGCAATGGCTGCCCACTGCTCCGGGTGTGTGTTCACTACTGTGTGTGTGCACTTGGATGGGTTAAATGCAGAGCACAAATTCCTAGTATGGGTCACCATACTTGGCCTCACGTCTCGTCACTTTCACTTTTTGTCACTTTCACATTCATTGAAATGGGCAAAAAAGGTATGTTTTTTTTTTTTTGTATGAAAAAAAAAAAATAAACACTTATTTCATAGATACACTGACTTTCAATGATTCAAGCACTTTTCAAGTACCTCTTCAGAAATATTGCTATTTCCAAGGGTTTTCCAGGCCTTAAACTTTAAAAAGTCAAATTCGAGTACTTCAAGAGCTTTAAGGGTACAAACCCTAGCAAATGATCACAAAGTTTTTTTTTTTTGGAACTAAACCTTTAGGTTTCATCTCCGCTGGTCCAATCAAAATAGATCAGTAAAAAACATTACTGATCTAACCCAATCTTGTCTGTATTTAGCAATGTCCGTTTGTGATTGGATCACCCGAAACGGATCTTAATACCAGGTGTAAACGGGGTGTTTGCGGTGCTCTGGGAGCTTGATAATCACTTGGGCTTGCTCAGCACGCACTAGCAGTCAGATTGTATCTTGGCCCCTTTGTCTCGCCGTATCAGGAAACAGAGCGTGAACGTGCTTGGACAGCCAGGACCAGATGATCAGGTCAAAAGGGCCCCGGATCACCAGATTGGAAGCTTCTGGGCCAATGTGAACCCTTCGTTCTACGAACACCTTGAACTTCTCCAACCCCGCTGTCATGACAATGAATACTACATCCCACCAGCACCGTACTACCTCGGTCCAGGCTGAGAAACAATAGGGCTGCCCATAGCCGGAGGCTGGGGGGGGGGTTCGGTATCTCTAAGGTTATCTCCCAGTCTCATCGGCCCTTCAGTGTAATTATGCATAATTGCCCTGCCACATGGAGTGCAAATGTAGCGGATGTGAAAATAGCCAATGAAAAGATACACACTTTTATAGTAAAAGTCTGTCTTTTAAAAAAAAAAAAAAAAAAATCGCCTTTGACTTTGACTCTAGTATGCCCTGTGCAGTCATTAAAGGCCATTGACGTTTGAGGAGGCCGGCCGTGGCGATGGGTCATTAAATGCAAGAGAGTTCTCTCTTGTCAGCCCTCTAGCTACTGGCTGGGTTGCATATGGCCATGTCAGAGACCTTTCTCTGAAGATCTGGCCTGGACAGGGGCCAGTCTTAATGGCCGGGTGAAGGAGCAGCAAATAGCTGGAGTTGACAGTGGAAAGCCTTGGGAGGGGGAACGCAACGGAAGAAAGTGTGTGAGAAGTGGCCTGGAGTAGGACGTGCGTAATGGCACAAGACTGTCCTTTCGGCCAGACACAGTGCTCTCCAGTAATTAGACAGGAAGCCGATGTCACCCGCCACCTCTTGTGTGGTGGAGACGAAAGAAGGGGGCCACGGTGGCTGCTCTTTTCCCTTGTATCAGCCGAAGAGGACAAAAGCGACGGCTACCTCATTTACATTTGAGGGCACTGAATACTTCATAAGGCACTGTGTTTCTCCTACAAGCCCTGCTTGTAAGTCTGTTAGTGGCACATATTGTAGTACTTGATGACTTTAATTAATTCATTCTTTCAATGTTAAGGTATGAACAAACACACATAGCTACTCGCCTTGGCATTATTTTGCTTGAGAAACAATCGGAGATGTTTTAAAACATTTATTTTTAGGGATGTAATGGTATTATCAGTATTGTTGTATCGTGGTCACATTATATTTTAAACTTCTTATTCTATCTTAAAAGGCCTTTAAAGTTGTTTTGGGCCACTATGCTTTGGCACAGTATCTGTTTTTGCAGTGTGTTTCAAAGCAAAGCATGCACTTCGTTCAGGCGTGATCCGGTGTTTTCTGCGCCTCAGAACGGCTCAGCTCACAGTGAATGCATTGATCTTGTTAATTGCATGTGCTGTGATTTTAGTACGCTTTTGGGAATGCAATGGCCACCAGACGTGTTTTTGTCAGACTGTTTTCACTAAAGCTGGAGTTTTCGCCCAAACCAAAGCTCTACTGTCATTTCCTTCAAAATAAAAGCTTAAAATCAGAATGAATTGCTGACAGCTAGCGGTTTAAATAAGTAACGTTACTGCAGTCCAAATTCAAAATATCTTTTAAGAATAGAAATTAGAAGAGAAGTATTGTAATTTCACTACTGTAGTGTAAAGCAAAAATAATATACCGATGATATATTCATTTTCATTTATTTTAGAGTGCAGTTGTTTTACAATATGTGACCCTGGACCACAAAACCAGTCTTGCGTCGCTGGGGTAGATTTGTAGCAATAGCCAAAAATACATTGTATGGGTCAGAATTATTGATTTTTTTCCTTTTATCCCAAAAATCATTAGGATATTCCAGATATTCAAATAGCTGTATCTCACCCAAATATTGTCCTATCATAACAAACCATACATCAATGGAAAGCTTATTTATTCAACTCTATGGTGATGTATAAATCTCAATTTTGAAAAAATGTACACTTATGGCTGGTTTTGTGGTCCAGGGTCACATATATAGCTATTACTGTCATAGGAATAACAATAATATAAAATTGTTTATTATATTCAAATTTACTTGGCTTCCTAAAACACCAATGTGAATGTTATTTAGACTGAGACAGTATACCACAGAAACAATGAGGGTTGAATCCCCTTTAAAGTTCAGGTACAAGTCAATTCACTGACCTTTTTGCTGACTTAATTTTTCTTAGTTAAGAACATGGGTTAGAGCTCTTAATTTTAAACTCTCAAAGTGCATTAGATAGAATATCGAAATAAATATTGTATCGTGGACTTCATATCGAGATGATATCGTATTGTGATATCGTTACATCCCTGTTTTTTTTTTAAATCTCTGTCATTTGTGTTTTTTAATATAAAAAGTTTCCTAAATGTTTTTTAAAGAGGTCTCTTATCTTCAAGTCTGCATTTATTTGATCAAAAATACAATAAAAACAGGAATGTCATATTTTTGTACAATTTAAAATAGCTTTTCTGTTTTAACATATTTAAAATGTAATTTATTCCTGATTGATTGTAGCCATAACTCCAGTCCTCAGTGTCACATGATCCTTCAGAAATCATTTGGTGCACAAGAAACATTTCTTATTAGTATCAGTGTTAAAAACAGTTGTGCTGCTTCATATTTTTGTGAAAATCATGATAGATTTTTTTGTATGCAACCGTGATACATCAAAAGGACAGCTATCTAAATTATTATTATTATTATTATTATTATTATTTTTTTAGCAATTTAATGCATCCTTGCTGAATAAAATAACAAATGTCTTTCAAAGCCCAAAAAATAAAATAAACGGCAGGCACTGATCGTAACATTTTGAGTGGTAGTATATCTGTAGTAGGAATTCACCATGCCTGTGATGTTAACTTAAGCTTTACGCATATTTATTATTATTATTTTTAAAGAGGCAAGCCTTTTATATGTCCTCGCATCCACACTTGAAAGGCAAAATGCGCTTCTCAAGAAATGCCATGTTCAAGATAGCAGTGCCATTAGTCATAATTCTAGTTCTCCCACCTGTCCAGTTCACCTGATGGCTCTCAGCCTTCTGAACGTACCAGAGCCACCACACCTCTGGATCGCTAAAGAGCACTTATGGAAAAGAAAAATGACCTCACTTTTAATTTCAAAGTATAGAGGTCAACAGCAATTCCGCCCACTTTTCCGTAGCTGGCGTGCCAGACAGGGTCCCTCCATTGGCCTCGTAGGGCCTTTCCCTCGCCCTGCAAGTTACTGGTCCTCGCTGTCACTCTCCCTGCATGTCAGGGGCTTATATCCATTCTCCACTCATGCACTTACTCTCTCCTCCAGGCCTCTCCGAGCCACGACTGCCAGAATTAGGGAGCAATTAATGTCAGCGCTGATGGCAGTGGTTATGTTAAACTGACTTCTGTCTTCAGAATTTAAGCACATTCACTCCATTATTCATTAACTGTAAGGGTTGAAATTACTGTCAGATGAAGAAATCAGTGTCAGGTAGAAATGGTGGGGCTGTCCGGATAGGGACTCAGTCAGGGCTGCGTTTCCCAGACTGCCCTTGTCGGGTTCTCGCAGTGGCCTTTAATGGCCCCTGTGACTCTTGTGGCAGGAATTGTGGGTATTTGAATAAATAAACTGGTGGTATAATACACTGCATGCTCGAGCATTTTTTTAAACCCTGCTCTTTGAAATGGTTAGCTTGCAACAAGAAAATGAAAAATATGTAACGCAAGGAGATTTGGTTGTTCTTAAATTATAACGCAATTAATGCTGTATTAAATTTATGTGCGTGTCATATTCTAAGCTTTAAGATTATTTGGGTGTAATGGAATGGACGCTGCGTGGTTGGGGAAAGATTACAAGGCAGGGACGTGCTCTCAAAT
The DNA here is from genome assembly GCA_033026305.1 of Cirrhinus molitorella. Taxonomy (NCBI): domain Eukaryota; kingdom Metazoa; phylum Chordata; class Actinopteri; order Cypriniformes; family Cyprinidae; genus Cirrhinus; species Cirrhinus molitorella. Next base: position 25,908,638 of record CM065135.1, on the reverse strand, counting down.
CTGCATTCATTGTTAGCGTCGTCGTTCCCGGCTCAGTGCTCATTCCGAAACATTCCATTACAAAATGGTTTGGATGTCAGCAGCTCAAAGTCCTATGGGTATAGTTTGGCTGCAGTTGCGTCTACCATGCAGACAATTATGTGGCCAAATTTTACAAGTGTTGGTTTTACTGAAAAAATGGAAGAAAGGAAAGGGAAAAATGGATTTAATTACTCACAGATAAAACAAAGCACCAAAACCATTTTGGTTTTCCATTTTATTCTCTCTTATTTCAATACCTCTTTTTTAAATTTTTATTCTCTCCCTTCCCCGCCTTTCTTTTCTGTGGCACGACTGGGGAGAATGTTGGTCTCACACGTTTTTGAGGCTGACCAAGGCCAAGCCGGTAACACAGAGAGCGTGAGGCACGAGCCAACAGTTTCAGGCAAATCATAAAAGCAATCCATTAGAAAAAAAAAACCGAGAAGACTATTGAGTGGAGCGGAGCTGGAAGCCACTCATTAAGGTGAAATGTGCCAAGGTCTGCACTCACAAAGGACTCTAATGCGCCCATCGCCAGATCCTTTTTGTGTGAGCGTGATGTCATTCATTGTGATGCAGAACCCAGAGAGAGCGCCACACACAAGTGACAAGCCCTATATGAGTTTTATATCCTTATAAAAATCGCTGTCCCTCTCTCTCGCTTTGTCTCTTTGCCTGTCTCTTTGTCTCTCTCTCACTCACACAAATGCTACACACACTTTCACACACTCTTTTCACTCCTCTCGATGTAATTCTTCCAGATTACTACAGCAGGGGGCAGTCTGGCATCCGCACGGATCCCTGGCACTGGCACTGGCTCATTGGCTTCCTGAGATGCCTGTTAGTGTTCCTGTGTGTGTGTGTCTCTCTCTCTGTGTTTCTGAGCAAAGGGCAGTAAGAGGCCACTCCAACCATACCTCCATAATCTATACTTTCATATACTTCACCTATACACCTTTCCAAGAAATCCCTGAGAGCAGCATTGGAAAAGGTTGAGAGAGGTACTATTTTAAGCGCTGGAGAGCAGAGAGACATAACCAATGGTGACCAAATGAAAACCGTGCTGGTAGTGTAAGTGTTCTCATGATAGGTGTTTATTTTACAAAAAATTCACAAAGGATTTTCCTACCATCAGTAGTAGTTTTATAATATTACATTTTATATATTGTTATAATGTATTCATTTGTTTATATTTTTAATATTCATCTTTATTTAGAAATTTATTATTTGTGTATTATATAGGGCCCTATGATTTCGGCGATGTGGAAAACGGGGAAGGAGTCACGGAATTTGCCAAATTTTGGATGGATAAATCAAAAGGTCAGTACACTTAAATCAAAATGTGAAATGGACTATTGTTTGTGAATCTGAAAAATGGCAAAAAGACTACATTTAAATATGAATTTGCGTTTCTCTGTGTGAATTAATGAGCAGACGCGCAGTTTCGTTTACTACACATTGGCGCACTTGGCGCATAAACATTACTCTAGAACTGCTCTGTGAGTCTCTTCATGAGCTTTTTACTGTTTCTTTTGAGGAAAAAAAAAATCATATCAAATACAAACAGAAACTTAAAGGGGTTCAAGCTGTCAAAATAAAAGTTCGGTTTAACTTGAAGAAACAGTGACAGAAATATATTAGATATATATGATAGTGCTACTACTACTGATAATATTATTATTAAAACATTACTATTTAAGTAATATTAACTTGAAAAACTATTTATAAGAAAAATCGAATTATGCAACAGTACTTTTGGAATAAAAAATACATTTTTTATAAAATAAATTATTTAGAGATGCTTTTGAATTGTAAAATTTATTTAAGTCATCAAAATTTAATCCGGAAAATGAATGGAAAACAGAATTTGGTTAAAAAAATAAAATATAAATTTTATTTCATAAGGCCTTAAAGCTGTAATGTTTGTTAAACTTTTATTAAATTGCTTTTAAAATATGTAAATTTCATTGATTTCATTAATTAGACATGCTTAATATTGAGTATTTAATATTGTTTTATTTAAACAGTCTAGAAAAATGAAAACAGAAAAAACAGAATACAGAAAAACTAAAACAGAATTTGGCAAAAATAAAACAGATTTCATAGGGCTCTAATTATGTCATTTTATGTACTTATGTAAAAAGACATTTTTGTAATGCAAAATATAATCTTTAATAATCATATTGAGATACAGTTAATTGGGATTAATTGTATGTCATGCATATTCATAATCTTTTTTTTTATTGATTTAAAGTCCTACTTAATTATAAAGTATTATATAAAAAAAACATATTTCAGAAATAACACAGGAGAACTCAGGAGTTCAGTTTTCAAAAGCAAAACTTAAATTCTGCAGGTTAGGTTCCAAGTTTTCTAATTCATTTTTTAAATCTCAGTGGATAAGAAAGGGTTATAAGTTGCAAGCCTCATCTTCTGCTCAAACGTCACTTGCTGTAGTCATTTTAAACGGTGGGCGTATCTTGCATTCTCTCACCTGTAATAACCTCTTCAACAAAGCTTTTTTTTTATTTTCTTGTACTATGACTCATATTATGAGAAGCAATAGATGATGTTAATATACTAATCAGCCCTAGTTCACCTGTCGTGGGTTATGTTCAGTGCTGACAGCAGTTTAATGCAGGCATCACACACACACAAACGTGGATCTGGTGGGAGGCAGTAGCGTGTGTGCTCTTAGTAACTGTGTCAGTGGAGCTCACAGCAGTCAAAGGCCAGATAAAATACTGTAACCTCATCATTACAAACCATATTCTCTTTAAAAGTCCTCCTTTTTTATATCACATCATGAATATTTCATGCTGTGATATCTGGGCCAATTAGGTGTCATATCCTCTGTCTGAGAGTTCTTTATCTTTTTCTATTTTCTTCTCATCTCTGCCTGCCGGTAGCTGTATTTAAGAGGCAAGTGTCTCACTCAGTATGTAAAAACACAAAATGAGCAGAAAATAACACAAAATGTTCTCCTCTGTATAGAGGTGTGATTTTTGGGGTGTCATTATAGTAGAAAATATGAACTGGGGGGAAAAAAAAGGCTCCCACCTGGAAAATTCAAGCTGCTAAAGTGGCGTCACAAGGTGGAAGTTGGGTACCAGGTCACAAAAACACAATTATTACTGTTACACGGTAGCATTACGCAGGCTTCCTTCATCCAAATTCCTTGCTTCTACACTCGTTTTCTTCCCTTTGCACTTCCTTCCTTTATTTCCTTCTGCGCTTCTGCATAATATGCACTAGCAATTGTTTTTTGCTTTTGTAAAATCTAGATTCATAACCCTTCTTTAATAATTTGGCTAGTTCGATTTTTCGTAGTGTTTGCTTTTAGCTTAGGGTTTATATTTTTAATGTTATACTGCTGTAATGGTCTTACTTTGGAATACGTGAGGTGAAATACTTTACTTTTTACTTTTTAAGAATAACACCTGAGATATGTATATATATAATATAATATAATATAATATAATAAATAAATAAATAAATAAAAATATAGTCTTGACGTGTTTTAAGGAAGTGCAGACAATTTAACCACTGTGGTGTTAATCAGCTTCCTGTACATGCTGTAACAGTAGCTCATTAAGCTGGTAGCATTGATATGTATTAACAGATCAAAACAAATTATTCAAAGTGTTGCGTCTATGGAAGTTCTTTCCTCTAGTGGGAAATTTTAATCCAGGGAGCCGCTTGACATTATTTAGAAGCAATTATTTTAGAAAGCTGCATAAATACCTCTAATTTACTGCTGAAGGAGGTGTGTTTTTATTGTAAACACACTCCTAAATGATCTCTTTTAGATTGCGCAAGTGACGGCCTTTATACGTTTGCAGAGTCTAGAAGGACCGAAACTGCCTTATGACGTAAGGTATAAAGGCCCATAGCTCTCAAATATTGTCAAATACTCAAGTGTTGTTTACAAATGAATGATTCAAAGTGATTTCTGAAAAGAGTCTGTGGTCAGAAAAATCCCTTGGAGACCGTATATCAAATTTCCAGAGCGCAAAACGTTTTTGACAGTATACATAGATGAAATATGTACAGTGTATGTATAAATATTTATTTTTAAAATATGACTGTAGGAGGTCAAACATTTTGCTATTTATTTATTTTTTTTAATGTGCACATTATTTTCTACACACACACACACACATATATATGTTTGGCTTTCCGGATGTTAACAGTCAGTGACAGAGGTGGCAGATCTGGGTACTAGACTCGATGCACAGCTCCACAGCGAACGCCCCACCGCCCAGGCCCGCTCTGGAAACTGGATCAGGGGAAAGTGTCGCGTTTAATTATGCTCCTTGCTTCAGCTCAGCGTGGAACCATCTGCCACTGCGAAATATGACTTTAATAAAGAGAGAATTTTCCAGTGCATAATTTAGTGGTAATGGCCGGACAGTTATGTTACAGTCATACATTAATACGTGTGAAATGCACGCTGAGTCGGAGGCAGAGAGGTTTAGAAGAGGTTTCGGTGATGTACTGTGACATCTCACAAACACTGAGATCACATTGACTACATCCTTTCTTCGGTGATCAGGCTCCTTGGTGGTGTTACTTACAGTATTTGAATACATAGCATGTAATAACTTTTGCATGTGTGTTTTTTTTTTCTCTCAGCATAATTGTCATTTTTAAATGGGAATTTTCAATAAAACAGCATTTCTTTGTCAAGCTACAAAGATCACCAAAGATAGCTGTCATTTTTAAATGGGAATATTCAATAAACAATTTCTGTTTGTCAAGCTTCAAAGATTAGCATAAAACCACTTTAAAGGTGTTCTATATGATATCTGTGATGTATTTCATGTCTTCTGAAGCCATAACACATTTTTGTGCAAGATGGACTCAGCATTTACATTATTACATTTAAATTTCATAATTCTTGTCACTGGTGTCAATATCACAAAGAACTAATACTACCCTTAATTAAAAAAAACAAACAAACAAAAAAACTTAGAATGTGGAATCCTTGGGTACGAATTCCATGAAAAACATGACTCAGAAAAATCAGAGATTGAAAAACAAGCTAAAATGGCTTGCTGTCGATTGCGTTTTTATGTCACATTCGCTTTAGTTCATACTACCAGGTAAGTTTAGGTGTAGTGCACATGGTATGTTATTTTAAAACATCTCAGAGCATTATAGTTATAGCACCACTCAATGGACATTTCAAGTCAGAACTATGGTGACACATCTGTTCTAGGGGGAAAAAAAACTCTTTTAGCGCCACTCAGTGGAGATTTCACATTCAATATGTCAAGAAACTTAAAAGGTGGTGCGTATTTCGCATCTTGCGAAAAAGTTCCCACAGGTACATTTTTGTCATGAGATTACATTTTTTAATTAAATACACATATCTTTTTTTATTAAAGTTGCAAAAGTGATTAAGTTAAGAATTTTTTGTTGCTTGATTAACATGAACAACAGACAGCAGGAATATTAGACTGCTGTCACTTTAAGAGCTCCCCGGATCCAATATGCTGATGCATGTTTTATTTCTTAGCTGTTTGCTTTCACTTAAGACCTAAATGACTGTGTTTATGACGATACTTGCAAAGACGGGCATTTTGACACATCCAGGTGTGTGTATTTAACCGTTCAAGGCCTATAAAATGGCCAAAATGTGTGTTCGCCTCTTTAACAGTGCTCAGAAAGCTCACATATGTAGCGAAATTAGCTCTTTCACTGCTGGTTGAGTTTCAGTGGTTTAAAATCACTTATTTTTAAACCGCAATGCTTATAAACACGTGCAAGCATTTTTTTTCGTGCCCACGTAGCACAACAACGTCAAATGAGCATGTAACTAGGATAGAGATGAAAGTACAGAATCTCTACCTTTTGACAAATTTCATCAGTGTACAGATTTAGAAAACTTTTACTGTGTACACATGTAGCTACAATGATTGTTGCATAAATATTCTTCATAAAAAAGAAAAAAACAAAACAAAAACAGTTTGGCACGGCATGAGGCTGAGTAAATAATGACCAAATTTTCATTTTCTGTTCAACTGTTCTCTAAACTGTGTTTTGGAAATGGAGACTAAGGTTCTACCTGTTTTTTTTTTTTTTTAAAACAAAAACCTTAACAATCTGTCTGATTAGAGCTCGTACCTTGGACAATCTGAAGAGATGAATACGTTTAGTTTCTTCAATCATGTTTTTCATTTATTACAGACAGTTCCTGGGCCAGATTTGGTTTATTTAAACCTCACGTGAATAGCACTGATTCCTCAATCAGAACCCCTGCTCTCGACGACTTTCTCAATGCCGAAGTAAAAAAAAAAACACCAAAAGCCACCGCTGTCTCCGAGCTCCTGTGCCACACCAATGCCTTTACATATTTCACATATCCCTTTTATTGCAAATTATTGAGGTTTTTTATTGCTATTCATAAAAAAAAGCATATTTCCCTTTATCTGCAATTTACGGTGAAGCTTTTGGCGCAATTTCCGATACTCGAGTTTTATTTCCTGACATTAGTGTGCTATTTTGTGGGAATGAAGGAATTTTTTTGCCCGCTATTCACTTGACTGCAAGGACCTTTCAGCTGATGTCGGGGGCGGAGGGACACGTACACAAAGACCAACAGCTGCAGCCACTCCGCACTCCCGGTACCCCCTGTCAGATTCGGGGCCTCGGAGCATCGGTAGCCCGGCTCGCTGAAGTGCACGTTTCCAGGCAGTGCAGTCATTCACAGACGAACAATGCTCCTTATTAGTGCCTCTCCGTCACAGTTTTGTCACCACCCTGGTGATGTAGGATGTCTATTGATTAGGCACAAGCACTGGAAATTGTGTTGTTTGTCAGGGTTGCGGTTGTGTTTGTCTCGCTGTGTGTTTTCGTTGTGAATTTGCATATAAATGAAACCATATACTAATGTATGCATGTAGATGTAATCTATGTATAAAAGCACACTAGCACATACAAACGCGCACGCATGTGCGCGCGACCAGGATGTGTCACGAACAGGAAGACAACACATTGTCATTGAAGGTGTAAAAGCATGTGAGAAACAATGTGTCATGTGATCCCATTTTCAGACTTAACAACGTCTCCTTTTGTTTGGGAACACACTTTAGTTGCTTCACACATCAAGTTTCAAAGGCAAAAAACCTTCTTGTAAGGTTTTTAGCGACAAAATCAATCTTGTAAGATTTCCCAATTCAAAATGATTTTCACCCCTTCTCAAAAAAATGCCGCCAGTCACACGCAAGTGTAACGCTAATGACATTGTAAAATCATACGGTTCACAAATAGTTTGTATCAGGCTTTTTTCACAAAACGTCTCCATACATTGTTTCAAAGCAGCTTTACAGTGCCTTAATACGCCCTGTAAGCAAGCCAAAGGCGACACATGCGATATGGTTATATTAATTACTGCAGCCTAAAAATAAAGTTATTGTAAGTGAATTATGCTATTTCAGTTTATTGTACATGTGATATATTTGAGGGAATTTTTGCTATTCAGGGAGAGAGAGAGTTCAGAAAGGAAATACAGAGAGAGAAGAGATTGCTGAGTGTCTTTTTTTCATATTTCACCTGCAATATCATCTGCAGTTGAGTAACATCACAAAGACTGTGGTGAGACTTTAAATTTATTGCAATTTTAATGTCACACAAACTATATATTTTTCTACAATTTATTTTTTTTACATTTTAATTAGAATTTATTATTATTTATTAATTATTAATTATTATTTATTTATTATTATAGATTTCAGAACGGAAATACAGAAAGAAAAGAGATTGCTGAATGGTCTTTTTTCATATTGCACCTTCAATTTTATCTGCAGTTTGATAACACAAAGACTCTGGTGAGTCGTTTAATTTAATTTATTGTGATTTAAATATCACACAAATAATTGTTTTTTTATTATTAGGAATACATACAATAAAAAAAAAAATTGCATATTTGATATTTTCAGGGGGAATTTTGCTATTTTTGCTATTCACAGAGAGAAAAAGTTCAGAAAAGAAATACAGAGAGAGACGAGTTTGCTGAGTGCCCTTATCATATTGCATGTGCAATTTCATCTGCAGTTTGCATAAAATTATATATATATATATATATATATATATATATATGAACAGTGCAGATGCAAAAGCCTCTAAATCCATCTGATGTCTGTCTTTAAAAAATGCATTTTTTATCAGGCTCTGATGTATAGGTTTCTATGTATGTAGTGGTACTTCTGATTGGGCTAAGGCTGGTATTTTAGCAGTTTTAAAGTAAAAGTATTTGATGGACATATATGTGTTGAGAGCATTCACCTCAGTATCATTGTCTCATTTTTGACCGAGATGGCTTATATATATATATATAATAAAACTATGGCGTATTTGATATGATATACGGCAATAAGTGAAATATAATTTTTTTTTATTTGAACTGACTGTGGTGGCAGTTCAGTAGATGAAAAGCAGCTTGAAACCATCTTGTAGTATCATTAATCATTCATTCAATATAGTTTTGTCAATATTTATGAGGAAAAAAAGTAGCGGATGCACCCAAACACGTGAACACCTCAGAAAGTTTTGAGCAGATTAATCGTTACATGCATTAGTTTTTATTATTTTCACAGAAATTTAAATCTTTCCATATTTCTTATAGCGTATCACTCAAAAATCGGTGTCGTACTTGTTTCTGCTCTGTGCTTTTAAAATATTATAGCTGGTCGAAGATTTTTACTTTCAGGTTTTACAGTTTCTGTGGGGCGAACGTCAATTAAGTTTATTGTAAAATCAAAGTATTGCCTTTGAACACCACCAATCAGATTCCTCGGAGATTGATCCGAATCCACCTGACGTAGATCCTGGTGTAATTATTAACGCAGGTAAATGGCACCTCACCTGATGATAAAAACGGATACAGATATGCCAGCGGCTTTCCTTATGATTCACTTTAAGTCCCTGATCTACTCCAGCCTGTCCTGTGGGCATGTTCAAACAGGCGTTCTCAAATCTCTATCCCTGTGGGGTCGGCTCTCTCTCTCCTTGCCCCTCTGCCCCTTAGCCAGCAGCCCCGTAGCACCAGGGAAAATATCGCTTTAGCTTAACTGATGAAAGCAGTGCCCCCATCTCATAGCATTAACTTGTTTATCTTTAGCAGAAGCCAAAAAAAAAAAAAACTTTCAAGCTCCATTGCTCATTCTGTGCGAGAGAGATAGACGAAGAGACATGCGAAAACAAAAGGCAGCCACTGAAATTTGCATGGTGCTCAATTATACATTAGCGAACATCACTTGGCAATCTGTTCATATCAATTTAATTGGATTTTAATACTGCCTCTGATCTTGTTTTCTAATTAACAGCAGCGGCTGGCAATAAAGCAGAACCATGCACCCAGCAACACCTTTGATCCTGGCCATATGGAGTTCCTTAGAGCTCATTGGAGAAAAAAAAAAATCAGTCACCTAAATATGAGCCCATGACAAGCCCAGTGGAAAGCGGGTGGGGGCGGATCAGGGCAGGAGCGGGTGCCCGGGAGTGAGGCGGCGTGTCAGGCTGAAGGCGAGATAAGTGTGACCCCCAGATGGCCGGATATCACTCCTGCTAACGCTTTCATTGATTAATTTCTCTCCTGATTGGTCGTGATTACTGATAAATAAAACATGATCTCGGAATCGGATGCAAATCAGCTCCTGAGCTTTAGGGAAATGTTGATTGCTTTTTCAAATCTGTTTATTTCCACCCTTGTTGCCCTTAACTTTGTATTTGACGTGGGACTTTGAGAGTGTGTTTTCATCTCTCGCTTTCATGCTGGAAGAGCGGGGATTTAAAGCCTCAAAGAAGGCGCGGATAGCGACGGAAAAGTTCAGTGTTTTGACCATCGGTTCTGGGGGAAATCAAACATTTTGGCCACTGGAGGAATGTCTGCTGCATTGTAAACACGGCCGGCTAATGCTTGATATTTGATAATGTGCAACAACATGTGCAAGAGTTTTCCGATCGTTTCTGTTGTAACATAATTAATGCTTTGAAAAGATTTTCGTTTCTTTTTTTTTTAATTTTGGTATGTTCGTGCCGTTATTTATTATTTGCTTACTTATTTATGTTTGCTCGTCTAATCGCGATGACGGCCCTGAAAACTTTTCAATAATGCATAAGCGAAATAAATTTAAAAACATTTAAAGTCTCCAAAACTGATTTCCTGCTAAAATATAATTTACACTGCCAGATAGAGTCTTATTCTGTCTTCATTATGAGCCGCGCAACAAATCTGACGATCCCGCAGTCTAATGATACAATGCTTCATATTAACATGCTATCAGAATTCATTTACCGCATTGCATCCAAAACATTTTGACAGGCCTCATCTAGATATTCTGTCGTATTCCAAGCAGCGCCACCTAACGATCCTCAAGCGCTGCCAATATTCCCTGATGAAGAGAGACAGGGGGAAACGGTTAGGCCCCACCTCACCATTTAGATTCCTAATTGTTATTAATGCTCCTGATCAAAACACACTGATCCAGCAGTGTGTGTGTGTGTGATGCCAATGCTGCAGTCTCGTTTTTTTTCTTTTCCCCTCCACCCTCCTCTCTGAAGCAGACAATTGAGGGGAAAATGACAGAAGAAGGAGAAGAAGAAGGAGGTGGAGAGAGAAATCTGCTGTGCGTCAGACAGTCCATGGAGGAATTAGAGAGCATGGCTGATTCACCGTCCCCTAGAAGCGGGGGTGTTAATTTGGAAATCTAGGACTGGTATGTGGAGAATGCTAATTTGTAATTAGGAAGATTAACTAAATCTGGGGAATAGAGAAGATTATTGACTTATATAATAAAATCAACAATGCTGCCCTGGTTAAATAATCATCGCCTAAAATCACACGTTTCAAATGCGCCGGGCAGGTTACGCAGTGTGCCAGCATGGGAGCTTTGATCCGCGCTATCCAAAAATAACAGCGTGAGATAACCGGGGATAATATCTCCATCAGACCAGGCCTGCTAATATCGCTAAGTAGATAGCTTGTGATTGGAATGTTATTGTAATTATGGGCGTCAAAATCCACTCCTTAGTGTATGACTTGAGATTTACATCATTTCATTGAGAGGATGGGTGTCCAACTGTTTAGGCAAATTAACACACTTGTGCGTGTAAAGTAGAAATACTGAAAATGATTAGAAATTCAATGTATGTTGCATTCACAAAAAAGGGGAGTAAAAGTGTTTTATAGGGGTGATTTAGGATATTGTCTTTCTGTTTCATTAATCTTTCTATTGTCTTCTGGTAATTTTTGACCCATTTTCAGAAGAGAATACATTATGTTTCCACATTGCTTTACTTTAAACCGTTCATGGGTAATTTTGACCTTATAGCCTTTTACAATTGACCTTTCAGAATATGATGGAGATGACATGTGACCCTGGACCACAAAACCAGTATTAAGCAGCACATGTATGTTTGTAGCAATAGCCAAAAATGCATTGTATGGGTCAAAATTATATGCCAAAATCATTAGGATAGTAAGTAAAGATATATATATATATATATATATATATATATATATATATAATATAATATAATATAATATAATATAATATAATATAATATAATATATGATTCCTACCATTAATATATCAAAACTTAACTTAATTTTTGATTAGTAATATGCATTGCTAAAAACTTCATTTGGACAACTTTAATGGAAATTTTCTCAATATTTAGATTTTTTTTTTTTTCCCACCCTCAGATTTTTTTTTTTATATCTCATTATCTTTTTTTGTTGTATTTCAGCCAAATATTGTCCTATCCTAACAAACGGTATATCAATGTAAAGCATATTTATTCAACTTGTATAAATGTATAAATCTCATATTTTTTAACATTTGCTAAAGTTTTTTCAGTATTTAATTCAAAACTGAACTATCAAAGATGTATTTTTGTAACACATTGTGCCATAATCAAGAATTATTATTATTTATAGGCTTATTTGATTAAAGTTCACAGGTGGGTGAATTTTTAGGACAGTAGGAGGGCAAACAAAACATGAAACTCCCAGTTTACAATCCTTGCGAAAAAACCCTTCGGTTAAGTTTCGACAGGTGAAAGTTTTTTTTGTTGAAAGTTTGTTTACACACTCTGAGTTGCTTCCCTCCAGTGTTCTGTTTTCATCATTTTGCAGTTAAAAATGTTACAGACATTGTTTAAAATCAGAATTCCTCCTCAAATAACCTTTATGCAAAAGCGTCTGGCAAATACTGCCGTAGGACAACATGATACATACAGTGAGATCACGATCAGAGCAAACAACTGCGCTGCATCTGGCAGCTCATTTTTAAGTCAATGCATAAATCTGCATTCAAATCTCAAATTCCTCCTCAAATTATTGGACACACAGGTATTGGCGACATTAGAAGCGAGAAATTGAGTATTTTACATGAGATGAAGAACAAAAAAAATAACCTTTATTTCAAAACAAACACTAGGCAACTGGGAAGATGATCTCTTAATATGAGATGTCACAACATGTGCACAGTAGAAAATACATTAGCAGCAATGTATGTGTGGTTAAGATGTATGATATTGTGTTCAAGTTTAAATTTAGAAAGCGGTGACTTCTTTGTCATACACTTTTGCCCATTATTAATCTGTGATTTATTCATAATGAAACTTCACAACAAACTGCCAATGTAAAACCATATGCATACATTTGAATCGTCTCGCACCTTGTCATACACTAAAAACACGACAATTAGAGCCTGAATACATGAAATGAAAGCCAGTTCAATTACAGTCTCTGCTGTATCTGTTTAGCATGTTATTAAAAGCTTCTGTTTTCATTTATTTTTAATCAGAGTTTTTTTTGTTACCTATTTCACAAAGATTTAGTGGAATATTATATGTAAATATATTTACAAATTGAATTGAATTCAGTGGCTTCATAAACTTTTGAATAGTTCAGGCTTGGAAAGAATGTGATAATAAGCAATATTCCAGACATGCAAGGTTTTGTATGACTAAAAACCTTGCAGGAATTTGTTTATACTGTATATTTGAAAGTGTTTGATAAAGGAGGACAAATATCTGTAGCCATATACATGCTCAGGTTATTGACAAATTAATTTGTGCTGCTTAAGACAACACTACAGACAGAGACGGTATCTCAAATTGTGTGACTAGTAGTTTACTAAGTGATTGTAATTGTAATTTTTACCTTGCAGACCATGAAATAGGTGAAAACCCAACCCAATAGAAACCCAAACCATATCACGGGACTAAAATATCATAGAGACTCTAATGGCACTCAAAACACTTTAGTAAAACAAAAACACTGTAGAATCAGCCTGGTCTCATTGTTTATAAGTAGGTATTAGTGTGTAACATTTACGCAAAATTTAGCACAAAATGTACATTTGTGTACATTTTTATTGATGCTGAAATGTAAACGTATTACAACGTTAAAAACGTAACATTTGATATGCATTTTGATCTAAAAAATGTCAAATATTTACAAAAATCTTTTATATCGTTAAGATATTTATATATTTATAATGATTTTTTTTATCGTTTTATCGATTAGGGATTTAGATTTTTAGACCCTGTAACCTACCCCCAAACCTAAACCTACCCATAGTGAATATAAAAAGACATAAAACATAATGGACCGAAATATGCGGGGAAATGACAAAATAAAAGTAACCATATAGCATTAAAATAAAAAATAAAAAATTGTAGTCACTACTCCCACTTTTACATAACTATTTCTTAAAAATATGTACAGTATAAAGAAGATCATGACAGACAAATACTGTAAGTGCAATCACAAAAATGTATTTCTGTCATGACAACTCTCGGAAAGGTTTAGCATGGTAAAGGATATGACCGTGTTAATGTATTTGGTCTTGGCAGAATAGATCTGCTACGCCGCTGCTGAGTTGACCTATCGGTAAGCCCCTCCCCTCACATGCAGATGAACCAATAGCAGTTGAGTATCAGCTACACAGAGCCTGAACCTCGGATACCTGTAGGTTTCAGCGCCTTAGAGAAACATTGGAAGATCCGAAGTTCTCGTCGTTTTGATGGTGTTTATGCTACAAAAATAATAAAACAATGTGCCTGAGGAACTTGTAACTGATTCCAGGTATTCAAAGATGATTGGCAATGGAATTTGGAATTTATTATCATTTTCTGGTTGTCATACTCTCATTAAGTGGCCTTTTTCATCTGCTCAAGCAGTTAATGTCTGTTAATATCATTCATATCTCTGGCTAAAACTAGCTAACGTTAAAGTTAGTGAGTCCATGCTAACGTACAAACCTCAGCTAACTATACTCAGGTCATGTACAGTGTAGGTCAAAAACACATCTACATTTCAGTGCCTCTCCATATTAAACTGGTTAAATGCTAAATAATTAATCTTATACTGCGGTACATGAATAGTGTTGATCCTGGATGTTGCCATCTGCGATCGTGATGATCGTAACTTGAGATTTTTCCCATTTGCATTGCGATCTGTAAACTCTCGATTCCAACTTAACCATGTTACTTACCATATTTTTTTAAAAATCATTTATATATCCCCCCATGGCGTATTAAAGCCCTACTTAAATGTTCCTCAATGAGTGGTTCTCCTTCTGTGTTCAAAATTCATCAAAAACATCTTCGGACAAAGTTTCACACTGACAGCTGTAGTACAGGAACTTGCTACTGCCAAAGCATATGGTGATACGGTGCTGTGAGCATTGAAGATATACTGCTGCTGCACAAATAGCATATAAAATAACCCATAGCAGATCTATACAGGTGGAGCTGGGGAAGGTGGAGGGCTTCAGAGGAACTCGCTGTCAAATACTACCAGCCATTTAAATGTGAAGCCACAAGCTCATTGGTTGCGTACACAGCATGAACCAATCAGCTTGTGCCAAGTTTTATACTCTGTGAATATCATCAGTTATGTTAACAACCCATCAGGCTGCGTCATCTAGAGTTTCATGGCAAAAATATCCAAAGCAGTACCAAAAGTAATCCAAATGACGATGCGTTGCAGCCTCAGTCCTCTCTTGTGGAATACAATCATTTGTATGAGGTGCAGAGCAGAATTTAAATAGTTTTTGCTAAAAGTATTATCTAGATTATCATCCCAATCCACTCCGTGAAGGTGCAAAGTTCTCATTCAAACACACCTCACCAGAAACACAGCATGTCTCAATCTGTGACGAAGCAGGCGAGAGCAAATGAGCATTCGATTTTCTGGCGTAAAGTTCCTTAAAGCAGTCATTTTTTAATTTGTAACACGGGTACTGCTGCTTGCGGTTGCTACTCACGATGGAGATGAAGATTGCAGAATAAAGGCTTGGATTTTGTTCTGGTCCTCACAGTTGTATGGATTCTGAAGATTTGGATAACAGCGTACGAATAAATTTATGTTTTTGTAATTATTTTGTGTTTTTGGTGTATTTTGTTGTTCTATTGTCAGTCACAGCATGTTGGAGAAAACGGCTTTTGTGTCATGGCAAATAAAGCAAATATTATATGTAATGGTTAAATGATTGCAGAAATGATCATTTTAAGGGTTTGAAGTGTAGTCTTGTTTAACACTACATCAGTATTGTATGTTTAGATGTTGTAAAACATCAGTATTAGAGCCCTGCATTTCAGCCCGAGCCTGACAGGCCCCAATTTCTTTTACGCCCCTAGGGCCGGGTTTCAGGACAATTTTCACGTCATGATTCAGGTGCGGGCTGGCCATCAAACCTGTTTTAGGCTTCTCCTTATTTTTTACATTTTATACATCCATCAATTATGGAGATGAAAACAACACAGCAGCAGTGCCTTCAGCAGAGCTGGAAGAGATCCTCGTTACAAAATTTCGCAATAGGCTGAAATGTGCCGCAAAACAATGAATGTGTCAGGTGGAAATGGTAAGGAGATATTTAAATTATTTATTAATAAACTAGTGTATTCTGAGTCAGTGACGCAATCTCCACTTCGAACTCACCTTTAGAGAGAAATGCATCTTTACGGGTGCATTAATAAGAGTTTTTGGTTTTGATTTAATTTATTTCATTAAGTAATAATTTAAAGCTATATATATATAATGTCTGTGATGTCTTTCGCTGAGTTTCGTTAATTTTTGTGAAGTGCTCAGCTTCCACTCTCCGCGCAAATGATTGGATATGCGCGTAATAGCGCACATTTATCTAGGTTTAATGTTTAAACTAACATTGTTTTATACTTGAACTGTTTTATTTCTATAGATTTTATTTTAGACAAGTCGTGATGACTTGAGAGGGCAAATTGATAAAAAAAAAGGATATGAACAGTCTTTAACTGGCCGCTGTTCATTACTTTAAAAAAACCTCAAACTTATATTTAACAAACAAAAAATCCAAACGTTAGTTTAATAAAATAACTAAGCAAAATATTATCACTTTGCCATTGCATACAAAACTGAACTATTTTAATAGCTGAAATAGTAGTATAAGCTGTTTTGTGTGAACTGGGAAAAAAGACGGTTCGGGTCGGACTCGGGCAGAGAATTTTCATAAGCTGTCAAGCAAGGGCCGGGCTAGGGCCTGAGCACCTCGTATATTTGAGGCCCATGCAGGGCTCTAGTGAGTATTGTATATTTTAGTGTCGAATGTACATTTTCTAGAACCACATTTTAAGTAAAATGCATACATATTCTCATGAGATCATATTTGGTTGTCCAACGTGATCTTCAAGCTTGTTTTTTTTCATCCCCCCATGTTCCTATACACTTTTGTTTACGTGAAAGTGTTTTTACAACCGTTCAGTGGATTTGATTGACTAACCGTGGATCTAAGGGTCAGCGTTGATTGGTGTCAAGATTTGAGCTCACAGCCCGCAAACACAAGTCAGGTCACACGGCGGCCAGCCGGCGTCAGCTCTAGGAGCAGGTTCGGGGTCCTTCGCCCTCGCCCCGCTCCCCAGCCCGCCGCAGTACGGCGTCTGACAGCTCAGTCAGCTGACACCCGATGTGTTTCTCATTAAGCTCTCATCCCCTAATCCTCCAGGCCCGTTTGAAAAGCCATCCACACCTCTTCCGTCCAAGACACAGCAAGCCTGTTTGTTAGAAGATGCAGCTGCCTCCCTTTCTCCTTCACTCGCTCTTTTTCTCTTTCTCTCGCTTTTCATAAATGAATATGCCACTCTTGACACTAAAGACTTAACATCAAATGAGCTTGGGAATCTACTTCCACAGTTTAACTGCCCATTCCAGAAGCTTTGTTTTCAAAGGCAAGGAAGTGGAATTCACAGGCATAAAGTTCTCTTTGTTCTTCTGCCCTCTGGCCCTCTGAGCCCGTGCGGACGCTACCACGGGGAGAAGCCCAGATCAAAAAATCACCCTGCAAAAGAGCTATTACCTGGCCCCCGATGATGCCCCCTGGCATTCACAATTAAATCAGTCGGGCTGGAAATTTCCTTGTAACGTCAATCAAAATTATTTTCTCTGGCATGGTCGCTTTCTTAAAGGCACACTGCTGTTAGTCTAAGGGGGGCTGTCCACTTAATTCAAAGCTCTTTATTCGAATCAGGCTAAAGAGGAAGAGTTGGCAGAGAGGGTCGTATCCTCCAGCATGCAGTTGTCTCCAAAAATAATGTGGCTCGGAATAAAAAAAAAACAAAAAAGCATCAAGGGGCTATTTAAATAATATGCTGGACATATTCTAGTTCGCAAAACATTAGAGGATTGGTTTAATACCAGGAAAGACAGCTCGCTGCCCTTGGTGGCCTGTTCGGTTCTTGGAACGCCACTTAATAAGACGGTTGAAGCTGGGATATATTGACCAGGAGTGTGAGCGGTTGCATCAAAAGACTTTCTGCACACACAACTAATGAGATACCCGGGTCTTGATCATTTAGCCAGGAATAAAAAAGGGAACATTACTGACTGATTGAATGAATGAATGGCAGATCAGTGATATGAAATAGCTTTTTGTCTTCGCTTAGTGTTTTAATGAGTCGCGTTGACCATCGGAAAGGAAAGTGCGATATTAAGCAGAAAAATTCAGCGTGACAACCTGCCTTAAAGCTTAAAAAACCTCAACAATCCCCTTTGTGTACTTACTGGAGGGCCACCGCTATTGTTCTGTTATCTTTGCTTCTGGAGGTATAAATCATGGCTTGTCATTCTCCGGTTTTCATTTTCTACTTCAGCTGAATCTTAGGAACGAGAAACACGGTTTTCCTAATGCTTTGTGTTTTAGAAGGCTCTGTATTGTTACCTGATGTAGACAAAGGTGGTTTGTCATGTTTTCAGATAGTTACTGTACATTTTTTTTTTTTCTTTGTGTACTGGTACCATTAAAAGCGTGCTTGTGAGTGATTGTGCGTGTGCGTTTGAGCGCTACCGTATGTTTGAATGCATCAGTGCATGATTGTGGAGTTAGAAATGTGTGTTTGTAACTAACTGATCTTAGAATTATTTAGTTTCTTGTTTTTCAGGAAAAAAATATCTTTATCCTTAAAACAAGATAATTTAGCTTGAAAGTATGTTTAAGATAAGACTTCAGAGAACATATCCTGATTTATTTTTTTCCCTAAAGAATTTAAGCATGAAAATTAATTAATTTTATTTTTTGGATTTTAAAATGAAAAAATGTTTGGATGGTGTACCTGCTAGAAAGGTACAATATCTTACCTTTATACAGTATCTTAAATTAATTATTTATGCACTATACAATAAAACGTATAAAAAATACACATGTATTTGATTAATTATTCATATATGTGTCATATTTTAGTAATATAACATTTTGTTTTTATATTTTGTTAAATTTGTGAATTAATTTGTTTTTGTAGAAAATGGTATAACATTTTGCAAAGATTGAAGAAACCCACATAAGTTAAAGAATATTGTAACTTTTTGCTTTTGTTTTTCTTTCCCCTTAATATTTGCAATGCAGTGCAATGCAGTAGACCCAGTTAAGGTGGGCATCAAACCAGTTGTGGACTTAATTTCCCCGATAAACAAGTAGGAAAAACTTCTTTTTTTATAATTCAAAAGTGATTCATCACTGACATATAACACAATGAATTTTTGCCTGTATTGAAGCTACATACGTAAATGTATAACTGACCCAGGCAGTTTCATAAAAAAAAAAAAAAAAAAAAAAAACATGGCCAGTGACAACAATGAGGCATTTGTGGCCTGATTTGGACATGTCTTTGTGAAAGCAAACTGGTTTCCATCATTAATCATAGCAGGATTTCGACTTCGACGTCAAATGTAAACTAGGCCTTTGAAAGTGTTTTGTGTTCAAAAGCCCTCTTGCTCTTTCCAGAAGATGAAGTAACGTTTTTTATCATAAACTCATTTTCCATGGGTGCATCAGTTTGTTTGGTGTATTCAAATGTAAAGTTAACAAGATGCTTCCAAGTGAAAAATTAAAAACATGCTCGAAATGACTTTGGTAACTTTTTAATTTAAGTCGCGAGACAGAGGAATAGTCATTAAATGCTGTCATGTTTATTTAATGACAAAGAAAGTTGCCTAGTGACCTTCTTTTGCGAAAGAATAATCTGTGAAGTTTTGGTGGAAAAGTCGAATTGTACACACATGCAGTAACTTTGCACCGAGTGGAATGATCAAAAAACATCAAAAAAGCGTTACTTCATTGCCAAGCGTCCCTCACTTCAGCAGGAGACTTCCCGAATTGGCAGTGTGAATGTTAGGGAAGAGGGGAGCATCGCTTTGTGGGAGCCCTTCGGTCAGAATTTGAGGCGAGAGCATCCGATAGGCAGATCGTGACCCTCCCTAGATGATTAGTACGCAGATCTCAGAGGACTATGGGAATGTTGGTCCCCAGTCTGGCGAATGATTTCTATATAAACGCAATCCAACAATCCTTCACCGATGAGAGAGTGTTAATTAGAAGTCACTTTATTGTGCATTGTTCTGTGTTTCTGATCCAAGAAGAAAATCTTGGCATGAGTGTGGTCTGGGTGAGGTCAAAAACTTTTTTTCATGAATTTTTATGTGGCATGGAGAAGATAAAAGTTCACACCAAGTACATTTACTTAAGCATCTCTGTACTTTGTTTATTCAAAATATGATATTAGTTTATTATTTAAAACATTAGTAATATTGGATCTTTCTAAGACATGTTATAATTTGAAAAGTGATTTTGCTACCTAATTAAAGGCAAGACAAGTTTATTTATATAGTACATATCATGCACAATAATAAAAAACAATGGTAATTTATGCTTAACATAAAAAGGAATTAAAATAATCATAAAAATAAACAGCAATAATAAATCAAAGAATAAAATTTTTTAAATTACACTAGTTAAGATAAACAACTTACAACTTTTTCACAACTTAATTTCATTGCATTAATGAAATTAATTTGAGAAATTTTGAGAAATGGATAAAAGCATTTCTGAATTAATTTGTTGGTACATTTTTGTTCTTAGCGGTATTAGTTTAGACTTTAGACTAGTTTATACACTACTGTTGTATTTATTGATATTTAAAGTTAACCTTCATATAAATGCAACTTTTTATATTTCTATATAACTTTATTATTATTATTAATTTTTTAGATTTAGTAATTTTAGTAAAACTTAATTTTTTAAAATTGAGATTTAAACATCATATGAATAAATAAGCTTTCCATTGATTTATGGTTTGTTTGATAGGACAATATTTGGCCGAGATGCAACTATTTGAAAATCTGGAATCTGAGGGTGCAAAAAAAAAAATTCAAAATACTGAGAAAATCACCTTTAAAGTTGTCCAAATGAAGCTCTTAGCAATGCATATTACAAATTAAAAATTAAGTTTTGATATATTTACAGTAGGTAAATATTTTTCAAAATACCTTCATGATCTTAATATTCTAATGATTTTTGGCATAAAAGAAAAGTAGATAATTTTGACACATACAATGTATTTTTGGCTGTGTTGCTACAAAAAACCAGGGTCACGTCTAATATTTGTTTTATTTAGGGTTTATTTCAATGAATGAAAATTATTTTAATAGTTTTAGTTTTGATTAACAATAACAACACTGGTTCCCATGCTTTGCAAAGGACTGGATGATTTTAAACTTTCTGGAAGAATAGATTCACCAAAATAAAATGAATCAGACCTTATAGCAGGTTATGAAAGTTTGCGTGAGACAAAAGACATAAAGCTTTCACTCCACTGCTGAAAAGTGCATTTAAGTTGATAGTTTTTTTTTTCTACTGATGTATGGGCTATATCTAGAGGAAATTCAGTTTGTGTGTACACATTTTTATTTTGTGCATAAATAATAAATAATGTACATATATTTCACTTTTCCCTACAGGACGGAAATCAAAAGCATTTAAGGCTCCACGTTGCGCGAATCACACATTCAACTGTAGGCCATTTTCTTAGTTCTGCGGGCATCACATTACCAGTAATAACATTTCTGGTGTAATCATGCATATATAGTTTTTCTTCCCTCAGACGGGATGGAGTTGTTGGAGCTAATATATTCAGAGTCAGACCAACTGCCGTTCGCAAAGGGAAAAAAAGAGACTTGGTTGAGTAACCGTAATAATTGGAAAATTATTTTGATAGCCTGAAACAATCTAATATATTACAGAATTTTATTAAAATAATATCAAATCAAATTAACTGCTATTCCATAATGAATTAGGTAACAAGGTAGGCAGATATTAATCGTCCTTCCCTCCCCGGGGCCAAGAGAGGAACGTGGAAGAGGGGGTGGGGTTACAGAGCCGGCTTTTGCGGCTTGTTAGAAGTCGGCAGAAAGCAGTTGGGAAACTCCTTCAGGAGATACACGTTTGAAATACACGCTTCCTTCGTCAGTTAGCAGGAGCTTGGTTTTTTTGTAGGGTTTGTTGTGAAGCTCAGTGCATCAATGGCTGACCATAGCTCCGCCCAGATTCACTCAATCTCATAAATGATTGGCTCACGTAGGAAGGCCCATTCATAGGGCTAAACTCTGTAGTAAACTTTGTTTCATCCCGTGGTGCTGCTTTAGCCTGTTTAGCATTGCCGCATAGGGGGCTGGAGACTATACATCTGGACTCTTGATTTTAATCAGCGCCAGGTCTCTCCTTTGAAATTGTAATCAGATGCTTTACTTGGCTATGCCAGACACATTTAATGTATCAGCCCCATGCCAGGTCCGTTCGTAACCTTGCAAGGCTCCTGTAATTTCAGCATGCCAATCAATTATAGCACATGTATGGTGCTCTTCCAGCAGCAAAACAAGCTGCTGCACATAGCATTCCAAACCATGGCACTATAATCTGGTTTTGCAGAACCTCTTATGGGGTTTAACAGACCTGATTGATTGGGGTGGGGGACTCCAGAGCCCCTGCGTTAGAAGGCGGCGAGGAACCACGGCCATGATGTCAAGCTATTTTAATGGAAGTGAATAATAAGACAGCAGAGCCAATAAGTGCCATTTGCTTGTAATCCCTCATACTGAATAGTCATGGGTAGGCATGTGCTCTGTTCCAAAACCCAGCAAGCCACCTTTAGAGGCAGTATTTTAAAGTATCCTGACCCGAAGGCTGTTCCAAAATTATGCTGCCTGCTGAGATGCTCATTTTGCTTAAATTCTAAGCTACTGCACGTATCGTTTTCACAGAAGGAAATCCCAGAATGAGTTGCAGCACACCTGGATAGGGACAATATAAATTAAAGATGGAGGCTGAGATAAGTGAATATGCATACTTATTCATTACTGAAATGTATGCAGTGTACTTAAAAATATATGTGTGCGTGCTAGGTTTTACGCTTATTGGAATATCATCAGTTTAAACTAGAGCATGACCTTAACAACACCTTAACAACAGGTTCAATTCCCAGGCAAAGCAGGAACTTGTTTGCCTTGAATGCAAGTCACTTTGGGCGTCTGCCAAATGTATAAATGTAAATCATACAGTTAAATCAGTTAGAGCTATTTGCTGACTTTTTAGAGCATTCCAAATCTGCCACTTGTAAAGTTCCTTGGTTATGATTCTGCCTAAGTTGCAGGCAGTCAGCAGTGGGTCAGGTCTTTAGGTTTTGAAACGAAACTGTGTTCTAATAATATATGTACTGTTGGTTTTCAAAGAATATTCATAAAATAGTTCACCCAAAAATATTTTTATCAATGTCTTTACTACTTTTTTCTGGGATTTGAATGTGGTAGTAGCATTGCTGTCTATGCAGGATCAGAAAGCTCTTGGCTTTCATCAAAAATGTGTTCCTTTTGGAACACATCTTTGTGTTCCAACGATGAATGAAGGTCTTATGGGTTTGGAACGACATGAGGGTGAGCAATTTATGACAGAACTTTCATTTTAATTAAAGGGTTAGTTCATCCAAAAATTTAAATTCTGTCATTAATTACCCTTACCCTCATGTTGTTCCAAACCTGTAAGACCTTCTTTCATCTTCTGAAAACTAATTCTAACATTTTTGATGGAATCCGAGAGCTTTCTGGCCATGCATAGACAGCAATACAACTGCCACTTTCAAGGCCTAGAAAGGTAGTAAGGACATTAATAAAACACTCCATGTGATATCAGTGGTTCAACTGCAATGTTGTGAAGCTACGAGAATACTTTTTTTGCGCACAAAAACGAAAACCAAAATAACGACTTCATTCAACAACTTATTCTTTTCCGTGTCAGTTTCCGCCACCATTCATGAGAGTAAAATTATGTGCATATTTGTGCATTCCTCCAACTGAAAAAACAAGGCACAAAAACCATGCGTATTCTACGTCTGAACGCCGGCTCCTGCGTTAGCAGGACCACATGCATTGTGTTACTCTTGTAACTGGCAGCGGAGACTGACCCAGAAGAGAAGAAATCTGAATAAAGTCTTTTTTTTTTGTTTTCTTTGCGCACAAAAAGTATTCTTGTAACTTCATAGCATTACGGTTGAACCACTGATGTCACGTGGACTATTTTATTGATGTCCTTACTATTTTTCTGGGCCATAAAATGTTACAGTTGCATTGGTGTTTATGCAGAATCAGAAAGCTTTTAGATTTAATCTAAAATATCTTAATTTGTGTTCTGAAGATGAACGAAAGTCTTACGGTTTGGAACGACATGAGGTTGAGTAATTAATGACAGAATTTTAATTTTTGGGTGAACTGTCATTTTGACTGATGGCTTGACACGAGTTTTGGGATTTTTACTGGCCCAAGCGACTGCAGATATAGATGCAGATCAGCTTTGCCATTACAGGGATAAAGGGAGGAAAATATATATTTCATTACTTTCTCTTGCAGTTATATCATTGGGTAATTATACTTTATATAAATTGCGGGCATCAGGGAAGCGCTATTAATATGCAGGGCATAAAAACAGATTTTGAATGCACACTCAATTTTTGCTTTAACTTTCGAGATTTGCGATCACACATGCTCTGTGTATACTATAGCGGCAGTCGTTACCACACATTTTACAAGATCAGATGCTTGTCAGCGTTTCTCAGGATCTGTAAATCATTCGTCATCATCCTCATCATCTCTCCTCACTCTGTTTATGTGGTAAGTGAAATCTTATGTACTGTAATGTAACAGGCTACCACTAGCAAACAGCTAACCATGTCCCTTTAGTGGCTTGCGTTATTTTATTAGATCATGTTATTTGTTTTCTGTGCTTTTCTGAAAATAGACACCAACCCATCCCTGAACATCACATCCCCTGCACAGCATGTGATCTGCCATTTTCTCTATTGTCCTCACTACCTGCAGAACTTCTGATGGTTCGGCTATGTAAATGTTGGGTGCATAACTATTAATGATCCCGACTACAACGTCTCAGTCAGTGTTATGTTGGGATTGACCTCTTTTTCAGTCGTCTTTTGCAAACATGAGATTTATATATGAAGGAGGAAACAATGGTGTTTGAGGCTCACAGCATGTCATTTCCATGTACAGAACTGTTATTATTTAACTACGCCAAGGTAAATAAAGTTTTCCATTCTATGGCACCTTTAAAGAAAGGAAAGGAAAAGATAGGACATGACGTGTGCCCATGTATGGTGTTCCATACACAGCAGTTGAGGTTTGAGTCTCAAGAGTCTCACCTCAGTCGTGGTATTGAAGGTGCAAGACAGCGCTTTACATTCACTCCCACTACATTCAATCACTGCTGGTACCAAGACTCAAACCCGTGACCTGGGTTACAAGTCACACTCTATAACCATTAGGCCACAGCTGCCCCATAATGTGCTGTTTGTGCAGAAATTACTGCTGCTGCATATATAAAAACTCATAGCAGATCTATACAGGTGGAGCTGGGGAGGTGGAGGGTTTCAGAGGAACTCTTAAAGCATGCTGCAAAATGCTTTAGTGAATGCTAACCAACCATTTAAATGTAAAGCAGTAAACTCATTTGCTGTGTATGCAACAACTAAACAGCTTGTGCCAAGTAGTTTCACACTGTAAAGCCTTGATAAACATAAGACATATTTAAAAACCTCACTGACCCTAACATTTCGAATGGTATTGTATAAATCCTAAATATTACAATATTTTACCGCAAGTCATACTTCCACGGGAGTCTTGCACCAGCCAACTGTGAATGAGATGATTGGGAATGCGTCCTCTAGGTATTTCTATTCATAAAATTGGCATAAAATGTGGATGCACCAATGTTTAAAAGTGAACTGAGCACTAATTCACATAACAGTAAGTGTGCTTTAGATAAAAGAGAGCACTACTGTAGAAAGATTACTCACTAACGTGATGAGAGCAAAGTACTTCCTGACTGTGTCACTTTGACACATCTGCGCATTCCACCACTGCGATAAAAAAATGTCATGCTAGACGCCTAGTGCAAGACTTTTCAAAACTGCATGCATGGTTTATTATTGATACGTCTCAACCATGGGCAAATGTATCTTAGTTGGAATGCAGACATGAATCGAAAAGAAAATATGGTCTCTTTTTGGCACGGGATTCTGCACCCTTGACACCTATGCGGCTCTCCCTACCTGACTTGGAAATGAAAGGGAAAACATTTTTTATTTTTAATTACTAATTATTTTGAGGGTTTTATGGCTTTATTTTGGCTGTCACAGTCAGTGGGGAGAGAGGGATTAGGGTCCTTAGGGGGGAAGAGGAAGGAGATGAGAAGCAGGCAGAGGAGGACAGCTAATTTTTGATCCAAGGGGTGCTTTGCAGGCCAGGGGGGTGACAGCTGCACTGTCTTTAGCCCGGATTTGAATTTGAATTCTATCTAACGATGCAGCGACGCACGGACTTGGCAGGGCAGTCTGGTAATCTTCTTGACACAAATGCCTGGGCTTTTCTTGTGTGCCCTCACAGAGATTTGAGTAATTAAAGTTAAATTGAAGGAATAAAAAATATCCTTCTTGTACTGAGGCTGTCTTGCTAATGCCAAGTGTGAATAGTCAGGGTTGTCCTTAGAACTATAATCCCAAATGCTATTTCTCCTGTAACGTGGAACTGCCATATTTTTTTTTGGTGAGCTCCAGAAGACAGCGATAAGGGACGGCCGCCGCGCTTTCATCTTACAGGCATCTTTTGGAGTGGTGAGAAAGCAGGAGGAAAAATAAAAGTTGAAAATGTTAGTAGTCGTGAAATATCGCTCATACCTGGTGGGATTGTGTAGAAATGTGTAGACAACTCTGGAAATGAAGCTTCAGTGTTTTCTTGGATTTTTAGATGTTTGTAGACATTTTACTCTGACTAATATATATCAGCTGAGTAATTCAACAGTTGTTTTACAGCAGAAATTGCAGGTTTAAATAAACGAGGCCCACTTTCTTAAACATAAATGAATTCTAAACCAACTCTAAATAGAAAATCAACATTAGCAGATGAAGTCTAGGCTCTGTTTGATTGATGCAGATTTCATGCAAAGCTGCACAGATCAATTAAACGTTATTAACTGCATATTATTTTGCTAAAATAATATTTACACAATGTGTGGAGGCAGGGCCTGTGAGACAGGAAGTGCTGAACCATTCAAAGGCAAGAGAGAGAGTACTTTAACACACCCACATCACATACAGTATTTTAATGCACGCTCCACACTCTCTCTGAACGCTTTTACACACATCATATTCCGAGAACGCTTTAACCATTTGCCTCAAATGCACTGTAAAAATACTATAAAACGTGTTTCTCGCACACATAAAGTGCTGTAACACATGCTTCTGAAAAAACAAAAAAATACACACTCCTGTATATGACACGCTGGGGATATTTTAATAACTGCTCCACATAGCTTAAAAACCTTTAATGTTCACCGCACACTGGGAATACTTCAACACACACCTTACACCTAAACAGCAGACCAGGACTAGTTGCCACTCCACTACTGTATAAATGTTCAATTTTTTTCATTATTACTAGTTTGAAGCAAGTTATCACATCTTATTATATTTTATTATAATTTTATTATCATTATTTTTGTTTGCCAAGACTTTATGTATGTGCTCAAACAGAAATAGATTTTTAAAAAGTAATATAATATTGAGTAAAAAGTGTGATAACTAGCCTTGGTCTTTTAAAAACAAAATCTTTACTGTAAAACAAAATGGTATCACATTCACACCTTGATTTTCAGTTATACAAAGGTCGCAAGTTAAGTTCTATTACCACAATCATTTTATTTGGCACTGTGCTTGTAGTAAATGTAGATGTGTGAATTAATTACACACTTATATAAGCCTAATGCATAAAGACCTGGTTTGCAAATGCAGAGGTCGCACTCTCAATTGCATATGTGGCCCAGTAAGTATGTGCTTTCACAATCATTTTAATCACAGGTTAAAACAAGCCTTTAACCACAGGTTGATTCGATGTGCTGTATTTGCGATAAACATACAAGTATGAGTAATGAGAGACTTGTGTTGAGCCGAATGTGAAGAACCTGGGGAAAGGAGAACTTTTAATTGGAAATCTGGCACCAGGTGAATCACTTTCAGTAGAAGCATTTACTCAGCAGGGCTCAGGCGTTGTAGTTAAAATACACTTGACTTTGCAATGGGGAGCTCTAGTAATCGAACAGAAAAAAAAAAAAGATGTTTGCTAATGCAGGTCCAGATCCCAGATGAAGGCTTTCTAGAAATGTTTCACTATTGTTAGCCAAAAAAAATGACGTTATAAGCAGTTAAACCGTGCATGGGAGTGTGTGTGAAAAGTGTATGTTTGTGGCTTGTGGATTTCGAAAAGGTGTGAGTTCAGTCCCATGCAAATGAGACTCAAAATGTGAAATGACTGTGCATGTGCCACTGAAGGTGGGTTAATGTAGAGGGTTCATGTCATTCTGAAGTTTCAGGAGTGCAGACATAAAGGTTACAGGTGAAGAATCTGAAGTTAGTTACTTTATGGGAAATGATTAGTGTTATAATGTGAATACCAAAGGGCACTGGTTCAACCCCTGGTAAGAGGATAACAATGTGAACTGTGAGGTACTGTGATTAGAAGAGTAGGTATGGTGTTTGTTTCTACTGCAAAACTATTCTTAATCCATATCTTTGTCTTATTTTCTAATATAATAACTAGTGGTGTCAATCGATTTAAAAAAAAAAAAAAAAAAACAATTTCCCTGAAATTAACCTGACATGAAAGTTTTTAGTTATACTTTTATATTGCAATCATTTCACAATCATGCTTCAAATTAACATAGAAACATCATAAAATACTGTATATTTTTAATATTTGTTTAATGCTATCTCTTTTTTATTACTGAAGGCAAGTATCACTGATTCCAACTGATTTCTCTATGATTTTTGTCCTAATATTTAACCAAGAATATAACATTCAATATTACAGTTTAATTGAGAGCTATTAGTTGAACATTTATTAAACTTCAAACAAACAAACAAACAAAAAAATGTCTACTTTAAGTGAATGTGTAACAATCTTCACATAAACCCATTATAATAAATGTCATATAGGCTAGCTACCTGCCTTCAGCAAGAAAATGTAGCCTAATAATATCAAACACTAAATTCTATAAATGTCTAAATTCTATAATAAAGCTTAAAACTAAATTCTAAGATAAAGCTTAAAACTACAGAAGTTATTCATTTCCTTCTCTTTTAATTTTGTTGTTTGATTAACAGACATCACAGCACTGGTTATTATGATATTTTGGCTGCTGCACTTTAAAAGATGACGCTGCTGAACTTGATGCGGATCTGACACTGCTTTAAATGTGACCTACAAATAATAAATATGTATATGCACAGTTTTAAGGCAGCTTTAATCGTGTTTTTTGTCAATTCATGTTTCAACTGATGACATAACCACGACATTGCATACTTGCAGTTTTATTTGGGTTTGAATATGATACAGCATTTTAATATAGCCTAATACAGCGCGCACTGGCACATTCGTGCATGCACTTGAAGAGGATGCGCTACGAGCACAGTATTATGACTGACAGGACAGTTACATTTGTTTTTACTGACATATCTCATCTGACGCAGTTTACTGACGTTTTACTTGAGCTCCTCATCACCGGTACCGTTTCTGTGCTCGTTTGACTCACGTCTGGTGCTGAAGTAAAGTTAGAGTGCGCATCTCCTATTTAATGTGCTTGTAAAGACATCTAAACGCATTTCTTTAGGACTTGTGAGTGGGGTGGCGAAACCTAGCCCAGCCCATGCGTTAATTGCGTTAAATATTTTAACACGTTAAAATGATAAAAAAAACAATCGCCTGCGTTAACGCACTAATTTTGGCACCACTAATAAAAATCGTATTTAATGTGAAAATTTTGTCATCATTTATTCACCCTCATGTTGTTCCAGTATGAAAAATACTGAGCACTTTGTGAGAAATTGTGTAAAAATGTATTATTGGTTCAACGAGTCACATGACTTACAGTTCAGATCATATTAAGTTTTTTTTTGAGTCATGGACCGGATTGTTTTTCAGATGAGCAATACAAAAAGTATTTCAGTGTAACTTTTAGTTCTCTTTCGCGTCTTCTTGCGCTAGAATGATTCAAGTATCACTCTGTTAGGTACAATTTTCCATTTAATCCATAGATCATACAGATCACGGATCAACTACAATCAGTTCCACCCCTAATTGTTATTCACTAATGATCTTTCTTTCATTGAGTTGTTAACCGCTGTTAACTGCAACCAGACCTATGAGTCAGTGAACTGAACTTTAGAATCTAAACAGTCTGATTCAAGAATGAATCATTCACTTTTGTGCACCCAAATCAACTGATTCATTCAAAAGATTTATTGAAGAATAGTTTGGAAGAAAAGAATAATTCAAAAACAAAATAGACATGAAAGTGGACATTTTCAGTGATTGACTTTGTTTCAGTTTCTGTTTGTTTTTCAGTTTTTAAGTTTCTTCTTTTGTGTTCCATGGATGAAAGGAATTCATACAGGTTGAAAACATGAGGGTAATTTAATTTTAGATTATTTGTCCCATTAAAGCTCATTTTCATGGAATGTAACTTGAATTTAAAAAGCATAGTTCATCCAAAAAGGAAAATTCACCCTCAGTGGGAACGTTTCTGCAAGACGTAAAAAATATGTACCGCCATGTCTGTTTTGTGACTGTTGATGTGAAATGTCCACTGAGTGGTGCTAAAAGAGTGTTCATTTTTTGTTTCACAGAACAGATAAATGTACATATACAGTAAGAGGTTTTATTTGACGTTGGTTTTGTATGTCTTACCACAGTTCTGACTTGAAAATGTCCATTTAGTGGCGCTATAACTCTAATGCTCCATTTTAAAATAACATACCATCTGCACTACAGCTAAACTTACCAGATAGTGTGAACAAAAGCAAATGTGACGAAAAAAACACAATCGTAAGTGTGCCGTTTTAGCTTGTTTTCGATCTCTCACCCTTCAGCTCTTTCATCATGAGTTTTTTTTTTTTATACAATTCGTACCCAAGAATTCCACATCCTAAAGCCAGTTCCACGCAATCTGGAAACATATGGACCTGAAATCGTAACTGTGTATGAAAAAGATTTTGCATATTTCGCGTGTTATGAAAACGTTCCAACAGGTACGTTTTTATGAGATCAGCCTTCCTACAGTATGAAGTAAAATAGATGAGTGACCTTACTTTGATTTTTAGCATACTTTTTTGTTTCTCATGTTCACTAGTTGAAGTTACTATAGAAATGTGTGTGTGTGTGTGTGTGTTCACCAGTCATGCACATTCCAAGCCGCCCACAGCATATGCTGCACATGCACACCGCAATCGCAGCCTCTCATGCATGATGTTTCTGAGCAATGTGGTGCAAACGGACACCCCAACTTCAGAGCGCATTGGTTTTCACAACAGCTTTGCTCATACTTGGTAAATATAAGAGGAATTAAGTTCTCCAGCTGCCATCTGGGTTATCATAATAGAATAAAGACCGGCAAGAAATTAACCTGCGTCTGAAACGTGGACATGTTGACGTGCCTCAAGTGGAATAGCTGCGCTTCGATTTGAGGGAGAGAGACGCGAAGAATAATATGTCATAATGGAAATCACACAGCCTTCAGCCTGATTCGTACCTGAGACACCTTTTTCCCTTTAAGTTTACAGGGGCCTATTGCCTGGGGCATAATACCTCTGAAATTACTGCATAGCTGTCTTCTCAGTAACCACAGAATGGAGAAATGTGGGAGGCTGGGCAACAAGACGTGCATTGTAACCCCTTCAATAGCTCAGCACCTCCTGTGTCACAGCGTACAAAAAAGGACAGCACTATGAGTGTGTGTGTGTGGAAAGAGGCCCAAGGTTTACCTGGTCTGCGGCTGTAGACACCACGGCAGCCAAGAAGCATCAGGAGGCAACGGAGCATGACAGGCCCCACATCAAAGCGCAAGCACCACACCTTGATCCAGACCCCCCACCCCACGCCCCACGCCTCCTCCCGTCAGGACACACCTGACAGAGGGGCCACCCCGCGCCTTCAAAGAGAGACTGAGAGACACGAGACACAAATAAACGTCTAGACACTTTCTCTTACAGTGACCTAATGGTGTGGAATTTTTGCTCTCTTTGCACCTTATCTCTGTCGAGAGGGTAGAAACAACGTGATTGATTTGGGAAGTGTCAGAAGGCTCCGGGATTTTTTTCCCCCCGCCCTCCGAGATGAACAATTGAATTGCTAATGTGCTAGAGGGGTGAAATCTCTGTGTGCGGGTAATTTGAGTACGAAACGTAGGTTCAAATATATATATATATATATATATATATATATATATATATATACGCACACACACACACACACACACACACACACACACACACACACAAATATCTGGTTTTGTCTAAACAAATATGCATACAAAAATGCAGGTTGAGCTCTATCAGCAGCATTTGTGGTATAAAAAATGCAAAAACCTTTCAACTTCAATGTGACCCTGTAAAATTTTGTAACACATTTGCAAGGAATTTGATGTAATCTGTAAACTTTTTTTTAAAAAATTGAAAAAACTTGCAGGAATCACATTGGTAATGCAAGTTTATTTACCCAAAGAGACAGTTGAGTCAGCTTCACAGCTCAAATAATGGATTGATTTAAATCACTTTCATTTGCCCTATTACCAAGTTTACCACAGTTTTGCTTTTTAAACAAAAAACACTGAGGGACAAATGTAAATTATTTCCTGTGGTAATGACGTTATGCCAAAAATGCTGATAGAGCTTAACCCTACTGAACTTGAAATATTTTTTTAACAACACCTAAACCCATATTCATCAGTCATGTAAATGTGGTTAAAAAAAAAAAAAAAAAACTTTCTTTTCTTTCCTCCTACGTTCAAAAACTTCTAAGAAACATTTGACTTAATTTCCTGTGTCTTTGCTGTAGCTTATTTGAATATATCCACTGATCTAAATGGCTCACAGGCTTGGATCAGAATGTTTTCAATACATACCTGTCTGGAGTAATTAATTATGTTTGTTAAAGCCTTCAGCCAAAAGCGTTTTTTTTTTCTTTCGTTCAGACGTTTGCTTGTCTTAGCACCTCCCGCCACCCAGTGTTAGGAGACAGATTTAATTGCCACATGAAAGCCACAAAAAAGAGAGCTCAGTCTCCTCATAAACAGAAGCCACACCTAGCAGGGGAATAGTTTCACCTTTGAAAAAAAGCTGTCCACACTGTAATTAAAGAGAAAGGGTTCCACAGAGTAATCTGACTTTATACTGCTGACTGCTGATGGAATGATGTTCAACCAAGAATGCTAATAAGTCATTCTTGGCCAAAATAATGAGGACATGGTTATTTGCTAGATCCCCCATAATTAAATATGAAAACCCTTCATTTCTCTTTATACACTAAAACCCTGGGTCATTAGAGAGTCGTTGTGGGTGATGTGGACAGTCATAAAGTCAATCATTTATTGTTTTATATAGTTTATGCAGTAACTGGTAGTGCACTGCTACACTGGAATGAAAATGTTCTCGTTTTCTGGTTAAAATATCTTTAAAACAAGATACATTTACTTGAGATGCAACACTAAGACTTGTGTCTTGTGGGAATGTGTCTTTAATATGAGTATGTCTTGTTATACTGTGCTGGCAGATTTTTAATTTTTGTTATAACAAAAAGTCTGAAAATACAATACGACAAAATACACTTAAAATGGAAAAAGTCTTAAAGGGATAGTTCTTTCAAAAATGAAAATGACTAACCCTCATGTCATTCCAAACCCGTAAGACCTTTGTTTGTGTGTGTGTGTGTGTTTTTTTTTAAATTACTTCATTACTAGTTTATAACTACTTTGTCCAGTAAAAATATCTTTAAAAAGTGTTAATTACTCACCCTCATGTCTTTCCAAACCTGTAAGTTTATCTTAGGAACACAAATTAAGATATTTTTGAGTCCATGATAGTCTATGTGACATGCAAAGAAAACAAAAATAGCAAGTCTATTCAACAATTTCTTCTCTTCCATGTGTCAGTATTTGATGTCAGTCTACCGTTGCTGTTTTGAAGATGAACATACAGGTTTAGAATGACATGAGGGTGACTAATTAATGTTTTTTAAAGATATTTAAACAACTGTAGACAACTGTTCATAAAGTAGTTATAAACTAGTAATAAAGTAATTTTTTGCAATGTAGCAATACCAAGTTCAGGGGATTAATTCGCACAAAATGAAGTTTTATACCTTGAATGCACTTGCTTTGGATAAAACCGTCAAGCGAATGCTTAAGAGTAATTGTCAAGTCTGATCATACGTCTCAAAGTTGAACGTTTCACAATGGGCAGGACAGATGTTAAAAATGTTAAAACCCACCAAAGTGCTGTGATAAAGGGTAAATATTGCCGGATTTACTGCTAAAGTTCCGATAACCCTGCTTTATCACCTTTTGTGCAGGACTCTTCATAAGACTGATTGATGATGACTACCTTGCTCTTATCAAACCATTTCTTTTCCTTAAGACTTCTCTTAGGAACTAACCCTAGATGCTCTAGAATACAATAGAGATTTCCTGCTCTCTTTGTCCAGGGGATTGTGGTTTGCCAGCGGAGGGCACGGTGTGAACGGAGAGGGCAGGGGAACATGAATAGGTCTGCTCTGCTGGGACTGGCACTCTCCGGCTCTGTGGTGGAATAAAAGCGACGGTGAGGATTAGAGGAGAGTTCTTCAGCTTGCGGGATAAGCTGATCTTCCACACTTCAGGTAACAGTTTTTTTCAAATGGGAGGGGGCTTTGGAGACATAATGTGAAACATGGCTAAAGAGACAATCTGGTCTTCTAAAAAAAGTGTTTAAGTTTAGGCTTAGAACGCAAGGTGGCTGACCGCTGAGCTTGGTCAACAGCTGCAGAAATGAGATCTAAACCTTGATTGGGACCTTTAAAACGTCAAGAAGCACATAAGGATGACAGGCAGAATTTAATGACAATGTCTCTGTGAGACTTTATTCAAGATTATATTAGTGACACAGGGTCACATAATCTCTAAGAGGATGAATACATTCAAACGGAGGAGACAAGATAGTAGAATGTTCCCCCGTGAAAGGCTTCCAAAGCTAATACTGTTTCAATAGGGCACAGTAGCCAATAGTTCCCACAGAAGTTGCAACACTTTATGCCCCATATGGGAAGTGTTTACAAGTGGTTGCTCATCCTTTTTTCATTAATAAAACACATGAAGTCCAAAGTGTAAATACCCCTTACCATTGATTCTAGACTTATGGCAAAAAAATAAAAAATAAAATAAGTAAATAAAATCTGTCTGATTTGCTGGCTTTTAAGCAGTTTCCAACAGTCAGGGAGTCAATTATTTATCTGTCCACTTGATATTAAAGTTGGGCTGCTACAATGAACACTATTATTCGCTAAACTTAGCAAAGTTTGTACCATTTAATCTTATAAAGATTTTCAAGAGTGTTGCTTGAGACGTAGTAGGAAGTAAACAGAATATCCACTGTTGTAGTTGGGACAAGTCTGAGTCAAGAGATCAGAAGAGGTTTGAATTGGAGTCAAGATGGATGTTAAAAAATGGTTGAGTCTGAGTCAAGATTGAGTCCATTTGTTTTATTAACTCGGGAGCATGTGGATTCAGTCTTGAATTCTCTTTTAGTCTCTGTCTTGACTTAAAGAGATGAATGAAAATTCTGTCATTAATTACTCACCCTTATGCCGTTCCAAACCTGTAAAATCTTCGTTCATCTTCTGAACACAAATTCTGGTGAAATCCAAGATTTTCTGATGCTGCATAGAAAGCAATGCAACTGCCAACCTTTTTTTTGGGAGGGCCAGAAAGTTAGTAAGGACATCAATAAATGTTTACGCAGGGTTAGAAAGCTCTCAGATTTAATAAAAAACAAATGAATTTGTGTTCCAAAGATGAACGAAGATCTTACGAGTTTGGATTAGCATGAGGGTGAGTAATTAATGACAGAAATTAGATTTTTAGGTGAACTATCCCTTCAAATGTAACTCTTTTTTTTATTTTTATTTTTTTTTTACTTGGATTACCTGTATACTTTTATTAAACATTAATTTTATCCACCCCTAAAATGTGACTTCACATATCAATAAAACTGCCTTTTCTTTTCTACGTGCCTGGTTCTTAACCAAAATAAGTCTAGAATAAGTTGCACCAAGAATGGAGGATGCTATAGGAAGCATGTGTGATACTGCGGATCATAGTGAGCAGTGCAGTCTGTCTCTTTTTTGCATGCGAACAGCGTGCGTGTTTGACTAGGTATAAATCAACGCATCTACAGCAGAAGTTTGTGTCTGAGTGTGTGTGCGCGAGAGTGTGGAAATCTGGTGGGCTGAGGTAGTCTTGGCTCATCTGCATGGTGAGACAAGTTATCAGAGGGAGCCATGAGTGTCCTGTTCACTCCAGGGACTAAGCAGAACAACAGCCTCAGTGTGACGCATGACTACACTCTGGCACAGCGCAACCGCACAGGGCCTAATCTCGCTGTACCTCCTGATCCACCTCTTCACCCTCTCTCTGGTCATTATCACTCAACAGTTTAATACGTATCGCAGTGGGGACGGCAGCGTGCGGGTCTCCGCGATTTACTCTGCCCTCGGCTGCCCTACGCAGTTTAGCGAGGATATGAATCCTGTTGGTTCGATGAGATAGTGCCAACTTGTTTGCACAACATGCAGAACGGTAACGGGATATTTCCTGTTACTACTGCTTAACCGCCAAATTTAGATTTTAGACTTGGTTTCTTTTGATCTAGGTACATTTATCTGTCCTTAAGATGGAAGAATCTTGTTTAGCTAAAAAATACTTCAAAGTAGTTTCACTTAAATATTGGTGCCATAGCCCATCCCATAAATTAATATGTGACAGCTGCATTGGGCTGATTTTGAGATTTTCTAAAGTTCCTCAGGATGTTTTGAGGATTTTAAATGCGAGAAGCCATCGTATGTAACACATTCAATTAATCAGCGTGCGTTCTGTTGGTATGAGACAAATTAGTGAAGTTTTACTGAATATGCAACCACTACACTTGAGTCTTTGAACGTTTTTATGAGCAGCAGGAAAGCCTCTCTCAGAGTTTCTGTGAAATTTAGGTGAGCAAATAAGCATTGTCTCTGACTGACAATATTATAGTAGGGAACACAAGGTCTAGGGGTCTGAAATTTTAATCAGTGGTGAACATATTCAAATTAACTCTGTATTGTTATGGAGGCAAAGGTGGCCTTAAACTAACCCCACATTAAGCCAGTCTAACTTACACTGACAATCAAAGATGCTGGTGTTTTTATGAAGAAGGATTTTTTTTTTTTTTTTGCAGTTTTATGTTCAGCTAACTATAAAAATGTTCATCATTTACTCACCCAGCCGTGCGACTCTGACTCTTTGTTCTGTGGAACAAAATTAAAGTCTAACCAGGCTTATTCTTTTTCAAAAAATATGCTTTTTCTTTTTTTTTTCTATGAGTTTTTTTTTTATTTTGTTTTGAGCATAAACCTAACAAATTTTTTACATCTGAAACAAGATTTAACATCTGTCTTTTTGTTAAAAAACCCCAAAACAATTCTTGTTCTGCGGATGTCTAGGCGTTTATATTTGAAAACAAGATTTAAATCATTATTCACTGAAAAGCTTTCCCTTAGCTCTCTAGTATGGCACGGTTGATGTCAATGTCACCGACAAAGGTGTGAAATGACCTCAAAGTGCCATTTTTGCATTTTTATAGTTTATTTCAGAGCTTTAGCAAAAATTAAAGTTTAATAGTTATAAAAATGTTAGTATGTCTTCATATGATTGAAAATATTTTGCACAGGTCATATGGACCACTTTAATGATGTGTTTATAGTAGTTTTTAGC
The DNA here is from genome assembly GCA_033026305.1 of Cirrhinus molitorella. Taxonomy (NCBI): domain Eukaryota; kingdom Metazoa; phylum Chordata; class Actinopteri; order Cypriniformes; family Cyprinidae; genus Cirrhinus; species Cirrhinus molitorella. The sequence goes on along the minus strand of CM065135.1, from coordinate 25,870,914 downwards.
TATTTTGTAGCTTGGCTTGGAACGACGTGAAGGTGCGTAAATGGTGTCAGAATTTATATTTCTGGGTGAACTATTGCTGAAAACCTGTTTAGGAATAAATACACTCCCTGGTGAGAGACACATGCTGTTTAGTTCGACCTAGTTGTTAAATTACAGAAATGAGTCAGCAAATGTTCATTCCTCGGTATACACTCCCTCCCTTTAACAGCATGGTTCTGTTTTGACTGCTGTTCATATTTGGAAGGTCTGTGTTCACGACAGGAACCTGTTCCAGGTATTTACACACCACCCTGCTGGAGTAAATCCAGTGTGATAGTTTGCTCCTCAGGGATGGATTTGATCTCAGACCTGTCATTTCTGGACAGCCCCTGTTTCCATGATCTCTCTATAGCTCCAGGAAGGTTTTAGCTGTACGTTATAGGAGCAGTGTCTTGCGATGTGCTCTGCAAAGTAGTAATCTCCATGCGATACGTTTCTCTTGCAAGACACTTAGCGGGTTTTTGAGGTTACACAGTGTAATGTGATTTTCTTCACAATATCTGATGTATAAATATGCAAGGATATATTAATCTGGTACAGGAATGGGGCATTTTACATAACTTAATTTCCATCGGCGTAATCTTCCCTATTGATTAATGTTATTCCAAGCAGAGGGACATGGCCATTTTAACATTAACCGGATTTATTTTGGATTAGGGCTTAGCTGTCTCTCTGAAAATGTACTAAATAAAAATAAAATATTCAAATAAAACAAGTGTCCCTGAGAATATTAATACCATAAACATGTGAGTAGTGTTACATTTAATTCCCTTAAACGGCAAACAGGCTGAAATGTCACATTTCCCTGAAAGAAAATCTTGTAAGCATAAATGCAATAAAGATTTTCATTAAATAATTTCAATTTAAAATCCAGTTGTTACTTTGCAAGTGACAGGAAATAATATTGCTGGGATAAAGTGTCTATGCTTAACCCACAGAAATAAGGATTTGTTCCTTAAAGCAATCATTCACTCAAAAATTATGCATCTACGCTTATGTCATCCTAAATGTATATAATTTTCTTCGTATATATACAATTTGTACACTATATTTAGAGTGTTTTGAAGCCGTTCACAAGTCATTCACTGATACTCTTCTCTGTTGTGACCAGGTCATTGATTGAGTCTGTGAGTTGAACCACAGTAAATCAATCAGTCTAATATCAAAATTAAAGAACTACCTATAATTTCCTATATTTCAAGGTCACTGCTTAGTCCCATTTTAAGTTATCCTAAAAGGAGTAGAATGGCAGTTTTAAGCAAATTTCTTTAATGAATTGTATTCGGAAGCACAGTATAAAAAAACTTAAATGAGATATTTAAAAAGGAACTCTGATCATTAGAGAACACTTACAAATTCCTCCAAGTTATTGGAGTTAATCTGGCATCTGGTGCTAATTTTCTTAATTATATGACAAACCCTATTTAACTGGCAGCGCTGCTTTAATTTTAACTGAGATTGCAAGATGGCGGGCCACTCTAAGGTAACTGACAGCCTGTGACAGGAGGTTGTCTCGATGAAAGCCAAAGGGATGACCCTTTCAGCCATTGCAAGAGAAGTTTGACATTCCAAACTTGCATGTTTACAATGACACTAATTCATTCAAGTCATCCAAGTAAGAGAAATATGCAGTTGGAATTGCTTGACAGTTCAGTGCTGAACAGCGATAGGATCAGTCTCAGCAGGTTTAAGGCTACGTTCGAACTGTGAGCCTTAATGCTCAATTCCGATTTTCTGCTCAGATCTGATTTTTTGTTTGCCTGTTCACATTGTTTTTAAAAATGTGGCCCATATCCGATTCCTGTATGAACTTGTCATTGGCCTGAAACGCATTCGCACAACGACAGTAACACAAGGGGCCGTTCACATGTCGCGCCTAAAAACGTGTGGAAAACGCAAGGCGCGCCACTTTCTCCTTCTTTCCAAAGAGCTCTGTAGCTTGCGCTCCCATGGCGTCTGCCGTTGCTAAGCAACAATGACCTGTGCTCTCCATGAAGACGTGGAAGTTACAGCAAAGGATAAATGGATTTCCAGCACTAAACATCACATGCAGTAGCTCTGCTACTACGTTTGTTTAAAAATGGGTATCCCTGTAACAGCTATGATCAGTTGTTCATTCATCTTGGCTGAGCTTTCAGTGTTGTTACGGGGAAGAATGAAGCTGATTGGTTGTTTCTTGTGTGCGTTGCGACCCCGTCACTTCCATTATGAGCATGCATATACCGTGCATCTACATTTGAAATAACAAACTTCGGTGTGCAAAAGATGCGACATGTGAACGGCCCCTAAGACGTAATGACGTAAAAGTCGCTTGAATTCTGATCCGACTTCAGACTGAGGTTGCATTGCCAAACATCCGACCTGTATCGGATTAGAACCACATGTTGAAGTGGCTCAGATCTGATTGTAAAAGATCAGATTCCATGCGGTTTGTGCCGTTCACACTGTCATGCAAAAAACACACCTGGGTCACATTTAATGAAAAAAAAAAATCTGATTTTTTGGGCAGTCTGAACGTAGCCTAAGAGAAGTCAGACTGAAAGTGCACTCTGCAGTGACCAAACCTCTCATCAGAAGAAAGAATCAAGAGGCTAAGCTCTCCTTTGCTGAGGAACATGTTGTGTGCAGAAAGGAGAACTGGTCCAAAGTTCACTTTAGTGATGAGAGCAAGTTTCATTTATTTGAGTCAGATGGGAAACATTTAGTTTGCCATCAAACTGAAGAAAAACTGAAGCCCACATGTGTAAAGAAGTCACTGAAAGGTGAAGGAGTGTCATGATTTGGGGGATGTTTTCTGCAGCAGGAGTTGGGCCTCTTATAGAGAAGCTACAGCTACATGGCAGAGGGAATGCAAATGTTTATCAGAACCTCCTTCAGCAACATGCAATTCCTTCTCTGCAAGCAGACTGCAATTTTCATGCAAGAGAATACCCCTGTCAAATTGCACAAAACGGGTGAAGCAGTTCCTTGAAGCTAAGAACATTGAAATAATGAAATTGCCAGGCAAGATCTAAACTGATCTGATCCCAACAGAAAATCTCTGGAAAATCTTTGGTGACAAGGTTATGGCTAGGAAACCCACTATAGTTAACAAACAATAGAAGAAAGTGTAAGAAGAGTGTATGAGAAACTAGTGATGTCCTGCGGCCACAGATGTTCTGAAGTCATTCAAAGCAAGAGCCTCTACAATTCCTACTAATTTCTGACATCTTTAACCCTTGAAAAATTTAGTTGTAATCTTCTTTTGTGCTAGAGTGGTTACTGTTCTGTAATTTTGATCGATGTGTTTTCATGTATTAAAAAAGTAACTATAATTTACATTTATGATTGAACTATTTCTTTAAACTCAACTGTGGATGTAAACATCCCATCAAATCCTCAGATCTGTCTGACTTGACTGACCCTGTGTGGTGAGTCTTTAAATTAAGTAAACAGCATCGTGGGTTCATAAATTTGGTGTTGGAATTCCCAACCTCCCCCCTTTCTGTCTTTTTTCTCTCTGTCTCCTTCTCTCTTTCTTCTCTACTGGCCACAGATTTACTGCAGCAGTAATAACTGTCATGGCAAATGCCTGGTAAAGTGCCGGACAAGGGACCAACAGAAGGAGAGTATTTATCACGGTATTGACTTTCTGACTGTGGTGTCGTGAACTCTTTTGTCATAAACTGGAGCACTCAGAGCGAGCGTGGCGATCGATAAGGGGGAAAACTGCTGTCAGGTTCTCTCCCAGGGAGCATTGCTTTTGTTACAGCCACTTAGGGGGCTGATAAATGCTCTGCTGTGGATAGGTCTCAGCTTCCGTCCACTTGCTAAAGGGACTTCTCATACTAGTTTTTATATCTTGAGAAAAAAAAATCCATCTTCCACAGGAATATTCTGTGTTATGAAAGGTTTAGAGAACTAGAATAACAGTCATAGAATAGGATTGTGTGCTTTTAATAGCCTTAGATATGAATAGCCGTGCCATTATTTCTAGCGCTTTTCATTTAATAGAGGATTAACTAATCTCTCGGTCTAAAGCTGCTTTTTTAAAACAGAATGTACGGTTTTGGATAAAATTATGCACTAAATATTACAAGCTTTATTTTTACAGCTTTATCAAATAATTTAAGACGTCCCTGACAGTCCAAATACTTATGCGTAATGTCTATGATTAATGTGAGGTGTGTGGTGGACGTGGCGCTCGCTGAATGGTAAATCAGTGGTGTGGTTATTGATGGCAGTGCTGATTAGGGGGCCGGGAAAAACGGCGGTGTCTGATTGATGATGACGGAGGGGGTGTTAAACCACTGACGATAAGCAGTCAGACTGCTCGGCCGTGATCTCCAGAGCTGACCCGCATTGTGGGGGTCAGAGGTGAGTCAAGTTTACTTCCCCGAGGGGCACGACAGTCCTGATGATATTCCCAAAGTTAACATAACCTTTGACCTCTACAGACAAGAGAGACTCCATCCTGAGTTTGTAGACAAACCTCTTCTTACACACAAGTAAAGCTTGTTTCTTATTTGTAAAAGAGCTTTTTTTGTCATTAAAACGTCATGTTTGAGAATATCTTGTGGGTTTATCTTATCTGCAAAATTATAAAAGTATCTTTCTTTTCCAATTAGGCCTTTCTAAAAAAAATGTGGTCTGGACAGCTGGTTGAATGACAAGAAAATGACATGAATCACTGACAGATCTGTGGTGACCTCTGACCTTAGAAGTAAGAGAGGTGAGCTGGGTATCAAGTTGACAAATTGATGAATGTTAGACAGCAAGTCCAAAGCAAGCACAGCTGTGTGTCACTTTAGAAATGTAAAACTCAATGATACAATGGTTGTCCGAAGCAACAGTTTCCATGTCAAGATGCGAAGATGAATTGTGTGGAAATGCATGAATGCACATAAATATATATATGTTTGTATACACACACACATATGTGACCTTGGACCACAAAACCAATCGTAAGTAGGATGGGTATGTTTGTAGCAATAGCCAACAATACATTGTATGAGTCAAAATGATTCAATTTCACTTTTAAGCCAAAAATCATTAGGATGTTAAGTTTTAAATGTCCTACCGTAAATGTATCAAAACGTAATTTCTAATTAGTAATATGCATTGATAAGAACTTCATTTGGACAACTTTAAAGGCAATTTTCTCAATATTTAGATTTTTTTGCATCCTCAGATTCCAGATTTTCTTATAGTTTTATCTCGGCCAAATATTGTCCTATCCTAGCAAACCATATATATATGTATATATATTAGGGGTGTAACGGTTCACAAAATTCACGGTTCGATAGGACACAGTGGTGTCACGGTTCGGTACGTTTTTGATACAGCAAAAAAATAAATGTCACCGAAATTTTCTTTGATTTTTACACATTTTTTCTTTTTTTTAAAACTAACATCATAAAGTATGCATCTCAGATCAGCAGAAGGAGTCTGATTTCATTTATCACATGAGGAGAGTGAGTCGAACTGACCAGTGAAGTGAGAAAAACCAGTAGTTGGCAAAATATTTAGTTTCAAAACGAAGTACAAATGCACCTGCTTTAAAAATATTTTAGACTTTTGCTGTTTATCTAAGATGATTTTGGAAGCTTCCACCTTGACTACTTTAGTAAAACTCATCACCAAACAATGGCTTTAGCATACACTATATGGACAAAAGTATTGGGACACCCCCTTCTTTAGAACAGAAAAAGGCACTTCCAAAACTGTAGCAACAAATATGGAAGCATAATTCATGTATTTAAAAATTGTATTTCCATCTCTGTTGCTTCAGTTTCGAGAGTGTCTAAAATGACTCTACCCATATGCACAAGTTATTGGTGTTTGGTCTGAGTTTTTGGCCCAAGGTCTGCATTTAAAGTCACACCAGAGGTGTTCAGCTGGGATTAGGACTTGGCTTTATGCAGACCAGTCAAGTTCTTCCACACTGACTGCATCAAACATTTCTATATGAACCTTGCCTTATACACAGAGGCATTGTCATGTTATAATAAAAAAAGGGTCCTGTCCAACCTTTTGCTATAAATTAGAAGGACACAATTCCATAGAACCTGTTTTTTTAGAAAGGGGTGTCCCAATACTTCTGGCAATATAGTGTATATGTATTACCAGTTTTGTTACCACCTGTGTGGAGTGTGGAGACAGATGTATGCAAGTTTTTTTTTTCTGCAGCAGTGCTCAATTGCACAGCATTTCAATGCCAGAATCTAGGAGGAGTTTACTTTTAATTAGGAGTTAGAGAGGATGTGAAAGTCACATTCTGGGTGAAATGTTATCTGGTTACATTGGTGGCAGAGGTTTCATTTTAAGGTTTAAAGAGAAAATTAACCTCTCCCCAATTAAAGCCCCCAATTGTTGAAGAGTGTCATGCCATTTATTCAAGCAGACTGAGCATATTGACAGTTTTGGATGTGTAAATGTCAGGATTAATATGAGGAATACAGGAATAATTAATTTCAGGTGAAAACTCACAACGGAGACCATTAAAGTACATTCAAATTCTGAGCTCTCTGTTACAGTCAAGACTCCTTTTATATTGTTTTCTTAGGTAACTTCATTTTTTAGAAGGAAATTCATCTGTTTTTTTATATATATAAAATATAACTAAGCTGACTAATTAATAATCTTGTCCTTTCATAGTCACAGAAAAGCCTTAAGTGGTATTTGTGTGGAAGAACTACAACGAGACATTCTGGTGTAAATGCGTCTGGCTCTGTGTGCTCTGCACCAGCCCTTAAGCTGTAGAAAAATGTTAGAAGTTCCTTCAAAAGCCAGTTCCTGGCTCTCAAGTGGGCCTAGCCTGTGACCTGGGATTATTGTTCAAGTTCATCGGTGTCCAGACAGGTGTGTAATGGCTTGTAATTCTGTCTGAGAGAGGAATGGGATGTGGTGGGGGAAGGGTTGAGACCAAACAGAGTCTTGAGCTGTTGAACAGGGGCTGAAAATGTGGTGCGGTTCAGTCTGGGCACACTTCACATGTGTGGACTGACTGTGAGGTGATCTCTGACACTCGTCAGGTGTTTTTAAACTATTTTTTTTTACTTTAATTGTCCCCAAAGTTAAACACCACTTTGCAGCACATAATAATCGAATGCATTTTCGAGGGAAGCAGTATTTTCTTTGAGAAAAAATGCAGGGTGAATTGATTTGACTGTGAAAAGTCATCTTTACTAATTCAAATGGACAATTTTGTTAATCTTGGTTAATGTAAATTTCTACATATACTAATGCATGTTACATTAGTGTTTTTTTAATTTCTTAACTAGCATGAACAAACAATGAACAATACATTTATTGCACTATGTATTAATCTTTGTGAATGTTAGTTAATAAAATAGTAATTAATTGTTCATGTCAGTTCACAGTTTATTAAATGTTAACAACATTTAACATAATTTTAATTTATTAACATTAAGATTAATAAATGCTGTAGAAGTGTTGTTCATTCTTAGTTCATGTTAACTAATGTAGCTGACTAATGTTCATTTACTGTAAAGTGTAACCATTTTATTTATTTAGATATGTCTGTACTGCCGTTTACTTTTTTAAAACTCTGCATTAAAATGCATCAAATTGATCAAAAGTGACAACCTTAATGCTGTTATTTTGAACTTTCTTTTAATCAAATAAAAAAAAAAAACAATAATTTCCACAAAAATATTAATCAGCAACTGATATTCAGCGTTGATAATAATAATAAATGTTTCTTGAACACCAAATCAGCATATTAAAATGATTTCTGAAAAGTCTTGTGACACTGAAGACTGAAAATTTAACTTTGCCATCACAGGAATAAACCGTTTTTTGAAATGTTAATGATATTTCACAATATTACAATTTACAATTTTTGATTAAATAATTGCAGCCTTGTTGAACATATGAGATTTTTTTTTTATAAATTAAAATGAAGTAAAATAAACAATTTTTTACCACTGTTTAAAATAATTAATTATATTCATATAAATTTTAATAAATAATTTTATAAATATCATTTTGTATATAATTTACAATAAGACCAATAACATTTATTTACATAAAAAGATTTTAAATATAGCAAATTTAATTTCATGTGGTCTTTGAAGTGTAATATTTTTATTAATAGAGTATTTTTCTTTTTTTGAAGTTTAGTACTGTATGTGTTTCTGCTTTGGAAAACATATTTATATTGGATTATCCAAATTATTTGTTGACACATCACAGACGAAGAAGCAGGTTTTTTTTTTTTTAAATCTCGCCTTTGGCAAGTTGGCGAATTGTGACAGACACTGGTGTGCTGCAAATATATAACTAAAATCTAAAAGCTCCCAGGTGATTTTGAAAGGCACATTGTGGTGGCAAATGTTTCAGGACATTGTTTGTTCATGCACAGTCTTTCCTTTATCTGGGGGTCAAGGTGCTAGGAATTCTGGGAAGGCTGCTGTATACCGTCTGCCCATTGTTCTAGTAAGAACTACAGGTAGAATGATAAATCATTGATGAATAGTTGACAGATACATTCATCGGATGCAAAACTCATTTGTGCATGCGTGAGAGAGAAAGAGAGAGAGCGAGCGAGCATATACCGATATACAAGCGTTTTTTGTTTTGTGTACACATCCCTTGAAAGAGTGTCATCGTGGTAACACAAACATGTACACATTTATCCTTGGAAAAACAAAGCATGCTCCTTCTGGTGAGTTTTGACATTCCTCTTCAAGGTAATGGCCCTTATGAATATGCATAAGGGGCTCACCTTGAATTATAGGAATGTCTTTTAGCTTTAGTGAGCATGTCAGAAGAGAGAATGAAATGACTGTTGATTTTTGTTTTTCTGGCATCGTGTGATTGAAGGGCAAACATACTCTTACCTCGATGATCGCAGCGTTCGAATATCCCCGTCTGCTGCCTGATTTTCACACAACCTTTTTTCCTCAGTTTATTAAAAGAGGGCACAAAAAAAATCAAGACATATGCAAAGGTTAGAAGACACGCTCACATTTGCATGTCCACGCATGTTATAAATGTTTTTACAATAATAATACTAATAAAACAGGCATGGAATGTTCTGTGTCTGCTCTCATTGTACTCGTAAATGACTCTCTGAGAAATCAAATAGGTGCATTTTCTTTTTTTTTCTCACAGGAATTAGTCCATGCCGTGTGCAAGTCTTTTTAAACCAATTGGGCAGCAAATGAGGTAGCTGGGGTTAATAGCCATCATTTTGTCACTGTTTATTTAGAAGCACAGCAAGCCCTTGATCAGAGCTCCTTGACAATGTTTGGGAACTGAAGTGTTCTCACAACTGACTACGCCTGCAGTTATTGGCTGCAGTTTTGTATGCTACAAAGATGTTTTTCCCTCCTATTGTTTTGGATGTGATTAATTCTGGTAACTGTTTTTAATGCAGCTTTTTGTTCACCAAGGCTGCATTTATTTGATCAAAAATTTACAGTAAAAACTATTTATTCCTGTGAAGACAAAGGTGAATTTTCAAAAGCCATTACTCCAGTCTTTAGTGTCACATGATCCTTCAGAAATCATTCTAATATGCTGATTTGGTGCTCAAGAAACATCTTATATCAGTGTTGAAATCAGTTATGCTGCTTAATATTTTGGTAGAAACCGTGAAACTTTGATGAAAATAAATGGCTTTTATTTGAAATAGACATTATTTTTAACAGTATAAATGTCTTTACTGTGTCTTTTATTTTTTAATTATTTAATGTGACCTTGCTGAATGAAGTATTAATTTCTTATTTCTCATTTCTGACCCCAAACCTTTGAACAGTAGAAATATGTTGACATATATGTTGTTTTGGGATCTCATCAAATAAATTAAATACAGTTGAAGTCAAATGTTTACATACAACTTGCAGAATCTCCAAAATGTTAATTATTTTACCAAAATAAGAAGGATCATACAAAATGCATATTATTTTTTGTTTAGTACTGACGTGAATCAGATATTTCACATAAAAGATGTTTACATGTAGTCCACAAGACAAAATGATAGTTGAATATGTAAAAATTATCCTGTTCATCATCTAGAAAATAACTTTTCTGCATTTTTAACTATCAATCCATTGAGCACCATTAAAGTTCACTATATGGAGAGAAATCCTGGGATGTTTTCCTCAAAAAAAAAAAAAACATAAAAAAAGCATAATTTCTTTGCGACTGAAGAAAGAAAGACATGAACATTTTGGATGACATGGGGGTGAGTACATTTTTTTTTTTTTTTTTTTGGAAATGATGTAATCCTTTAAGAGCCAGGGTGAAAACTTTTGAACAGAATAATGATGTGTAAATTTTTCTTATTTTGCCTAAATATCTTTTTTTTTTTTTTCATTTAGCACTGCCCTTCAGAAGCTACAGAAGATACTTACATGTTTCCCAGAAGACAAAATAAGTAAAAATTACCCTGATCTTCAAATTCAACAAGTTGTCACCAACTATGGCCTAATCCTGGTTTAGCCAGGCCATCATGTCTGAGCATTTTAGTCTCGTTTTAGTCAATCAAAACTTTTTTTCATATTTTCGTCATGCTGTATAATGGTTAAACTGATTAAAAAAAAATAATAATTTTACTCAAAATTATAATCGCAATTGTTGTTGTCATTTGGAAAATATTTTTTTACATTTCAGGTAGTAGACCTATTGCACTTTTACCAAGAAGCACTAAAGTACTGAAGAGTGAGCGCATTCATATGGTTGCCAGATTGCAAAAAATTGACCAAACACTGGGCTGAATATGTATACTTTATCAGAGAATCTCTAATTTGGGGATTTGAAGTCTCGATAACAACCACTGCAGACATGAAAGCTCACGTAGTAGAGACATATACAGAGCAGTCCGCAATAATATTTTGTCCGTTTTTTTTTTTTTGGTGAAAATAAAAAGAGATTTTGGTGAAGTTAACATTTTTTGAAATGCTAAATTTCATATTATCACATTTATCGTTTATTGACATTGTCTCGTTATCATCTTAAGTCATTGCAAGAACGCTTGTTGACAAACCTTTTCCGTCATAGTTTTTCTTAACAAAAATTAACACTACAGCAAATGTGTGAACGTAAAAAAAAAATCTTGTCACAGAGATCTAAATGCACCACTAGTGGTGCCAAACGGTATTGCAGTCTTAGTTTGATCAGCCTGACTTAAAGACTTGTCTTCCGTGAGAATCAAACTCACATCCCTGGCATTCTCTACCCATTCCTCTACTCGAAAAAATAGCAAATGATGTTGGAGCAGTTTGCTCAAATGTTGACAAACAGGGGAGGGTTTGAAACTTGTTTGACAACAAACGTTATTTTTGTAATTCTGATTGGTGCCGCTAGTGGTGCAGAAATAACACGCTCGGTCTTTAACGGCATTAACCACATTTAATTAATCTCCAAAGTTAAGCAACTGGTCCTTGTAAAGGATCCTCTGTTCGTCAAGAATCCGGTGATGAGGATGAAGGGAAAAAGTGAACAGAAGAGGTTTCCAGAAGAAGTGGCAGCATATGTGAGAGGGATGTCTGAAGACAGATAATGAATGAGAGTGGAGATGCTTCCTGTCCCCTCGTTTGGGTTTAGGCAGTGTGGAAATTCATTAGGAATGCAGTCACACTCTCAAGTGAATGACCATATCAGCTTACCAAATGCAAATACCACAAAATCTGCAGAGAAGGGAAAGGATTATGTGGTTGGTCTATTAACCTCCCAAAGAGATAACTGACATCTTATCTCCCCAAAATGGCAGGGAGAGCTTGACTACCATCAACCTGAGTTTGACACACACTTTTCACAATAATTAATAGGATCAGATGAAATTTTAAATAGGCCTCTGGGTTTCTATTATGGGTCCCTAGGGCTGAGAGAAATGCATGAAGTGTTTGCTGTTGTAGAGGGATGGAGTGTTCTCTCTCTCGCTGTCTCTGTCCTCGCTGAGGAATATCTGTGTCAGTACCACCAATCGGACAAAAAACTTGAATGCCTTTTCACGCACTCTCTATTGTACGGACTTATGTGAGGGCAAGGTCAAAGGGGGTATGATGTCATAGTAACCCAGAGGACATTTCAGTTGTCATAGCAATGGCTAACTGACACCGATCGATGAGAGCAGGGCTGAGTAGCTTGGCCCTCAGGGTCAGAAATAGAGATGGACAATGCTGAAACGCTATCTTGGAATTGTCTTCATGCAGTTGCATTATGAGCTATTCGTATGGACATTTGAACAGTTTCCATTCCATGTCCTGTCATTTTTTGTAATATTGTGAGTTAATAATCAAAAACAATTAAAAGTTGTTTTACACTGATTAAGTGGATAAAAGGGTGATGTTTTATTTTAGGTTTGCAAGAAGACAAAAATCTGGAATCTGATGGTGCACAAAAGTTTAAGTATTGAGAAAATCGCAAAAAAAGTTGTTCAAATGAAGTTCTTAGCAATGCATATTACTAATCAAAAATTAAGTTCTGATATATTTACTGTAGGAAATTTACAAAATATCTTCATGGAACATGATCTTTACTTAATATCCTAGTGATTTTTGGCATAAATTAATAATTTTGACCCATACAAACATATTTTTGGCTATTGCTACAAATATACACATGCTACTTAAGACTGGATGTTTTTATTTATTTATTTTTTGCTGTAACATTTCTATCATAAATTGGTTGTTAAATATCAAAGCTTGAGTCTTATGTCTTTTTAATTATACATGGTTTGTCTTTTGAATATCATGGTTTATTAATTAACAACTATTAATGGTTAACAAATATTATTATTAATAATAAACTAATATAATTAATTGCTCATCATTATTATTCTCCAATAATTATTTTAGTGTTATTATTAACACATAATATAAATTACTGTTATTATTAATATAAATACATTATTGACTATTATTGACGTTAATGACTAGAATTGTGTATTATTTTATATTAAGTAATTATATTTTATAGTATTTTAATAATTAGGGACTATAATTAGCAGTTATTATATTTAATATAATATAACATTAATTATATTTAATTATTATATTTTATAGTATGTTTAATTATATTTAACATTATCATAATGTAGTTATCATTATTCTCCATAAATCATTATTAAAAGTTGTATTAGTAAGAAATAATATTCTCATTATTATTAATGATAATATAATTTTTATATTTAATATTTGTATATAATATAATATATTACTTATATTTAACCATGTTATAGTATTATTATTAATAATTAATTTATAAAAAAATGTATTTTTTTTTGTTATTGATTAATAATAATATAAATACATTAGTATTGAGTATTAGTAGCATTTTTATACGTAATAACTCATTTTGTATTTTTTTAATATTATATTTAGTAATTATATTTTATAGTATTTGTAGTAATTATTGACTATAATTAATAGTACTATATTTAGTAATAATATTTAATATAATATTAATATTTTTATTATTTTATTTTATAGTACATTTTAAAATTATTATGAATTAAAATTATTATTCTTCATTAATCATTTTATTATTATTATTATTAGTTTTTTGTTTAATAATTATATTTACTATAATATAATATTATTATATTTAATTATATTTGCTAGTATATTTAATAACTAATATAATTATCATTACAGTATTGCCTATTAAGTTTTTTTTTATATTTTCTAATTATATATTGTATTATTTAATATCATATTTGTTAGCTATATTTTGTAGTATTTGTAAAAAATCTTGACTAATTAATAGTTACCTTATTTAGTAATTCTATTTAATATAATATAATATTTAATATATTTAATTACTATATTTTATAGTATATTTAATAATTATTCATAATTATAATAACAATTATCATTATTCTTCTCAATTATTCATTATTTTTAGTTGTATTAATAATGTTTAATAATAAATATGAATAATTATGATTAATAATATAAATACATTATTGGCTATTATTAGTAGTTATAGTCTGTTAATATTGCACTATATTAACTATATAGACTATAATGTAAGTATACTGTATTACTGTATTACTTGGCTTAATAATTGCTTATTATACTTATTTCCTAACATGATTAACATGTTGCAGCTGCCTCTGTTTTATAAATGTAATAAGTCACAACAGACCGTACATTACAGTGATTATACCATGGTAGTATTTTAAGGAAAAAAATAGAGACAGCTGGAAGACTGAGGCATGACTGAGATTTCCTTTAAAAAGTGTGGTTGGAAATGTTCTTTTCCTAGTTCAAAACAATAGCTAAGCAAAGGACTGTGTGTATTCTAAACCCCATGGGACTGGCCGTGTAAATGACTGTCCCTTGCCGAAAATATAGAGCATCTATCTGTCTTGTATGAGAGATGACAAGTCACCCTTTTATCCACTTAATCAATGGACTTGACCTTTGTAGCTTGCACCATGCGGAGTGATTAAAACCAAGCCTCGATGTGAATGTGGCGCAGGAGCGGAAACCCGCTGGACAAGATGGAGCGCCTTCTGTTGCGGCTAGTGACTATTGTCATTGAAAATGCATCGACAACAGAAACTTTAGTGAACTCTGCCAACTCATTACTTTTGCTCATCATTTTGAACATTGTGTAGGTTTTTCCAATCATTAAAGAGGTCAATTACATACAGAAAGAGATGCAAAAACATTGTTATTCTAAGGGCCAGAGAAAATGGAGGTAGAAGATAGTTTTATAAAACTGTATTTTGACTTTTCCCCCCTTTTATATGGTGTATTTTGTTTGTTAAACTGGATATAAAGGAAAAGAAGCAGAAAAAGAGAAGTGTGAGCTTAAAGATTAAAGCTGCAGTCTGATATGTCTACTCAAGCCGGAATTCACTCATCATTTCTGCTAAACCTTAAGATAATCCTGAAGTGGCTTTTCCTGGCCTACGTCCAAAATGCTCTTAACAAATATGTCATAGGTGGATGAATGCTGGGGTAGGGGTGTCCTGAGGGTGACAGATTTATAATGGCCATGTTAAAAACCTCAATGTAAATCAATGCAAATGCTTTCAAGCAGCAAGTTTGACATTTATGCAAAACAAAACCAAGCGTGATATGAAGGAAAGGACAAGCTGGGAATGGCTGAAGTTTGTGAGAGGAAACCCTACTTGAATTATTTTACCCGTTAAGACGCTATGAAACATTTTAACGCTTCCATTTGGATGAGGTGAATAGCGGTGAGTTCACTGAAGACAAAAATACAACATTTTCAAATTTCAAGGCGAGAAACCTGAAAGGAATCTCAGAAAAGAGTGTTATCACGAACACAAAAGCGCCGTCTGATAACACCCTCATAGGATGTTGTGTGTCAGAGGGTCACTTTAAACTTGTCTGTTGCCAAATCTGGGTCAAACACTCGAGGTACGGTTTCAGCACAAATGGCTAGATTGTCGAGGATTTTACTTCACCCTGTGCTGTAAAATATCTAGTTTCTCATGTTCTCATGGGCGTGTAGGGCTAAACACCGGATTGTCTGTTCTTTCTGCGCTACCTTGAGGCCCAGATATATGTTTCACAGTGTAACGTTTTGAACTACAGTTTACAAAAAATGACAGCAGGTGAAGAGCTACTACAGCTGAAATGGTTCTTTTGTCTCAGATGTTGTAGTTTTGGCATTCGTATGAGGTGACCGCACATTTTAAAGCCTGTCGAGTGGAAAAGGATATTCGATATGTCCAAATATTAGCGTATGACCCCTCATTATGGCTCTAGAACGTGATTATTTAACTGACCCCACAGTGAACGAGACAGAATAAAGCGTTCTTTTCTTTTTCGCATGCAGATATCGGAGTACTCTAGAATTATGCAAATGTGTGAGAATGTCATGTGACTCAACCCACTCAGCACAAAGAGAGCCCCTAATTACATTAGTTTAAATGAAGGCTGCCGACCGCTTGAGGTGCGCGGCGGTGACAGAGAGCCACAGACAATGTGCGTTAATGTCGTGACACTGTGTCCCGACAGGTTAACGGCACCCATCTGTGGCCGGCGCAGACACATCTAATTTGTCGGCCGAGTTGAAATTTTTTCGTCGCTTTACACC
Source organism: Cirrhinus molitorella (assembly GCA_033026305.1). Lineage (NCBI taxonomy): Eukaryota > Metazoa > Chordata > Actinopteri > Cypriniformes > Cyprinidae > Cirrhinus > Cirrhinus molitorella. The sequence continues at coordinate 25,854,849 of CM065135.1, read as the reverse complement.
CATTTAGCGGCAGTTGCTGTCAGCCCTCTAGAGAGGAAATTCAGAACTTTTCACAGGCTTGTGGTCCTGAAGTGCAGCTTAAAAGCCTGTAATTAAGGACTGCTGTGTGCAAATGACAAACCCCAGTTATGACATGCAGGCAGAACAAGAAAGGGTCTTTATGACACTCGGGAGACAGGTACTGGTCGAGGTTTTGCAGGGTTGGCCTTAAATGAGTGGCGTTATTATCTCCGGTGATTCCCCCGGAAAGTACAAACAGCGTCTTCCAGGCCTGTGTGGGTATAATTTGAAGATGCAGTGTCTTGTGTACCAGAAGTCTGCTTTTCAGGCTACGTTGATGATTGTCAGTTAAAGGCTAATATGAAGTTTAATGAACTCCGAAGAGAAATTTAGATGAGGGAACTTCTGTTTTGGACCTTATTTGCATCGAATTACGCATAATGTGTTTGGAACTGTTCCTTGGAATATGGTTTGTCAAATCCGTCTAGGTTGAAATATATTGTGTTGGTTTTCCATGATCCTTTTTACATAAACAGCCACTGCAGAACACTGAGGTTTGCTTACACCACACAAGTATGGAGGATTAACCAGTAAAAGTTGTGATGATACTGACCTAATGCATTTTCTTCAAGAATGAACTAAGAATGAACAATACTTCTACAGCATTTATTAATGCATTATTAAAATCACAAGTTGTGTTTGTTAACATTAGTTAACGCACTGTGAACTAACAAGAACAATGAAGGACTAGTTTTATTAAGTAACATTACCAAAGACTAAGTAATGCGTAATAAAGTGTAATAAATGCATTGTTCATTATTCTTTCATGGTAGTTAATACATTAACGCATGTTAACAAATGACACCTCTTAAAGTGTTATTATTTTTAAAGAAATACAGGTAACACTTTATAACTACACACTATGAACCATTAGTTAAGCATTAGTAAATGGTCAATTCATCATTTATAAATCATTATCCCACATTAATAGACAGCAGTAATCAGTTTATAAATGCAGCTATAAATGTGTTGTTCCTGATTTATAAGCATATCTATAATGTTTTAAATAATTGTATTTTCATAATGTATAAATGATCAATTAATCATTTCTAAATTAAGTATTATATTATTAACAGGTGAGTTATTTAGGAGTTGTCAGAGGTTCATAAGATCATTAAGTGTAACTAAATGATTAATATACTTTAAATGCACATTTATACATATTATTAGACATGCAATAATAGTTACTTTATTAACACATTCTTACTGTAATTCATGATTAATTCAGGTTGGTATAAAACATTTAGTAGTTGTCAGTTATCTATTTTGTGAGCTCATCTAAAGTGAAGACTATTTATGCCTTGTAAAACTTTTATAAAGCAGATTTAAAGGCTTGGCTAGCTTCTAAACAGAAAAAGAAAACAAACAACAGAGTGATACAGAACATAGAAATATTTACTTCCATATGCAAGGAAACAAAACTGTACAAATGTACACTTGTTATAAAATGAAAAATAAAGCTCTGCAATGTCATAGAAACTTATAAATTCCGGTAGACCTCCAGAAAACATAACTTAAGTAACATGAACCTAAGGTTCTGAAATCTGATATAAAGAGACTTTTTTTAGTTTGTTGAATATACAGTATTTGATTTTCTGTTTCAGCTAAATTTTCACTCAGCCATGAAACTGAAACATATATGTTATATATATATATATATATATATATATGTGTGTGTGTGTATGTGTGTGTGTGCGTTTATGCGAGTGTTCTGTATTAGTCTGTGTTGTTTGTATCCTTTTTCTCTTTAGAAAATACCTGAGCCTTTAAATATCCTATGTAAAAGCTTTACGAGGTATAAATAGTCTTCACTTTAAATGAGCTCACAACAACATTTCACTGACAACTGCTAAATGTGTTACAACTACCTGAATTAACCATTAATTACAGAAGGAATATGTGGTTAATAAAGCATTTATTAACACACTATTACTATATTTCTAAATAATATGTATGAATGTACATTTAAATAGTTCATTAATCATTTACTTACACTTTCCAGATGATCTTATGAACCACTGATGACAACTAAATAACTGATTTGTAGATAATGTAATGCTTAATTTAGAAATGATAAATTGATCATTAATAAAGAATGAAAATACAACTATTAAACACATTATAGATATGTTTAAAATTCAAGAACAATGCATTTGTAGCTGCATTTATAAACAGCTTACTACGGTCTATTAATGTAGATAATGCTTTATAAATGATGAAATGACTATTAACTAATGCTTAACTAATGGTTTAGTGTGTAGTTATTATAAAATGTTACCGAAATGCATACTTTTTTCCAGCAAGGATGCATTAAAATATTCAAGTGTGACATTAAAGACTATAGCTGTTTCCATCACCCTGTTTTTATGCACATTTTGAAATATCGCATCAGAAACTAGTGATGGAAACGTCACATTTCGAATAAAAATCCCTTAATTCGCAAAAAAAAATTACGCTCGCTTGTGGTGGTTTTTGACTTGCGAAAAAGGGTCAATGCGAATAATAGGAGATGGAAATGCATTTGCCGAATAAATTCCTTCATACGCATCAAAAAATCACGTGACTTGCGCTATGGGATGATAAAACCTGACTAACCAAACGGACCGATCTCATTCCACAGCATCTGAAATGTTGCTATGGTCATTTTGAAATGCCTGAGCATAAAATATATAATTGCCTCCAGGAACTGTCTTACACGACTGCGTTCCCAAACAGTAGGCATCTACCTCCAAAAGCAACGATCGTTTCATCTGCTCGCTCCAAGGGGTAAGTAATTTATTATATATGAAAATTATTATTATCAGTAGATTATCCTTTATTAGTGATATATAGTGCCAGTTTATCAGGAAGTGACGATTTTTTTCTCTTTGACTTGTTGGATGGAAACGGAACATACTTTTATACAATATATTTTGCGCATAAGTTAAATTCACAACTTTGGATGGAAACCCGGCTAATGTTACAAAACACTATTTCAAATAAATGCTGTTCCTTCTATGCATGAATGCTGTAAAAAAAAATTATTGCTTTTTCAATATATTAAGCAGCATCTAAAAATTGATCATAATAAGAAATGTTTCTTGAGCACCAAATCAGCATATTAAAATGATTTCTGAAGGATCATGTGAAACTGAGTAATGATGCTGAAAAATTGGGTTTGCCATCACAGAAATATATTGTCTCAGATATATTAAAATAGAAAACAGTTATACAGTTATATAAACAGTTAAAAAAAAAATTGCATATTTTTTGATTAAATAAATGAAGTCTTGGTGAGCATAAGAAACTTCTTTAAGAAAAAATAAATAAATAAATAAAATCTTACACATCCCAATGTTTTAAAGGTCCACTGAAGTGCAGCATTATTTTATGTGTTGATGTAATTCCAACTGAAACAGGGAGACAGAAAAGGAAGCTTGATAAATCCCCCCCCCCCCCCCCCCCTCTTTTTTAAATAGCCCAGAACTGTTGAGCTTATATTTTATGCTCAGGCATTTCAAAATGACCATAGCAACATTTCAGATGCTGTGGAACGAGATTGGTCCGTTTGGTTAGTCAGGTTTTACCACATTTGACAGTGTATGACAGCCACAACCTCATCCAACCTCATCCATATTGATATAAAATATAGCATTCTGTGTAGAATTTAAATGGGTCCGATGTGTTTTGTGGTCTGCGCCAACTTGCGCATATGATCTGCTCCGTGCTATTGTGTGTCTTTACCAAAGCAGACTGTGCGCGCTATTGCGGTTGGTGTAACACAGCGCAAAACCACACTTCTTTCGCCCCAATGGAAAGCATATTTACACTGTCTGAATCATTCCTTATCCTCTTTATAGTGCACTACGTGCCATTTACTGTAAAGAAAATACTAATTCTGTGAACAAGTGACCAATTTCAGCCACAGCTATTTATTTTCAGCATCTGTTTATAGTGTAGGGGGTGGGACGCATTGGATTCTAGAAAGCATTTGATTGGACAAAGTTTGACGAGAAGCTGAAGTGCAGGGTGATGTCATCAAAATAGTTGATCCTGTAAGACTGTAATTTTTGAATGCTTATTATCTTGTAAATGCAAGTTTTGTTATTGTTTCGGAACACACTACCTTATAGATAACCTTAAGGCTAATATATTCATGCTGAAAGCCAAAAAAGTTTTTAATTTCATGGGGACTTTAAATGGTAGTGTGTTTTTGCAGAATTATTGGAGTAATGATTCATTCATGTTTAGAAAAGTCCCTGTGGCAAATGAGAGAAGTTTTCAGGACACCTGTCAGTATTTTTCACGGTTTTATTTGGTCTCACTTGGAGAAACATAAATTACATCATTTATCTTTAAATTATGAATTGTTTGGTGCTTGGCAAGATACAGTTTCAGCATAGTCGCAACTCTGCATCACACCAGTACTCTCTTAGATATTTCAATACCCCTGGCTAATTATTGTGATCTGACCCTTTAAAGTTAGCCTTTTTATTCCATTAATATTAAAACAGACAACATAGTTGGACAAACAGTCTGCAGCTCTCCTCACACCTCATAGCTTACGCCTGTGACCACAAGAAGAAACTTGTTAGCAGAGCATTTCTTCTGGCCAAGTGCCAAGGACTCAAGGGGAGAGAAGATTGTAGCTTGAGTAAAGACGTAGAGGGGGAAAAAAAAAAAACTGTAAGACACTAGGGCTAATCCACTTATTAAAAGCATCAACTGCTAGCATGCAACCCAGAGTCTGATATTAATACCTAATTAGGAGTTAATTAAAGGAGAGTTAGTTAACGAATAATCATCTGAGATCAGACTGTGATATAGTGGAGAACAAGAGCATTCTTAGGAGAGTATGACAGATCTTGTGCCTCTATTGGGTCCACGGTTGAAGGTCGTACTGAGAGCTAGAGATGCAGATGGAGCTGCTTGCAGAGATGAAGTGATTCTAGAGTAGCTAGAGAAGTTTAGGTGCTTGGGAATGCGTTCAGTATTTCCATGTGAAAATGACTTTGAAAACCTGGCAAACAAGTCTTGGCAATTTGAAAAGTGAACCTTGCTTTAAGGCAAACGCAAATTTGAACACAAATTTTTGTTAACTGTGAAGGGGATTATCGGTTCAGATAATCAAAAAAGAGTATCAGTTAAGGTGAATGCTTATAAAACAACATGAGTTTGTTTCCACAGTTGTTTCTAATTATACTGCAGATTATGCAATCCAAGAGCTGTTCTGTTTTTAAAATAGTTTCCTTTTTTTTATGTTTTTATAGGCAGCAGACTTCCAGAATTGTCCTAAAAACTGGAAATCATTTTTCGTAAACATTTATTTATTTATCTATCCTTCATCCTTTTCAGTTTTTAGGACAAGCTTTTATTCTGGTAGATTTTATAAATGGTGTTTAAATGTTTTGGAATGATTGTTTGGAATGAGGCTGCTACTGCAGCGACTGAATTTACAATAATATTTAATCCAATCTCTGTGGAGTGTTTCCAGTAAAGTTTAAGCATGTGTGAGACTTCCCTCCTTCTCGCTGGTGGAACTGAGAAGGATGGCTAACAGCCGGCCCTTTCCTCCCCCTTGTGGTCTAACACTCTTTCCTGACAGCTCGTGTGTCCAGTCCCTATCCAAGGTTCTAGTATGAATGTAAGGCAGTGAGAAAAAGTGGTAATGTGCTTCTGCTGCTAAATAATATTCTGAAACTGATGCATTAATGCACATTTTTCTAGCATGATTTAAATTGTTCATAATGTAAACTCATAAATGAGGGTAATAATTTGTAATAACATAATATAAAAGGCATCAAATTAGTTAAGTATAATGAAAGTGAAGAATAAAATGAAGACTTAGTGGGCTACATGTTTATAACCGGGGCTAGCTGTCACACTTTTTACTCCAGTGATGTTTTCTCATTGAAGGTAAGTTTATTTTTGATCAGTTTCTGCATAGAAGCACAAACTTTAAACCCACGGCTACAAAAGCTGAACTTTTCCGCTTTTCATGTCCAGGAATAAAAGGTACAGTATGTTGAAATAGTGGGGCATGTTGTCACAATGGAAAACTGACATTAAACGATCTATTACAAACTTTTTAACTACACAGTTTTGGAACTTAAAATGGTTCATGGGGAAAAAAAAGCTAAGAATTTGTACTTGAAAATGTATATGTGACCCTGGACCACAAAACTAGTATTAAGTAGCATGAGTATATTTGTAGGAAAAGCCAAAAATACATTGTACGTGTCAAAATGATACATTTTTCTTTTATGGCAAAAATCATTAGGATATTAAGTAAAGATCATGTTCCATGAAGGTATTTTGTAAATTTCCTACCATAAATATATCAAAAATTAATTTTTGATTAGTAATATGCATTGCTAAGAACTTAATTTGGACAACTTTAAAGGCGAATTGCACCCTCAGATCTCTGAATATTGTTGGAAATTAAATATTGTCCTATTCTAACAAACTCTACATTAATGGAAAGCTTATTTATTCAGCGTTCCAATCTCAATTTCAAAAAATTGACCCTTATGATTGGTTTTGTGGTCCAGGCTCACATATTGTATCACTTGACCTGAGATTTACCTTTATTAAATATATTGGTGACCCTTCTGTATGTAATATTTTGTTATATACTGTATCAAAACTTGTAATCCGATAGTAAAACATTTGGTCACACTTTATTTTAAGGTCCAGTTCTCGCTATTAACAAACCATTAACTATGACTTTTGCCTCAATGAACTCCTATTTTGCTGCTTATTAATATTTATTAAGATAGTTGTTAAGTTTAGGTATTGGTTAAGAGTAGGGATGTAGAATATGGTCATGCAGAATATGTGCTTTATAAATACTAATAAACAGCCAATATGTTAATAATAGGCATACTAATAAGCAAGTAGTTAATAGTGAGAATTGGTCTACTAAAGACCGATACTAAAGTGTTACCAAAATTTTAGATTTGAATGGTAATTTGGATTGTAGCTTTCACAAAATTATTCTAATTTTGAGGTACTGAACTTGTTTAAAAGCAACATACAAAAAAGATAAAAATAAAAAAGTTCTGTCATGAATAAGTCAACCTCATGTTATTCCCAAACTGTATTAATTTGTTTCTTCTATGAAACAAAAGAGATGATATTTCGTATTGTGTCTTTTTTGTTCATACAGTGGAAATCACTGGCAACCAACATTCTTCAAAATATCTTCTGTTTTAGATTTTTAGTTCTAATTTTAGTTACAGCTTTTGTGACCACTACCCTCAGTCTTTTTATATGTATATACATTAAAAAAGGATGACGATGAACTGAGAGAGAGAGAGAGAGAGAGAGAGAGAGAGAGAGAGAGATTGGGCTTCATTTCAGGCAAGAGGCTAGATGCACGGGTCAGCAAACCTCAGCTGTGGAGAAATGAGTGGGTTTAAGCTGGAAAGTAAACAGATGTAAATTCTAAGATGGCAGCAGTTGGCAGCCTTCCAGAGGGGCATTTACCCTCCCTTCAGCTGCCCCTTTTGCCTTTTCCCCCCTTTGAAAGGTTGAGATTAATTTGCCAGTTATGCCTCACACGCATTTCCTCAAACTCCCTTGTATTTTGTGCATTTCCCTAATTTTATATTATAACTGCATTATAACTGTTGTCATAAAATTGACTATTAAAGAATTATCGATTTAACACCGTCCGTATATGGCTTTCTGGTCAAATGTGGGAATGATGAAAAACAAACAAACTGAAATTATTAAAAATGATTAGGAAAATCTATTTCCTGACACATTAGTGGAAAAATATACAACATACTTCAGTCTTCCAAGGTTATCCATTTACTGGTGAAAAGGGATAGGAGATTAATCTTCTCAGCATTTCATCAGTAGCAGATATCAGCGATTTGCAGTCATTAAGCAGTGGACATGGATTAGCAGCACTATGCCGCTGTAGAGACCGGCTGGAGAAGACAAGGAGAACAGCACTGGGACTTAGTACAAGGCTAATTAGATCTGTCTATCTCCACACATCCATCTTCTCCTGCTGGAATCACACTGGCCTAATTCTAAATAAATTGCTCTTTATTATTCTATCATTCAGGTTATTGCATGTGATATAATGATCCACTCTTGGCCACTGTTAATTGATTTTTGCTTTTTATCTGTGTTCATTCATTCTTCTTGCTTTGAAAGCAGATTAGGCCTAGTGTTTTATTATAGACTGATCTGATGCCCTGACTATCTATCTATCTATCTATCGATCGATCGTTCTATCTATTGATCGTTCTATCAATTGTTCTATCTATCGTTCTATTTATTGTTCTATCAGTCTATCATTATATCTATCGTTCTATCTATCGTTCTATTTATAGTTCTATCGTTTGTTCTATCTATCGTTCTGTCTATAGTTCTATCTATAGATCTATCTATAGTTCTATTCTATTGTTCATTCTATAGTTCTATCGTTTGTTCTATCTATAGTTCTATCTATAGATCTATCGTTCTATCAATAGTTCTATCTATAGTTCTATCGTTCTATCTATAGTTCTATCATTCTATCTATAGTTCTATCTATAGATCTATCGTTCTATCAATAGTTCTATCTATAGATCTATCGTTCTATCTATAGTTCTATCGTTCTATCTATAGTTCTATCATTCTATCTATAGTTCTATCTGTAGTTCTATCATTCTATCGTTCTATCTATAGTTCTATCGTTCTATCTATAGTTCTATCATTCTATCTATAGTTCTATCTGTAGTTCTATCATTCTATCGTTCTATCTATAGTTCTATCGTTCGTTCTATCTACAGTTTAATCTATCTATCGTTCTGTCGTTCTATCAATCTATCGTTCTATCAGTCTATCTTTATATCTATCGTTATATCTATTGTTATATTTTTCATTATGTCTATCGTTCTGTCGTTCTATCGTTCTATGGTTAGTTCTAGCATTCTATCTATCGTTCATTCTATCGTTCTATCTATCATTCGATCTATAGTTCTATTGTTTGCTCTATTGTTCTCTCTGTCTATCGTTATATTGTTTGTTCTATCTATCGTTCTGTCTATCATTCTATCTATAGTTCTATCATTCTATTGTTCTATCTATAGTTCTATAATTCAATCTATCGTTCTGTCTATAGTTCTATTATTCTATCATTCGTTCTATCTATAGTTCTATCGTTGTGTCTATCATTATATCTGTCATTCTGTCCATGGTTCTGTCATTCTATCTATCGTTCTGTTGTTCATTCTATCGTTCGTTCTGTCATTCGTTATATCTATCTATATATCTATCTATCTATTATTCTGTCATTCTATCATTCTGCCTGGCAGTAGATTAAAGTAAAAATCTCCCTTGTTCTCGTTGTAATCTCATTCTGTCTATGCAAAGAACTGAAACTTTACACAGGTCTTTGTGTTTTTTCTTTCCTATGGACATTGTTAGCGTGTGCGGCTTGTCTAATAGCAGAAGCAACTGCAGTCTTGTTAGACCTCTAACTAGCATACGTGGAAGTAAAGCTCTTCAGGAAAAGTGAAGATGTGTGATTGGATTCAGAGAGGAGCCGGGTAACATGTTTTTGAAGATTCTCAGATACCATATGTGTGTGAGTGTGCAGAGGCAGAGAGGAATAGAGTCACTCATCCACACAGATGTCTGGAATCTCCAGATGTCGAATGACACTCAAATGCTGTAATCACACATTGCTGTGCTTGAACCCCTCAATGCTGAAAAATAAGACCTGTCAGAAAACAGAGCCTGTACAATAAAAGACAAAATGACTGAAACACAGTAACTGGCTTCTCGCTGTTGGTAAACACAAATTGTGTAGTTTACGGCACAAAATTTGGCTTTAATGGTGTATAGCCTGAAACCCACAATTTAGAAGATAGAAATGTACGCTTCTAAACATGGAGTTTACTGATATAATGAAGTTAAGGACAATTCTTTCATTGTTTACTCTACCTCATGTCACACAAGTTTCCAAAGACAAGTAAATGTTGACAGAATTTTAATTTTTGGGTGAACTATCCCTTTCAGAATGTAACACTAAGCATTTATAATGCAGAATATATTCTTTCTTTTCCTTCCAATTTTTCCATCCATACTTATTCTATCCATTAATTTATACTGACTATTCTACCAATTGTGTTAATGTGCCAGTTGTCAATTTTAGTAGAGAATTATTTAAACATGACTGTTCAAATGTTTCAGAAAGTTCAATTTTTCCTAATAGCAACTCTCATATAGCAGAAAGAAATATTCCGAACCTTCCCATCTCCAAATAAAAGAGAAGGAACATAAATAATTCATTTTACTGAATGGCAGGTTAAGTGAGGCTGCGATAATGTCCTGACAGTAATGATAACTTTAATTTCCTTTTTCTGATGCTGATATTTGTGTCAAGAAATTAAATTCCATAAGCTCCCAGGGCCTGGAAATCATTAGAGCATTTCAGCCAGAGACGTTCCGCACTTTAAATATGTGGATGAATTCCCAAAGACGAATCCAATACCTGAATAATAGAGAGACAATCGATAAGCCCTTATTTATTATTTGACCAGTTCAGTGTGGGGATACATTTATTATGTAATAAATTCATCAATATGACAGCAGTGTTTAAATGAATAGTGTTTTTTGAGGAAAAAAAGACAATTTAATATTAAATTACATATTCAAATAGACATATTGAATAATAATAATAATGATAAAAAATAAAACATTTTTTAATTGTAAAAATGTTGCACAATATTGTTGATGTACTGTATTTTTTGTACAAAAATCCATATCCAGCATTGTGAAAACTCATTTGAAATTCGAGAGACGAATGAACCTTCCAGGTTGGCCTACAAATTGACGTCACGACTGAACAGATCTCTGAAGCTGTTGAGCATTTGTAGTCTTTTTACAGCATTAATTAATCAATGAACAAATCAGTTACTTGCCTATTCTCCTTTCCTCTGAGTTTGTGACTTCTTTCATGCTATAACATGAGTGTCAGCACATGAAGGATTTTGTGCGAACTGGCCCAAATGAAAGATCTGCAGGTCTCAAATAAATGAGTGGAAAGACTGCGGCTCTGAAATATGGAATCAGGGATGGCTTTCAAACAATAAAGAGAATAAATAAAGGGACCTTTCACCCAAAGGAAAATGTCCCGCTTAATATTCATTAACGCTGAGCAGTAGGGAGTCAGCAAGAAATGTTCTCTGACATTGATACAGCGGTGAAATATTCAAGAGATGATGTTCTCTAGTCTCGGGGGGCATGTGAGAGACAGTTTGTCTTTTGTATCTGAAGTTTTATGAAGAATGTTCCTCCTTCCTCTTGATCATTGGAAAGGCCATGGGAAAGACCTGCCCGTGATTTGCCCTCTGCCATTAGATGTGTTCGGTGCCACGCTTCTCGACTGACGAGAACCACTTTATATATACTCTGTGGTTTGAACGATATTGTGCGTATTCAGATCTCAGCGCATCAGATAGTATCACCTCCACATTATACATGCAAATTAAAATGAGTCTCATGAGATGTCCATTTTTCTGTTCTAAAGGCCAATTAAGTGAGACACTGTTCCCCGGTCAAAATGCGCAGCCAATCTCGGTTCAGAGTAGTTCATAATCAAGTCTTTTCTGGTGTTAAAGACTGTTCTACTCAGCAGAAAGAAGGATTTAGTTAAAGTTAGCCATCGTTGCTAGCTCTGTCATGCAAACAAAGTGAATGTCCTAAATAGACTGATAGGCCTTTTGTCAATATTTTTATTGGTGGAGAAAAAACATACAAATTTTTTTTAGATCTATTAATAATACACAACTCATTTTTTAACTGGGTAAATAAACCCAAACACCTAAACCTACCTGAAAGTATGAACAAAAGTGATTGTGACATTAAAAAATGCTATCGCAAGCATGTCTTTTTAGTTTGTTGTCAATCTCTCATTTTTTAGCTCAGGGGTGCCCAAACTTGGTCCTGGAGGGCCAGTATCCTGCAGATTTTAGCTCCAACCCTAATTAAACACACCTGAACCAGCTAATCAAGGTCTTAATAGGCCTGCTAGAAACCTCCAGACAGGTGTGTTGAGGCAAGTTGGAGCTAAACTCTGCAGGACACCGGCCCTCCAGGACCGAGTTTGGGCACCCCTGTTTTTAGCTCTTTCATTGTGAGTCATGTTTTTGGATTCCGCATCCTCAGTCCATGCCAGCTGAGCTACTGAGCAAGCTTGTTATATCTGCAAAGCGAAACATATGGAGCTGTAATTGTAACTGTGTTCGAAAACGATTACAAGTGCTTGCTGTTTTACAGACTCTAGTGTTAAATTCTGTTGGAAACTGTAATGATATGTACTCATTCATATGTATTTCGCATCTTGTTAAAAAGTTCCCACAGGTATGTTTTCGTCATGAGATCAGGTAGTTTCTTTGCGTCTTACCTCCATATAATGCATACTACTGAAGTATTTAAGAGCTCAGTGCTGCTTTGTTTACAGCTGTAACCAAGGAAGCTCTGTATCGCTGCTGTTCCATAAGCGCCACCTGCTGTCAGAGTGAATTTGCGTCTCATTCAGTCCGTTTGCCGGTTTTGTTTCATGAAGATGTTTTATGTTGCATAATTTCACAAAGCTAAGGTCAGACCATTCTGTTTTTGCTTTAAATGTTTAAATTATATAGTCTAATCAAAAACTGCTCAACACACATTTAATACGTGACCGTGGCACATTTTTGTTACATCGGTACAGGGTACGTATTGCTGCTTTTTTAATACGCTGGTTAAGGAACGTATTGCAGAATTCAAATATTCTGGGAATGTCGCTAAAGGTTAATGCCAAACTGTCACAGTGAGGCTCTTTATAAGAGTCTTATTATTTAAAGGACTGTGTATGTTTACCTATTTGTTTGGCGTAAAGTGAACACTAGTTAACGCAGATATGTTTGTCAATGATTATGTGTGAAGTAATGTTGTTCCTGTCCTTAAAGGGGGGGGGGGGGCAATGGTGTTTCATATATTCAGAGTTGTTTACAGTGTTAAAGAGTTGCATTCTCATGCTAAACATGGCCAAAGTTTAAAAACATAATTTGGACAAATGACAGAGAATTTCTTTGTCGAAAATCTTACTTCCGGGTTGGTACAAGTTTCGGCTCTTTTTTTTTTTTCGATCGTGGCATTAATGACGTAATCGATGGTGGAACTACTTATATGAGCATTTCTCCCGGAAAAGCGTGTCCGTGGCGCCTGCGTTCACGTCGGCTAGACCGTAAGAAAGAGAGGGCGCCCATCAACGTGCTTCATTTCAGCTGCACTCTGTAAGGGATTCACTCAGGAAGAATGTCTCTAATAAAATGTGGTTTTGGTTGTAAGGCAAAGATAACTTTGCTCAGCTTCCCAAAGAACCCAGTGTTACATGAACAGTGGATGCTGTTCCTTTTTCTGGGGCAGCAATGGAGTTTAGCAAGTGTGTGTTTGCTGACTAACGTTTCATATACAAGGCCCAGTTCGACGCTGGATTTGCATATTGTTTGATACTGAAAGACGGAGCTGTCCCAGCTATAAAAGATCCCAGTCATGATTCAGAAATGCAGATGGTAAGTGAAACACCATCAAATGTCTGTTTTATTGGCAATCCTAACGCAAGTGATCGTCAAACTTAGCTCCGCCCACGGTGCGCCTCCAGAAGTTCGGCTTTTTCCGGAGAAAATTGGAAAGCTGTATTTTTCTTTTATAAATATAAGAAAGACTTTTTGGAGATATTAAGGATACATTACTACTCGGGTACTCAGGATTAACATGAGATTAGGTGAAACTGTGTATGTTATGTACCCTTTAAGTTATTTCTTCCTCAGTTTGAAGTTCAATGATTCATAGGCTTTATATGTGGGTTATTGTATTGTGTTGTGTTAAGAAGTAAAGCAAGACTGGTGATCAGGTTAAATGTTTATTGTTTCTGTATAAAATGTTACATATAATAAATAGTCATACTTGCGTACTAGAACATTTTCCCATGCCAAACAGACAAAACCCGGTCACAGAAAATGCTTACTATTTTGAAGTAAGAATAGATGGCATGGTTCATTGTACTCGTGAATGCACAGGGAGATTGGTGATGTTTTTGGAGATTTGTTTAATTTCTGGTTGAGCACTTTAATAATTAATAAAATTTTGTGTTGTTTCAACTTTTAGATTTTTTGGTATTGTTATAATTGTTATTTGTATTGTTTTTTTTTTTTGTTTGTTATGGTCAAAGCACAAGTTTCTTTATCACCTTTGATTATCAAATGGTTTAGTCCAAGTAGGAGTCTTTTTAAAATGGCTTCTCAGTTTTGAAGAGAAACTCGTGGAGTGAGTTGTGGGATGTTTTAGAGCGTAATTGCTGTCTTTTGGGTCAGTTTGTTTGACATAGCCAAATGTTTGCTTGAACAATTTTTTTTCTCTACATTTATTGTAAATACCTTTGACACACCAGTGAGAAACCTTCACTTTTGCACTTCTGGGAATAAACATTCCAAATTTTTGACTCTGTTGTCATGTCACCTCATTTTTTACGCCTCCAGCTGCCGGTACATGTGGAGCAGTGGTGCTTATGCTGTTTTTAAACATCATTAGGGCCCTTTTATTACAGTTGCCCACATCACTGTTTTGAAGTCATAACATAATATTCTGCAATTGTGTGGAAATTAGACTTTATTAATCAAAACTGTACCTGTAAATCATACTTTGTGTGAAAAGGAATAAAAGTTGTTGAGTTTTACTGTCTCTATCGTTCATTTCAACTGGAAACTGCAGTGATTCATACATATTAGTTTTTTCAGTTTTGCAGAAATGTATATAGAGGCACGTATTTTTCACTATTCCTTTTTAACAGTTTAAGGAAGCCATTCATGAGGATTTCTCACAAAAGCAGATGCTATGTCTACTGTATGTGTCACTATTTTCCATCAGATAACCTTTTAAAAATTATCAAATAACCTTTCATTTACTTTTTTTTTTTTTTTATCTTAGGCATTTCTTATATGAATGTAGGAGTATTTCATCATTAATTAAACAGAGGAAATGACTGTTGAACATCAGGAAGCTCACCAAGTCTCCTCCTCTGACCATGGTGCTCTTGGTGGCTGAATGTGCCTTCAGCCACAAAACCACAAATGATAAGCTTGCAGAAAGCACTGCATTATTGCCTCCTGTTATAGACCACCGGTGAACACATTATGCAAAGCACCGATATCACGTTCTTGAGCGATTAGCCGCAACTCAACAACCCTTTCAGCAAGTTCCAAAACACAAGGGAAGAGGAAAACAGAGGCAGTTTATTTGGTGGTTTTTGTTGTGCTTCTTGTCTTTAAAAAGGCTTTCCTGCTAATTCTGATAATGGCTCTTAAATAGGCCCCTCGATCAGCCCCACGCAAGGAACTGCGCACAACCTTTCTTTGTGGTTGTTTGTGACAAGCCGCATTTCATTCCAGTTTATTTAGCATTTTTATTATCTAACTGACACTTGCAGATAAAGCATTTGTTGTGCGTTTTGCCGTGATCATCAAATGCATTGAGAACGTGAAAAAATCTAAAGGTTGCTCACCTTTTAACAAAGCTACACCTGCTTAAAACCACCAAGAGGACGTTAAACACCAGTACTGCTTGTGTGATATTGATCACGCTGAGTAAAACTCTGACAGACCTGGCCACAAAGATAAGAGTAGGAGGTGGAAAAAACAAACTGTTATGTCAGAGATCCATATGTTATGGTAGTAAGGGACTGGCAGTTAACCAAAACAAGTGGCAATAGTTTTTTAAAAAAGAATTGTATTGATGCCCCACTTAGCTGTCATAAAAGACAATGTTTCGAATAAAGCAGCCCATTGTGAACAGTGTCTGGCCAGTGTAGTTTAATGGCAGCAAAGGGCACCGATCTTAAAAATTAATATCTTGCTTGAGGTCATACATGAGTCAGGCTTTCCTGTGATAATCTGAATGAACGTTTGACAGTCGATCTGTGTCTTTAGACACCGATCAATAAAAACCCTGCAGGTTAAAGAATGCCCAGAGAACAGCTGGAGGGAATTCCTAGCCGCTCCTGTTCTTTCTCCATAAGAGATCCTCCACTTTATTTTAACAATGACATGTAGGGTTAAAAATATCTGTCTTGATCCATATGTGTCATATCCATTAAAACTGATATATATATATATATATATATATATATATATATATAATGAATGTGTGTGTAAGATTTTATGCTTATCAAGGCTCCATTAAATATACAGTAAAACAGTAATATTGTGAAATATTATTACAATTTAAAATACAGTTAAGGGTCAAAAGTTTACATCCCCCTTTCAGAATCTGCAAAATGTTATTTTACCAAAATAAGAGGAATCATACAAATTGCAAGTTATTTTTTATTTAGTACTGACCTAAATAAGATATTTCACATAAAAGATGTTTACATACAGCCCACAAGAGAAAATAATAGTTGAATTTATAAAAATGAACCCGTTCAAAAGTTTACATCCCTTTTATTCTAAATACTGTTTTGTTACCTGAATGATCCACAACTGTTTTTTTATTTTTTTTTGTTTTGTTTTTTAAACGCTTACTAATGCTCCAGAAAGAAAAACAATGCATTAAGAGCCAGGGGTGAAAACTTTTGAACAGATGGAGATGTGTACTTTTTTCTTATTTTGACTAAACATCATTTTTTTTTTTTTTTTTTTCATTTAGTACTGCCCTTTAGAGGCTACAGAATGTAGTTACATGTCTCCCAGGAGACAGTAAGTTACATTTACCCTGATCTTCAAATTTAAAAAGCTCTTATTGCATGGTTTTTCCTTCTGGAGCATCAGAGTTTTTTTTGTTTTTTTTTTAGTGATAGTTGTTCATGAGTCCCTTGTTTGTCCTGAACAGTTAAACTGCCTGCTGTTCTTCAGAAAAATCTTACCAGTCCCACAATATCTTTGGTTTTCCAGCATTTTTGTGTATTTGAACCCTTTTCTACAATGACTGTACAATTTTGAGATCCAACTTTTCACACAGAGGACAACTGAGGGTCTCATATGAAACTATTACAGAAGGTTCAAATGCTTACTAATGCTCCAGAAGGAAAAACGATGCATGGTTTGCATGTTTTTTTCTTCTGGAGCATCAGTAGAGCGTTTACCTTCTGAAATGGTTGCATAAGAGTTCCTCAGTTGTAGCTTTGCAGGTTGGTTTCTTTAGGTTTCTTCATGTCATTCCAGACAGAATGGATAATGATGAGATTAGATCTCTGTGTGAAGCACTTGGCTGCACAAAATCTCACTGCATTATTACAATTGTGTTGGGGTCAGTTTTTCTTTCTTTTTTTTTTTTTTTAAGAAATTAACACTATCTAAGGATATGTCAACAAATGCTGTTATTTCTAACTTTTTATTCATTGAATAATCCTGAAAAAATACCTAAATAATGTTTAAGATTTTGCAATATTACTGTTTTTATTGTAGTTTTGATCAACTAATGCTGCCAAATCTCTCTCTCTCTCTCGTATGCATTAAAATACATTACGTAATATATTAAAAATGTCTAACAAAAAAACCCTGCTAAATAGTCAAACTGTGTTTGGTTTTCTCTCACCTTTGGTATCAGGACTGAAGCAAAACCGCTTCGCCTTCAAAACTAGGTGCATGATGCCTGTGTAGAACCATAATGTGTTGTGTAATCACTCTTTCAACCATAGAGGTATTTTTGCATGGATGAATGTGGTCAATGACATATATTCTGGTGATTTAAATAATTTGGGAAGTGCTTTCTTGTGCTCTAAATGGCAGAACTCATATGACTGTATATCATTTTGCAGTTTCAATGTAGCTGGAGCTGTCCAGGGAATGCAGCGCTATTAATGTTTAAAATTCCAGACACTTACACAAGATGTGTCTCTTTTCAATTATTCAGATTTTGGCCCATGGATAAAAAGGAAAGAAGCTGCATCCATTTACAGATGTGTATCATTTATAGGTCGCTGTTCTCAAGTGGCCAATCTTGTGCTTAAAAATGCTCTCACCTTGCTTTAGCCACTGAAAGCTGTTCCAAGGTTCACTCGCACAATGCAACCACAGATGACACGTTTGCCTGTAAGTGCCTTGAACTGTGAAAATCTTTCAGGCACATTCTTATTCCACAAAGCCTCCAAATAGTGGCATAAATCTGAAATGCATATTCAGGTCATGTAGTGGTCAGGTTTTACAGCTTTCACTTGGGTTCTTTGAACCGAGACAGGAAATGTGGATTTTATCTGTGGTAGAGTCAAGAAACATGTCTGTATTCTATGAAATGAATGAATTGCTCCCACCAACCATAAAATAAGCAATAATATCATGTACTCGCCTATTTGTAGCTTGTCTTAAGCTGTGCAATGAGGTCTGGTTGCGATCCAGGCTCGTTGTGGCCACGACTAGGCCATAACTATAATTAGTTGTGGTAGTCCTGAGTGACAATGATAGATGAAAATCCCACCTTCCGCCTATAGCACCACCCATGTCATACTCCAAAAAAAGACAACATTAGGAGCCCGTTAGTGCAATTTATTTTATTTTATTTTGTCATTTTTTTTATTTATGTTTTTGTACAACTTCAACTATGTATGAAATAGCTGAATTAAATAAAATAAGATAATAATAATATTGAATATTTGATGAGTGGATGTTATTAGTTAGGTTTTGAAATCATGATCCCTTGCAAAAAGGGATAAGGTTTAAAAAAAAAAAAAAAACTCCTATTGACTAAAAAGCCATTTCATTCATTCATTTTTATTAATTCATTAATTTATTCAAATTTTTAGTGTTTAATGTTGTAAATGTAATGCTACATTTTGTAATGTTACATTTTATTTATGTGTTTATGTATTTATTTATTTATTTAGTGGAGTGCCCTAAAAGCAGGTGCATGTCAGCCTTTTACAAATGCACAGCAACATCAAAGATGAAGCATTTTGATTTGACATTACACAACAGACTTCTTGAAACACTCTCAGTTGTTCCGATAAAGGTAAGAGCTAATTCTCATTTAGTGATTCCAGACTCTGTGCTAATGCACAGTGGGCTTTTGGGGCCACTGGATATACATACATCGAATATACCATGTTCTGAAACGTAGACAGAAGCGTCTTTTTTCATTTTGATAGAGACTCCATCAAATGTGCCCTGCATAAAACACAAGCATCCCATTTTGCATCTTGGAAGCATATGTCTCAATCGTTCAGCCATAACAAACACGATTATGTTAGTGAAAGTGATCTGTCTGCTTGTCTTCGATTCGTCCTCCACAGACAAGTGTGTGACCTCTAAGGGGATGCAAATGGCTGTCGGAGAAGAGGCGTCGGTGTGGAAGACAGGTCGTCTCTCTCGCTCGCACACTTCTCCCAGGATGCGTTGTGCACCGTAACCTCCTTGACTGCTCCGCTGCGGTGCGCTGTACATTAGAGGCCACCTACATCCCTGCATGTGCTTAAGACAGACGAAAAATCACATGTGAGGAAAAAAAGATGCCCTAATGACCTGCTACCACTCTTTTTTTCATCCAGCTCCACCTCAAATCCAAGAGACAGGTAAAAAATGAGGGGTCAGGATGGGGGGTGGTAGAGACTGAGACGTAGATGAGGTGAAAGGTGTGCAGAATATATGAAGATACATAGGAATCCCCACCTTCCCCCTTGAATACGTACACCTTCAGCGTATAGGGCAGGAGAATGACTGTCATCCAATTAGAGCACCAAGGGCAGTTTGATTAATTCGGTGAGAGCCAAAGGTGAGCCGCTTGACTAGCCCATGCAGAAGATGCAAAGGCATGTGCGACTGCTCAGCCTCTTGAGGGCTTCCAAAGACCTGATTCAGGATCATGTGAGTATTGAAGCCAACGGCAGAGCATGGGTGAGCATGCATGTGTTGAGGGCTGTGGTTATTGCATGCCAAAGCAACAGTAAATGAGTTTTCACAGGATGTAAACATTAGTATAGAAGCCTGTTTCTGCCTTTTCTTTATATTTTGTCACAAAGAAATGTGATGCGATCTGGGAAAACCTGTCGGATGTCGCGCTGGGACGTTTTCAGGAAATTCGAGAAATAGGTTGAATGTCAGTTTTTTGTCAAAATTAGGTTTTCATTAAATTATTATTTTATAACATCTTGTCTATCATCTCTGAAAATATCTTGGCAAAATTTGCTTGTTTAGTGCAATAAAATTGCAATTTATTGCAGCAAGCAGAAATTACTGTGTCTTTTCTCTAATGTTAAGAACGTGCTGTGGAGGTGCTTTCTCTAAACACCACAAAAAACAGTTAACCTATCAAAATAAGCCACATAACATGTTTAATAAAGGTGCATCAATGCACATTTCCCGCCAGTCCTGTGTAAACTACGGCAAGCAAAGTTGTATTTATTAATACATTTATTTATTTTTTAATATCGTGAGATGGCAGTCGGAAGAAGCTGCTCACTCAAACGATCTAACTTGCCTCAGTCTGTTTAATCCTGGTGATGCCAATGCCCTAAACGATGTTGTAATGGACTATTTCACATCCAGAGATGAAGGATCGGGCGATGAAGTTACTAAAAAGGAGTCAGATGACAGTCTGTTATATAAACAGTGCGCGAACAGTTGTGCTGCGCTCGCGTTTCTACATGTAAACTGTAACTACAAGGTAAATTATTTGTGCTATTTAAACATACAAAGGGTGATCAAATGTTCGGAGACTATACCCATGATAAACAGCGGAAAACAGACGTTAGTCTGTTTGTGTAATAATGCAGTATAGCGCTCCTGACAGCTCTTCTTAAACCCATAAAGTGAAAGTAAAACACGTCTCACTTTAAACCTGTTTTTCTAAAATATCCATTCTTGAAAATTATAGCTATCAGCTTACTTCAAGCTATGGACAAAATAAAAACTGTTTTGGAAAGGGCTTGAACCCAGCTTTCATATGGTATCAAAACCTAAAAAAGGTAAAATTTCAATATGTATTGGGTTTTCCCAGATCGCATCACAAATTAAGGTTGTTAAGGAAAAGATACCAGGATTTTCTCCATATAGTTGACTTCAATGGGAGCCAGCAGGTTGAAGGTCCAAATTGCAGTTTCAAAGGGCTCTACACAATTCCAGCTGAGGGATAAGGGTCTTACACTGCCAAAATATCTAAAAATTCTAAAAAAGTCAAAATTATTGTCTTGTTTTCAGAAAAAATATGTTAAAATGAAGTGAGTTTTTGCTTAAAGCAAGCAAAATAATCTACCAATGGGGTAAGCAAAATAATCTAGTTCTCATCTTGAAATAAAATGATTTTGCTTACCTCATTGGCAGATTATTTTGCTTGTTTTAAGCAAAAACTCACTTAATTTTGACTTATTTTTTTCTGAAAACAAGACAATAATTTTGACTTGTCTAGAAAATCCTCCTTGATTTAAGATTTTATAGATATTTTGGCTAGACACAAGACAAAAAATCTAAGTAAGAAAAGCATTTTTTGCAGTGTATCTAGCCAAACAATCAATCGTTTTATTAAAAGAATAAAAATGTATATGATTTTTAGCCGCAAATGCTCATCTTGCACTAGCTCGACTGTACGCATGACCAATCCAGATTACAAAGCGAGGATGCAAAGAAGTCACATAGCCTTTACAAAAAAAAAAAAAAGTTAAAACAATGATTTCGGGCAATTTTAAAGCTGGAGAACAAAATGAGATGGAGTTTTTTGCCCTACCTTTTTGAACCAGAGTACACAGACGAAACCCTTTCCAACATGTGTACGTTATGCGTGAAGCCGTAGACACGCTTTGCAGAAATTACTGATTGTTTCACTAGATAAGACCCTTATTCCTCGGCTGGGATTGTGTAGAGCCCTTTGAAGCTGCATTAAAACTATTATACTAGCAATTTGTACCTTCAACCCGTTGGCTCCCATTTATGTCCACTATTTGGAGAAAAATTCTGGAATGTTTTCCTCAAAAACCTTAATTTCTTTTCAATTGAAGAACGAAAGACATGAACAACTTGGATGACATGGGGGTAAATAAATTATCAGGAAAGTAGGGATCTTATCTTATCAAAGAATTAAGGAGAAATTATTTTAGAAGACTCTCATTTGTTGTTTAAACACTTTTTGGCTCATCTGATGATTTGGGTTTAGGGCTGGGGTGTTTGGTTTGGGTTAACAATGACAGTAGGAACTCATTTTGGAAACAATCATTACCCAATATTTAGCTCCACAATAATGAATTATTTTACATATTCAATGGGTCATATGGCTACATTTAGCATTCACTCCTCTCCAGATCTGCAGGTATATGATGTCAGTTATTTGTTTTGCCTATTGGAGCGGAAAAGCAAATCTGTTTTTTTCCCAAAGAAATAATCAGAGAGGGTCTTTTAGGAAGCACTTGATTTATTTCCCTATTTTCGTTTGTTGAGGTGTTACCCATCTGGGGTGTTCTTCACAAACGAGCAGACAGGTGGAGAGACTTTGCTTCAGTCCTTTTCTCCTTTCTCCGGAATCCGGCGAGTGAAACTAGCCTTGACGTGAAACTAGAAGGGCTTGAACGAGAGGGGCGGCGGACCAAGAGCGAAAGAAGGCCTCAGCGTGAGCCGCCGATAAGTTATTGGTCTCTTCTCAAATCGCTTCTCCTTAGTTCTTCGTTACATTTGCGTGCGTTTCGGATGAATCTGAGCAGAAAATCAAGGCCTGGCTGCAGAGAGACAGAAAGACAGCACTGACAGTGATTGATGTTTGAACGGTTTCCCTGATTCACTGATTAAACCCATCAATCTATATGCAGAAAAGGTGTCTGATGCAAATAGACCCAATCAGATGGGACAAAATGGTTTTGTCAGGATGTATGGAAATAAGAATAGCCAGAAACAGAGGTGGGATTGGATAAGAGCCCCTTTCCAATACAGGCAAATGCTGAAGGTGTGATGTTCCAAATTAAGGGGATTACATGCCTCCATTCTTCCCTCTGCCCTCTTGCACGCATAACCAAATTGCTTCGCTGTTTTGTTTCTTTCTCAATAAATGAATAAAAAAGGCAAGACGGCAAGGCCTGAATATTGGCACTGAGAATCTATGCAACATTTGGACTCAGATTTTTGGCATTTAGTAAAAATGTTTTGTCAAGTAACCTTAAAAATGTGTTGCATGTGGTACCATCTAAATTAATTGGTTTTATTCAAGTCAAAAATAATATTTAATATGACTGAATTAAACTCACTACATAACATTAATTAGAGGTATTGACAGCACAGTCCACCTTTATACAGTGTATTTATACATATACGCCATTTTAGATCTAGTAAAATGTTATTCTCATTATTAGTATTAATAATGCTACATACACTGCCGCTCAAAAGTTTGGGAACAGCAAGATTTTAAATGTTTTTTAAAGACGTTTCTCATGCTCATCAAGGCTGCATTTATTTGATCAAAAATACAGAAAAAACTGTAATATTGTGAAAATTTATTCCAATTTAAAATAACTGTTTTCTGTGTGAATATATTTTAAAATGTAATTTAATCCTGTGATACGAAGCGGAATTTTCAGCATCATTACTCCAGTCTTCAGTGTCACTTGATCCTTCAGAAATCATTCTAATATGCAAATTTATTATCAATGTTGAAAACAGTTGTGCTGCTTAATATTTAGTTGGAACCTGTGATTTTTTTTTTTTTTTTTCACAAATAAAAAGTTGAAAAGAAAAATATAAATATTTTGTAACAATATAAAACACCCATCTAAAATAATTAAGAAATTAATACTTTTATTCATGGATGTGTTAAATTGATCAAAAGTGATATCACAGATTTATAGTTTGAATAAGTGCTTCCTAAAAAAAATAAAAAAAAAATAAAAAATTGAAGTAATGGCTGATTAAAAATTCAGCTTTGCAACACAGGAATTATAAATTATAAATAAATTATATTTTAAAATATATTATTATATAAACACCATTATTTTAAACTGTAATACTGTTTCACAATATTACATTTTTTTTCAGTATTTTTCATCAAGTAACTGCAGCCTTGATGAGCATATAAGAATTATTGAAAAAGAACGCTAAAACACTGAAAATAATAAAACAGTAAAAAAAAAAAATAAAATAAAAAAACAGTAAAAAATGTTAATAAACATATAAATGCATTACTTCTCAGTTCCATCACAGAATTACATATAAAGTATGTTGTTCCATTGTTTATTATTGGTACAGTACGTACTATGCAATACAATAATGTCTTGTAATATTTTGTATTTGTATATTTTATATCTTAGAGGGAAAGTCTTTGACAGTGGTTATATGAAATAATCACTAATAACTGCTTTAAATCATATTTGCTCCCCCGTAAAAGTCATTTTCCACGGCTCTACGGCCCGGTATGTGAGAGCAGGCTGTGCCGCTACAAAGTGTGCCCCAATTCTTTACCCCCTCCAGCCAATTGTGATCTGAATCAGTTTAATTAAGTAACAAATTCGGTTGGCATAGTAACAGCCCAGCTAATTTATCATGGGAAATAGTCTGTGAGACGGACAGGTTGCTCGGCAACAGCCAATGGCAATGCAAAGACGGGCCAATGACAAATTGCACAGGATGCAGATGCTGTGATGGGGGGCCAGCGTGTTTGACTGGCGCCCACATGGGAGCAGTGGCAGGGAGAGGAGAGAGGGGCTCCTCAGGAAACAGACTGTGTCAAAAGGGGGAGGGATGGTCTGATCTGCACAATGCAGGCCTCTTGTGCCAACATCACTAACCGCAGTCTAATAGGCTCTTCAGTCAGGCACCCAAAGCTACATAAAACCACTTTTCTTTTTTCCTAATCAACTGAGCTATAGGTATACGTCACACTCTGGCAGTGTTAATGGGAAGATTTAGCGAAGGTAAAGTGATACTTGCGTGGAAATGGAAATGTCCAAAGGCATGAAGACTACTGCGAAGATGATGTCACCAAGGCAGTGAAAATGTGCAATTTGCCTGATCAGCAATTTCTTAAGAACTGGCATTTTGACATCCCAGCATTTTTGCACAATGTGCTAAATCCGGTGAAGGATATGTATGGACACATATGTATGTATATGTAAACCTCCTTCATGAACTGAGAGTTCTGAATTTTCTCCTTTGACCTGAAAATGTATATATGTGTGTGTCTTACTTTTTTTAGTAAACGTTTGGCACCCAACATCTAACTTCTAAAGTGGTTTGCTGCATTTACATTTAGCAAAACAATTGCTCTCACTGGATGAAGTGTCACTGAGCCAGTTATTCTTTGTGGGTTTAGTCCTTAAGTGGGCTATTTCTAGTCCATGATAAGTGACATGTCCTCTAGGTTCCTCAAGAGAATAAAACCCTGAAAGTGCACTTTACAATACATCTGGTAAACTTAGCTAATTGTGATTCATCCCTTTTTGAAATATATAGAGAAAAAAAAATCAGCTGTGGAGTTTGACCATATTAGCATTTCAAAAGTAGTTAGTGAGTGCATTTTGAATGCTTACAATTCCAAGAAATGTTCCCTGTTTTTAGGAATTCTTGCTGTACATTTCCAATAAGCCTTTTCAAGATGGTTTCTGCAGGGTTTGTTCTATTCTTCATAAGTTGTTAAAAAGAAAAGACATTTCTTTAAACTGCCCTCATATAAACTCAGCTTTCTGAATGACCTTTTCTGACGTAAAATGTGACCCTGGACCACAAAAACAGGTGTTTTATTTTGCCAGTTATTACATTGTATGGGTCTTATATGCCAAAATCATTAGGATATTAAGTAAAGATCATGTTCCTTGAAGATATTTTGTAAATTTTCTACTGTAGATATATCAAAACAAAAAAAGAAGACTATTTTCACAAGTTTTAGATTTTTTTGCAGTTTCCAGATTTTTAGAAATTTGTATCTCAGTCAAATATGGTCCATTCTAACAAACATAAATCAATGGAAAGCTTATTTATTCAGCTTTCAGATTATGTATAGATCTCAATTAAAAAAAATTGACCCTTATGACTGGTTTTGTGGTCCATGGTCACAAATGTACTCTGTGTGCATTAAAGGTATAGTTCATTTTGGCATTATTTACTCATTCTCATGCTGTTCCAAAACTGTTCATCTTGTTCATCTGCTGGACTCAAATTAAGATATTTTTGATGAAATCCGAGAGCTTTCTGACCCTGCATAGACAGGAATGCAACTACCGTGTTCAAGGCCCAGAAAGGTAGTAAGGACATTGTTAAATTAGTCCATGTGACATCAGTGGTTCATCCTTAATGCAGACGCATACATTGTGGTACTCTTGTGAACACATGTCAAAGACTGACACAGAAGAGAATAAAATGTTGAATAAATTCATTGTTTTAGTTTGGTAAGGTTTAACCACTAATGTCACATGGACTATTTTAACGATATCCTTGCTACCTTTCTGGGCCTTGAATGTGGTAGTCACATTGCTGTCTATTAAGGGTCAGAAAATTCTTGGATTTCATCAAAAATATCTTAATTTGTGTTCTGAAGATGATTTGGGATGACATAAGGTGAGTAATTAATGACAGCATTTTCATTATTGGGTGAACTATCCCTTTAAATTTGGAAACTGACCATTACCCAAAAGATAAGATTAAGAACTAGTGACTTTCAGTTATTATTAACGGAATTGCAAGCTCATCTAGAAACATCTTAAGGAATACCATTACACTGAAGATACTGATTGTGGAAAGCTACCATCTTGTTATCTCAGTTCTTCTCAGCCCTTGTTTAATAATACAATCGTTCTCTACTTTCCACATACTGCACCTTGTTTAGCAGAAGCAATTACATTCTATAGTTAATAAATCAGCATTCATGCCATTAAATATGATGGAGAATTTTCTGAAAGCATTCCGACTTATTGAAATGTTCTGATGCAGTCATAGAGCCCTGATCATTTTCGGACCATTCGCGGGCGGAGTGTGTGACGACGTGGCGGTATTACATTTTCTTGACAGTGTCTCTAGAGTTCGTCAGCCATTTCTGTGTTTAATATGAACATTTTTGGCGTAATACATGTTTATGGTATGCACAAAGAGGCGCAAGGTCCCGTTTCCTTCCATTTCACAGCACATTTGTAATGGATACTCAGAGATGTGGAACTTCCATCTAGAGATGCTCGCGCTGGATGTTTGATGAAAGTTATTCATCACATTTGAATTATTATAATCAGTTTCCTGTCACGCTAACTGCTGTGTTCGTTTTTACGACGCTTGTGATGAGAAGCATTTGTTTCTAGCCAGTAATATCGATGAAATTTATATTTTCCATAAGTACTCGTAAAACCTTCAATGCATGACGCAGGGCAGGTCTGCGCAGCGGAGAAAGACGCACACACACACGCAGATAAATGGAGCAATTTAAGAGCCAAACATGTTGTCACCACAAACATCTTTCAAACACAATAATGCCAATGAGAAAGGTTTGTCTCACCAACAAAAACAACACAACAAGAACTAATCGAGCCAGCGCCCGCCGGCTATAATCCCACTCGCAGTGCCAGCTAAACAGACAGTGAGATCAGCTCTCACCAGTGTGAATTATTCTCTAAATTACACAGTGAGACACACAAATAAGAGCTGTGAGCAAACGGAGGACGGATAAAAGTCATAATTAACGAATAAAAGCGGTACAGAAGCAACTGAGGGGCAGGAGAGCATTAGTCTTATATGCAGCGAGAGATGCAAATTCCCAGATGCTGCTGCGCCATAGGTGGAATAAGATTGTCACTCTAATGCCTCTCTGAGGTCCTGATGAGCTTGGGAATAAATATGCAGAAAAGCCTTTCAGGGAAAAAAAGAGGCAATCAAGGGTAGCAGCGGCACGGGTCGGACTATAAATCTTTGTCTGTTTCAATCGCCGCTGTGGCCGAAACGGTGTAAAATTCGAGCAGGGATGTCATCAATTTCTGTTAGCTCCTCTGTCCCTCTTTGTGTCGACAGCATGGCCGTGATGGATTGATTTTGTCACTTGGGCTCAGTTCACAGTATGTTAACATGGAAGGGCAGAGTTGGGTTATGGAGAAAGGGTTATTAGAATCCTAGATGTGACCGGACGCTTGTGCAGGCTCTCTCTCTTTTCTCTCTTTTTCCCTTCTCATGTCAGCCAAAAAAATGACAGATATGCTAAAACACAGGAATGGATGCAATAGGACAGATGTTGCTAAGATATTATAGAACGCAATCAGATATTGATGTCGTTTTAGAACCTTAACTTGAATTACAAAAATGTGTATGATTGTCAAAAAGCAAAAGAAAAGAATAGAAAAATATTGCATCTCACATAAGTTAAAATGTTTGTAGATAAATGTTTTGGGTTTAATTCAAGGTCAATGAACAGCATTTGTGGCATAATGTTTTTTTACCACAAAAAAAAAAAAGCAGTGGAAGTGAATGGAGCAGGATTTAAAAGCAGAAATCTATCGGTACATACACACACAAATTCTTAGGAGTGAAAGGTTACATTGTAAAAAACAAAAAACAATTTGTTGAGTCAACTTAAAATAATTTGTTACCCTGCTGCCTTAATTTTAAGTTCAGACAGCTCAAATAAGTTTATTCAAGCTGAAAGGTTAAGTTGTACTAAGTGACAACTTAGATATTCAAGTTGACTGAACTAAAAAATAGTTTAACTTAACAGCTGTGTTTGTTACTCAGTTGCCTTAAAATTTTAAGTTGAATCAATTCAAATACCACTCAAATTGTCACTTGACTAAACTTTTCTTGCGTTGACTGAACTTAAAATTGTATTTATAGGTTGTATGTTTAAAGGAATTTAGTTTCATGTCCTTGTAACTTGGTGTAAGAGCTATGGAGTGATGAATAAAGATGAAAAGAGCTAGGTGATGTAGCGTGAGCAAAAGTTCATAAAAATATGAAGAGTTCCGATGCAAAACCCCCTAAAAGCCATCTCGGTCAAAAATGAGATACTGAGTGAATGCTCTGGACACATATTATACGTCCATCAAATACTTTTACTTCAAACTCGCTAAAATCCCACCCTTAGCCCAATGAGAAGTCCCACTACTTACAAAGAAACCTATACATCGGAGCCTGATAAAAATGCATTTTTTGAAGAAAGTTGTCAGATGGATTTAGAGGCTTTTGCATCTGAACTCTTCATATGTTGTTAATGTAATAGATGTTACCCCATTGTTTGCAATGACGTTCTTGCTGAAAGGAAAATACCTTTTGTATCGCATGCATTGAAAAGGAAAGCATACTTCCGTCCTTACAGATAGTTGTGAAACTAAAAATAAAGCAGGTCTTCATAATATTTTGGCTATTCATACTCAAATAAATGACCCCCACTGTAACTGATGCAGAGTTCATTCCATTATTATGATATTCCCTTTGGATTAGGGATCCTTTTACATTTTCAGACGCTGTGTTCAAATCCCAGACAGATGATTTAAGAATTCCTGGCTATCGTTGTCAGTTGTAGATGTAACGCCGGGGCGAAAGCGGCAAGAGGCCAGGATGAGGTCAGGAGAGCAGGCTTTATTAGCAGCGGGCCGCCCCTCGGCTTCCTGTTTCATGTGTGTTCGGCGTCTGCACTCCATTCCCCATGCCCATTAGGTGAGAAATCCTGGCAGATAATTTGTTTAGTAAATGAAACAGATGTCTTTTCCGATTTTTTGGAGTGTGTTCCCGGGAGATTCTCCTCCCCTCCGTCCAGGGGGTCAGGCCGCATGCATCCGAGGGGTGGCTGGAAGGGAGAAAAAAATAACAAGGCACAGCAAAGTGCCTGGGGAGCGCAAACATCATTCACTTCTCCCATAATCATCAAGGCGATGCTCGGATGCCTCCTTAATTTACATAATACCATCCTGACACTTTTACTCTAGCTATCCATCACCGGCAGGATGAGGCCTTCTCCTTTCTGTCTCTTTTCCTCCCTCTGATTGTGTCTTGTGTTTATCTGGCCAAGCACAAAAGATTGATTCCCCACTGTTTCTCTCCCTTATGTTCAGCAGATATGAATTTTTGCAGAATGATGAAGCACCGAGTCAGCTAATAATAAACAGAAAACACATATTCAGAAAAGAAAAAAAGACAAAAGAACAACACAACAAAAAAACTAAACAAACGGATAAATAGTATGACACGATTCTTTCTTAATAATAATAACTCTCATGATGGGTTTTTTAGAGACCCCAAAGCCATTTTAACATTCTTTACATGAATTCGATATTGCTGCAAGTCCAAAAAATTCTTAAATAGCCCTTCCAAATTATAGCCATAAAAGGTTATAAATCAAAGCAGAAAGTCATGCATTCATAAATTCATGGCATTAAATGTTGCATACATCACAAAAACAAAATAAATAAATATATGTATAATAAAATAAAAAAAATATATATATATATATGCTTAAAACAAGAATGAATATCTACCAATGAGGTATAAATATGGTTTCCCTTGTAATTTTTGTAATTTTTCAGACCCCACACTGGCAGATATTTGTTTTTGTCAAAATCATAAACTTGTTTAATCATAAATCTAATTTTGAAAGTTTCAATTTATTCATTCAGTTTTCTTTACTTGGTCCCAAAAAGGTCTTACAAATTCTCAAACGTACTTTCAAAAAACTTGCAGAAACCTGACTTTTGTTTGCAATGCGAAAGTAATTATTTTCTTTGAATGAGCAAGATGTCAGATTCATTAGGCGCTATAGAAAAAAAAAAAACTAGAAAACTAGCAAAGGTCGAACTATTGCGCTTACGAGCAAGTGTATTTATGATTACAGTAAAAATGAAAATGGCTTCCAAAAAAAGTGAAAGCCTCACACGTTCGGTTTACAAATCTAACTATTTTAGAATCTGTTTGACTGTCAGCAACGCTTTATGTGCGTCTATTAGCAGATTTTGTCAGATAACATCACGTTAGAATGTGAGGCTAAAGTTTTCTGCACACGTAACAACAAACACAGCATGAGCGGTGTTTGTTTCATCAATAAATGACTCTTATGAACTAGATCTTTTTAATGAGTCAGTCAAAACAATTCATTAAACAGACCTTGACCTGATTTAGTAGTTTGAAATAGATGCGCTCAGTCAGTGAATCTCCCTCAGTGAATGGAGTCATTTTCTGTCATTATTCCTGCACGCAACAACGAGCACAGCATGACCAGTGATGTCCATTTCACCAATAAATGACTCTTATGAACTGGTTCTTTTTAATGATTCCGGCAAAAAGAATCATTAAAAATACTTTGTTGGGATTTATTGGTCGGAATCAGATGTGCTCAGTCAGTGAATCTCCCTCGCTGAACTGAGTCATTTTCTTATATGTCTGATTCAAAATGATTCCTGTATGCGACAATGAACAGAGTGTGAGCGTGATGTCCATTTCACCAATAAATGACTCTTATGAACTGGTTCTTTTTAAAGAGTAAGTCAAAGAGAATCATTAAAAACACCTTGTTGGTGATTTAGTGGTTTGAATCAGATATGCTGACTCAGTGAATTTTACTTACTAAATCAAGAGTCATTTTCTGATATGTCTGATTCAAAATGATCCCTGCACGCAACAACAAACACAGTATGAGCGGTAATGTCCATTTCACTAATAAATGACTTATGAAATGGTTCTTTTTAATAAGTCAGTCAAAAATAATCATTGAAAAGACCTTGTTGATGATTTAGTGGTTTGAATCAGAGTCTGATTCATCTATACATCTATAATGTATACATTAGATTCTATTTACTGACTCGTATGGAATTTAATATTTAATTTTAATATTTAATTTAATTATGTAACATTTTATGTTTAGTGTTTTAAACTAAACATAAAATAAACCACCTAGTGTATATCCATAAATTGTAGTTTATAAAAAATAATACTGGCTCTTTTATTAAAATACTACTGATGCCAACTGAAACATGGTTTTGTGTTACTCTTTAAAGCCCCATGGATTGCTGGGAATGACCTAACAGAGTCATGCTCATGTGACTGAGGTTTACTTCAGATATCCTACCTGTATCCTTTCTGACTCATGTTTTATGAATAGGCTTTGGAAAAATATACAACACACTTTGCTTTTCTTTTTTTTTCCTCCAGTCACAGTCTTCAAAGTTTCCTTTACGATAACCAAAAACCATTAGCTGCTGTCAAACCCAGGAGAAGAGAGATTATTTTTTTTATTGAAATAAGATTAAAATGATAACTTTGACTGCGGCCTCCACCTGATAAAATATTTCAGCTCATAAGCGTGGTGTAGGCACAGGGATTAGAGCAGAGGGAGAGAGAGAAATTCATAATGTATAATAAGACAAAAGGTGTCATGGGAAATAACACTGATATTAAAATTAGAAAATGACGCAATCTATATGAAAAATGCAGATTTAAAAATGTAAATGATGATCTAGGATTTCTTAGAACAAAAGTATCAGAAAAGTAAGAACCTAAGAGATGTCAAATGGCTTGCTGGTCTGTGACCTTTCTGTGTGTTTTAACTTTAATAATTAGAAGAGAAGGTGTATGATGTGGTATACTGGAAAACTATTTTCAAAACTGTTTCTGTTTCTTCTAGAACTATTGCTCAGGTGATTTTATGATTTAATATTAATTGAAAGACTTTAGAATATTTGTACTTTCAAAAATATATTTTAGCACATTGTAAGCCCAAATAAAATGAATTAGTGCAGACAAAAAAATATACATATAAAAATGATAAAATAAAAAAATAAAAGGTGACACATACTATACTATTAAGATACTCTTTTCTTTAAGCATACAGAATATGTACATTTTAACCGGACATATTGATCACACTATCACACTAAGGGGATCTAAGGTAAATCTTTTCCAGTATTGAGACATTGTAAGCCAATAAAATTAATTATAATAGAGCTGTGAAACCAATGAGCTTGAGCTAAATTTCATATTTCATTCTTTTTGTTCTCGTCATCATTATTTGCAGTGAAAATGCATATTTTCAGAGAAGGACAAGGACATCCTAGAGTTTCTTTAAATGCAGTTTTCTCTCACTGTAGCTCTTTAAAAATAAAAATGAAAAATATTAGTCATGAAAAAAAAGAGAACCTACTCATCATTGGTTTATACTTCTAAATTCTACTACAGAAAAAAAAAATCTGAATATTTAAGAGATGGTAATTTGTGACATTTGACAAATTGAGATTCTTTAAATGCGAAGTTCAGTATTGGCAGTTTTAGGATAGAGAAGACAATATATTTACAGTATATGATAAATATTCAACCAAGCATGCGAAACAATACGCACAATGAGGTTTCTGACTTCTTATCCCGGACCTCTGCTAGGTGCATAAGCAATGCAACTGATGTGAAGTGATGAACTATAAGCTGGATGATGAACTATAATGAGGACACAGGGGAACCAGAATCCCGTAATACCTCATTTTCAAACATATTGAAGGTTAATAGGTGGCATTGGGCACCAGTCTTGTACATTTAAACCTTGTTTGTAATAAAATAATGACCTGAATGCGATTAGCATACTGTGGTACACAGAAGGGAGGTTGACACCACATGGGGGACATCGCTGAAGGAGATGCTTCCTTTTCTGTGGGGTAACACCTCAGGAATGAGGTGAAGAAGGACAGGCTGTTGTGCTGTTTTCAAGACGACACTTTCCATTTCCAAAGACATCTGTGTCCTGTCATTTAACTTGATCTGACCTTGAAACTGTGGTTTTTGGCATTTACTGTACCTCACTTACGAAACTAAACTTTTAGCTTTTCCCATTAATAGTCTGTGTGTATAAAAAATGTGCACAGTAATAATTATAAAGTGTTACCTATATGTTATTATAACTATATACTTATTTCTGTGCCCATTTTACATAATTTTGGGGGGGTTTGTGTGTGTCTTTTATGCTCACCTGGGCTGCATTTATTTGAGCAAAAATATAATAAAAATGTAATATTATGAAATAATAATACAATTTAAAATATCTGTTTTCTATTTTAATAGATATTAAAATTACATTTATTCTTGTGATGGCAAGGCTGAATTTTCAGCAGCCATTATTCCAGTCTTTAGTGTCACATGATCCTTCAAAAATCTTTTTAGGATCTGATTTGACACAGCTGTATTTTTATAACTAACTAAATAACGTTAACAAATATTAATAAATATTTTAACGAATGTATTGCTCATTGTTAATGCTTTAAACAATGTTAACTAATAGGACCTTATTGTAAAGTGTTACCAATTTATATAACTATATAAAATACTTTTTATCTCACAATTCTGACTTTATCAGAATTGCGTCTTTATTTCTCAGAATTGTGACTTTATTTCTCACAATTCTGACTATAACACAATTGCGAGTTTATATCACGCAGTTGGGATTTTATATCTCACAATTCTAAGGAAAAAAAGTCAAACAGATGTAAACTCGTGATTGTGAGAAAAAAAGTCTGAACAAAGAATGAATAAGAAACAAACAAAGAAAGAAAATTAATGAATGAGAAAGAAGGAAAGAAACAAAGAAACAAACAAAGAGTGAATAAGAAAGAGAAAGAGAAAGAAAGAAAGAAAGAAAGAAAGAAAGAAAGAAAGAAAATGAATGAATGAATGAATGAGTGAATGAATGAATGAGAAAGAAAGAGAATGAATAAGAAAGAGAGTGAAAGAAATTCTTTAATTAAGAATTAATGAAAAAGAAAGAAAGAATTAATGAATGAGAATGAAAGAAAGAAAGAAAGAAAGAAAGAAAGAAAGAAAGAAAGAAAGAAAGAGAAAGAAAGAAAGAAAGAAAGAAAGAAAAAGAAAAAAATAATGAATGAGAAAGAATTAATGAATAAGAAAGAAAGAAAGAATTAATGGATGAGAAAGAAAGTAAGAATGAATGAATGAATGAATGAATGAGAAAGAAAGAAAGAAAGAAAGAAAGTTAATTTCTTACTAAATTTCTTTACTAGCCAAATGTTGGATTTTGTCATACAGAAAACAAAGAAGTGTAGTCATCCTGTATTTTATATACTGTATGTGAACCTTATAACTTCAAATGATTCATAATTTATAAATCCTGGCTCAAGTAATGTGTTTAAGAGGAAGCATTTCCGAAAGAGGAAGAATATGAGGAGGCCATTTAGTGGATAAAGGAGGAAGGCTGTGTTTGATACAAGCCTCCCAGAGGGGCTCTCTGCCACCAAACATTGTTCCAAGTTCAAGTTCCAGCCACTAGCTTCTGAAAGCTGACCTAGCAGATGTCCTCGATGACCAGATCATGAAGGTCAGTAAGCAGTCGAGAAGACATCAAACTGCATTAGATTGTATTAAATAAGATTCTTATTTTCTTTCTTTCTTTCTTTCTTTCTTTCTTTCTTTCTTTCTTTCTGTCTCATCACGTAGTTTAGAAAAGCAATTATGCTAATCTATTTAAATGCAAAGATGCTTGAACATGGCAGAGTTGTAAAAAGGGGAAAGTACAGTGAGAATATAAGACGGCGTACAAACTTCAACGCCTGCACAGGTGGCGGAGGTTTCCTAAAATTATGACAATTTCAAATATTTTAGTATTGATATGTCCCATAATGAGCCAAACAGATGGCAAAAACAGAACGACAGCATCCTCAAATTCAAAACACGCAAAGCGCGTTAAGAAGTCTAACAAGTATATTTTTTCTTCTTCTTTTTCTTTTTTTCTTCAGGACAGAGAGACATGTGGTAGTGTGGCTATTATCACAAGGGTAGCGCTGAATGAGAGCTCTTAAACGCTCCTCTTCCTTTGAAAGAGGGGGATCTATTTTTTGCCCATTTGCATTGGCATTAAAACTCATTATTTTCCTCGACTGTGCTAACCATCTCCTCCCACGTTAGACATCATTACTGTTATTATTCATATCATTGCTTTAAAGGACAGAGAGATGTCTTGGTACTTAGCGCTCGCATTTGTTCGACTGCTGGTGGGAAGGTTTTTTTTTTCCTTGAACTATTTTATTTATATATTTTCCTAAAATTGGTATCATAATGGAAGTTATTGTATTGGCAAAGCGTAAAACTGGCACTTGTTTCTCAATACTGCAGAAGCTCACCTGACCTGAAACCTTCAGACTGTAAATTTCATTTTTATATATATACATCAATTTCTTAGCATAATAAACAGCCGCACCTTTGTGGCACGTACCGTCAATGAGTTCCCACCCTGCACCTGCACTCCCACTCCTTTAGAGTTTAGCTTCATTTTCCAAACGCTCCTCCAAGTGCTTGTTTTTCCAACTCCATTTGATCCTTATCAAACTTAGAGAAAAAATAAAACAGTGAGAGAGAGAGGGAGAGAGGAACAGGGTGGCATCTGTGATCTCTAGTGACCCTTTCCTCACTCTCTCCTGCCAGGCCAGTCTGGGGATTGACACATCAGATGAAGATATGAAGTGGTGGGTGTGCGTGGAGGCGGGCCAGGCGCCCAGCGAGTCCCCGCGCTTCTCACTTGGTTAACACCTCACACAGAGCACAGAGCCAGGAATACACTGCCTCTCTCTCTCTTTCTCTCTCTGTGACTAAAACAGTTCATTTGGACCTGCAGGGTCTTCTGCTCCTCAGAGTCTCCACTGATGGAGGTGGGAGATATTCTTAACTAACGTCGGAAAAACAAGAATGATTATCGAACTGCGTTTCATCACCAATTGTCTGTGTGTGTTTTTGTAATGCGTCTTTCTTAGTTCAGTTTATTATTGGGAGATTCTTGAACTCACATGCACTTTTATGTTGCAAGGGTTGATTTGTATTACAACTAAACTACATGAAGAACACGCTAAGTTTTGGAAATGTTTTTTATGCCCTCATGTTTTTTTTTTTTTTCACTCTACTTTA
Source organism: Cirrhinus molitorella (assembly GCA_033026305.1). NCBI lineage: Eukaryota > Metazoa > Chordata > Actinopteri > Cypriniformes > Cyprinidae > Cirrhinus > Cirrhinus molitorella. The sequence continues at coordinate 25,818,022 of CM065135.1, read as the reverse complement.
CAAATTCATTTTGTGTATAGATTTTATTTCTTTTACTTATGGATTGATGTCATTGTTACACAAATTATGACACAGTTTTTGCTACTAGTAAAGTTTTATCAAAAGTAGAGCTGTCTAATCGCGATTAATCGCATCCAAAATAGTTTATCCAAGTTTATTTTTACACACTATATGTCTGTGTACTGTGTATATTTATTATGTATATATATAAATACACACACATGCATGTATATATTAAGGAAACAATTTTAGATTTATATATAAAATATTTATATTTATTTATAATCTAAATTGTATACAGGTGTAAATATATATACATAAATTTGTATGTCTGTGTTTTTATGTGTACATAATAAATATACAGAGTAAACACACATATAGTATGTAAATATCAATTTTTATTTTGGATGCAATTAATCATGATTAATTGTTTGGCAGCCCTAAAAGTTAGCTTTTTTCAGTTAAGGAAGAAAAAAGAAAAGAAAAATTTAGGTAAATAAAACTTGTTAAATGAATGGTGTTATTGAGTGAAATTTGCCACATGTGTAATCTGTACATGTATAAGTTTAAGTTTATTTATGAAAAAAAGTGTTTTTTTATATTTAGAATAACTATTTCATAGCTGGCATTTTATTACTTAGGGTTAGGGTTAGGGATATTTATATCTTAAATATTATTTTGTGTATTTAAGATGCATAAAATGCTAGTTGTAAAATGTCATTTCTACCACAGAATGCTGTTAAACAAATACATTTTATATAATATAAAATGAAATGGAAATGACACTGTGGTGGAAATGTTTTAGAATTTTTAGAATTCCGCAATGCATGGATGTCCACTGTTGGACATTGTTACAATTTAAATTTAAATGTAAACTTGTAAAAGTATGTAAAGTACTTTATGAAAGCATCCAAAAGTGCCCTAGTTAAATAAATAAAATTCTATAATTTTTCAACAAAATAAAAAAGTTATGGTTATTACTGTTACTGAAAATATTACAGAAAAGTTAACTTTTTTTTTAAGTATGATAACTCAACAGTAGCCTGTATTTACATGCAAGGAATGTGACATTGTATTAGAAGACCAATGTGTGTTTAACCACTGCTGAGACTTTTTAAATCAAGGCTTAGAAGATTAATAACTGGTTTGGTTAGATCAAAGTCCTCTGCTTTACACAAAGACTTCAGTTCATCCACTAATGTAGAATTAGAGGCACCACTGCCTCAAACTGTTATCACTACAAGACCTACATGCATTTATTTATTTATTTATTTAGCATGCTTTATAAATTTGAGATTAAAGTTTGAAAATCTTCCATCAACATGCTCAAAAAACAGGGAGGATGTAATTGTGATATTTGCATACTGAATTGCAGTTATGTGTAATAGAGAATGATTGGTCTTTTCATTCTTGCATTTATTTAAGCCACCTTTACACTGCAGCATCTCTAATGATATTTGTTAATACTCATGCACAAACAAAAAAAGCTTTAATGCTATTCTTTTGCTCTTTGCGAGCATTGGTTTCCTGCAGGAAATAATCACATTATTTCTTATTTCTAATGTGTGGATGCAGTGTAGTGTGTTGTGTACGCTTGTGTTTGATCAAAACCAGGGTGACTGGGTTCTGGCTGTTCCTCGCAATTAAAGTTTCATGAATACTGAGACAGGAACTTTGTATGGGTCTCCAGTGTGGCTGTAATTACTTTTTGTGGTCACCTTTGAATGGTGATTTTTTTGAAGTCACAACGCTACTATAAAATTTGCCTTATTTCCTTGTTATTGGTAAGAATATATTACTTTTTTTTCCACATTCATGCAAGAGTGATTTGTATGTTTGAAGAAAGCCTAGTAGCATTCACACCTTTCTTTCTCTCTCAGTCCTTATCATCATGGTCCTCATGGTGGTTGTCATCAATAGCTGATTCCGGTTCTGTTGCTCATCAGTGCTGCAGAGCTCAGGTCTATTTTTTCCTCTGTCCTGTTTACATAATCAAGGTGATCACGTGGCAAAGCAAATGCAAGTTATGATTCATGTAAAGATTAACCTTTGAACACCTCACTGGAGAGGTGTTCACTTTATGACTTTATTCCTTGGATTTGTGAGTTGGACGTTTCAATTTATTATTTATTATAGACTTATTTGATACCCTGACTCAATATCCAGTCACAACAATCAACAGCACACTAGAAAGGATTATAATAATAATTTAAAAAAAAAACGAAATTTCGATCTTTAGATGACTTGAAATTTAGTGACCCACTAGGGGGCTTCAACACAGTTCTGAGGGGGGTCACAATATGGCTTAAAATAAGACAAAACAAGCTTTATAAATACAGTTTTGAAAATTTTTAAAAGACTGAAAAATTAAGATGGCGACTATTTATTTTAATTCGTCCCCTCAACAACTGTCAATTTTTAACATTTTTACTGAAGAGTTCTTAGGTTCTTGAAAAACCTGGATTTCTGAAGGGAATTAAAATATCTATCTATCATCTATCTATTTTGGGGGAAGACATTACTATTTCTAAGTAACAACAACAAAATTGTTTAAAAACTCTGTAGTCACAAATGACTAAAAAGGTAAAATATTTTTATCATTAATTGAATTTAATTGAATTGAATAGCAAACCGCAAAGAATTGTTTAATTATCTATTATAATAATTTTATTATTAAGAATTATTTTAATTAAATCAATATTTAATTTATTTAAATAAAATATTATAATTTAATTCAATTATATATATATATATATATAATGATTATATATATATATATATATATATATATATATATATTATTGAATAATTTTAATATATTGCCACCTAGTTTATGTTTATATGTTAATATTTAATTTATTTAAATAAAAATAAATCTTTATTTAAATAAATTAAATTTTAAATTTAATTTATACATTTTATTAAATAAAAATAAATATTCAATTCTGCAATTTAATATTTTTTAAACATGAACTGGCAACATATTAAAATTATATGTTGCCAGTTCATGTTTAAAAAATATTAAATTGCAGAAATGGTTGAAAATCACTAATTTAAGTTATTCTCATGGTGCTTTCATAATCTTTTTGAAACTCAAAGCCTCCATTTCCAAGTCTTTGTTATTTGCATGTAGAAATGTGACTGCTACTACATTTTTTATTAGTTCTCCTTTTGTGTTCCACAGAAGAAAGAAAGGTATACTGGACTGTAAGGACATAAGGTTGAGCAAAGGATGTCAGAAGTGTCATTTTTGCCTTAAAATATGAAAACATTCACACATCAAAGCACTTTGCACTGGTGCACAAACTTATTTTGTTGCATCCCCATGCTTCGGTCCTCTTAGTAAAAACAAATAAATCTCACAAGCGTCGCCGAGACTTCCTCTTGAGGCTGCCCCTACAGGAAGCAAAGCCACAGATGGACAGAGACTTGCCTCCTTCCCTGGGAGTGCAGTGCCCGTGGTTTCTCACGTTAAATTGGACTACTTAAAGTGTACTGCAATTCTGGCCAGGGAACAGACAGAGCTCTAGAGGGATCCCATACTGATTTAAGTCACCAGGGACTCTGGCAGGGATATTTTGTCTCTCATATCTATATACTATTATGGCTTTTGCAGGAAAGGCACCATCTTGAGTGGGGATGTGAGATGAAACCAGATGGGGTCGATTCACACCACTCTGAGACAGCAAGGGTTTGGGAGGCACCCTGCAGCCACTTCTTGTTATCTTTTGTCACCAATCAAGTGACTTTTTTTTTCTTTTTCTTCTCCTCTGCGAGCGAATTCTCATGTTTAGTGTCTACGGGTTTTCTGGCATCCAACTGCAAGAATAAAGTGAAATGTTCTACATTGCGTCCCACTGAAGGTGACATATAGACTGTGACGTGAACAAACTCTTGAGGGGGGAGTGTCAAAGGCATTTTCCATATCTGTTTTTGTGTTTATAGGACCTTGATGGACAATTTGGCATACATTTACAAAATTTATAGAATAATTGTTCACTAAAAAATGCAATTTTCTAACTGAATTCATTGCTAAAGTTAGTCAAATTAATTTTCAATGATTTGCTCAGCAGCACACAATGAAAAACACTAAAAACAGGTGTTTGTGTGGGGTTGTTAAACCAGGTCAACAGATGAGTAGCTTTCCCATGTTTGTTCAGTGAAAGCCATGATGGCCACCTTCCCATTCTTTCATTCAGATTAGCCCTGAAAGCACGTTATTAGCATTAATATGTGTGTGTGTGTGTGTGTGTGTGCCATTCAGGAACATCCAAACCCATCTCTAGGATTGCTGCAAATTTGAAAAGAATAAGCTCTCACATATGTGAGGTTTCAGCCCTTTTCTTTGCCCTCACAAAAGATATGGAAGCTCTTGGCCCATCAATAAAGGATGAGAGCAGAATGACGTCCACTTCAATTGGTAGAGAGGGCCTGTACACTGCAGTTTGTCTATGTGTGTTATTTTGGGGTTTTTGTCATGTATTATGTGTGCACCATAAACATTTACACAATTACACTCGTGCTGACCTAATCCCGACACAGTATCACGCTTAAAAATAAAGGTTCCAGAAGGGTGTTTTTGCAGTGATGCCATAGAAGAAACATTTTTGGTTTCCCAAAGAACCTTTCAGTGAACAGCCCTCAAAAGAAACATTTTGAAGAACCTTTTACGAATATAAAGAACCTTTCATTTGAAAGGTTCCATGGCTGTTCAAGGATCTTCATGTAACCATCAAAGACAATAAAGAACCTTTCTTTTTAAGATTGTAGCACATTATGTCATGTAATTTATTTTCTCTCATACATACAGACCCAGTGTTATAAAACTACGTATCTGCTCTAATTCTTCCATCATGCACAGAAAGTCTATAATGCTTGTCTTTACAACAAAAGAGAGAAACTGATAACGCTACTTGCTTGGCAAATCCCACTCATTCACAGCTTTGTTTGTGTGTGTGTGTGTATGTTTTTGCATGTGGTTTTGCTTAATAAAACAGTGCCCTTTGCTGTATGTTTTATTACTAGAGGCATTTTCTCCTGTCTGAGATGTCAGCCAGCTGGATCTTTTTTCGCCTGTCCAGGGCATCACTCCAGGATATTATTGAAAGCAAGCACTGGTGTACAAACAAATATCTGAAGGACTGATGTACATTTGGGAGCTACACAAGCTTGTCATTGGATTGCGGACTAAAAGGCATCAAATCAAACACGTCATGTCCGTGGCAGAATTTTACAGCAGAGTTTCATGTAGGTTGGTCAGTTACAATGTACTTCTTACAGGTAAAATTGTGTATGTTGTGGTGTATTATACAGTTGAAGTGAAAAGTTAACATACACCTTGCAGAATCTGCAAAATGTTAATTATTTGACCAAAATAAGAGGGATCATACAAAATAGTTTTTAAAATGACCCCATTCAAGTTTACATACACTTGATTTTTTTGGTGATAGTTGTTCATTAGTCCCTTGTTTGTTCTGGACAGTTAAACTGCCTGCTGTTTTTCTGAAAAGTCCTCCTGGTCCCACAAATTCTTTGTTTTTTCAGCGTTTTTGTATATGTGAACCTTTTCCAACAATAACTATATGATTCTGAGATCCCTTTTTTCACACTGGACAACTGAGGGACTCATATGCAGCTATTACAGAAGGTTCAAACACTCACTAATTAAGAGCATTAAGAGCTGAAAACTTTTGAACAGAATGAAGATGTTTACATTTTCTTATTCTGCCTAAATATCATATATATATATATATATATATATATATATATATAATAAAAAATGCTGAAAACCAAAGAATTTGTGGGACCTGAAGGATTTTTCTGAAGAACAACAGGCAGTTTAACTGTTCAGAACAAACAAGGGACTGATGAACAATTACCACAAAAGAAAAAAAAAAAAAAAAAAAACGCTGTGCATTATTCAGGTAACATCACAGTGTTAAGAATCAATTGTATGTAAACTTTTGAACAAGGTCATTTTTCAAATGAATAAATTTGACTAATATTTTCTCTTATGGACTATATGTAAACATCTTTTATGTGAAATATCTTATTCAGGTCAGTACTAAATACAAACAAATTACATGCATTTTCTATGTTACCTCTTATTTAGGTCAAATAATTAACTTTTTTTAACAGATTCTGCAAGGCATATGTCCACTTTTGACTTCAACTGTATATTGTGATGCAAGATGTCTTACATGCACTGGTTTTCTTCAGTTAAGTGCTGATATCTACTCTGTAGAGTTTTATAATGTTTAAGCTAATTTGTCCATGCAAGACACTACAAATGTTGCATGATCATTGATCTCTAAAATAAAATAGCACTTTTAGTACTACACTAAGCACTAAACTTGTGCCAGAGTGTAGTTGTAAAATAGCTGGGGGCTATATTCAGGTGCTGTGTAATATGATTGCACCTGCTGCACCCATGGAACGGCAGCAAAGCTCCACGATTATTACGCTGGAATAAGAGTATAGTTCCTATCCGTATCAGCTTGGAAAATCACAACTTTTCATTTTCTGTCGGTCTTTGTACACAATGTAACTACAGAAGAGTCAAGTTTTAAATAGAAAAAATACTGAAAATCTAACGGTCTAATCTGATTCAGTGATTTATGCTAAGCTATGCTAAAAGTGCTAACGGCAGACCCAGAGATCAGCTGAATGGATTCAAAAATGGTAAAACTCATCTGTTTAACTCTAGGGGAGTTGGAAAATGAGCCTATTTTCAAAAAAAAGTGGAGTGTTCCTTTAAAACCAACACGAAATGGCACTCCCAGCCCACTTTTTTTCTTTTAAGTGATGTTTTCTGAATAAAATAAAACTTAGAAGGAAATGGGTGTTACATACCGAATAAACTTTTGCTAGTAGACTAAAAAGCTGCAAATGAAAGATGTGTGTGTGTACACTAGGGGTCTGTCTGAATAGTGTATCTGTATCTGTAGCTTGCTAGCGGTAGCCTGTTACATTACAATACGTAAAATTGAGCTTACCACGTAAACAGAGTAAGGAGAGGTGTCTGATAGGACGATGACAAATGATCCTGATCACCACTGACAAACACCTAATCTTGTAAAATGTGTGGCAAGTACTGCCCTCTGTAGTAAACGTAAAAGGTAAGTGAAAGTAAAAAGCAAATGTTCAATTAAATTCCCTGAATATTAATAGAGGCTCCCTGATGATTGCAATTTATATACAGTATAATTACCCAGCATCTCCTATCTCGTATTTCCTTTTAGGGTAGTACATGTCATTTCGTTTCTGAACACAATATTCAGATTTGGGCATTGTGTATATACATATAAAATTCTTTTATATAAGGTTTTTTAGTTGCACTTTTTTTCCCCCTCTTTTTTCCCTGTTGTTTTTACATTTTAAGGCACACCTGAAATTACAGGATGAAAATGCACTATTGTAGCCTGAGGTAGACACAGGCCAATAAGAACTCTCCTCTTGATTGCCATTAGAGGACTTGGCAGCTCTCCGCAGTGCTATCTACTTCAGAGGAATGGCGCTGCAGTTTTGGGGAGGCAGCCTCCTAATTTGCACATATGGAAATGCTTTTTCGTGCCATTCCACCGCCTCTGTTGTGGCCAGATGGAATTAGAGAGCGCTCAGAAGCCGTGAAGGCAAACACATCAAAAAGAGAGGAGAGCGGGGCTGTTTTTTCCCCCCTTTTTCCATGAGAGACCATGAGCTCGGAGATAAATAAATAAATAACCACCCACTCACTACTACCCCCTCTCCCCACACACCTTTTTTTTGCTTTATATAATTACATCCAAAAACAGGTATGAAACTTTGCCTCATGTTTAATAAAGAGATGGTTGTACACACACAAGTGTATTTGCATGTTAGATATCAAGTCTTTACTTGTTATTGTACATACTTTTGGCACTGGAGGAAATGTAGTTTTTATACTGGAGGTAGAAGTTCATCTATTAATGATAGGAAAGGAAAGTCTTAATAAATTAAATTAAGTTAAATTTGTAAATGACCATCAAACATTTAATTTATTTTCTTAGTAGTAATCCTCTCTTTCCTTATCATGCTTGCTTTGTGGTATCTCCTTCCTTTACAAATGTATCGTTTTACTGTTTCTCTCCTTGTGAAAGTCTTGCCGTTTCAGTAACAGCCTAGACACGGTCTTCGCTGCAGCTGCATTTTATTTATCATTAAGCTCCAAACTTCTCAGTTCTTTTGCCAGCATTATAATTAACATTTAAAGTTCCAGAGTAGACTGTTTTTTTCCTCCTCAGCGATCACCAACAGCGTCAATGAACTCGCTGAATCTAGACACATAAAATTAAATTCACACCACAGGTACTTCATTTTCACTTTGCCAAATGACTGATCAATTTTTTTTAACTGTAATAGTTATATATGCACTGTCAAATGCCCATTATTGGAAATTTAAAAAGAAGAGATAAAATGTGACCCTGGACCACAAAACTAGTCATAAGTATCATGGGTATATTTGTAGCAGTAGCCAACCATACATTGTATGGGTCAAAATGATTGTTTTTCTTTTATGCCAAAAATCATTAGGATATTAAGTAAAGATAATGTTCCATGAAGATATTTTGTAAATTTCCAAACTGTAAATATATCAAAACTTTAAAGGTGATTTTTTTTAACCTTCAGATCCCAGATTTTCAAATTCAAATATTGTTCTATCCTAACAAACCATACATCAATGGAAGGCTTATTTATTTAGCTTTCATATGATGTATAGATCTTAGTTTAAAAAAAAAAATGTATCCTTATGACTGGTTTTGTGGCTCAGGGTCACAAATGTTGGCTTTTTTCTCTCACAGGATTGCATAGATGATCTATCCTCCCAAAATACTTTGACAGTCAGCATTATTTTCTAGATATACCTGAAATCTAATTGTAAAACGAGCAAACCCTATTCCCAGAACCCAAGAATCAGTTAAATTAAAATATATATAAACGTGAAATTAATTAGTCAAAATGTAATGTGTATTCATCAAAGGAAGAGCCCTCAGACTAAGTGTCAGTCTTATCTGTGTCTGCCCGAAATTCCTCTACTCTAAATTCTCTCTTCTCTTCCCTTTAAAAAAAAAAATCTGTCTGTCTGTAGGAGACGGCGTCATTCAGGGTGGCCTGGCAAGACTCTATTTGTAAGGTGGTGTGTAAGGTTAATTGGAAATGATTTAGATAAAGTAATTAATGCAATTGTCAGCACACCCTTTCTTCATTGATGATGCAGTGGGCTTTTTCAAATAAGCTTCAAATAATGGATTGATTCTGGAAAGATAAGGCCTGGAGGGGGAAAAAGGAAAACAGACACACATCATTCCCATTTTGCAAACGAATATGCGCAATAGTCATAGATTACGTAGATTCTGCAACATGTAAAGTGATTGAGAAACTTCATTTTTGCCTGGTGCATCTTGTTGTGGTTGAAATGTAGTGTTAAAAGGACACTGTTACGGGATTCATAGCACACAATTCCCAGTGGTCTTGGTGAAATATGGATGAGTGCTATACAGCCCAAACCACATCATATTATGCAGCGACGTTCTCCCAACAACATAAAATATGCTTGCAGATTAACTCCTTTATTAGGAACACATTTATAGTGACTCTCATAATGGACAACAGAAAGGAGAAAACTGCCTGGTGTTAATCAGTTTCACCATTGTGTCATTAAAGGAATGGTTCACCCCAAAATCGAAATTCTGTCATTATTTACTCACTCACATGCATCTTTCTTCAAAAAATTAAATTTTGTAGGCAAATATCCTGACTATTTTTTTAATTCAATAAAAGTGATTGAGGACTGTGGCTGTCAAGCTCAAAAAAGCATTATAAAAGTCTCCATACCACTTTGCACTTTATCTGAAGTGTTCTGTTAACCCTCTGATGCTGCTTGTGGTCAAAAATGACAATTTTCCAGAGTGAATGAACTATATTTTAGCCTTTACCCAATATTTTGTATTTTTTAAGGGATTTTATGGTACTAAATTGTAGGCCTGTTTATGGAATAGCTGAATGCTTTGGAGCACAGACTTAAGTTTGGTCTCTTTTGAAAAAGACACTGGGCCGATTCTTTCTGAAAATGCTCAACAATACCATATTGACCTGAATATAAGCCAACCCTGGTTATAAATGCTATTCATTTTATATGAATAGCATTTTTAACTCTAAAACTTCATAAAAACAAAGCCATAAATCTTTACAAGTTAAAATTTCAAATTTGAAGTTGATATTTAAAAAAAATAGCTTTCAGTAAAAATTTTGTTTGAGCTCAGTATCAAACATTTCCACCAGATTAAATTTGCTTCCCATTCACAATGCAGTCATTTTGTATGACTACTTTTTGTCCTATTTTATTTTATTTTATTTGTGTGTGTTCACATAACATTCGGGTGAAAAAAATTTAATCAAAAAGAAAGAAAAGAATTAATAAATGATTGAATGAAAAATAACTGAACAGCGCCGGAGGGATAAATGATTTAAATGACTTTTAAATGAAATTGTGAAATAGCAGCAAAAATAAGAGAAACACTTAGAGAACAAATCATTAATTTGAGTCAAATCTTTTAATCAATCGGAATCAATTGATTCAGTTCAAATTTGTTTAAATGATTTATTCAGGATCCATAAGGACACATTCCCTGGACCACAAAACCAGTCCAATTTTTAAAATTAAGATTTATAAATCATCAATAAATAAGCTTTTCATTGATGTATAGTTTGTTAGGAAAGGACAATATTTTGCCGAGATACAACTATTTTAACAAATCTAATGCGAAAAAAAATCTAAATATTAAGAAAATTGCCTTTAAAGTTGTCCAAATGAAGTTCTTAGCAATGCATATTGCTAATCAAAAATTAAGTTTAGATATATTTATGGTAGGAAATTTACAAAATATCTTAATGGAACATGATCTTTACTTTATCCTAATGATTTTTGGCTTTAAAGAAAAATGTATAATTTTGACCAATACAATGTATTTTGGCTATTGCTACAAATATACCTTTGCTACTTAAGACTGGTTTTGTGGTCCAGGGTCACATATGATTCTTCTATACTGCTTTTTAGCCATTATATAGAAAAAGTGTTTAGAAGAAAGAAAGTCACATTGGTTTTTGAAACGCAGTATTTTTAAGTGCAGTATTCTCTTAATGATATTTGTGTCCAGAGAAACAATCTAAAGCAAAGAAACTCTGGTCAAAAGAGGTTCCTCACAGGAAAAACTTAGTTCACATCCCTAAAAGTCTGCATACTGTTAGCCTACTTTGCTACCTTCTGTATTCTGTGGCGGTGGTGGATCTGTTTTCTCATCCAGATGACATGGAGCTCAGAGACATTGTTTGCTTTGTGTCTCCTCAGTCCCCTCCCTCCCCGTGGCACGTCCCTGAGGGTGAGAGTAAGTGGCGTAGTGAGCTAACAAAAGCAGGTGTTTCTGTAGTGAAGCGTGCCGCTCTCAGCGAGCTTCCTCTCTCTCAGGAGCACAGGGCGGTCCTCACCTCTCTGGAAAAACAGGCAGGGATGCTGCAAGGAGGGTGGAAGGGAGGAGTGCGAAGATTTAACTGATTTATTTAGTTCGTTTTTTATTTATCTTTGGGGAAGTTCGAAAGCTGTTACTATTACTGCCTATTTTGTCAGACTTTTATGTGACTTTTAAAGCTGTAAGCTACTCTTTTTTTAATATACAGTGAACTAACGGGAAGTTATATAAAGTGGCATATCTCTGCACGTGAATATAAAACATTAAAGGGATAGTTCACCCAAAAATGAAAATTCTGTCATTCATTACTCGCCCTCAAGTCATTCCAAACTCACAAGACCTACAATCATCTTCGGAACACAAATTAAGATGTTTTTTATTAAATCCAAGAGCCCAAAAAGGTAGTTAGGACATTGTTAAAATAGTCTATGTAACATCAGTGATTGAACCTTAACTTTATGAAGCTACAAAAATAATACAAGAATACAAAAATACCAACATCATTCAACAATTTCTTCTTTCGTGTCAGTCTTTGACACACATTTACGACAGTACCATGCATGCTGGACTATTTTAATGATGTCCTTACTATCTTTCTGGGTTTGAACATGTCAGTTGCGTTGCTGTCTATGTAGGGTCTGAAAGCTTTAGATTTCTCTTCAAAAAAATATCTTAATTTGTGTTTAAAAGATGAACAAAGGTCTTACGGGTTCGGAGCAACATAAAGGTGAGTAATTAATGACAGAATGTTTTATTTTTGGGTGAACTATCCGTTTAAAATTAAACTAATAATACTCAAAACACACCATTCTTTATTTGTTGAAAACTGACAATTAGCAGAATTTTTATAAATTCTAAATATTTCACTGTGAAAAACAAAAATATTCACATAAATCACCTAATATTTAACTTTGTATGACTGTTTTTATTTTATTTTATTTTATTTTATTTTATTTTATTTTATTTTATTTTGTGTTCGCTTAGCAAGTGCCAAAACCTTTACCAAGTTTGGTAGCATTCCACTGAAGTAAAAAATTACAAACAAAAAGTAAAATCATTGAACAGCACCTGAGGGTTAAATTAATAATTACTAATGATTCTGATAAGCTTTCTGAAGAATAGAAATAGCAGCAGAACTAAGAGTAACAAATTGTTATTTTGAGTCAAATCTTTTCAAGGAATCAATTGATCCAGTTCTATACAGCTTTACAGCACCACCCCTTATGCATATTAATAATATAGAAACAAGGTGTCTAGTAGAAAGTTATAACAATAGTGAATATATTAAAGAGAAAATTAACAGTTCATTAATTTGAGTCAAATCTTTTCAAGGAATCATTTGGTTCAATTCAAAAATTGATCTTGTTTTATTCAGGATTCAGAGTCATTTAGATGAGAATTTGCATAGTAGAGAACCATAAAATTATAATAAATAGTAAATATGACAGTGTGCATATGTGAATTCTTCTGAAGTAATTTTAAGGAGCTTTGTGAAGAACAAACAGTTAACAATTTGTGAACAGTTTGTTATTTTGAGTCAAATCTTTGCAAGGAATCTTTTGGCCCAGAGCTTGATATCAACTAACTGATTCAAATGATCTCAAATGATTCCTTAGCACTTTATGTGAATCAGTGAATCTTTTTTTTTTTTTTTTTTTAACTGAACGAACTGACTTAGATTAGAATTTGCATGGTAGAAAGCACAATGACAATTTGAGGCATTGCAGTGGGGAATGCGAATAAAACTTGACGCAGGTTGGATTTGAAGCGGTATCTCAACGGGACAAAATTGCTGTGCCTCGAATCTGACTTGATGATTTGTTTAAAAATTCATCACAATTGTTAACTTTTCCAAATAATATTTTTGGAGTAATTTTTTTTTCCTTTTTTTGCTTTTTAATTCTGATGCCATCTTTACAAACACTGATTAGAGAAAATGTGGACGTATAAAAATGACAAAGGCGTATTCATTTGCATTACATACAAATTATGCAGTGGGAGGATGTCAGGTTAGGCTTTTTTGTATGTGCAAACTTCCGAATGAAATGACTTAGTTGATAAGAGTTTGATTTTGGTGGTTATGAGCACCAGTCAAGTGTAGCTGTACAATGTCAGGTGAGGGGCTCATCCCAACTAACTGACAGCTCGGAAAGCATCGGCTCTCAACCATGATCTGAATAACGGGCCGCAAAAGGCTTGTTAACGTGCTTTTCAAGACAGAGTGTTCTACATATGTGCACCGATGATTTTTCCGTGCCCTTAGGGGAGTAAGTTTTAGAGACCTCAGGAGTGGCAATGCGCAGAAATTTCCTGCAATCATGTCAGAAATTATGTTTGCTGCTGCATGATAAACTGCGAAGGGAAAAAACTGTTTGTGTAATCTGCGAAGACTCTCTAAATCTTGCTAATTTTTTTTTTCCTTCTCCCCCCCTTTTCCCTCTGTCCATTATTCCCACAGGTATGCTAATCAGGAATTTTGTAGGTACAAATGTTTTTGTGGTCCGCTCGCCCCCCGTTGGGCCAGGTTGACTGGCAGACGGAACCTGTAATAGCAGGTGTTGCCGTAGTGATGCAGAACAGCTTGCCATCTCACCCAAGTTTGGATTTGTCCCTCAGGGACTGCCATTTGAATAAGCTTGAGCCGAGGGTTCGACTGTAGCGCCGCAAACAGAAGCTGCACGGCTTTAATTAAGCGCTGGTTGGTCAAAATAAAGCGGGAATCATTATCTGTGGCTCTCCATGTCAGACTAGTGTCAGCTGCTCATTTCCGGCCCTTGTGCCAATGATATGTAAGTTTATTTGAATCCATGTTTTTAAAGGTTGTGAGAATTGCAGTTATTGATAAGGTTTTAAAGCCATGTTCCTAAATTGTATTTTATTTTATTTTATTTGTTTTTTCCAAGATTAATTCTTTGACCACCAAAAATCACTAAAACTTTTTGCACAACATGATCTCATTAGTAATAATAGGTTTTCATTTATAAAAAGTAAAATTTTGTACATTAATTTACATTAAAAATGTATAAAAAGCATTTTAGAATTTTATATATGAACAGGTTTAGAGACATGTAAATGCTTATGAAGCCTTTTATAATCAGTAAATAAAATTTCTGAATAAATATATTAATGGAATTAATTTTGGATTTATTTTATTTTATATTTTATTTTTATTTATATATTATTTTTATTTTCCAAGGCTAATTCTTAGACTACTAGATTACCCCAATTTTAAAGTCTCTGCACTGGCTTCCTATTAGGTTCCGTATCAACTATAAAATACTACTTCTTACCTATAAGGCCCTAAATGGTTCAGCTCCTGCGTACCTAACTAGTCTTCTACCTCGCTACAATCCATCACGCTCCCTAAGGTCGCAAAACTCAGGACTCTTGGTAGTACCTAGAATAGCAAAGTCCACTAAAGGAGGTAGAGCTTTTTCACATTTGGCTCCCAAACTCTGGAATAGCCTTCCTGATAATGTTCGGGGTTCAGACACACTCTCTCTGTTTAAATCTAGATTAAAGACACATCTTTTTAGCCAAGCATTCACATAACGCATCTCATAATCTTTTACTGCTGTTATATCTGATTTATGAATCCTTAGCTTTGGTTGAACAAATCCTTTTGCTTGGTTTGAACAGCAGCTACGCTAATTATGTTCCTATTGTTCTCTGTTTCTGCCACGGGATTGACATCCCGTGGTAACTAGGAATAACACAAGCTACAGTCTGGATCAGGAGCACCGAAGAAGAGATGACGATGCCAACCCCTTGGAGGACTTTAGATGATATCAGCCCTGAAACACCAAACATCACTACCGAATTTTACTACAGTGATTTGATTGCAACATATAATCATTAATGTTAACATTATACAAATTGTACAAACTTTAATTATTGTACAAATTCTAATTTAACAAACGTTATTGTACAAACTTTAATTATTGTAGAAACTTTAATTTAACAAACTTTAATTATTGTACAAACTTTTAATTTGCTGTTAAGCTGCTTTGAAACGATTTGTTTCGTGAAAAGCGCTATACAAATAAACTTGACTTGACTTGACTTGACTACCAAAAATCTAATAACGTCAAAACAGTTTATTGCACAAAATGATCTCATTAGCAGTCATAGGTTTTTGTGTATAAAATGTGGTAGCTTACTCACATTATTGTGCATTAATGTACATTAAAAACGTTTAAAAAGTACTTGAAAAGTAAAAATTGATTATGAACAGTTTTAGAGAAATGCAAATGTTTAAGAATCCTTTTATAGTCAATGGATTTACTGAATAAATACATTTATGGAATTAATATTAGGTTAATTTTATTGTAATTTATTGTAATTCAATCACATAATAATAACATATTCACATGGTGAATTAAAAATTACATCATATTACCATATTATATCATATTACATTATTATAACAATTAAATAAAATGATACTCCAATAATCGTTGTTCTATTCCCAAGTCTAAAAAATCATTTTACACTGTAAAATGGTATATTTTAACTAAAATGATTGTCACTGAATATTTATTTTCATATTATAATTTCAATATTGTTGAGAAGTGGCTAGGTTTAGGGTATGGGTAGGATTAGCAAAATGTATCCATGCTAATATATTTATAATACAAATGTGGATTTGTAGAGATACATTTCGTAATACTTTTACAGTTTGAATGCTGTCCATAGATCCATATTGTATGTTTCAGTGTACATACAAACATATGAATACTGAGACAAGGCTACAATGCAAGATATATTGGAATTCAAATGCACTTTGAAAGGCCTGAGCAGCCCATTATAAAAACAGTGAACTGAGCTTTAATAGTGTAGTGCATAACGGTGTTACATGGCCAATCATGTCCATTGCTGAAATGGAAAATTGATGATAATTGCAATGACAAAGGCGATACAGTACACAGATTGAATGCATGCAATTGGACGGCATGTAAAACATCCCACGGTCCACCTCTAGAACACTTCCCTGAAACACTTACAGTATACAAGTGTGATGACAGGATATTAAGCTCCTTTAGAAACAGGAAAAAATACTACATAAAAGCCCCAGCTTGTACCTTTTGATTTTAAATTGAACAAATCTGTCTTTCAGCATCTGTTGCAATGAAACGACCGTCGACGAGACAGACAAAACAAATCCAGTCTCCTTTTTCTCTGCATAAATGTGTCGCAATTAAGGCCGTTCCAAAGCAGAAAAAAATCAAGTCAAGGAGAGTTAGAACATGTTTTTCTTTTTTTTTTTTTAAGTCCTTTCTTTCCCACTTGGCAATGGACTTTTTTCTCATTAAGAAGTTTTTTCAAGCAAGAATGGTGGACATATGTGCTTTGATACATTCCTCACAGGCCAAAAGCTAAACCAGCACTACTTATATTGAAAGAGAATCATGGGTAATAGCAAGTCTGGTCACAAGAGCTATGATGACTAATGTGAGTGACATTAGGGAACGTTTAATCACATGGCACTGACCATCAGCCAGCGTGGAACGTTGGATCTGTGCTTCTAAAAATCCCCACGAGGGTCCCACTGTGAGCAGGGGCACCTTCATGCGTCATGTTGACCGGGGTGATGGAGCACCGTAGTCAGGACTCTGCGGCCCGGTGCATGAGGGATCAACCTCACTGCAGGACAGCAGGAACAGGAGGATTTTTCAGGGCCTACTCCCCTGCGATCCGTTCCTGTTTCTGAACAGTGCTTCCCAACAAATGTGACCCTTTTACTAAAGTTAATTCTATTTTATGCATTTTTGTGCAATCTACTCTTGATATTATTTAGCATTAATGTTTTTACAGGTTTCATGGTGTTTAGATGATAACTAAAATAAGGGAAAGAAAATGTGATAGCACTTAAACTGTAACGCCATTAGGTTTATATGCATTGTGGGAACATAAGGAGTAAAGATGGGCCACTAATCGAGGAGAAATTCGGGTGCAGAGCCTGACCCTTGAGTTAATTAAAACAGTTTTATTGCCCTTTCTTGAATTAATTAAATGGATATTTGATCTCGCTAACCCCCACCCTCAGTTCTCTTTCCATCCTTCAATAAACTTTCCCTCTCACGGTCTGTCTACCAGAAAGGAACGTCGGCTACTGCCTGAGAGCCGAAGGGAATTTTGGCACATTTTCTTCACAAAAAAAAAAAAAAGTCAACATGATAGCGTTAACCATATGCATATCTGTTAAACACTTCCTGTCCATCATAAGTTGTTTCTTCTGAAGACGAGCAATGAGAGCAGTATGGAGGAGGGACCTTTGAAGATGTTAATGAGGAGAGTTAATAAATATCTATAACAGCTATGCTTCACATGGCCTTTAAGCAATTAGCAGGTGCTTTTGAGAAGCTAAGCTGAAAAGAGTATAATAAAAAAAGGGAAAAAAAATCCTGATGCGTGCAATTACTTTCTTTGAAAACAAAATAAGTGGGATCATATAAAATGCATGTTATTTTTTTATTTAGTACTGACCTGAATAAGATATTTCACATAAAAGACATTTACATATAGTCCAGAAGATAGTTTGTGCATGAGTCCCCTTGTTTGTCCTGAATAATTTAACTGCCCGCTGTTCTTCAGAAAAATCCTACAGGTCCTGCAGATTCTTTGGTTTTTCAGCATTTTTGTGTATTTGAACCCTTTCCAAAAATGACTGTATTATTTTGAGATCCATCTTTCACACTGAGGACAACTGAGGGACTCAAACACAACTATTACAAAAGGTTCAAACACTCGCTGATGCTCCAGAAGGAAAAACGATGCATTAAGAGCCAGGGGGTGAAAACTTTTGAACTGAGTGAAGATGTGTACGTTTTTCTTTACTTACATTTTTTCCAGAAGACAAAATATGTTCAATTTACCCTGATCTTCAAATTCAAAATGTTTTTACGCCCCGGCTCTTAATGCATTGTGTTTCCTTCTAACGCATCAGTGAGCGTTTGAACCTTCTGTAATAATTTGCATAACAACTTGAGTCCCTCAGTTGTCCTCAGTATGAAAAGATGGACCTCAAAAAACAGTCATTGTTGGAAAGGGTTCAAATACACAAATATGTTGAAAAAAACAAAGAATTTGTGGGATCTGAAGTTTTTTTTTTTTTTTTGAAGAACAACAGGCAGTTGAACTGTTCAGGACAAACAAGGGACTATGTAAATGTCTTTTATGTGAAATATATTATTCGGGTCCATGCTAAATTAAAAATAACATGCATTTTGCATGATCCTCTTATTTTGGTAAAATAATTAACATTTTGCAGATTCAGCAAGGTGTATGTAAACTTTTACCAAAACTATATAAAATATTTATAATTTATGAATAATAATTATTTAAATCTGTAACTATTTTGTATCCTTTCTTCTCTCTATAAATGAGCACAAAAATTAGGTTTTACATTTCAACTGTATGATACGGTTTCTTTTAGCAGAGTTTATGTTTGGGTGAATAGTCTGTGCTTTAACGGAAGTTAGATGTTGCTGGTGTACTCTTTCTCTAGAGGTTTCCTTTCTGGGATACTGAAAGTGTGGTAGAAATCCAGGACAGTTTTAGTGCAGTGGTGACATTTTGTCATCTGTTAAATGCGGAGGGCCACTCGGGGGGCTAATGAGGAGCATTTTTAGTGATCAATAAATCATGTGTTATTGATTTTTTTTTTCCTAAGCCCTCTTCTGTTCTCTGAAAGTCAGCTGCCTCCCAGGAAGACGCTATTAAGGAGGCCTGAAACACTTGAATAATCAACACCAGAGCTGACCACTGGCTTAGACAGATGTGATGATGTCATCACCAGTTTATTGTGTGTTTAGGTTCATAAAGATTACAAAAACTTAATTAAAGACAAAAAAATTAAAGCATATCCAAGTTGATGCTGCTTAAACTCGTGTATTACTTTTTAGAGTTTAATTGTTAGTATTGATTCAGACTCTACTGCAGAGGAAAGCAGATATTTTTTGTGACAGGGCCTTGATTTCAAATACCTGAAAATATGAAGCTGATCACAGTGATACAGGTGATGTATGTGTCTGCTAGGTAGAAGAGTCGGTTATAGTTAGAACAGATACAGTTCTCCATGGCCCGCCAGAGGAAATACCGAGAAAAATATTGTGTGGAAAGCACTTGAGTGATTTACAGATGTTGTGACCGTCATCACACATCCATTCACATGAATGAAGTTAAAGCGATAAAACTGTCACAGAGGATCACTGTCCAAGTTAAAGTGATAATATATTGTATCATTGTTGAAACAACACTGTCAAAGCTTTTCACAACTTCAGATATTTTGACAATGCCGCTCATTGTTTTGAGAGTAGATAGGTACTTTTCCAGTTATGTGTGAGCAAGTCAATGGAGATGGTGATTAGATGACTGTCAGTGGTGTTACTGAGCTCTTTCTCTGGCTTTTTCTCTAAACAATGTTGAAAATTTAGGGCGACAACATTGATGATGGCTTTGTTACACTTTGTGGGACTTACAGGTAAAACTGCTCTTCTTGACCTCCTTAGCAAACATCAATGTGCACTGTAAAAGTTTATAATAGAGCTGAAAAGCTATTTAAGGATGTATTTTATTGGAGTTTTTTTTGGTTCACATACTATTATGTTTTAACAATTTACAGCTTTTCTGAACTTTTTTGACAACTTAAAACTTTAGGAACAACTTTTCAGCTCAACAAGCATAGCATATGAGTTGAAATAATGAATTTCTAACTAAAAGCAAAAAGGTTTTTCTGATAACAAAAAGGGTTTTGTGGTTTATTTGCATTTCCCCCTTTTCAGGTGAAATTAATTAGATTGCATTGTTTGACTATTTTACTTACATTGTTTGTTGTCATATTTAGTAACTTCTTGTCTTATGATGTGTTTTCCTCTACACAAAATGATCAATTAGCTGGTTGCTACCCTTGTGTTTCATGCACCAATTACTTACGATACACTACCATTCAGATTTTTTTTTTTTTTACTTCAACTTTTACTCAGCATGTGTGCATTAAATTGATCAAAAGTGACAGTAAAGACATTTACAATGTTACAAGTAAAACTGATTCAAATAAACGCTGTCTATTCATCAAATAATCCTGAAAAAAAAATGTATCATGGTTTCCACAAAAATATTAAGCAGCACAGCTGTTTTAAACATTAATGATGAGGATGAAGACTGAATAAATGGCTGCTGAAAATTCTGATTTCCAATCTCAGGAATAAATTACATTTTAAAATATATTACAATTGAAAACAGGTACTTTAAATTGTAAGAATATTTAACAATATTTTTGATAAAATAAGAGACTTTCAGAAACATTGAAAAATCCTACTGACCCCAAACTTTTAAACAACAGTGTATGTGATGCTTGATGATTGTTTAAGACGAGGGAATAGTTACAATTATGGCACATAATGCCATGCATTCTACTGTTACTTTCATTGTTAAAAGAATTAGTTCACTTTCAGAACAAAAATGTACAGATAATGTACTCACCCCCTTGTCATCCAAGATGTTCATGTCTTTCTTTCTTCAGTCATAAAGAAATTAAGTTTTTTGAGGAAAACATTTCAGGATTTCTCTCCATATAATGGACTTCTATGGTGCCATCCGATGAAGAAGGGTCTTATCTTAAATTATCAGTTATTTTCTAAACAAATTGACAATTTAAACATTTTTAACCTCAAATGCTCATTTTGTCTCGTCTTCGAAGTACATGTGTAGTCTATGTGATTCGGGTCAATATAGTTAGGGTATGTTGAAAAACTCCCTTCTTGTTTTCTTCACCCAACTTCAAAATCGTCCTGCATCGCTGCAGAAGTACCAACCCAGTGTTTACAAAGTGAACATACAAAGAAGATCAAACACCCTTTACAAAAAAAAAAAAAGTAAAACAACGTTGTAGGACTCTGGATTTTGAATTTGAAGACGAAAACAACATGGGAGTTTTTCAACATACCCTAACTGTATTGCCCCGGATTACACAGACTACGCTTGTGCATCGCAAAGACAAGACAAGGTGTGCATTTGAGGTTAAAAAGTATATAAATTGTCAATTTGTTTTGAAAATAACCAATCGTTTTGCTAGATAAGACCCTTCTTCATCGGCTGGGATCATTTAAAGCCTTTTGAAGTTGGATTTAAGCTGTATTTTTGGTAGTTCAAACTTCTGGGCACCATAGAATCCATTACATGGAGAGAAATCCTGAAATGTAAATTCTTTACGACTGAAGAAAGAAAGACATGAACATCTTGGATGACAAGGGGGTTCTGAAAGTGAACTATTCCTTTAAGGTCCATGTTGCTTATTCTTTATAGTCCTAGTAAATTGCTTTGATAAAATGTATTTTATGTAAGTTCGTATGTTGCTTGAGTTTACTTAGGTCAGCGAAGAGAGAATTACGAGTTAAAAGCAATCGTCCTCGTGAGAGAAGGGGACCTATGGTGACAGTGACACTCCCTCAGTTGTGTCCTTTGGCCTTCCTGTTAGCAACAAAAGAGGGGACTTGTCGAGTCAAACAGCAGGCTCTAATCATATACTCAATTAACAGAACTGGGGAGAGAGATAAGATGCCCTTTCCTTTGGATGAAAAAAAAGGTTAAACATTTATGAACAGATATAAATCAGTTAGCACCTGCGAGGCTCCAGGGGTGGCAGAGGCTTTGCCAGCGCCATCCGGGCACTTGTGGGAGAGGGAGATCTCCTCTCTGGCCGCTGCCTGCCGTCCTCTTTCCTGTCCTGTGGAGTGCCCCCTCGCGTGGGTCTAATTATCCTCTTAAATTTATATCTGCAGCCACAGGAGGCCCCCCGGGATTAGACTGTGTGTGTTTAGCAAATTGATAAAGAGACTTGCTGTTTGGAGGAGACTGATATCCACTCCTATATGTGATCTCTCCACCTCGGCGAGCATAAGCAAACAGTCTTTGACCGGCAGAGAGCGACGGTTTGCTGAATACAAAGTGGCTTTCCTGTGAGAGGACCGTCATTTTATGAAGAACGGTAGCACTATATGACAATCTTTATGAAGATTGCTCATTTTCTCCTGGGCCCCTGTTTTAAGACACCATAACGTTTCGTTATATATGTCTCTTGAAACGGGACCTTCATTTAGAAGAATGATCGTCTGATGCGGTTGGAGACTGTTGGTTAGGTATTAATCTCAAACTCGAAACCGTAAACAGACCTGGCAATGGATTTGGAAGGGAACCAAGAAACATTTTAGCTTAAAACACACGGTTTCACTTCCTATTGGGAAATAAGCAAGGCTGAATGGATATCAGTTAATAACTTAAATTGTGGTCGTTTTGGTTGGATACAGACAAGTGAAACTTTCATAATGGAGTTCTTTAACTTTTAATTGGATATGAAAATGATGATGGCTCTTTCACGGACACAAGTTAAGGTTGACAGGGAAACAATGATACACCCATGCCACGATCCAATTATATATGATGGCTTGAGGAAATAAACAAAGAAAACATGAACAACATTCTGTCACAGCTGAAAAAATAAGGTTGTCTTTTGATACGTTTGCTCTTTGGAAATCCTAAATCTTCTCCATGTGATGATACAGGTCATGATAAGGCCTGAATACCAGTCTGGTTTCATTGTGTTCAACTAATTGTGTGTCGACCGCAGCATGTTGACCACTATTGGGGCCAGAACCTCAAACCCCAAAACTATTAAAAGAGTGTTCCTGTGGTCACTAAAAATACCAATGACCACAGAATTACCAACATTAGAGGAGACCCAGCGGCCTTCTGCGGTTTGGTTGTGTTTTGGTTGCTTCCCTCTGCTATATATATATATATATATATATGCAGTTAAAAACATATTTTTATATTTAATCACATTTAATATGCCCCTATTATCATTGTCATTAACATTTTTTATTAACTAGAATATAATATAAGAATGATCCATCACCTTAATAATTTGAGGCACTTTCAATGAGCACTTACTAATGTAAACCAACGTGCATTGATTTGTTTAGCATTTACATTAATGTATTGGCCTCTTTGAAGCGTTTGCACAGTTCTCCTCAAATGATGTGAATAAATGGCGAATGGAGGGAAAGAGCAGGGAGAGAGAGGGAGATAGAGAGAAAGAGGTCTGTAAATAAGCATCCTACATCCTGCTTTAACTGACTTTAGGTCCCTTTGTGGTGATTAGCTATCTCCCATGGGGCAAGTGAGTTAGCAGAAGCAAAAGCTTTCTAATGAGCTGAGCTCTCGCGCCCCTCATCCCCGTCCCCTATCCACACACTCGCACACACACAAACTCAGTCCCCAAAGAAGGGCCAGTGGCTGTCTGAGGGTCCCAGGAGTGAGCTTTCCCGCACCTGTTCTCCTCATAATCAGAACATTTCTCTACTCCATGTCCAGACCCAGCCAATTGTCCAAAGATGGGGCGTATTGCAGTTTTTCTTTTCTTTTATTTAGCTTCCTTTTATTTCTTCTTTTATTCTTCCTTTTCTTTGCTTTTTTTCATGGCACTCTAATAGTTGTTCATTGAAAAACTCTTTTTAATTGATTAGTTTACTTCCACCCATGTCTTTCTTTCTTCAGCTGAAATAAATCAAGGTTTTTGAGTTTAACATTCCAGGATTTTTCAATGGGGATCAGCTGGTTGAAGTTCCAAATTGCAGTTTCAGTGTGGCTTTAAAAGGCTGTACATGATCCCAGCCGAGGAATAAGGGTCTACATATATATACTTTTTAGCCACAAATGCTTGTCTTGCACTAGCTCTGTGATGTACATCTAGGACTTAAAATCACGTTGGAAAGGTCACGCGTGATTAGTACTTTGCCTGTGCACTGAAAAAGGATGGGTAGGGTAAAAAGCTCCATCTCATTTTCTCTTACAACTTCGAAATCATCTAACATCATTGTTTTACCTTTTATTGTTTTCAAGTCACCTTTATTTATATAGCACTTTTTACAATACAGATTGTTTCAAAGCAACTTCACAGTATCAAATAGGAAGGTAATATGTCAATAATGCAAACAGAAAGAGTAAACAATTTTCAGGTAAAGTGAATAAATCATAGAATTTTTGTGATGTTATCATCGGGCTCAGTTCGATTAGTATACAGTATCACTGGAAAGTAAGTGTCCCCAACTGAGCAAGCCATAGGCAACATCTAATCAGGATACAGACTGGATCTGAGTGGCAACGATGAACTCGGAATAAGCAAGAAACAGACTAATATTAGTGTAGATGTCATTCTTCTTATGATGCAACGAGTACATCAGGTGTTATGAGAAGTGTTCCCGGTTTTGGTTGACCTAATTAATGCAGCCTAACAATCCTTTAACATATTTGAATTTTAGAAATGTTTAAATGTGTTATGTGTAAGAGGCAAGTTAAAGTGATGGGCCTTTAGTCTAGATTTAAACTGACAGAGTGTTTCTGCCTCCCGAACAAAGTTAGGTAGATTGTTCCAGAGTTTGGGCGCTAAAATAAGAAAATGATCTGCCGCCCGCAGTTGATTTTGATATTCTGGGTATTTTCAGAGTTGCCAGAGTTTTGAGAACGCAGCGGACGTGAGGGACTATAATGTGATAAGAGCTGACTCAAGTACTGAGAATCAAGTGAATGCATGATTCAGTGATTCGCATATTGACAAACAGTCAGTTATTTCATTTGTAAATAATTTAGCATTTTTTAACGAATCAGTTAAATTCAGTAACTCACTTATAACAAGGTAATTTGTTGCCACCTACTGGCATAATGATATGTAACCTCTAGATATTCACTGAAAAAATAAGAAAAGGATATATTATATTGGATATTTAGGAGGATTTTGAATTATGTATTTTAAAACAACATATAAATACCACTGTTAGAGAAAATACATGTTTGTGCAATGATAAAATGGCATGTATAAACACTGTCTCTTGTTACAGGAACTTTCACCCATACATCAAGCTCTTATTCCTAATCAAAACTTTTATTTTCTAATTTTTGAATAGCACACGTTGTTTACAGCTCTTCCAAGGCTGAAGGCAACAACGGCCAAATATTTTGTGAGGCGGCACAAAGGGACGCAGAGACGCAAAGCGTTGGCAGATGGAGAGAGGCATGATGAGGACCTCTGTGTCAGGCAAACAACCTCCATGCTGCATAATTCCCTCAGCAGTGCTTGACAAAGGCTGTACCTGCCTCCTGATTGTGCACATGTTCCGTCTCCCTGGGAGATCTTCCTCAGGGGCGGTGCGTGGACGGGAGAGCGTTCCGAGCACAAGTGGGAACTGAGCGTTTATACAGATGATTATCCAGACTGCAGTCAGAGAACAAATAAACAAAATACAGGTCGGTCTCAGGAGCCTAGAGTCACTGGATCGCCCAACGCCCTTGTCTTT
This sequence comes from Cirrhinus molitorella, assembly GCA_033026305.1. Taxonomy (NCBI): domain Eukaryota; kingdom Metazoa; phylum Chordata; class Actinopteri; order Cypriniformes; family Cyprinidae; genus Cirrhinus; species Cirrhinus molitorella. The sequence goes on along the minus strand of CM065135.1, from coordinate 25,792,188 downwards.
TCTGGTCCCTCGCACGGCGTTAGAAAGACGCCCCTTGTGGGACCAGTGCGAGCGAGTGTCGAGCGCCTGCAAAAGCGAGCAATCGCATCCTAAACTTTCCCATTATCGCTTTTGAAACTTTGCAAACATGTTGTCATCGCCACATTCAAATCCACATTTTGAAAAGCTCATAACACATCTGTTATAGCAGTGTGCATACCGCAAGATACTTGCTACCATATGTACATATGCACATCTTGGGTATGAATATTTGTGTTTGAAATGAGTAAAATATAATTCTTAAAGGGATAGTTCACCCCAGTATATAAATTCAGTAATTTAAATTCAACCAAACAGGTTTGAGTCCCACTGATAGCCAAGTCAGTTGTTACCAACATTACCAAGATTTACCAGCATTCTTTTCTTTTGTGCTCCATACAGATTTGAAATGGTTTGAAGGTGAGTAAACAATGAATGGATTTTCATTTTGGGGTAGACTATCCCTTTAAAAGGTGAAGAAGTTCATGCAAGTGACTCGGATTGAAGGATAGCAGCAGCGCTTTGTTGTACGAGTTCAAAAAAGCTTGTTATTGAAACGGCAGGTCCATTACAGCTCTCCGCCGGCGCGTTCTAGGGCACACGTTAAGTGGCGCTGGTCTGTGAGAGGTAAGTCTGATAAAAGGGCAATTGCTGCCTGCTAGCTGTCCATCACAGCTTAGAGTAAACAGGCCAGCATGGTGCAATAATCTGGGGAAGTGGCCCTGTTGCTCTCTGCATCCCTCTCTTGTTGTTTTCTCCTCTTTGGCCCACAGGGGGTGTTTAGACCAGGCCGCGTGACCCAGCAACCTGGAGAGGGCCCTGGGAGGGGTTCCTGTGCCACAGGTGAGGCTTCGCTGCAATCTGCCCCTTTGCCCAGCAGGCCAATCAAGCCCGTAGTGCACGTAGCAACCTGCAGGCAGGGAGGGGCCCGAGAGGACCTTCTGTCCCTCTGAAAGCTCAGAGGAGCCTGTCACCACCTCGTTTAATTACCTCTGTGTTCTTCATTAATTCATGGGCATCTTAATGCCCTGCAGGCCGGAGAGAGAGAGAACGAGACAGGAGGAGGAGAAGGAGGGGGGGAGGGGGGTGTGTGGCGTGAGGGCGCTTCCAAAACAAAAACAATCCCGTCGGGAGCCGCACCAGTCGCATAGGACGCTCCGCTGGGACATCCTGGGCTACTTGAGTTAAGACCTTCATAATCATCTCCATATTGTAAACAGGGCTCAAGGGTCAACGTTCAGGACCGGGGATATTTTGTCCCTGAGAGAAAGAAGCAAAACAAATCCCTCAAGTCCAGCCTTATGGCCAAATTACACCTGTGGTTGCTTCTATTAGGCATGTGGTAAGTGATTTGAGACGCTGAGAAATGGCAGGAGATAAAATGACCATAATGACACCAGAGATTTTGCCCTCAGCTTGAGACCACAGATAGTTAGATGGCGGGAATCTCAAAACAACTATGTATTGAACAAAATAATTAAATAAGTTTAATTGCTGCCATATTTAAGTGCCAATCTGCAGTGATAAGTTCATTTCACTTTTGAATTTAGTTGAAAATTTATTGTGATGAGTGAAATGAATGTAAGAAAAGATGCTTGTATATTGTCATAAAGTAGGTCGTTTTTGTAAGACACTTGATTTTTTTTTTTTTTTGTTAAACCAACATATTATAACAAAAGGCAAGTGCTGCTTTATATTGATTAATACATTTTTATTTATTGTATTGTATTTTATTATTTTGTCATTTATTTTTTTATATGAAAGTCACACCAAATTTATTGGGATATTTTCCATGACAATTTATTTGTGCATGGATTTTATTAATTTAGATCCAAATTTTCAGTTTTATAATATGAAAATGTATCAAAAAATGTGACCCTGAACTACAAAACCACTCATAAGGGTAAATTTTCTGAAATTGAGATTTATACATCAGCTGAAATCTAAATAAATAAGCTGTGGGATAGGACAATATTTGGCCGAGATACAACTATTTGAAAATCTGGAATCTGAGTGCAAAAAAAATCAAAATACTGAGAAAAGTCACCCTTTAAAGATTAATATTCTAATGATTTTTGGCATAAAAGAAAAATCGATCATTTTGACCCATACAATGTATTTTCTTATATACTTTAATACTAACATTATAGGTAGACAATTATTAAACTATTAAGAGTGTGAAGCTTTTGTAAGAAAGTTGACAGGGCCAAAAGTATCCATAGTTGAAGAAATATCTTAAATCAAAATATTTAACATTTTTTCTCTCTGTACTATACTATGAATAAAAATGTAAATAATAAATAAAATAAACAAGGGCCAGAAGAAACCAAACAGACGTCTGCTGTTATATCATTATCTATTTTCAGTAATGGCTGGACGTCTGACTCTGTAGGTGCCGTATGAATCTCAGTATGAAAGCTCTTGACAGGTGTTCATCAGCCAACAATAGGCAGCTTTTGTATTCTATCTGATGTCATCAGAGTGTATGTGCAGCACACAGGGGCCGCTCCTGACACCCAGGTCCCAGGGAGTGGAAAGTTAATCCTGTGACAGATGTGTCTTCTCTCTCCTGGCTCCCGGTCATGCTGCAGCGGCAACAACGGCGCCCTCCAGCCCGCCTCCCTCTCTTTTGCTCTCTCTTTGCCTATAAATATATAGGAGAGGTAAATGTTCACTCAATGCTTGGTGGAGTCCCAAGAGTCAGGCGGCCATGAGCGGCGTAACGGCGAAACACCCCCCTCATCTTCCTCTCCCATCCCTTCCGTGTCACATGATTTCTCGAGATTGACAGCCTCCCCAAAGAGTGAGAGCTGGAACAGATGGAATATGAATGGTTCAGTCGTGTATGAAAAAGGTGTCTGGGCAAAGGAGCGTCGATGGGGGAACTGCAATTGCAATTTAAGTGTGGCTAAATCTCTTTGTCTTCCTGTTCTCTGATCTCTCAGAAAGCACACAGGAAGGTCTAAAATCAGTTCGGTGCACAACAAAACATTCCAAACAACTTACTAGATACAATATGGTGTGATATTGCACACTTTAAGCAACTAGATAGTCTTTTTTTTCTATTTTCCAGTCAAGTCTGAGACGTTTACATTTTTAAGAGCCCATTTTGAGGTTCAAAAGCATCTTTTTCTCATATTGTACATGATTCGAACACAAAAGTGGTTTGGTTGAAATTTAAAAAGTGTTTCCATCGGCCAAAAACAACTTTTCATTTAAAGTGTAATGGAATGCGTCCGCATAATAAAAGTCAGAACTGTGAAATTTCATTTCCATCCTTCTACTTTGTTGGCGCAAGTCATAACGGTTCAAATTTGTGGATTCAATTTCTTCCCATTAGAAATACGGCCAAATTCTCATTAGAATTATGGAGAAATAAGATTGTATCGCAACACAGTCAGCATGTACTTTGCTCATTAGTGACTGTCTCAATCATGTCTTTAATAGGCATATGGTTATTATGAGATGCCATTTCAAACCATGTTAAGCACAGCAAGGAAACCCATTAAAACATAAGTAGGGGGATTTTTCCCAATATGAGGTCATAAAGGAAAATGATAAGACGGAGGGTCTCAGTGAAAGTCATAACTCTTTCAAGACTTTTTTTCTGGGAATGTCTTCCCAGAAAGGACAAACTCAAAGCCTAGACGCTTTCGCTGTGCCAACAAGGGTCCTGTCACAGTTTGTCAGTACACGCATATATAAACATTAAATATGATTGATAAGCGTTTCTTCTGCTCTCCCAGGCTTCGATTCATCTTCTGGAGTCAGAGTAGGGTAAGAGCGTCTGTCTTGCCGGTCCCTCGACATCTATTTGCTTTTAAGCGCTAAGTCATTATCAACTAATACATGTAGATTGTGTTAGGAGCGAATGGTGTGCAGTGGAATGAGGGAAAAATTAGTGAAGTGTTATGGAGGACAGCAGATGTTAGGCTGAAGTTATTACAAGCTGAGATGATTAGCTGAAAAACATAACTTGACAAAGTGGTGGCATGCGGATGACAGCTGAAGTATTTTATGCTGGAAATTTGCAACATTTCTAGAGGCAAGACAAGCAGGGACCGTCAAGGCAGCACGGCCTTAAATACGAAAAAGCTATAGTCGCTTTTGTCCTCATATCACTACTCTCTGTTGTTTGACCTCTGTTATTTGTCGCTGTTGCTTACGTGAACTCTATAAAATCATTTCTCCACGATACGGCTCTGACATGACATGCCCAATTAGCTATGCGGAAAAACTTCCTGTATTTACGCTGAACCCGCGCGAGCAGGTTTCTCCGCTTATCGTGTGACAGAGTTTACATATTAGGCGTGATTATGTTATGGTTGCCCGAGCAAAAAGATTCCCTTTACTGTCAATTACGAAATAGACAGAATGGAACAAAAAGGGGGAAATTTAAGCGTCTTCAACAACTTCCTGTAATTTCAATTTATTGAGAATGAAACAGAGGATAAAGATTTTGAAATTATAAGCTATTATGCGCCAGCGAGAGAGCAGGGCTGAGGGTGACTTCATAAAATACAGCTGACAAGCCTAAGCAAATTACCCAAGACCATTACAAAAATCACTTAATTGCTAACCATTCTGTCAGGTCAATTGACGCTAAATGAAAAAATAACAGAAAAGCGTTTATGCCGCGAAAGGCGGGCTCTGAGAATGAGGTGAACACTTAGGAAGGGGGAATGGGTGGAAGTGCGCTGTGTAAAGTGCTGTCGTAGACTCTAGTCTTTTTCAGAACAGCTAATTTACCTCAGATTCTTCTGCTTGGAGATATTCACACATAAGATCTGTTTTCTTTCTATTGCAAATTATTTTAGGTGAGATCATTTGATATATTTTTAAGTTAAATTTATTCACCACAGTGTCATTTAGAACTTGAATGGATGTCCTTCTTGCATTACACACAAAAGCAGCTTGAACATTCTGCTAGATAACTCCTTTTTTTCTCCCTGTAAGAAAGTCAGATCTGTTCGAAATGACACGGGCTGCAAATTATGAGCAGAATTTTCTTTGTGAACCATTAGTGCTGTAAGTTTTGTGTGTGTTTTGCCAATTCAGTTCAGTTGGTTTTCATTTTCCTCCTGTCCTGGCTCACCATTGAGTGCCTGCAATTCATCATGGCTTGAGTTCAGACGGGATCTGAGAGGTATTATCGTACAATCGCAACATGTTACCTACCGCGGGATCTAAGGGAAAATGGTGTGATTGAAAACACGGCCCAAGCTAGAGCTTCTCCCCTGATCTGTAGCGCATAATGAATAAGGAGCTGCTGATTAGTAGATAAAAAGTGATTAATAGCCGCACTGATTATCGAATCAGGCCCCTCACCGGAATAATCAGTTAATTGATCATTATTCTATGGGAGCCGTCAGTATCCGCGACGGTGGTGGTCTGCGGAGAGCGCTGAAATTGAAGTTTACTTAACCTGTCAGCTGGAGAGGCAACATAGAAGAAGACCCACCTGCTAAATGTTTTCTTTCTTTCTTTCTTTCTTTCTTTCTTTCTTTCTTTCTTTCTTTCTTTCTTTCTTTCTTTTTCAGTAGATTCTCTCTATAAATATTTTATGTATTAGAAGTATTTTTAGATACTTAAGGTATTTTCTGGTTATATAGAAGTAAATATACAGTGTGTAAATATAATATAATATAATATAATTAATATAATATAATATGTTATAACTATTTAATATCAGTTATTAAGATATATATCTTGCTAATATTATTTAATGTCTGTTCTTCAGCTGTAACATTGTAGACATATTTGTATTTATCTGGTTATTTTGACCTGTGTGATGAAAACTAAACAGGTATTTGAAGTGATTAAGATAATGAGATCAGTCTGAAACTCTGTCGACAGATTTGCTAAGGAAGATGCACATCTTATCAGTCTATCCAGAATCCCTCCTGTATCGATGTCAGATTACACACCCTGCATGCTCTCCTGTTGTGCTGTGCTGTTCTGCTCTGCTCTGCTCTGTTCTACAAGAGAAATCACTAACTCCCAAGCGTACTTGCATGGACCGTTGGGAATCAGCCATTGTGAGTAAAAAAAAGATTCCTGCAGAAATGTGTTAGGGATGCAAAGTACAGGGAACACTGGAGATATACACAGTGTGGTCTAAAAGTCTGAGATGACAGTCAAAAGTTTTTACAATTTGGATTTAAAAAAAAATGTTTTTATGAAAAATAAAGCTAAAATATTTTAGCTTATGCAGTATTTATAGGTCACAGATGAAATAAATGTATCACTGATCACGTGTATCCTTTTGAATCATCAGAATCAGAATCAGAATCAGAATGAGCTTTATTGCCAGGTATGTTTGCACATACTAGGAATTTGTTTTAGTGACAGAAGCTCCACAGTGCAACAATCATTTTGAATCATTTTGAATCATGTAGGAGAACTACTTTTTTTTACTGAAATTTTTATGCTGAATATAATTTGAAGTTATAATTTTTAAAATAAAATGAAATAAAAAAAAATTCTCCAGTTTTTGGACCTTACTGTATAATATAATGAGAGATCTGGCTTGGGTTGCGTTAGTCTGGATGAGGCCCCTGCTTTGGAGTATAGAGCAAGGAAATTATTTTATTTTTATTACTTTATTTACTTTATTACTTATATTTTATTTGGCACACCTAACTGGATATTAAAGTGTTCTTTATGTGTGCGAACAATATAGAAAGAAAAAAAAAAGAATCTTTTTATGAAACATAAAGCATAGCTATTTCAGATTATGCACAATTTATACTGTAGGTCATTAAATAAATTTGTCACTGATCATGTTTCATTTTGAATCACATTAGAGAACATGATCATCAGGTTTTAAACCATTTTTTTTTTTACTGAAATTGTTATGCTGATAATATAATTTGTAGTAAAAATAAAATAAAATATTCACTAATGTTCTGTTATTTTGTTAGGTTTTTTTTCTTTGTTTTTCATTTTCTTTTCCTTTTTTTCCAGTTTTTGGACCCTACTGTAAATATGAATGCATTGGTCTGGATGAGACCCCTGCTGTGGAATATAGAGCAAGGAAATTAATTTATATGTATTACATTTTTTGTTTTATTTGGCCCATCTGACTGTATATTACAGTGCTGTTTATGTGTGCAAACGAGAGAGAGAAAGTGAGAGAAAAAAATAGAATTTGGAAAATAAATAAATAAATGATTTTATGAAAAATAAAGAATAAATATTTTGTTTGATTTTTCCATCTGGCTGAATATTAGTGTTGTTTATGTGTGGTAACAAGAGAGAAACAGTGAGAGAAAAAAATATATTTTCAGATTTTGGAAAAAAAATAAAATAGATGTTTTAAATTATTTCAAATTATGCGCTATTATACTGTAGGTCATTAAATAAATTTGTCACTGATCATGTGTCTCCTTTGTATAATTTTGAATGACGCTGAAGAACATGATCATCACGTTTTAAAGATACTTTTTCACTGAAATTGTTATACTGCTAATATAATTTGTAGTTAAAAGTTGTAAAATAATAAAATAAAATATTCATTAGTTTTTTAAGCTTTATTTAGTTTCTTCTCCAGTTTTTGGACCTTACTGTAAATATGTATAATAATGAGAGATCAGGCTTAGGTTGCATTGGTCCCTGCTGTGGAGTATAAAGCAAGGAAATGATTTTATATTTGTTACTTTATTTGTTTTATTTGGCCCATCTGACTGGATATTACAGTGTTGTTTATGTGTGCGAACGAGAGAGAGAAAGTGAGAGAGATTGTGTGCATTTGTGTGCTCTAGGAGTCTGTGACATCCATAAATAGTTACAGTGTCACAAAATTGCCGTTTAACTGTATGTTCCCCGATACATACGAATGCTCAAAGTGGGCTATTAAGATTTCAAGAGAAAAAACACTAATTGGTAAAACGACGTTACGGCAAACCAGATACACTGTGAAAATCCTGGATACAGAGGGCCATTAATTAACCTTAGCACAACGATTACTGCTTACATTAGAGAAGAACATGCGAGAGATGGCGGGGTTTTTTTTATTTGGCTCTTCAGAGACCCTGGTGGAAGGCCCTGCCCCCGTGAGCCACGATATGTTAACCGAGAAGCAACTAATTAGATGTCAAAAATTCATAAGGCCCCTCTTTAATATTGCATATCTATCGCGGTATGTCATTTGAAAACAAGGGACTGCACAAACAGAGCGACCGCAACACAAAACCCCAGCAGGGACGCTGACAGGAGAAGAAGGCCGAGGAACACGAGCGAGACGAGAAGGAACAGAGAAAGCGCGAGAGGGAGGACGGCTCAGAGAGGGAAGGAGATAAAAGAAGAGGAAACGGGAGGTACGGGGAAAAAAAGCAGGAAACAATCAAAGAAAGTTCCTTGATAAGCCCCAGAGAACGGCACCTGTGGAAAATGTAATCTTACAAATTCTAGCAGAGGAGGCGGTGGGGAAGCTCATGATAATGTGATTGTGGGCAGAGGAGGGGCGCTCGGAGCCGCCGAAAGCAAGCGGCCCGGGTCCGGCGGAGGGGGAGGGAAGGCGAAGGGTGGGGGGCACGAGGGCCAGCCGAGAGGGGACTGACTTATCAAAGGCACTGGCAGGTAAATAGTCATTTACTATGCATGCACAATGAACGGTACACGGTGGCTTGACACAGGCGGCGGGGCGATAATGAAAGGCGCTGCTATTGTGGCATCCGTCAAGGGACTCTTTTTAATATTGCTTCCCTCTCTCAAGTGACGGAGCGCTGATGCTTCTTGGCGCCAGCCTCCTCTTGTAAGTCACTTTGCATAAGATGAGACGGAGTTGAAGTGTGATGCATTATCGGAGCAGAGGGGCTGTGCAGAATGAGCTTTTTCCCTTTTTCTTTTTTCCTCTTTTTTTACCTTTACCTCCATATTAGCGCGAAAGGTTAGGATGTGGCGCCCTTAGCTGTGCCACTTTCCCACTATTTCAAGACAACTAAAACAAAAATGCTAATATTTTTTCAAGTATATTATTATAAAACTTATTGTGATTTGTTGTGTATATACCAATTAAAAATGTTGTCTATATACCACATTATCCGTTAAAATACCCTGCAGTTAGTTCTGTCAAAAAAGCGTTAGATATACCTAACTACATTTTGTAAAAAAAAAAAAAAAAAAAAAAAAAAAGTGATCTGCTATAAAAATTACAACTGTTTAACTTCAGGTTCTAATTTTAAATATATAAAATTGCAAAAAAAAAAAAGTAGATTTTTTTGTTTGTTTGTTTTATTTTATTTATTTATTTATTTTTTTTATTGTGTGTATTTGTGATAACTAGGGTTACCATAGTAAATGTTCGTAAGGATAGACTTCATTCATTAAAGGTGAAAATTACATTAAATATTTCTATCATTTTATTACATTGTAAATAATTAATTATTTATTTATTTGCTTACTTTTATTTTTTAACATTTTTTTTTACAAATCTATCTATCCATCTATCTATCTATCTATCTATCTAATGTTAACATGTGTATTACGTTTTTATTTTTCTATTTTTTTTTTTACTTTAGTAATTAATAAAAAGGCAAAAACAGAAATTTTGATTTTACTTCGGGGTTCTAACTTTAAATACTTTTATATAAATTAAATAGCTAAATAAATAAATGAATAAAATAAAAAGTAGTCATTAAAGTATAATTAATAAGTAAAGTTAATATTAAGTAAATTAAAATTTATTTTAGTTTTATTTTTTATTCTATCTATCTATCTATCTAGCTATCTGTGTCTGTGTATATATATAGTGTGTGAAATAAGTTTGTAGATTTTTTTTTAAAAATGGCAAAAACTGAAATTTTGAGTTCTAAATTTAAATATATAAAATTGCAAAATAAATAAAATGAAAAAATAAGCAAATGAATGTAAATTATTTTATTTTATTATTATAATTTTTTTAACTCGTTTTAATTTGTGTTTTTTATTGTGTATATGTGTGGGAACTTGGGTTACCACAGTAAATGTTTGTAAGGATAGACTTTGCAGATTCATTAAAGGTGAAAAGATGTGATTTGCATAGAGAAGAGCATTTGAATTAGACGTGAGGATGACATTCTGATCAAAGATGTTTCTAAATGAAAGGAAATCTGAGACTGAAACAAAGGGAAATGGGAAAGCAAAATAGTTGAGACAGTGACAGTTAGTAGGAGGGGGTGCTAATGAGGAACAGTCCTACAGATTTTTACTGTAAGTGTGTCAGAAGATTGAAACAGGAATTAAAGGGAAGAATCTCCTGAGCTTGTCAAGGTAAGGCTAAAATATCCAGCATTAACCAAAAAAAAAAAAAAAAAAATTGGACTATATTTGAATTATTTTTGCTTCTTTATTTGGCAATGATTACGTCTGCGTGTCACTAAAAAAATCACTCGGATAAAAATCTAGCAATTAAAATGCATACCTACAATGCATATGTAAATGTTAGGCCATAAGCTTTTGTATCACAGACAGTATCTCTCTCCTTACACATCCTTTAACACAAAACCACAGTGGTTGTGTCATGCATACCTGTATTCATTCCAATTTGAATTAAGTGACATGTTCTGATTCTTGGCCATCGAAGCAAAAAATTAGCTTGCTCTCCCTGTTAAAGGTCAAATTACTTAAGAAGGTCTGGAAATAAAAGAGAGAGAGAATGAAAGGGAAATCATTTATGCACCCATGCACAAATATTTGAAGCGGCTACAAAAAGATTCCAGCATTGATGAGGAGAATATGAAGACTGAGGTGAACTACTGATGAATCAAAGACAGGAAAAATGTATAATGTATAAACACTACAACTGAATATAGCTCATTTAAATTATACAATTATACAGTTATTATATTTTTGCATATAAAAATAAACAGTAGATAAGAAATTGTCCTTCCAACTTTATTTTCCTTTCTTTTCTTTTCTTTTCTTTTTTCTTTTCCTTTCTTTTCTTTTCTTTTCTTTTCTTTTCTTTTCTTTTCTTTTCTTTTCCTTTAAAGTTAGCAAATAAATATATGACAAACTCAGTCATGGTTTAATAGACATGGCTTCCATATTTGTTTATTTAGCAGATAATCAATCCTTCTGAGCATAAACTCTTATCTCTCTCTCCCTCTCTTTCTCTCTCTCTCCCTGGAAAAGCCACAAGATAAGGGAGATGTGAAACTTTGAATTTGTGCACGATTAGCAGATTAAATCTCTCTGTCACTCTGTTTACCGCCCCATCACATGCCCCTGTTTATCTTCGCAGGTCACAAGACTAAAAGCGGATTGTATTCTGCAAATTTAGTTTGTTGCCAAACTGGCACAGGAGACTGATTTGTTCAAACAATCCTCTTTTCTACCTGGTTACAGAGAAGTGATAGCCAGCATTTTATTTTTTTTTATTTTTTTTTTTTTGAGGAAGCACAATTATCCAGTTTTAAAGGAACCCTGCCCTCAGAAATTTATGAATGTTTTCCTTCTTTTATTACCAAATTAATTGATTATTCCAGTAATCTCCATGGTTTTTATTTATTTATTTATTGTTATTTATTTAGAGTCTGGTTTAAATTATTATATGTATGTATGTATTTATTTATTTATTTTTGAGTAAGCACAATTCTCCTGTTTTAAGGGAATCCAGGTTTAGATGCTGAAATGAAATGTATTCATGTTTTTCCAAATTAATTGATTATTCTTATTTGTTTATAAATTATATATATATATATATATATTCTTTATCTTTTATTACAAAATTAGTGTATTATTATTATTTTTTATTTACATACATTTATTTATTTATTGGAACTTAATAGCCAGTGATCTCCATGCTTTTTTTTTTTTTTTTTTTGTATTTTGTATTTGTATTTATATATTTATATATATTAAGGGAATATATATATATATATATATATATAATTTTTTATTTTATTTTATTTTTTATTTTTTTTTGATGAAGCACAATTAGCCCGTTTTAATGGAATTAAGGTTTAGATTGTAATCTCATACATTTATGAATGTTTTTCTTTATCTTTTATTACCAAATTGATGTATTATATTTATTTATTTATTTAATTTATAATTTTTATTTTTTTTATTTTACAATTAATTATTTATTGGACCTTAATAACCAGTGATCACCATGCATTATTGTTATTATTATTATTATTTCATTTTTTCTTTTATGGAAAGTACTCTTTTGTGCTCTACAGGGGTTTTGTGGTACGTTGGGGTGGGTAGATGATGACAGCAAGCAATGATCTGCTGAAGGTGCAAACGGACTGACCAATTTTAGACACATAAATGGGTGATTCCTGCCATGGAAATCATCTTTTATTCTGTCCCTCTCCTACACCTGAGCGTTTCGCTTACATCCATTTAATCGGACGTATTTCTGTTTCCTGTGCAGGAACTCAGCCCCATATAATTGACCTCATTAAAAGACAGCGAGCGCATAATGAACGGCAATGCAAACAGCGGATCGGGCCTAGCTAAATAATTCAACAAACTGTCAGTCCCATGCGCCAAAGTGCTGTATGGCTTCACTTGAAGAGGTGTCGTAAGCGGCGCTGTCGAAGCGCGCTCTGTCTGCCGGTGATACCGCCGCGAGATGCTTTGGAATCCAGAAGTCCGTTACCCCCCTGCTCCATCCACCGCCCCTCCTGCCAACACCGCCGTCGCCAGTCGTCCTCCCCCCCAATCAAACATCACGAGCCATCTTCCCACCTGTCACGGCTTAAGAGAGGGCCACTGCTTGCACTTCATTACCACTCTCTCACTTGGAGATTTCAAACAGATTTAAACTAATGAGGGAGCATTTAGAAACTCAGGGATGCCAATGTTGGAAGACGAAAGGGACCGGAGGGAGGGAGAGTTGCGTACACATACACACACGCATGCACACTCTCACGCAGGGACTCTATACCCGCGTACACTCGCACACACACACACACACACACACACACACAATCTCTCTGTGACTCTCTCTCTCACACACACAGCCCAGGATTGTCAGCGCAGGTGAACAAAGTGAATGGGAGATGTGGCTGACAATAAAGATTTCTTTTAACATCAGTGAGAGCAGGCTCTGGAGACAGGCAGCCAGGACAGATGCAGAAGACGGTGTTACTCTGAGGGCCACGGATGTTTCCCTGAGACCTGGAGATGCCAGCTCTAATGATGAGCCCAGGAAGTTGCAGGCAGGCAAGATGCCAGCCGCAAATCTATTATTTCATTCTGCTTTTTTAAAGAGGATCTTTAATAGACACCCTAAATTTCAGCGAGTGTCAAGGGCTGCTTAAAGTTTAATTCTCCCCCACTTCTTTCCCTATTAATAGGCCACACAGTAAGAAAACAACACATTATTTTTTAATATCATGAAAAAAGAGAGCGGAAAAAAGTCTGCTTTTGAATAAGAGTCACAATACGTTTCAATGCAAGCGCCATCTGCCACTTTCCGCTGATCTGCAAATAGTCCCCTGGAATTGTGACACTAATTTACCGCGGGTTTCCACCTCACTGTATATCCAGGCACTTTTTTTTTTTTTTTTTTTACAGAAGGTGAGGAAGAGTTCTGAACCCAACTGAAGACGAGTTGCACATTTAATCACCTCATTCGGTCTCATTAGATATTGTAAGTTCAGGAACTTTCAAACGGCTTGGGATGGGGTCGCGATTCCAGGGACTGGGCTCATGTGACGGATACTGTTTTCCGTGGCAATTAGGACACACGTTCTCAACCGTTTGAATGATTGCAGTGTTTGACTTCTATTTTACATAAGTGGACCTAACGTTGCTGTTGGGAGCAGACATCTCCATTCGCCTTCCAGCACTCATTTGCTTGGTCTGTGCCTTTCTCTGTATAATTAGTAATTAACACATTCTTTTGTGTAGGCCTCTCTTTATTTATGGCCGAGCGCTTGCCAAATCCCACATTCCTCCGCCAGGATCAGATTAATGCCGGAGTAGGAGGAACTCAGAGCTCAGAGCACAGGCCAGCCTCCAGTCAGTAATGCTTACGATCCACAACAGCACAGGACACCTGATAAAAGAGGTGTATGTGAGTTTCATTGAGATTATACCTGTGAGTGAATCAGTGCATGAAGTTGATTAGCACGCAGACATATTATTAGTTCATTTGTGTGCATTGGAAAAGTTCTCACTGCGCTGCTTTGATGAAATCATTTTTTTGTCTGTAGAGCTGTTAATTTATGCACAATTATCATACATCAAGGTATTTGATAATTTTTCATTAATAACCAGAGTTGCTAAGTGGAACAACTTTTAAACTATTGCCACAGATTTTTTTTTTTCTTTAAAGTTTGAGAGTTTGAAATGTATAAAATGTTGGGTTGAAGACAACCCAAGTTGGATTAAATATAGACAGACTCAGCGATTGGGTTGAGTTTTATTAAAAATTATGACCCTGGACCACAAAACCTCTTAAGGAACAGGGGTATATTTGTAGCAATAGCCAAAAATACACTGTATGGGTCAATTTATTTATTTTATGACAAAAATCATTAGGATATTAGGTAAAGATCATGTTCCATGAAGATATTTTGTACATTTCCTATATCTAAACGTTATTTTTTATTAGTAATATGCACTGCTAAAAACTTCATTTGAACAACTTAACACAGATTTTTCTCAATATTTAGATTTTTTTGCACCCTCCGATTCCAGATTTTCAAATCGGCCAAATACTGTCCTATCCTAACAAACCATACATCCATGGAAAACCTATTTATAAAGCTTTCAGAGGTGTATAAATCTCAACTTTAACCCCTATGACTGGTTTTGTGGTCCAGGGTCACAGTTACTATATGGCTGGCTTAAACTGAACCCAAAATAGGCTGGAAATTAAGAATCAGACACACAATTACTAGAGGCATCAGTAATAATCAAAAATGGAGTATTTATGAATAAACTATTTAATAAATGTTTATTATTCTATTATTATTTATTAAATAAATGTTAGTAAATGTTAATTTATTAAGCATAATAACAAATCTTCATTTTCAATGTAAATATAAAGAAATATAGTCATTTTTAAACAATAATCGAGTTAAATAAAACTACCCAGCAGGTTGGGTTAAACATTAACATGGGTTAAACAACTTGAGTTATTTTTAGCCCAGCATTTTTAAAGTGTATACATTTATGTAATTTTCATAAAATATTAAAATATTAGACATCAGTTTTGTCTCATTTTAATCTTACTCCTTGTTACCCCTCTTACCCTTCTTACAACCTTGTTAGTGCGGCCAGTTAATATTCCCAACAGAATATTATAGCCGTGGCACAGTGGTTAATATACATGCTCAATAACGGTGCTTTTCCTGGGTTGAAGAGTCAGATCTAGCCTGGCTCTTTCTCTCAATACTTTTACTAGTGCTATACACTGCAAAAATCCCATATGTTAGTGTGTATATATTAATAAATATTTATTTTTATTAAATTATTTATGTAGCCTATAAATGTTATAGATATTCATATAAATGCTAGTTATACATATTCAAATAAATATTTAAATCAGAATTTATACTTATATATATAAATAAATATTTATTTCTGGTAGTCAGATTAAGGAAACATTCCTTCTTTTCTCACTGCAGCCACAGGAGGATGATGCCACGTTCATACATTTTACCATCATGTTATTTTAAGCGTTGCTGCACCGTGGCTGTCATTAAACCTCACTAACGTAGCTCATCCTCCAAACGTGTACCTTTTATGGCAGTTCAAGTCAGTCACAGACTCCAAATGCATCACAAAACCATGCAGAGCAGGTGCGGCAGTGGCAAGCGCTTCACAGACGGACTAATTCACTCATCACATAACATGAGCTAATCCTCTTCTTCCTTCTCTGCCTCATCTTTCCTTCCACACAGAGAAGTGGGAAAGAGTGCCATGGTAAACAAACAAACAAAAACGCATATTTGTGTTTTACCGCAAATTACAGCTGAATCAAATCTGGGTACGCCTACACCTGGAAAGTAGCGGTTAAAAAGTTTTTTTTTTTTTTTTCTACTAACACTTTCAGAGTTTTTCTAACAGATGTGGATCTTTTCGTCACGTCCTTGTTTAATACACCCAGTTGTAATTTTGTGCCGCACTTCCATTGTTCCCGCTGACCCTTTATTAAATTTATTTAATTAGCTGCATTTAAAAAGTGCCCATGGAGACGCAGGATAAATCTGACAATTTTCTCACTCCCAAGAACGGTGTCGTTGCGTGCGCAGTGCAGTGGGGGTGCGTTCACACGGCTCTAAACGCCAGGCGGCTGCAGAACAGCTGAAGTCGAGAAGGTTGGCCTGGAAAACAGGATGCTAGCCTGCAGAGAGACGGCGGATAGCGGACGAGCCGTGATTATCGCAGTCGTTAATGCTGTCACCTTTGAAAAACACCTCTCTTTGGCGGTGGGTAACAAATACAGGTGTTTAATTTTGAAATTAAGCCAGTGTGAAAGTTCATAAGTGTGCTAATGGGGGTCTGCTTAAAGGAGAAAATGAGACTTGGGCATTTTAGAGAGTTCTGAGAAACAGTCTTGTTAAAACCTGGTGCTAAAAGGGACATTATTAACATACCTACACAATTTGCCTTTAGTTATGCAGCGTGGTCACACATTTTATGATATTCGTCATAAGATCTGGGCACACTGTGTTGGCCTAAGACCATCTGCATCGTAAAGGGCATCCTTAAATGAACTTATAGATACATATACAAACATGCAAACATGCCTGTGTGCACATGTAATCATTCTGGCACATCTGAAAAAACTTTCGATTAGGATTTATTATATGGAAGACTGCACCTGAGTGGTGTGTTTTGTGTGAGAGTTGGTCCTGAAGGGAATGGTGTTCTTGAACACTGGGAGGTCCGTGGACCCGGCGTGTTTGTGGGGTGTGGAAAACAGAGCTGTCATTGCTCCAGATTTATGTTGTTCAATAAGGATCCTGAAACTTTGAGCCAAGTTAAGTCACTACATAATTAAAACCTCGCTGTGGAATCTCTCTGAAGTCGGAGCAGGAGCTGTTTGCCGCAGTGTCAGAAGGAGCCGTGTACAATTGTGTGCCGCACACACACATAGTCTAGAAAATAAGGTGGTGAGAAAGCACTTTCCACCAAAATATTTCAAAGTTGGGCCTTAAAAGTTTTCAAAAACAAAAATGGTCAGTGAAAGGTGAAAGGCTTCAGAAATGATCAACCTTGAAGTCAAACTAAATATTATAGGACCTGTTTTGTTTAGTAATTTTTAATATGAGGTTTGCATAACTTAAAACATAAAAAAAATAGTAAATAAAAAAGGAAAGACAAAATTAATTAGTTCATTATAATTATTGAAGACCAAACCATACTAATTAATAATTAACTTATTAATAAGTTTGATGATATTTATGTAATTGTAGAAAAATCCACCTGATCTCATGATGAAAACGAACCACGTACCAGTAAGTACATATCACTGCAGTTTCCAACAGAAATGAACACTAGAGGCGTTAAAACAGCGAGCACTTGTGATCATTTTTGTACACAGTTATGATTACAGCTCCATACGTTTCATTTCCGGACATAACAAGCTTGCTCGTTAGCTCAGGCGGCACGGAATTTGATTTAGGATGCAGAATCTTTGGGTCAAATCCTCTGAAAACCATGACTCATGATGAAAGAGCTGAAAGATCGAAAAACAAGCTAAAACAGCTTGCGATTTCATTTTTACGCCACATTTTTGTTCATACCTTCGGGTCTAGTGCAAATGGTACGTTATTTTAAAATATCACAGAGCATTAAAGTTATAGTGCCACTGAACGGACAAAACCAATGTCACATAAAAGGTACCGTATCTAAGTTTCTCTGTTTCAGGAAAAAAACACTCTTTCAGTGCCACTTAGTGGACATTTCACATTGAATATGTCATGAAATGTACATGGCGTTACGTATTTAGCGTCTTGAGAAAAAGTTCCCACAGGTACATCAGGTGGGTCAAAATATATTTGTAAAATTCCTGTATTTTTATATAAATGTAGTTATTTTATTTATTTATTTTTTAAACTAAAAACGACAATGATTCGCAGATTATTGTTGTATTTTTACAGATTAGTATTATTTGAATTGTTAGATCAAGTTGACAATGTTAAGACCATTTTACGACAAAGGGGAATAAGGTTTGATGTACTATTCATTTTGAAAAATGCACATCTAATAAAACATTAATACTTTTCACAATAGAAAACATGGAATTTGTGATGCTTAAAAGTCGCTTCTAAATAATTTTTGTGTAATGAGTAAGAAAGTAAAAAAAAAGAAAGAGAGAACATCAAGTTCAGTCACTAAGGTCCAAGTCTTTAAATAATCCGTTCATATTGACATGAAAATAGACCTTTCTGATTCTTTTTACATCTCACACTTTATTTCAGTATTCAATTAGGACAGTTCTTTGAAAGTTCCACATCTTTGACCTGTTATAAGCGGTCGAAAAGAGTCATTTTCCAAATCCCAAGATGCAATCTTTTCCCTATAAAGCTCAGACTAATCTGCAGCTTATGGAGTGTCATAAGAAACATCTGGATGACAGCAGTGAAACTCTGTCCAGAGGTTCCACTTGCATTCTAGCAGCCCCACAAACACACAGCCACAAGAAGCCATTGGCAATTTTCATCACAAGAACGCACTGGGCCTCCGCTCGAGAAACAATCCCACTTCATCTGTATGAAATAACGCGTCAGAGTCTGATTTCCGTCATAAGCTCTCCGCTTTGATGCTGCTTTTTTAGACCATGGCGGTTTGAGGATTAATCATAATAAAGATTTGTTTTTTCTCTGGTGTTCTGGTCGATGATTTTCAAATTGCTGTCAACGTTCGCAGCAGTTTTTCGGGCCTGTGGGCGAGTGAACTTTTAGGCGGTTTGCTACGTCATTGGCCTAGGTCCTGACACGGAGAAAAGTGTCATGTCTATCAGCCTCTCTCTCTCTTTTTCCCATTCTACATCTCTAGATCGTGAGGTTAAGTTCTGTTCTGAAGCCAAGTATTTTAGCCAACAGGCACATGCTAAAAGATTTATGGAATATGACTGTGCCAAGGGTGAGTTTCTCAATTTTCCCCAAACAGCGTTTTTTTCGGCTCTCAGACAGTGTTTACATGCACCAGTCAGCAAGATAATAACTCGGTCTGCACTAAACATAACATTTATGTGGGAGAAACCACCTCTAAAATGCATATTGACAGTTTTGATGGTCGTTCATTTAGTTACGCCAATGATTTGTTTGTGTTTTTATTGCGCAAATTAATAGCCACATAATAATAGTCATCTTTGACTACCCCACATCGAAATTACTGATATTAAACCTGCAACTTATAATAATGCTCTCAATATTATTGATATTGGAATGTGAAACAACATTTGAACTAAAACTCATTACTAAGCAGTGATAATGATATTATCTAAATTGCCATTCATAGTGGGAGATTATAAAAAAAAATCCTACATTTGCAGTTAAAGTGTTTTGGCGTATGAGCACAGCAAGGGGAAAGATTTCCTATAATCGTAAAGATGACTTGTGTGACTGTAGCACACATTTTTTTTGTATTCCTAGATGGTAACGTGCGTATGTTGTTGCGAAGGTGATACGTGAAAGCAGAGGTCATGAAACAGACGTTTTTCAGAGACCGTCGCATGATTGCGAGAGTCAGCTTGAATGTTTACCTCCTCAGAGTGACACTTTGTTTGCTGAGATGTAGCATGCCTATTATATATTTAAAGGACCTTTTGAAATGATTATGAGCTTTTGGCCCACGAGCTTCACAGAAGACAACAACAACAGCAAAAAAAGAAGCACGTCTCTAGAGCAAAACAAAGAGAACACACACACGGGTTCCTTGAAGAAACGCAAGATAAAAAGAGTGGGGGGATATTTTTGTTGCTGTTGTGTTGTGCCATCGGTTCCTCCTTTTTGTCGGCAAAATTGAGACTCAAAGAATATTTGAAGTCCGGATGTGATGTACAATGCCGCTATGTATCGGCTCTTGGAAAGGGTAACAGAGCGGCGGGAGCGTTTGAAGTTGCCTGTGAAGAGTGAACGGGGCTATATACTTCACAATAATAATGAATTATAAACACAGGGAGGGGTTGAAGACATCAGGGACCCGTCTGTACTATAGAAGATGCTCTTCACTTGCAGCAGCTCATCGCTGATCACAGGACAGTAATGCACTGCAGTTAAACAGATCAGGGAAGGTTAGTGTAAAGGATTGTGAAAGGTCAACTAAGATGCAGTGCTGTTTTGATGTTGTGACTGTTTGTGAAATGGATGACAGTGCCGATTATAGTTTGCTGTTTTGACCTATAGACCTGTCAGGTATAAATTTAAGTCCTTGGTATAGACTGGTTTGGTGCTGAAGAACTGGAATAGCCATGGTTTTTACCCATCTACAGAACTCTATGATGTCTTATGCCATTTATTGCTTTGCACAATTATAATTAGGTTTACGGTCTGGGTAAAGCGTTAGACTTTATGATTAGATTTAGGGTTTAGGTAAAGGGTTAGACTAGTTTTAAGGTTTGGGGTTAAGGGTTAGACTTTATGGTTAGTTTTAGAGTTTGTATAATAAAGTGTTAGACTTTACGGTTAGTTTTATGGTCTGTGTAAAGGGTTAGACTTTGTGGTTAGATTTAGGGTTTGGGTAAAGTGTTAGACTAGTTTTAGGGTTTGTGGTAAAGGGTTAGACTTTATGATTAGATTTTGGGTAAAGGGTTAGACTAGTTTTTGGGTTTGGGGTTAAGGGTTAGACTTTATGATTAGATTTAGGGTTTAGGTAAAGGGTTAGACTAGTTTTAAGGTTTGGGGTTAAGGGTTAGACTTTATCGTTGGTTTTATGGTCTGGGTAAAGGGTTAGACTTTGTGGTTAGATTTAGGATTTGGGTAAAGAATTAGACTAGTTTTAGGGTTTGGGGTAAAGCATTAGACTTTATGATTAGATTTAGGGTTTGGGTAAAGGGTTAGACTTTACAGTTAGTTTTAGGATTTGGGTAAAGAATTAGACTAGTTTTAGGGTTTGGGGTAAAGCGTTAGACTTTATGATTAGATTTAGGGTTTGGGTAAAGGGTTAGACTTTACGGTTAGTTTTATGGTCTGGGTAAATTGTTAGACTTTGTGGTTAGATTTAGAGTTTGGGTAAAGTGTTAGACTAGTTTTAGGGTTTGGGTAAAGAGTTAGACTATGGTTAGTTTCAGGGTTTGGGTAAAGAGTTAGACTTTGTGGTTAGTTTTAGAATTCGGGTAAAGGACTACACTTTATGGTTAGTTTTGTGGCTTTGGTAAAACGTTAGACTTTATGGTTAGTTTTAGGGTTTGGGTAAAGAGTTAGATAGTTTTAGAGCTTGGGTAAAGGGTTAGACTTTATGGTTAGTTTTAAGGTTTGGGTAAAGTGTTAAAATTTATTGTTAGTTTTAGAGTTTGGGTAAAGGGTTAGAATTTAGGGTTAGTTTTAGGGTTTGGGGTACAGGGTTATACTTTATGATTAGATTGAGGGGTTGAGTAAAGGGTTAGGGTTAGGGTTATGTTATGTTTATGGTTAGTTTTAGGATTCGGGTAAATGTAGGATGATCAAGATAGGATGACCCATCCCACTTTGCGTTGTACCGCACAGCATTTTCACCCCTTGTCCCACACGTTGCAAATTGAGAAAATGTCCCACATTGGTTTTTAATTGTTATATTAAGAAATATTAGTTGGTTAACCATCATGGCCTTTTCTGGTTGATCTGGAAATCTTGATGGTTAAGCTAGTCAAGAAGCCTGGTCGGCATCCAGTACTGGTGATCAGCCATACTGCTGTTGAAAACTCTTGAATATATAGCGGTTTCTCTTTGAGGCAAAGCAATGTTTAATTGCCTTTCATTTAAATATAATCGAGTTGTCTTTCACTTGATCTTCTTTCTTTCTTTGACTTGAAAGGACGTCAACACCCACACACCATTTACATACATTTCTGGATACTATAAAAGACCCATGTGCAATAATGTATGAAATTGCCACGTTTGTTGGCTTTCATAATCAATGTATTGTGAAAAAAAGGTTGGGAAATTAAGAAGCAGTATGCATTCCATGATCTCCATAATTAGAAATCTCTCATAAAATGGCAGCACTTTCTTGTAATGTCCTGACTTAAGAACTTAAGCGTCGTATTGACAAAAGATGACAAAAGCATTGCTCGGACCAGATGTCCCACAATGCACTGCGGGCTGGCAATAATTCAGGGCAGGACTAAACAGCTGGCTCTCTGACAGCAGAGCTGCCAAGAGCTGGCAACAAGAGACTTGGAGGAAAGCAGCAGGCTGCTAACCCCGCTCACATTTTTAATTAGACCCACACACCCATGTCTTTGAGTCATCGTAAATATACAGATGACATGTGGAGCGTCATTTGTTCAAAAATATTTGCTTACAAAATACTATCTGGATTCTCTTTACGTTTAGCTTGCAAAATTTCTGAGGAGTGAGACAAACATCAGAATTTATCAACGTTGGGAAAATGGGTGTAGTTCAAGAAGAGCGTAGCAGCGCAATAAATGTCCATTAAAAACGTATTTACAATTGGGGCTTGGTAATGCATCTTCAGAAATTCCCTGAGGGAACTTTGTTTTGAGGTCAGTGTTTCAGAGGGTGATATTGTTTGCTATTTTGAATTGACGAACAGCGTGAATTGTAATTCCCCTTAAATCACTTCAGCCCATACTTTGATGCGGTTTTGCAGAAAACTTCACATTTTAATACACCGCACTCAGTTTTTTTTTCACATCTGAAGGCCTTATGTAACAGCACTTATATTGAAAATGGATGGATGGATGGATAAACAGAGTGAAACGGAATGTAAGATGTGCTCATCGCGAACATAAAACAGATAAAACGCAAGGAAAAAAAATCTTTGAGAACAGCTCATGACACTTGAGATTTTGTATCTGATGACAGACTCCAAAAACTGATTAATTTTCTCTTGGCCTAAATTTCACACTGTTGCAAAATCTGATTTATTTGGAGTTTTATTTTCCTCAGGACAAATTAAAGTCAGCACTTCACATAATTCAGAAGACTGATCTTCAGGGGAGCGGAAAAAAAAAGGAAAAGATTACGCTGTGCATGGCTGTGGCGGCAGTCATCTCCCAATTGGCTGAACAAAGTCCCCAGTCCCTTGCTCTCTGGAGAGGTCACATACAGCTCCGCTCAGGAGAGAGACCTAACCTTAGAAAACGGAGGAAGGCTTGCAGTGAAATATGGGCCATCTGTGGCCATCGCTTACAGGGGGACGTGACCCTTAAGCAGGAGGCACTTGGCACATCTGCCCAGGTTTGTCAGATCAGTGCAGTTTCGCAGGATGGACAGTCTCTTCCTGCTGAGAGCATCTGGGCCTAGGGGATACATCAGACCACTGGACCAGAGAGGAGAAAGAGCATGCTGACCACACACACACACACACACACACACACACACACACACACATACACACAAACATTGTGACTGTTCATAATTCATCATTCCTTCATGGTGCAATGTCACTCTAAATGGTCTCCCATGGGAACCCTTTATGAAATCAAAATTAGAGTTTTATGGCTTTAGTCCATGTGTGTCAGTGTACAGATCATCTCTAGTGTACTCCTAAATGCTTACAAAATTCACTTTTAGCAAATATTTTAAAAAGTAAGTATAAAATGTATTTGTACAGTGTATTTATTTGTAAATACTTTGCAATGTGATGGGATAAATAATGTGTGCTGTAAGATAATGGCAAGTATGCCCAGTTTACAAATGAACCAGTCCTTTGGATTAAATCAAGTCAAATCCAAAAACAAATAACTTTTTTGAACTAGTTCTTTGTAGGAAATCAAACATACAGCACAACCAACGCAGTCTGATTCACAAACAAAAATCATTATAACCATTATAAACAGGTTCTTTTTCTAGATAAAAATAGCACAGCTATGTCCAGTTCAATAAAAATAAATAAATAAATACATACATGCATACATAAAAAACAGTACAGCCAGTGCTTCACAAACAAATGACTCACGAACCAGTTATTTTTAGTAAATCAGACCCGTACAGTGTAACCAATGTGATTTGATTCGCAAACAAATGGCACTTAGAACCAGTTTCTTTTTTTTTTTTTCAATTTTCTTTCTTTTTTTAGTGATTCAAATACATATAGCACAAGCAGTGTAGTCCAGTTCATTAACAAATGACTCGTACTGTTTGTTCCACTTCTTTTAGGCCACCTACACACTGCAAGTTTCAGGAGTGACAACCGTATTTAAATGTGGGAGTGAGTCCTGTCGTTCCATGTGTGTATGGAACAGTAGTCACTCCCGCATTTGTAACCATAGCAACATTTTTCCGTCTTGCGGGAGTGAATAAGAATTTAGCCATTTGGTATCTGCCATTTTTTGGCTAAAGGCTCTTTTTGTCTGGTGATTTTAATTAAACTACCGCTGATAAACGTGCTGTGTTTTGTTTATGCTCGGGAGGCTGCTTTAGACAGCGCTGTTTTGCAGTGTTGCCATGTCCTCATATTTACAAGCACTTTTAGGCATGTTGTTTGGTCTCAGCTAATAAAGCTTGGCAGTTATAAAGCTGGAGTTAATATAGTGGTTTGTCGCAGATATGAGATATACACTTTTTTGGTGTTATACAACACAAAGCATTTGGGAGTTTTACTGTATTTTGTGCTTGTCCGTTGTTTTTTTCTATGAAGATCTGGCAACACTGACACTTCACTGCAGGGCTCGTGAACACAACTAGCCTAGCCCTGTTTTCAAATCATCTAAGGATAAGTCTTCACCATTATTTTCTTGCATCTCATGTACAGACGAAGACACATTTCTGACGCACATCATTAACAACTAGTTGTTCAGTTCGGTTCCGTACACATTGCATAGAATTTCTGTAAATGCGGTTTTCACTACCTGTATTTTTTGGGAGTTAATGCAGTTGTTGAATGCGGTTGTCACTCCTGTATTTTAGTGAATTATGTGTGTACAGAACGCAATTAAGGAGTAAAAGGTGAACTTACAATTGAATTTAGCTGCAGTGTGTATGTGGCCTTAGTGAATCAAACACATATAGAATAACCAATGTGATCTGTTTCACAAACAAATAGCACATAGGAACCATTTTTTCCCCCTTCTTTTCTACAGTGATTCACATACATTTAGCACAAGCAGTGTAGTCCAATTCATGAACCAATAATTTGTATGAACAAATCAAATACATCGATATCAACCAGTGTAGTCTAATTTGTGAACAGATAACACTTTTGAGTTAGTTCTTTTTAGTGAATCAAATGCCTAAATAAATAAATTCAAGAGCAAGTGACTTTTATGTTCCACTTCTTTCAGTGAATCAAATACATAAAGTGTAACCAATTTGATCTGATTCAGACAAATATCACTTAGAAATAAGTTTTTTTCTTTCCTTTTTTTGTGATTCAAATACATATGCACAGTGTATTCAAATTCCTGAACAAATGACTCGTATGTTCCACTTCTTGTAGTGAATCAAATATTTACATCACAACCTGTCCAATTTGTGAACAAATGATTTGTATGAATCACTTCCTTTAGTGAATCAATTACATACATAACAACCAATGTAGTCTAATTTGTAAACAGATAACGCTTTTGAAACAGTTATTTTTAGTGAATCAAAAACTTAAAGCACGACCAGTGTAGCCCAGTTCATAAACAAATGACTAATGGCTAACTGTATGTTCCACTTCTTTTAGTGAATCAAACACATAACCAGTGTAGTCTAATATATATATATATATATATATATATATATATACACATACATACATATATATATATATATATATATATATATATATATATATATGTATGTATATATTAAAACAGCATAACCAATGTTCTTTCATTTTCATTCTCTTTATTTATTTATTTTTTTAGTGATTCAAATACATTTAGCACAAGCAGTGTAGTCCAATTCATGAACAAATGATTCATATGAACCAATCAAATGCATACATAACAACCACTGTTTTTTTAGTGAATCAAATACATAAAGCATGACCAATGTAATCTAATTCATGACCAAACAGCTTTTATGTAGCAGTTCTTTTAGTGAATCGAATACATATGTCACAACCAGTGTAGTCCAATTTGTAAACAAACTCTTTTTAGTGAATCAGATACATAAAGCATGACCAGTGTAGTCTAATTCATGACCAAACGGCTTTTATGTAGCAGTTCTTTGAGTAAATCAGACACGTACAACACAACCAATGTAGTCTGATTTACAAAATAATGACTCTTATGAACTATTTTTATATACAAAAATAATTATTGCCACAATTAGACACAACACTTAACAAATACAGCAAGGCAAGAAACTTTAACTAACAAAGAACATAACTCCACATTCTGTGTGAGTACTTGGACCCAAATCTGGTCAGAATGCCACAAAGGATCCTGGGTAACTGGTAACACTGGAACACTTTTACATTTATTCAGAAAACATTAGTCATTTTGAATAGCCGTTAAAGAAAAAAAAAATGGAATTATTGACACATTGGTCTTATCAATAAGCCTATTGGCCTAGTGGCTTCCTGTTTTAACAGGATGTAAATCAGCACAGGATTTACATAGTATTTATTGCAGTTCAGGGAGATCAGTCATTAAAGAAAACTTTCTCTATGGCCTCTTTCTCTGTTTAATAAGAGGAAGATTTATGTTGTTGTTGTGTGGCTTTCATTTTGCTGAGGGATCAGATGATTGCGGCTCTCTGTGAGACTGAAGTTGGGTTTGCGTGGGCCTGTCATGGCAAGAACAGACCTCTGAGGTCTTTGGCATGGGGCCCAGGCTGAGAGAGGGCCACTCGAGGGGGGGCCGCTGGTGGACGGGGAGTGGGCTGAGCACAGACAGAGCTCCAGGGCAGGTGTTAAAATAAGCACCCTGGATCTTTTGGTGCTGATCCCTGTAAAAACAAGCCCCGTCTGCCAGGCTGCAGTCAACCCAACAAGGTGCTAACACATGGGCTGGTTGCTGTGAGACAGCATTCGCTGTTTACGGGATCTCCACTCCTCAAACTGCTCAAATCCAATGATTTATTCTCTGCTTTTGCAGAGTCGCTGTCCGCACTTGCAAGAGAACTCCACCTCCCATTCCAGCCCGATTGTCTTGTTCAGTTTTTGTCAGACAACAGGAAGTTGTCAGAAGATGCGTTGTACTAAAGGTGAGAGCACGAGTTGTCAGAGGGGTCTTCAGGGTCAACGTCAACTTTGCAGGGAATTAATTATGCATGCAGAAATGAAACGCAACGCAATCTCTGCAGGGGGTTTTGAGACAGGATGTGGGTTCATGCTTTACAGGTAGTATGCGGAGGAGAAAACCTGTAGCGAAAGCAAGTTCGGGAATCAGTTATTTTAGTATTTGTTTACCACTATAGTATTTATACCATTTATTTTTATATTTCAATTTTAATTTATTGGTTGTATATAGCTTGTAAACTGTGTGAAAATAGCTCCCAAAAAACACTGAAATAGACAAATTCACTTGATGTATGCTCCCTCCTCCATCTGCCTGCAGTGTTTGAAATCATACTGTTAAAAAGCCTGACATCAATCTCTTTTGATAAAGATTCTGCACGCATATTCCGACTCATGATCAGGGGGTCATGTTTAAACCTTTTTAACACTGCTATGGCCCAGGCTAATCGGATGGCATAAAATATTCACGCCTAAAATCTCCTGGAGGTGTCTTATCTGTGCGGACTGATAATCATCTTAGCTGTGGACATTATTAAGGCAGTTTAACTACCTTACTTTGATTGTAACCTCTAAGGTGGCTGGTTATTCTGGGGCCCCAATGGATGAGAAGGGTCAGAAGTCATGTAGATTAGGTCTTTAAATTGGAGATTATTGTGAGAAAAAGGCTTATGGATAGAGAAGGATGTAATTCATTCAAGTATCTCTATTGCAGTGATCTGCAGCCTTTACAGTGGAGGTCAAAAGTTTACATACACCTTGCAGAAAATGCATAATGTTAATTATTTTACCAAAATAAGAGGGATCATACAAAATGCATGTTATTTTTTAATAGAACTGACCTGATTTAGATATTTGATTCTTAACTGTGTTGTTACCTGAATGATCTACAGCAGTTTTTTTGTTTGTTTGTTTGTTTCTTTAGTTAAACTGTTTAGTTAAACAGTTAAACTGCCCACTGTTCTTCAGAAAAATCGTACAGGTCCCACAAATGCTTTGGTTCTTCAGCATTTTTAGGTATATGAACCCTTTTCAACAATAACTGTATGCTTTTGAGATCCATCTTTTCACACTGTGGACAGCTGAGGGACTCATAAGCAACTATTACAGAAGGTTCAAACGCTTACTGATGCTTCAGAAGAAAACACAATGCATAAAGAGCCAGGGGTGAAAACTTTTTTAGATTTAAAGATCAGGGTAAATTTAACTTTGTCTTCTGGGAAACATGTAAGTATCTTCTGTAACTTCTGAAGGGCGGTATTAAATGAACAAAAATATATATGTTATTTAGGCATAATAAAATAAATGTACATATTTTCATTCTGTTCAAAAGTTTTCACCCCTTAAAGCTTCGCTTTTCCTTTTGGAGCGTAAGTGAGCATTTTGAACCTTTTGTAATAGTTGCGCATGAGTCCCTCAGTTGTCCTCAGTGTGAAAAGATCAGTCTCAAAATCAAACAGTCATTGTTGGAAAGGGCTCAAATACCTAAAAAAAATGCTGAAAAAAACAAAGAATTTGTGGGATCTGAACAATTTTTCTGAAGATTTTTCTAATTTTTATAAATTCACCTATTATTTTCTAATGTGGATTATATGTAAACGTCTTTTATGTGAACTATTTTATTCAGGTCAGTTCTAAATAAAAAATAACATACATTAATAATACATTTTGCATGATCACACTTATTTTGGTAAAATAATTAACATTTTGCAGATTCTGCAAGGTGTATGTAAACTTCTGACCTCACCTGTATATGCAGTTCTCTTGAATTTAAATTAATAAAATCGTTTGACTTTTAAAAAAAAAGAAAAAATGCAATTTAAGTGCAATATTTCATTTTATTACTGAGAGTTACCCATCATGCTTTGCTGCTGGGTTAAAATCAGAGTTAATTAGATTTTATTACTCACTAGGACAAAAAAAGTTTGTGGTTTTAATTCTACATATTATGACACATTTTTGTTGAGATTTATAGTTCAGAAATGGTAGTGCAGAAAAAAATTCTTCTATCATAGCTAATACAAGGTGTGTGTATCACTAGATCGGAAATGATTGTTTAGCAGCATGATCGTTCATTTTTGTTAACAGAGTTGTTCCTCACTTGCTTGTACTTGTACATTTTTGGTGGAGAGGAAGTCCTCATCACAAAGCGGCATGTGTTCATTTAGTAATTTTCCTCCTTATCTTTAAACAGGGGCCATATTTCCATGCTGAGGTCTCTGCTGCTGTAAAGAGTTTGGAAAGGCATTTATGGCCGTTATCACTTTGAAATGGCAAGGAAGTGACAAAATGAC
Source organism: Cirrhinus molitorella (assembly GCA_033026305.1). Classification (NCBI taxonomy): domain Eukaryota; kingdom Metazoa; phylum Chordata; class Actinopteri; order Cypriniformes; family Cyprinidae; genus Cirrhinus; species Cirrhinus molitorella. The sequence goes on along the minus strand of CM065135.1, from coordinate 25,762,648 downwards.
TGGGCAAACAAGAAACCATAATTAACCACAGAGGAGAGTGGCTCTGCATCCCATAAAGTGTTCATGCGTTTGCTTGCACACACACAAGAATATACGCAAATAACACACACAAGCATGCACAATCACAAAAGAGAAGGAAACCTTCACTGGCACAAGGTTTTAATACGAAGGAGCTATAATAGCGTCTGGAAAAATTAACTTTTAAATCCACTGCTTTTTATGTTTGCCCACATGCTCAACAGGCCTCTTACTTTTTTTTTTCTCTTTTTTTTTTTTAACTGCCAGCTTGTTAAATGTCTTCTGGCAGGAGGGTGGCTCTGGACCCTGGCCACACTTTAGCTGCTCTTGAGCAGGCCGGTCCTTAGAGAGGCAGGACTGGGCCTGTGGCCCTGCACCATGTTAGGCCGGAATGATGGAGGAAGTGGCCACTACCTTCATCAGTCTCAATAGGAACAGATCATAAACCCGCTAACTCAAGCTGGCTGAGAGCACTGTGGCATGCCGTCGACTTAAATGATTGTTAAAAGAATATTAAAACCCAATAAATGGCAGATTAAATTGACACTTATTGGAATGAAAAGAGCAGTTTAAATGAACAGTGAAAAAAATCTGAAAATCACTGAAAATTGTCATCATTTCTTTGTACTCTAATTTTTTATTTATATACAACTGAGGTGTTTATTTAGTGCTAATTTGAATAAGATGTTTCACATAAAAGATGTTCACATATAGTCCACAAGAGAAAATAATAGCGTTCAAAAGTTTACATCTCCTTGATTTTTAATACTGTTGTTACCTGAATGATCCACAGCTATGTTTTTTTTTTTTTTTTTTTTTTTTGTGATAGTTGTTTATGAATCCCTTGTTTGTTTTGAACAGGTAAACTGCCTGCTGTTCTTCTGAAAAATCCTTCAGGTCACACAAATAATTTGATTTTCCAGCATTTTGTGTGTTTGAACCCTTTCCAACAATGACTGTATGATTTTGTGATCCATCTTTTCACACTGAGGACAACTGAGGGACTCATATGCAACTATTACAAAAGATTCAAATGCTCACTGATGCTCCAGAAGGAAAAACCATGCATTAAAAAACCTTTTGAATTTAAAGTAATAGTTGTGACGAGTCCCTCAGTTGTCCTCAGTGTGAAAAAATGGATCTCAAAATTATACAGTCATTGTTGGAAAGAATTCAAATACACAAAAATGCTGGTAAACCAAAGAATTTGTGGGACCTGAAAGATTTTTTCTGAAGAACAGCAGGCAACTGTTTAACTGTTTAGGACAAACAAGGGACTCATGGACAACTATCACTAAACAAATAGTTCTGGTAAGAACACAGTAAAGAATCAAATGTATGTAAACTTTTGAACAGGGTCATTTTTATAAATTCAACTATTATTTTCTCTTGTGCGCTATATGTAAACATTTTTTATGTGAAATATCTAATTTAGGTCAGTACTAAATAAACAATAAAATGCATTTTATATGATCCCTCTTATTTTGGTAAAATAATTTACAAACATTTAGCAGATTCTAAAAGGGTGATGTAAACTTTTGACCTCAACTGTATACAAATACAACATTTTACAGAAATTACCACTTCAGCTAGGACACATCAAAAGGATCTTTAAAAAAAAAAGTGCTTCCTCAATGATTGGTTTAAAGTATTTGATCACTACTAAAACATTTTTGTCGTTTAAACTGGTAAGAATTTTACATTTAATGCATGTACTCATCTAATTCCGTCAGCACTGCACATCAAATGCATATCCCATATATTCGCATATACTTAAACACAGCTGTCACAATGAACTCATCCAAGCTACCACCTTCATTGTGATTATGGAGAGAACACTGGCATGGGGCACAGCTAATAGCCATTTAGCTGATTCAAATGAGGAAATATTGGAAGAAAGTTGGTGGTGGAGTGCTTTCATGCAGACTGCCAGCACTAGCTGGAGAAGAGACTTGTTTCCATTTCCAGAATTAGACTAAAATTATTCTAAATCATTCGGGAGGAGCGGCAGAACAACCCTCTTTAGTTTTTTTGGATGCATTAACAATGTTTGCAATCACTTTGTTGGCTACATCAAAATGTTGGGACTGCCAAAGATTAGCCATATAAATTGCTTAATTGATCCATTCACTTTTTAACTGATTCTTGATTAAGTAAAAAAGCCTCAAGCATGACAAGAAACATACAGGAAGTTGATCGCTGCCATATCTCTGTTTACCTGACTTTCTAAATTGGGACTATACATTGACTTCTGTTGTTCTTAAATTAAGCTCATAATAATCACTATAGACTAACCAGAAGAATCAAACCCTACCTTTACTGATAATATTCTCTGTTTTTAGCAAGATTTTGTGTACCACTTCAGAAGGTCCCCAGGAGGAGGTCTTGTTGGAATCTGTTGCCTTTTACAGTTTTAGGTTGTAGTTTTTTTGTTTTGATTAGCGGTCCTAGTACTGAGCCTTGCAGTACTCCTTCAAAATTTGTGATCGATATGGTCTCCCTCATTTAGTTTGGGTTCAGTGTCACTGTCACCTTTTGTCTTGCTTAGTTGGCATCTGAAGACACTCAGCTTTGAGAAATGTACTGATATGACCATTTGATGAGAACAAAACTCATCAATTCAATTCACTGAACTGAAATGAATACACTTTAAACTGACTGAGTTTTAAGCTGACTAAACTGACTATGAAGCTGAATAACATTTGTAAAAATGCCTAAAGCTGAATTGAATTTGCTTCAAATGCACACTATATTTCACACTTTTTCGTCTAACTGAACTGACTTGAGCTAAATAATGGCATTATTGCTTTTTAGAACTGATTTAGAATCTGAATTGTCTCCATAGCTCAGTTTCCATAAATAATTCTGCTACTTTTGTTGGTTATGAAGATGTTTTGGAACTGGATCTGTATTGTATAAAATGCTTGCCTTATATATATATATAAAACACATTTTAGAGCGTGAGAGGCAGACATTGAGAGATATTTTGGTGGTTAAAGATTACATAGGCGTATTTGACACTAATGTAGTAAAAATAGACAAAGTAGTAGACTTTCTTCTTCTGATACTAACAGATGCAAATACATGATTAGTTTATTTCCCAACATGCCACCCATGACACATACTGCAAACCGCCAGCAGAATGCGTAATGACCAGGTTCTTGATTCCCGCTCGTAAGGCATTCCACACGGCACACTCAACAATAAACATCTCTCTGAATTCAGTCCAGGCAGAAATCCTTAATTGCGGTGCATGTTCAGAAGCGATCGTTAGCAATTTTCTCAAGATAATAAATAATCAAATCATGCAGTGCGGCATTTTCTTTCTCGCACTCAAGCAAATGTGAAAGTGTTCTCTTGGGATGTGACCTCCATACATGACAGCGGGGAAGATTCTGGGCTTGCGTGGAGAAAGTTTCAGAAACTCTGAGCCGGTAGTGCGTGACATGCCCGGGCCTCCCACAGCTGAGCTGGGTCAGACTGGGCTCAATCTCTCCCCGCCCGACCCGACTACTAAATTCCAGGGTGATAATGCTGCACTCTCCCTGGTCTGGAGCTCATTATGTCTGTGGCCTGCCAAGCCCGTCACTACAGGATCCAGGGAGCAAAGTCTCAGAGCTGCCTTTGTTGGTCGACCCATGAGTGTGGAGTCAGCAGATCTGCCTCCTCCTCTCCAGAGATCAGCAGGAGAAGTGGAACACACTGAGGGTAGCCAGATGCCATTTTCAAACTCAGTTTCAGAGGTGCTTCAAGGGAATGACTTTGTGGCACAACGCCAGTCCGCAACTGGTACTCGCGCCCTGTTTTTTGTGTTTTTCAAAGAGCTTCAGATAGTCCTGCTGTTTCATCCACAGGATGAACTATGGTCCTCAATTTTAGGGGTTATTCGTAAGTAATCCTGTGTTGGATGTACACCCATGAATTCTTGAAGAAAGTATTAGGTCTCATTTGATATAATGACATGTAGACAGACAGACACACACACACACACACACACACACACAGGTTTCCATGTTTTATGGGGACATTTTATAGACATAATGATTTTTATACCTAGTGGTCCTAGTACTGAGCCTTGAAGTACTCCACTTGTACCAAACTTGTGATATGGTGTGTGTGTACAAACAGCATGTTCTGTCCCCTTATCCTAAACTTACCCCCTCTCACAAAACTTTCTGTATTTTTAGATTTTCAAAAACCTTCATGTATGATTTATAAGCTGTTTTCCTCATGGGGACCAATCAATAAATAAATAAATACAAATAAACTGACCAAAATGAATATCAGGTATAACACAATTATACTATATTTAGTATAATTTAATTGTTATTGTAGTTTTATATTCCATCTTCATTTTAAGTTTAGTTTTTGTAATTTTGTAAGTAATTTTTTATTAATTCATTTTGTTTGTGTGTTATGATGCCGTATTAGTGCCACGTCAAAAAAAAAAAAAAAGATTATGAGATCAAAGTCGAAATATTTCAAGAATAAAGTCAAAATATTAGGAGAATGAAGCTGAAAAATTTAATTCTCATAATTTTGACTTTATTCTCAAAATATTTCTACTTTATTTTCTAAACATTTTGACTTTATTCTCAAAACACTTCAACTTTATTCTTGTATATTTGACTTTATTCTCGAAACAATTTGACTTTGTTCTTAAAATACAGACTTTAATCTCGTAATTTAAACATTATTCTCGAAATATTACAACTTTAATCTTGTAATCTTGTAGTCTTAGAATTTTTTTTATTAAAATGTTGTTGTAGTTTAAATATTGTACACTGCAAAAAAAAAAAAAAAGTTTATTTTATTCTTGTTTTATTTTAGTGTTGGTTATTATCATATTAAAACTAAATGAAAATGAGAAATTCTGCCTTGCCAACTTGGTGAAATAAAGTAAGTTCATTTTAATAATTATTAGATTAATATATATTTAATTTTATTTCAGGTAACATTTTTTGACTTCTTTTTGACTGAATTCAAATAAAAAATAATTGCAACTTATTCAGTTATATATCACTTATTCACTTATATTTCACAATTTTGACTTTTTTCTTAGAATTGCAAGTTTATATCTCACAATTCAGCATTTATTTCTCATATTTCTTGCATTTTTTCGCAGAGTTTTGAAATTCCAATTACATTTTTCATTCTTTTCCAGGAATAAGCTTCCATAGTTTATTTCAAGTAACAAATTCACAGTATTCAATAACCTGTTTTATACATTTCCTTTTATTTCAAATTGCCCAGCGCTAAGGCAGTTTTCCATAGCACAGCATAAGATCTGATAATCTGTCAGACAAGGCCGTGACTCCTGCAACACTTTGAGCACGTCTGTATTGCTGGTACAAACCCCATGGCGTCAGCATTGTCAGGACACACATTTGATTGAATCCCACTGGAAACAGCATTCTTTTTGTTGTTGAAAAGGGAAGGTCAGGGTCCGGTGTTCGGTAAAGCTCTGTCCCTCCGAGCCCTTATCTGTGTCTATCAATGTCCACTGTCAATGTCTTCCTCCAGAGCTTCGTCCCCCAGCGTTGCTGAACGTCCACCACCTGGTACACAAGCAGCCACAACCCCTCTAAAATATAACCTGAAACTAAATGGTGCTAAACAAATAGCCCTCTGCCTATGAGTTGACTTTGCTCTGGTCACTACTAACCATCAGCACAATCCACTCCAGTCTTTTTTTGGTTTGTCTATTTGACAGCGAGGGCATATCGGCAATAAAAGTCATTGAGTGTACTTTTGCAAGTTTACATATTAACTCTGACAGTGACATAGTGAATGTAAAGAATTTATTGATGCATACCCATTGCTGACAGGTCTCATTTGATATATTGACATATAGACATTTGCCACTTAATTATGAAAAAATGAAGCAATCTTTAAAAAGCAATTAAAGTTAATATATACATACACTACCGCTAAAAAGTTCTGATCAGAAAGATTTATTTTATTTTTTTACATAATATTTAAAAAAAAATACATTTTACAATTGAAATACTGTTTTTTTTGTAAAAACAGTATTTTCAGTAGTCATTAATCAATTTTCAGTATCACATGATCTTTCTGTCACAAATCATTGTAATATACTGATTTATAGCTTATTAATATTGAAAACTATTGCTGCCTAATATTTTTATGGAATTTTTTCAGGATTTGGGATCATAAAGATGTATTTGTTTGTTTGTTTATTTATGTAATCTTTTTAAAAGAAGTCTCAGAATATTTGAAATACAATAAAATCAAAAATAGTAAAAACAAAAATATTGTGGAATATGACCATTTAAAATCTATATATTTTTTTTCATTTCAATATATATTGTATTCTTGAGAATGCAAAGCTGATTTTTTAGTCATTAATGGAATTTTCGGTGTCACATGATTCTTCAGAAATCATTCTAATATACTGATTTATAACTTATTAATATCAGTATTCAAAACTGTTACTGCTTAATATTTTTATGGAAATTTTATACATTATCAGAACGATTTATTTATTTATTTTATGTTTGTAAAAGAAGTCTCTTTAATATTATTTGAAATAAATACATTTTAAAATTGAAATGCAGAATACAGGTTGCATTTATTTGATTTAAAAATAGTAAAAACAGTAAATTTGTTGAATATGACCATTTTTTTTTCTATTTCAATATATATTTTAAAGTGTAATTTATTCTTGAAAAGGCAAGACTTAATTTTCAATAGTCATTAATTTTGATACATTTACCAGGATACTTTGTTTTGGATCAGAAAGATTTTTTTTTTTTTTTTTAAAGAAGTCTCTACAGAATATTTTAAATAAATACATTTTAAAATTTAAACATATGATGCATTTATTTAATTGAAAAAATAGCAAAAACAGTAATATTGTGGAATATGACCATTTAAAAGTGTTTTATATATATATTTCAATGTATGTTTTAAAATGTAATTTATTCTTGAGAATCCAAAGCTGAGTTTTCAGTAGCCATTAATCAAATTTTTAGAGTCACATTATTCTAATATGTGACCCTGGACCACAAAACCAGTCATAAGGCTCATTTATACATCATCTGAAAGCTGAATAAATAAGCTTTTCATTGATGTATGGTTTGTTATGGACAATATTTGGCTGAGATACAACTATTAGAAAATCTGGAATCTAGGGTGCAAAAAAAATAAATCAATAAAAATAAAATATTGAGAAAATCGCCTTTAAAGTTGTCCAAATGAAGTTCTTACCAATGCATATTACTTATTAAAAATTACGTTTTGATATATTTATGGTGGGGAATTTACTAAATATCTTTATGGATCTTGATCTTTACTTAATATACTAATGAAATATAATTTTGACCCATACAATGTATTGTTGGCTATTGCTACAAATATACCTCAGCAACTTATGACTGGTTTTGTGGTTCAGGGTCACATGTAGTGATTTATAACTTATTAATATCAAAAACTGTTTTTTTTTTTTTCAGATTTTTTGGATTAATAGAAAGTTTAGGTTTAAACCATCAATTTTAAATATTTTTTTATGACAATATACATGTCTTTACTGACAAGCTATATCAATTTAATGCATCTTAGCTGATGAAAAGTATAAATTTCCTTAAAAAAAGAATCAATCAATCAATCTTACTATATATATATAATCAATCATATAAATACACACACATACACATACATTACCGTTCAAAAGTTTAGGGTCAGTAAGATTTAAAGAAATTAATACTTTTCATCAGCAACAGCTAACTAATACTTTTTATCAGCAATACATGCATTTATAAGCTTCCTTACAACTAAATATGACATATGTGCATATTCAAAGATCAAATACACTGTACAACAAATGACATATGTGGATGTATTAAAAACATACCATCACCTCAGACACATCAGCCTGATTAGTCTCGCCAAACCATACGGCCAACTTTCAGATAAAAGAAAAACATCTCAGGTAAAATGGATGGAAACCCGTGAGAGACGTGTACCCTTAGCCGCCATGCCATGCACATGCCTAACAGAGCCGCACACTGCTGGCACACAAGCTGATTATCTCCTTTTGAATATTCAAAATAAATTTCACTCTCCGCTTTTTTGGCAACTGGCAGCGCGAGGAGAAAAGTGCTCGCTAATGAGAGGATAGTCAGTGAGAGGCTATAAATATTTTCACAGCTTATTTGGACATGCCTGCCCAGTGGATATGAAGGCAGTGCTTTGATGAGGTGAAGTAGTCTGTTTGAACAAGTCATTTGGCACGGTGTACACGCTGGTGCAGGGAACTCTAATTCTGCAGATCACACCTGTGGTGTGAATGTTATGATGCACCTTCAAGTGGAATGACTAACAGACTCAAATTGACCCCAATTTAGGCTTAATTCTTGGATGGCAACAGCCAAGGTGCCATTTTAGACAGGGCTAATGGGCCATTTTAAAGCCACAGACCATAATTAAACCTGTTTTTATTAATTTCACGGCAATTATGTTTTTAAAAAAACATATGTTTGAGTATTAAACGCTGTGCTTTTAATCCTAACTTGCCACAAACCCATGATTGGGGTTAGTGCATCAAAACACAGCTCGCCACTGAACCAAATACAAGGGCATCTCTTTGTTTCTTCGTCCCTCTCTAATGAGCGTTTATATTACAGCTTGCAACAAATGTCATCTGAGAGGACAATACCACATGCTGAGATTACAGTGAGATGCAGAGAGCAGAAATTTTCAGCTATGACTTTGGTACGTGAAAATATACGTGTAATTAGTTGGACCTTGGTGACATGGACGTTGTAACCTTTCTGCTGGACAAGCAAAAGCTACTTTGCATGCTGAGCTCTCACAGGCTGTCCAAACTAGCTGTTAGCCTAGTAATTAGTGACTGTGCTGTTGTCACAGACATGTATTACAGCCTAAAGAACAGGCAATGGTAGTCTTTTTAGGAATGACATATAGCCTATATATTGCTATTTTGGGTGCAGCTGCCAAGGCCATTTACCATAGAAGCATTTCATTGGGAGTCAAGCTAATTTGGCTGCATTAAAATTTCACAAACCAGTAAGAGTGTAGAATAGCACTGTTTTGGCCAATAAAACACACACACACACACACACACACACACACACACACATACACACATACACACACATATATATATATATATTATAGATCATTTTAGACTATTATTTTGAGTCAAATGGATGCTGTTTTTCAGCAAGGAGAGGTTCATTTAATCAAAAATGACAGTAAAGATTAATTTTAAGGGAACCCATATTAAGACTTGTATGGCTTAGTATAATCTAAATGATGTCTCTTACTGAAATATGTAGTAGAAAACCCATGAAAGATTTACATTATTAAAAAAATCCAGTTTTTATACATATTTTGAACTATGGTGGGAAATGGTTGCACTCTGTGAGCTACCGGCGCTACCTGTTGCTGTTTTTACCTCAACACAGAAAATAAAAAAAATCATATGACGACCACAGCTACTGAAAGAACTTACAGGTGTCAATGGACATAAGTGTAGAATTAAACCTATTGCTTTACCGATTTTTCCCCACAAGGAGTCTAAACGCCCCTGATATTGAGTGAAATCCACGCTGAGAAACTCCTTCAGTGGCTGTGGCGTCATGACAAGCATTGGCATGTTTACATCCTGCCAGGATGGCATCTAGCATTTCTTGTCTCTGCCATTTGCAAGCTCTTTCAGTAGCTGTTGTCTATTAAAATCCTTAAAGACATCAGGGCTGAAGTTTAGAGAACAAAGACGCATGTCTTTAGGAAGTTTTATTCATCCACAGACATCCTCTCATTCTTTTCTCCACTTCTTATCGCTAGGCTAGGAAAAACAGTGAAGACTTACATCGCTTTTCTTGTTGCCCCTTAACTGATAATTAAAACCAAAAGTATTTTATTTTCCAAGTTGTGTTGTGTTGCAATTGCAACAGGTAGCGCTAGTAGATTACAGAGTGCACCAATTTGACGTCATCTAAATAATGGCACCCCATAGTCCAAAATATGTATAAAATGATGTGGATTTTTTAAACTGTAAATCTTTCATGGGTTTTTTACTATATATCATTTATGTTATATTAGGCCATACAAATCAGGTCATATAAGTACCCGGGGTTCCCTTTAATGTTACAGAAGGGTTCTATTTCAAACAAATCCTTTTATTTTTAACTTTTTATAAAAAAACAAAAAACAAAAAACCAAAAACAAACATGGTTTCCGAAAAAAATAATATGCATGTTTCTAGCACCAAATCAGCATATTAGTATGATTTTTGAATGATCATGAAACATTAAAGACTTGAATAATGGGTGCTTTGCCATCACAAGAATAAATTACATTTTAAAATATATCCAAATGGAAAAGTTATTTTATCAATTTTATTTTATTTAATCATATATGCTTGTTTTATTTAATTATATTTCACAATGTTACCGTCTCAATACATTATTGTATTTTTAATCAAATGTATGCAGCCTTTTTGAAGAGGAAAAAAAAACCCTAAATGAATGCTAATGTGATTTTCTAAAGTGTTCAGTTGTTAACTCAAAAGTTACAGAATATATCATTGGAATTTTAGTTTGGAAGACAAAAATGATCCTAATTGAACAAGAACTTGGAGTTTGAAACTAACATACAAAACCACTGTGACATCTAGCCCCAGTCTACCAATATATTTACTGTAAATCTAATTTCCGCATTAAACCACCAATTTACATAAATCATTCGGACTGTTTATGTGAAAACCTTCAAGACTGATTTCACGTTGGCACCACATGACATTACTTGGACAACCGAGGCTAACTAAACATTTGTCAGCCTCCATTTGCCCAGGGTAAAGCAACCAAACCTGGAGTTAATGACCCAGCGATGTCATTTCATTTACTAAAATTAAAATATGGCCCGAAATCGTGGCACACACACACTCACACATTTACGCTTGCTCCCCCACATGGCAGAAAAGCACAAGCGGCCATTAATACAAGCCTCATTGTAATGCCACGACAGTTTCTTGGCTGCTGCTTCAGCATGCTTGACAGTCGTGGTCACCCCATACCAGACCTCACCTATACTCGGGGCGAAGATAAATCCTGTGTGATTGATTGGAGTAGCTTTATATTCATTCATTAGCCAAGGCCCTGTCAGACAAGCCCTGGCAGGTACCTTCATCCTAGTGTGGTCTCAGGCTCAGAATCCTGAGCTTATTAATGACATTTTAGACATTAATATTGCAGGGATTAGGGATATCCTATCTCCTTTGTTCCTCTGACAAACCTTATACAGTTTTTTTTTAAGACTCTGGCTCTCTCTCGCTCTGCTTCTATCTCACCCCCCTTCGGGTTCTGTCCTTCCCACCGTGTCTCCTTTTGCCACTATTTTTGGTCCCTGTCATTTACTGTCCTTTTCCTTCTCGCCTTTGAGGACAGGTCTAGTAATACGGTTTGAGCGGTGTGAAAAGGACCTATCGTCATGCACATTATTACACTTTTATCCTCGTCTCCACGGCAGCATTTCCGAGTTTCTTTTCCCCCGTGCTCTTAATGCGCCGCAGATACCCGGGAGCAGATGAGCCCTTCCGCTGCACCCAATCCGGTGACGGAAAAGGGTAGGAGGTGGATCTCCAGTGCCGCGCCGCTGACATATCCCAGATCAACGCAGGTCTACCTCTGCCTCCCCGTTTCTCATTTTGCCCCGTACTGTCGGATAATGTCGCTACAAGATGGCATTTTGAGGCTCTCCGAGTCGAGATGTGTCGACTCGAGCTGTCTGATCCTGTGGCCATATGCAGGGGGAAAGACGGAAGGCCAGCGAGTGTGGAGAGCGAAACAACCCGTGGGTCTAGTGTTGACATTTCTCAAACTCGCAGGACTGGTGGTGTGACCAGATCTAGTGCTCTGTTTATGCGAGACGGGAGCACAAACCTGACTCTTAAACACTCAGGCGCGATGCCAAATGTCGGAGATGAGACAATGCATGGTGCGTACATTAAAGAATTGGACAGTTGAATGTTCTTATCTCGTTTTCTCAACCTGTAAAAGGAGCCGTCGTGCCTTTGAAGGCTCAGTCTTCCCCAAGAGTTTGAGGGGTTTTGTGTCTCAGAGGGTTTGGAAGTGAGTTTCTTACCCTAATAGAGAGTCTTTGAGTGCGTTCCAAGGAGCTAAGACCACATGTGACAACACTACGTCCCTCTTGAGGAAAGACAGGCCTGATGTAGCCGGCCCTCCTTATGGCGAGCACTTTGCCAATGGCGCGTTTATTAGCGTTAAAAACTCCTCAACTTCACAGCCAAAGATTAGTGGCTTTTTTCCAGGTATTCCTCCTTCTTGTCCATATGGAAACGCTTCGCTTCATCCCAGAATCCTCCCTCCTCCCGGCCGTATTCTCGTATCCCTTTATAGATTACGGGCATGGCGACTTCAAAATGGCTTCAGATCCAAACGCTCGCATTGTAGCTGGAATGTCTGGCTGTCTGTGGGTGTTTAGTGGGTAGACAGTGTCATGTGAGCCTTCCCCTGAACTCAGCAGGCACTCTTATATGTATGAGACTACTAGTAGAGGTGGAAATAAAGCGCTGTCCGTTAAGCTGAGGGCGTATACAGTGTTTTGGCAGAGTACAAACCCTTATATGCTGCAAACAAGTGTTGCATGTCTGGTTTGTTCTTTCTTTGTTTCCTTTCTTGTAGTTCCTGCTGCTGAAGAGATGAGTGGGTGTGTTGTTCTGGTAAAGAAGTAACTGGGTTCTGCCAAAGGGTCCTGGAGAAAGATACACAAGGTATTTTACCTGGTATTTTTACCTGACTCTGACATAAGTTACTCAGAAATGTTAGTTAAATGCAAAAGCAGTATTAATAGTTACAATAATAATAGTATATATGTATATATATATAATGCACCGCATTGCATTTTCTCCATTTATTTACTTTGTGCAGGATTTAACAGGTTTTAATTATTATTTAACTTTTATTTAAGCATTTTATAAGTATTTTATTTAAGTAATTATTTATTAAAGTCATATTTTAGGGGAACAAAGGCATGACATAATGACATAATTAAAAATGCAACACACATACATTATGAATATCAAATAATATGCACTTCCCATATTTTTTAAAATACACTTACAATACACTTATTGAGAAAATAATACATTTATCTGGTTTATCTATTAGTCAACAAAGAAAAATATTACAATTTCTACAAAAATATTAAGCAGCACAACTTTTTCAACATTAAAAATAATAAGAAATGCTTCTTGAGCATCAAATCAGCATGTTAGCATGATTTCAGAAGAATCATTTGATACCAAAGCCTGCTGAAAATTCAGCTTTGCCATCACAAGAATAAATTACAATAGAAATATATTAAGACAAAACAATTACATTCTAAATTGTACTATTTTGACAGTATTATGTAAAAAAAATACTTTTTTTTTATTTAAAAAAGCAAGCATAAAAAAGAGCATTCATGTATTTTTGCTAATTTACTATTATTTTTAAATATATATTTTTAATGTTATTAATTCTTAACAAATTCATTGCAAAATATACATATGTACAAATATATAAGAAGTTGTATATATAGTATAATATATAAGAAAGAAATATTAAGCAGCACAACTGTTTTCAACATTGAGAATAATAAGAAATTTTTCTTGAGCATCAAATCATCATATTAAAATGATTTCAGAAGACTCATGTGACACTGAAGAGTGAATTAAAGGCTGCTTTAAATTCAGCTTTGCATCACAAGAATAATTGACAATAAAATATATGTTAAGACAAAACAGTTACATTTAAATTTTTATATTTCAAAATATTCTGTGAAATATTTTACTGTATTGTTTAATAAAAAATGCAATCCTGTGAGCATAACAAACTTTTACAAAATAAAAAATAATTTAAAAAAATCTAAACTTTCCCAAGTTTTTAAACAAAAAATGTATTATTAATACTATATATATATAAAGTTATATTAGAATATATAATGAGAGCAAAAAGAACGACTCCATTACATCATGCACAGAGTTAAGCTTAAGCTTCAAGGTTCTGTCCAATCACAAGGCGCTATATGCTACGTTCATCACAACTCAGTCAGTACAATTAATAATACTTAAATTAATAACACAAAAAAAACTGAGATTCTGAAAATTTACATCACGTTCTCAGAGGAAGAGACCATAACTCTGTGAGCAAAGGCTAGTGTCCAGATAATAAAGATTTAATTCCCAGGTATGTAGGATGGCTGCACTTTTCCTCAACCCCTCTACTGGCAGCCTGGGAGCTGTACACCATGCGCTAGATAGATTTGTTCTGAAACCTCACTATACACTGTGGAACATTAAATGAAACCTCCTTTACTGAAGCTATAAAATGTCTCAAGGCCAACCCCAATAAATAACACACTTACCCTCACCTCAGGCCTATTAATTACCTGGGATGCGCTTTACCACAACTACCTTCGTGCTGACTAGCTAATGCTTCCCCTTTGACCAGGACTGGAGCCTCAAATGTCTCTATGGGGACAAGCTCTAATTAATCCTCTGTTACTGTTGTAATGGTGCCTTCCAGAGGGAGAACGCCGTAAAGCTCAGAAATATTATTTCACTCATACATTGTAAACAACAGTCCATCTCAGGGGAACCAGAAAGGATGGTGTTTGAGGGTTGAAGGGGTGAACGGGGCAAAACATTGGGGAAATGCAACATTGACGCAGTTGTAGTCGCTTACGACGAGCAAAACTGTTGTTTAAGATCATGTTTAGTGTGAAAGCACTGTCAAAACATGGCAGAATTCACAGAATTTTGGTCTTTAAGACCATTTCAGGAGTTGTTTCCAAAATGTATACTAAATTTATTCAAATATCACATGAGTAGGCATGAGATATGGCTGTATATTAGCACCACTGTTATTTGGCCATAGGCATAGGCCGCAGGCCAAATGCCATAGGTAATTGCAGCGTGCCGATATACCGACATATCTCAGGTCTACGAATGTACTATTATGTTTATACAACAGTTTGACAACACGAGTGTGTAAATACATAAGAAACAACTACAGACTGTCTTTAAAAAACCCTCTTTTGTGCAGATCTACTTTCTTGCACCAGAGATTCAAATCTAAGTTTGACAGTTTAACAGCTGAGCCCAAACCTCCTTTACTAATTCTAAAACATCACTTTAGAACTAGTAACAAAGGAACGTTGAGTTGCTTCATTGAAAGCTTATTGTATAGACCAATTATCGGTTTGTAAACATTCGGGATGCGCACATAGCATGGTTGCAGATATCTCAGGAGAGATAGCCTTTACAGCTAGAGAAGGACGCAGATATGGTACAAAATACTTTGATTTAAAATGATTATAGATTATATTGATTAGATGTAATTTTCAAAATGTTCTCTGCATATTACAAGAGCTTGTCACCCAGCATAAACACTGTTATTTGACAAAATTGACATTAGATAGTGGGATAGTCTTACAGATCTGAAACAGGCATGGCGTTTTTTGTGGGCGGTTCAAGTGGCAGTCTATGGAGCCATGGAATAAATTAAGAAAAAAAGGTACATTTAATTTTATATGAAAAGATTTTGACTTTATTTCTGCATTTTCAAGATTTTATTTTACAACCCTAATAAGGAAAAACTTGTCATTTTCTCTTTTCCTCTCGGTTCAGAGTTTATATCCCACACTTCTGGCTTTTACTCCCTCAGAATTAACAAACTTACTCGTTTTGTTATATCGAGTCCGAATTAGGAGATATAAACTTGCATTTGCAGGGAAAAAATAATGTCGATATTTTGTAGACCTATTGTTTAAATCAAATTAATGCTTAAAAAGTAGGGTAATCATAGCCGTTTCCAACCATAGTATGTCTGTTTAAACGTCTACGTTAGACGTTGCTGTCTTTGACTACAGTGTTCCATACAAAATCTGATACAAATCTATGCATTCTGATTTTGACATCAAAAGGCAATTTTTTTTTTTTCTCTTATTACATGGATTTATCTGGTTATCTCCACTTGTTACCAGTGTTTGCAACTGCTATTGTAAATTGGTCTATTATGTGGAGTAAAGTATTATGAGAAAGAGATTGACTGGTCGAGTGTGATTACCTTACTTATCTGATACAGCATTCATTCTTCAGTTCAAAAATAAAAACATTGGAGGAACACCGCTGAGGAAAGCATTATCTTTGTTATAACGCAAATATTCTTTCATCTGTTAATGGTGATTTCTGATGACAGCACTACTCAGTGCATTTGTTCGCTGTGTCAAGATGTTGTTAAATCTAAAAATATCTTCCATTTAGAAAAGTGTTTATTTTTCAATGTAAAAGTTTTTACTGCTGACTCATAAAAACTTGTCGGCATCTAATGGCAGAACAATGTAACTAAAATCACCATCACAAACACATGCATACGCACTTATACTAAATACTAAACAGTATTAAATACTATTATTTATATAAAATATGGTATTAAATACTACTGTAATTTATACAATATTATTTATTGCATATTTAATAACAACAACAGCCATCATAAAAATTTCTAGGCATTTCAGTCAAAAGTACACAGGCTGTGCTCTGATATACAGAATTTGAATTTAAATAAACATGATAAGATTTTGCCCTGGAACAAATAATGAATTAATGAGACCAAAGACTGTCCATTAGATTTACCCAAAACAAATTATATCTCATGTTTAACTACTACAGTGACATCAGAGCCAGTGCCAAATTCCAGAAGATCTGCCCGCAAAGAGACGCTCTTGTCAGGTTAATGAGCGCTGAACATTTGCTCATGCCCTGGAGCTCACATCTCTGAAAATGTTGACCCATATTTACAAATAGATGTTATCTTTAACAAATCGTATGCTTGAAGTCCAAATAAGTATATTCTTACCTAAACATTTCTTAAAACAACATTCCGTGACACAAAAGCAGTATTATTCTTAGATTATAGTGGATCTGGGTGTCCGAAATGACACTCGCTGTAAGAAATACGGCAAGCGGAGTGATACATGATACAAACGGTGAATTGGTTGAAGGAGCTCTGATATTACTCTAATATCGCACTCTTGTCAGCAAATCAGATTCAAGGACCAGAAAGAACTTTTGTATATATATATATATATATATATATACACAGGGGTTGGACAATGAAACTGAAACACTTGGTTTTAGACCACAATTAGTACGGTGTTGGGCCTCCTTTTGTGGCCAATACAGCATCATTTCGTTTTGGGATTGACAAATACATGTCATGCACAGTAGCCAGAGGGATTCTGAGCCATTCCTTTTATAGACCAGTGGCCAGGTCACTATGTGATTCTGGTGTAGGAAAACATTTCCTGCCTCGCTCCTCCAAAACATCCCAAATTGCCTCAATAATATTCAGATCTGGTGACTGTGCAGGCCAAGTAAAGCCAACTTTACTTTCATGTTCATCAAACCTCTCTGTCACCAGTCTTGCTGTGTGTATTAGTGTATTATCATCCTTATACATGTCACCACCTTTAGGATACAATGTCTAAACCATTGGGTGCACATAGTCAACCTTCACACTTTGCTCTTACTGGTGGAATGTGCAATAAGTGAAGATTGGCCGCCAGGCTGCGCAAATATAGCCACGAAACCTCCATCACTATATTGGCCAGTGTTTCAGTTTCATTGTCCAACCCCTGTAAATGCGCTGCGTAAATAAATTCAGACCCAGGGATGCCAGGTTTTCTCAAAAAAATAATAATAATTATTATTATTATTAATAACTATTATTATTACTTCTACCTTATTTGTATAGCACTCAAAAGTGCTTCAAATGCTTATGTGCTTAAAAACATAAAACTAAAAAAATTAATCAAATAAAATAAAATAAATGAAATTAAAGATCAAGGAATTCACCAAAAAATTCTCAGATATTAATAGAAGCTACTAACTTTCACACAAAACTTCTAGCTGTAGCTATTAGCTCACGTTAATGACGCACTAGACCCTATAGTGCAATGTCAAAACAGTGGATGTAGAGAAAAGTAGAAGTAGAAGTAGAAGATTCAAACTCAAGTTTGGACCAAACAATAGAACCAAACAGAAGACGTGGTCAAGCTTTCTAGTGGTGTGTTTGAGTGACTTATTCTTCAAAAGAATTCTGATTTCTCGTCTCTTTGGTTCAAGACTCAGATTGTCTTCTGGTTCCTTTGTGTGCAAGAGACAAAGGCAGAACATGGCAGCTCCTGTCTGTAATTTTCTGTCCATTAAGCGCAACAATAGTGAATAAGGCGAATGCTCTCCGGTTCTGGCTCTCTGCTTCTCAGAGACCTTGGTGCAAGCCAACATCCAATAACAATCAACAGCTGTGTCTATGAACAAACGCTGTTCTCTGTCCTCTGAGCCCCAGAGGGAGAGAATGCATCTACCCCTGCCTCACCGACCTTCAGGAAGAATGGCTTTCTGAAAGAATTATATGTCGTATGCATGGACAGCCATCCATACGTTTAAGAATATCAAGCCCTAAAATGGTCTCCAGTGGTTCGGCCAAGGTTACAACTGAGAAACCATGAATTCCTGAAGACGACGATCCCATAAAGACATTCCTTGTGCTTAAACAACACTTATTTAAAATCAATAAAAGCCTGTGATCAGAAACTACCACAAACACGGCCTAAAACTAATGCCAATACCCACTGACTTGGGAAAATTGACTGGTCATAATTGTTTTACCTACAAGTGAAACTTTATGTGCATTATTTCTTAAAAATAATAATAATAATAATAATAATAATAATAATAATAATAATAATAATTTTAGAGAAATTCAAATAATTATATAAAACTTTACAATTCAATAACATTATAAACTGATATTTCTTTAATGTTTTGTTTAATTTAATATATTTGTTTTTATAATATTAATTTATGCTTATCTTTTGTTGGCAATAATAATAATAATAATTATTATTATTATTATTAATAATAATAATAATAATATAAAAAAATAGTATAGTTATTATAGTTATAGAATTATAGTTATATTTTGTATGATTTGTTAAATTGTATACATTGATTTAATAATAATACAAAATATAATTATAATATTTTGTATATTATGACTATTATTATTATTATAAAAATTAAAAATATTATGAAACACTTTAGAGTTCAATATTAGTACAGTCATATTACTTTAATGATTTGTTTATTTTTAATCCTTTGGGTTTTAGTAATATTGGATAATAATAATAATAGAGATTCAATAATTTCTAATAATAGAAATTCAAATAATTATGTAACACTTTACAATTCAATAACAGTATTTCTTTAAAAAAATTTTTTTTACATAATTCTTTGATAATATTAATTTAATTACATTGGATGAAATTAGGGAAGGTTTCTCTTTTGTTGCCAATAATAATAATAATAATAATAATAATAATAATAATAATAATTATTATTATTATTATTATAGGAGTTCTAATAATTATGTAACACTTTACAATTCACTAACAGTTTAGTGATATGTCACAGTTTAGTGATATAACTTCAAGGATTTGTGTAATTTTATATAATAATATTTTCAAGAACTACAACAATAATAATAGAAGTATAGTATTATTGTTCTATTTCTTTAACAATTTGTTTAATTTTATAAATTAATTTAACAACAACAACAATAATAATAATAATAATAATTATTATTATTATTATTATTATTATTATTATAAATATTATTATCATTATAGAAATTCTACATATTATGAAACACTTTAGAGTTGAGTAGTCATATTTCTTTAACGATTTGTTTAAAAACTTAATAATAATAATAATAATAATTTGATTTAATAATATTGGATGAAATCATTTGTTGCCAACAACAACAACAACAACAACAATAATAATAGCAGACGTTCAGTATTATAGTTATATTTTTTTAATGATTTGTTTAATTTTATAAATTGATTTATTATTATTATTAATAATAGTAGTAGTATTATAGTTAAATTTTTTTTTTTTTTTTCACAAGGAAATAGTATTTGCAGTATTTGAGATTTGATGATCAAGCTAAACCACATCGTGTTCTCAGGCATTATTAGAATTAATTAAACAATTTTTTTAAAGTTATCAGCCAACTGGTGAGCAACACTTACCAGCACTGAGTTTTATTAGCACTCGCATTTAGCACTTGGCGAGTGTTAGTTTTAGGCCCTGATCACAAATAAAGAAGCAGTTTAGGTGATCTTGTTCAGATATAATTATACAATGATCAGTAAATCATTGTATATCTCCTCCAACACCAAACACATTATTTACTGCGATCAGGAAACAAGGCTTATGACCATAAACACAAGGTCACCAGTGAGCTAAAAGAAGGAAAATGTGCAAAGAGGCCCTATGGGAGCCCAGGAGGAGATTGTTGACCACAGCGCAGTGGCTGCCTGACAGAACTTGGGCATAAACAACCACAACAACACAAATTCAGACAGAGGAAAGGTGGCACGCAGACAGCAGCAGCTGTGGGTGGACAAAAAGCTGCATTTAACCGTTTGACTGAGCACAACATACAGCCGTACTGCGGTCACACACACACTTTAAACCCCCTAGACTCTCTCCAGCAAAGCCACACGCGGCCCAGCATCCCTCATTTCCCCCGTGGGTGCAGGACAGTGGCCCAGGATCACAGGAGGCCCCTGCAGCTGGAAGGCAGAAAGGCCTGAGAGGAGCAAAAGAGAGAGAGAGACTGGAGTAATCCCTAGAGTAGAGGCTTTTGGGTATTATTTTGCTCTGGTGTGTTCAGCTTGGCCAGACTGTCTCATGTATAGCCTGAAGCGGCTCGGGGCAGGGGGGGTGTAGTCAAATGGGTCTCATGTTCTTTTGAGCATGAAAGATGAAAGAAAAAAAAAAAGCCACATCTGTGGTGGCCATTTATCGATGAGACGTAAACAAGAAGAAGGGAGGGATCAGAGAGGGAGAAAATAATTCATTCACTGTCTGTATAAAAGAGTAGTACGTCTATGAATATTTTGCTGAAAGTTGATTTTATTCAAATTTTTCACCTATTTATGTATTTCATTTAATTAATATATAATATACCACAGTTCACAAGTTTGTGCTCAGTAAGATTTTTTATGTTTTTAAAAGGAGTCTTTTACGTCGGCCTGATAGCCTTGTGGGCAGTGCGCCGTTGCGCTACAGGCGTCCCGAGTTTGAATCCCGACTCGAGGGCCTTTCCCGACCCTACCCCCTTCTCTCTCTCCCACTTCGCTTCCTGTCAGTAATGATCTGTCCTATAACAATAAAGCCAAAAAAGGCCAAAAATATATAAAAAAAAGGAGTCTTTTACGTTCAATAAGGCTGCAAGGCCGCAAATTAAATTAAGTGAAAAGCAAAAACAGTAATACTTATTACAATTTAAAATAACTGTATTAGTATAAATGTAATTCATTCTAGTGATGGCAAAGCTGAATGTTCAGCATCAATACTCCGGTCTCCAGTGTCACATAATTCATCAAAAATTATTCTAATGTATGTATGTATTATTTATTCACTTATTGCTCTACACTTTTAATATATTATGTTAATTAATGTTATTTTATCATAAAATATTTTTGTTTGTTTGTGTGTGTGTGTTTCTATATAGAATATATATAATATTTTTTATGTAGGCTAATTTATTCATTGCTTCACTCTCCAGTGTCACATAATTCTTCAAAAATGATTCTTATATATGTGTTATTTATTTAATGCAAATTTTGTGCTAATTAATGTTATTTTATTATAAAATATTTTTGTTTGTTTGTGTGCGGGTTTATATATATATATATATATATATATATATATAAATTATTCTAATGTGATGATTTGGTGCTCAATGAACATTTCTTAATTTCAATTAAATTCTTAAATTCAAATTTTACAAATCATTCATTTTTTGCCTTTGACACTTTTAATATATTATGTTAATTTGTATGTTTTGTAAATATTTAAAAAATAATACACTATATAATAGAAAATATAAATGTAATAGAAAATATAATGTATAATATAGTTTATATATGTACAATATAATGTAATGAATAGATTTTTTTTATTTCATTGTATTATTATATATTTTATATTATTATTTTACGTTATTTTATTTCATTTTTAATTAATTTTATTTTAACGTAAAACCGTCATGCTAATAAATGAAATCGAATTGAGAGAGTGAAACAAAGGGGTATTTCGTTTAAAAAATGCACTGAATGTAATATCTTGTACTCTGCGTCTGCTTTATTTTATATTTTATTTTTTATTGATTTTTAATTAAATTTTTATAATATATATATATATTTTTTTTTTTATGTAAAACGTCATGCCAATAAATGAAATTGAACAAAGGGGTATTTCCTTAAAAAAATGTGCTGAATTTAATATCTTGTACTGTACTGTTTTTGTTTGTTTGTTTGTTTTATTTTTTATTTGGCACAGTTGTGTTTAACCCCAACAATTACACATTAAAATAATGTAAACACACACACACACACACACACACACACACACACACACACAGTTATATATTTTATTTTAGATATATGTTTTTACATTTTTTATTATTTTATTGTCTTATTTTATATTCAATTTTATTTATTTTATTTAATTTTAAATGAAATTGAATTGAAAGAGAGAGCACTGAATTTAATATCTTGTAATATCTACTCTACATCTGCATTAATTTTATTTGATATTTTATTTTAATTTATTTTTTAATTTGATTTAATTTCCCGTAAAACAGTCATGCCAATAAATAAAATTGAACAAAGGGGTATTTCCTTTAAAAATGCACTGAATTTAACATATTTTTTGTCGTTATTGTTTTTTATCTGACACAGTTGTTTTAACCCCAACAATTACACATTAAAATAATGTATAATGCACACACACACACACACACACACACACACACACACACAGTTATTTATTGTATTTTTATACTTCATTTTAATTAATTTTATATTTTATTTTATTATTTTACTTTTATTTTATTTTATTTTTTATTATTTTTTTGTAAAACAGTCATGCCAATAAATGATACTGAATTGAGAGAGAGAGGGCGAGAGGGAGAGAGAGAGAGAAAGGGGTATTTTCTTTAAAAATGCGCTAAATTTAATATCATGTACTCTCCGTCTGCTTTTTTGTTTAATCTGGCACCATTGTGTTTGAATCTGACAATTACACATTAAAAATTCACCTGTGTACGGATGGTCTCACCTCTGTTACGGAAACAACTCTTAAAGTGTGAGAGTCAAATGGTGAGTGACAAGTTAGCCGCCTTCGCAGCCAAAGGTGTTAGCAAATTATGAGAGGGACTGTAACAGTGGGCCAGCTCAACGTGCTAAGTGCACTCAAATGGACTCACTCATGGACTAATGATGAGACCACAAGCCTGGCTGCTGCGGCTTACACACAGGCCCCACTGTATGAGATCACACCTATGCCAAAGAAACCAACGAAGACGAAGAACCTTTTTTTTTTTTTTTTTTTTTTGATAGCTAAACATGTATGTTAATGAATTCCAATTATTTGTAAATAGGGCATACGCACTAGCACTCACAGTTAGCATAATCTCCACCCATGAACTGAACTGTATGAATTACATGTACAGAAATGCTGTGGGGATCTTCTGGATTCCCTTCTCAGGGTTATTTCCAGTATATTTAATAAACAGTAAAGAAACTAATTGACCATCTGCCTAAGAAAAAAAATATTCATTACATTAAGCTTGGAGACAAATACTTTTGGAGCTCAGAATAGTAATCTGTAATAAAACGGAAACCCAACTATGAGGCTATTTTCAATCTATTTTAATCAATGAAATGTTTTACATTTTTGTTAAAATGCTTTACGCATTATTTATATGCAGTTGAGAGCAGGTGTAATTTATTTTCATACCAACTAACATATGAACACTTTCATTACAGTGGCATGTGAAAGTTTGGGAACCCCTTGTAGGATGTGTGAAAATGAATAATTTGAACAAAATAAGAGATATCATACAAAATGCATGTTATTTTTTATTTAGCACGGTCCTGAGTAAGATATTGTACATAAAAGATGTTTACATATAGTCCACAAGACAAAAATAGCTGATATATGATTTTGAGATTCATCTTTTTACACTGAGGACAACTGAAGGACTCAAACACAACTATTAAAAAAAGGTTCAAACATTGAGTGATGCTCCAGAAGGAAACGCAATGCATTATGAGCTGGGGGGTGAAAACTTTCGAAAAGGATGAAGACGTCCAAATTTTTCTTATTTTCTTGAAATATATATATATTTTCCCATTAAGTACTGCCCTTCCCCAGACAGCAGCTGACTCTGTGCCGGATTCATTTTCAAACCGGCAAATCCGCGTTACAGTCACATCTGTTTCAGTATCACAGTCTTAGATGGATCCAGCCCGGGCTTGATTTCAGTCGGCGCGGACCACCTTCGCAGAGCGGATCTGGGCCGAGTCTGGTACGGAGCTGGCCCAGTGCTGGTCCAGATGAGGGAAAACCTGATGTGTGCCGGTATTGGCCCGCTGTGCCAAAAGACAGATCTGGACCACATGATTTTTGAAAACTTTCTGAATTTTAATATTAAGGTAAATTGCGCTTAATTTGTCTTCCGGCAAACATGGAAGTATGTTCTTTTGCTTCCAAAGGGCAGTGCTTAATGGGAAAAAAAAGATATTTCAACAAAATAAGAAAAATTTGGACATCTTCATCTTGTTCAAAAGTTTTCACCCCTGGCATTGTTTCCTTTTTTAATGATGGATCTCAAAATCATACAGTCCCTGCTGAAAAGGGTTCAAATATGCAAAATATGCTGAAAAATGAAGAATCTGCAGGACCTGGAGAATTTTTCTGAAGAACAGTGCTCAGTTTAACAAACAAAAGACTCATGAACAACCATCACAAAAAAAATGAACTATATGTAAACATCTTTTATGTAAAATATCGTACTCAGGACAGTACTAAATAAAAAATAACACGCATTTTGTATGATCTCTCTTATTTTGTTCAAATTATTAGCATTTCCACAGATTCTGCAAGAGTTTCCCAAAATTTTGCATGCCACTGTATATCCAAATAACTTTTCAGAATACTTGGTAGCTATTCTTAATGAACGAAGAGTAGGCCTTGTCTGTAACCGGCAGCCGTGGTTCATCCATAAGAAAGAGGAAGCCATGCTACGCTTGATAGCATGAGCTGGGGCGGAGGTGAAAATCGCCAGGGCCTCTGTGAATGTGGAGAAAGAGGAGGGGTAGAGGTGAGATGACTGGTGAGATGACAGTCAAAACAGCAGATTTCACCTATTAAGGTCGCAGGTAGGAGGGCTGAAGGGTGCAATTGATATCATTGTCACTAGCTAATCATAGAAGAGATCAAATGACTCGTCGAGCCCCTGTCTAATTTGGACTTTCTTTCTCAATCCCAAGACATAAATATTCCATTTAACTCACTGTTGGAAGCTTTACGTTCAGACAAAAACATTATGTGTGAGTGGCTGCTCAGTGTGGGGTGGATATTGTGAGACTCCAAGCATCTGTGCAGCACCCTCCACATTACACATGTAGAAACTCATATCGTTAAATTAAGCTCTTGGCTCGAGTCCAGCACAAAGCAGCGAGAACAAAGAATTACGCTCGTCCGCTTAGAGAACGAGAGGCAGAGCTCTGAAAGTGACCAGATTTCTGAAATGAAAACCAGGGATGTTAGTAGCTCATATATGATTGAAATTTCCAATGTTAGTTTATTTAAAAAAGGAGGGAGGGTAATTCTGGCTTTGTGTATCTTGACCATGGTAAATGTGGTATTGTGATCTAAAGGCACTTATGAACTGTTAAAGACCGTTTAGAATCAACTGCATAGCCCGTTATCCCCTGCTGGTAGACGTTTTAACTACATCAACTGTTTTCAAAAAGCTTATTTTTCTGTTAATGGCTATTCATTTGTATGTGAATTCTGGAAAAAAGCTGAAACATTTAAATTGCATATAGTAAATATTTTACCAGTTCCCATTTCATTTTTGGAGGATCAAGCTTGAGTTGTCTTTTTTAACAACCTTGTCCCCCTTGAAACTACTGCTCATCAACGTATTAATCAAAATAAAATCTATCAAATATTGACAAATATTATGATATTTGTATATGAACAAAATAAAAAAATATATATACTTATTTAAAAGCACGAAATTAACTTTAATTTTCACTTTTTGGGGGTAGTGCATATGTCATTCAAGATAATAAAAAAAATGCAATTATAAAACAAATAAATAAATAAATAAATTAAATAATTTTAAAAAGTTAATATAGTCATTTAAAAGCATGAATTTAATTGTAATTTTCACTTTCTTGGGGTGGTGCATGTGTCATTCAATTTGATAATAAAATTATCTAAAATAAAAATTATGTAAAATTATAATAAAATAAATTGTAAAAAAAATAAATAAATTGAAATAAAATAAATAAAATAAAAATGATTAAATGAATGAGGAAATTAATCAAATAAAATTAAATTTTCCTTTTCTTGGGGTGGTGCATGTGTCAAGATAAAACAAAATAAAATATAAAATATTGAATGTGTCATTCAAGAAAAATAAAATAAAATAAAAAAATAAACTTAAAATGAAAAACTTAAACAATAAATACTGTACTACTAAAGACTGTAGTGAATTACAAATATATATATATGTAAATGTAGTCGTAAATATAACAAAAATGACTAGATATTCATTTACATAATTCATGTTTTCCGTTTTTTGTTTTTTTCAAAAATGTAACATTCAGTTTAATGTGTTACTTGGCGTTTCTTTGTAATTGTGATGTAAAGTTGTTTCTACATTTTTTCAGTGCATATATACATACATGTATACACAAACATTAAGCATACATATTAGGTGGCCTATTTTGAATGCAGCAAAAAAAAAAAAAAAAAAAACCTGGTAACATTCCAGAGGACAACACCACCTGGGAAAAGCCCATTCACCTTATGGAAAGCAGCAATATAAAAACCATATTGAAGTTATTTTGATATAATTTCACATGTGGTGCATGGCCTCTGTGGCGTCATATTTGCGGTTTGATTGGGCGTCTCGTCCTCTGAGAGGTCTGGAGAGCGAGGTTTGCTCTGGTCTGTGCTGGAGGCAGGCGTGAAGATGCCTCTATTGATGAGAACAGTAGCTCCAGGGGGCTCCTCTAATCTTTCCAGGCCATCCAATTAGTGTTTGTCCGATTAAAAGCTGCCCCCCATGTTTTTTGTCAAAGGGGGGGCTGTACACAGTCACCTGGGCCTGGCGGACAGCTGCCGATGATGAATTGTTCATTTGTTCTCTCGTCGCTGGGGAGGGCCCCCAGGCCATTACACAGCCCAGCATATGCACCGCAATTTTAAGCAGGAGCCAGAGCAGACCCATCTCAGATTCAGATCAGAGCCAGAGGTCAGCCGGGTCACTTCTCGAGCCATTTCAAGGAGGACGTTGGCTGCTGGGCTTTTAGCCTGGGAAACAGACACGGAGGTGATAGCGGCTGAAATTATTGCAGATTAAGATCACAAGGGAGAACATGAATCGTGCTACACACTAGCGCTGGCACACAGAGCACCTTGTCTTGGTTTTACATCAGTAGAATAAAGAGGACATGGTGCTGTGTTTCTGCCTGTACGTGGGATTTAATTCGGAAGAAAACAATAGTTTTTGCATGTTTATCTTCTGAAGCACTGAGATGTCAGTCAAAGCAGCCGGGATCATCTCTTTTATCCACTTAATTGAACATCCAGACAATTGATCTGACCTTTGACCTCCTCTCTTACTGGGGTCAGTCAAGTCCAAGTTAGCACAAGCGGCTCTACAGAGAATGGCCAGGATAATCAATAACACAATTCTTAAAAACATAATATTATGAAGTAATTTAATTTTGAATGTGTTACTTGTGATAATTACTTGTTACGAATAAGCCAGAAATTTATGAAAAACAAAATCATTAAGACAGTCTAAATATATTTCTATAGGACAATAGTCTATAGTTAACTACAACTAAATCTGTAAAAAAATCTTTGCATTTTCAATTGAAATTAAGATAAAAAATTTTAAACAAAACTTCATAAAAGTCTCAAAAATAACTAATAAATAGCTAATAATAATAATAATATTTAAAATATTATATATATATAATATAATATAATATAATATAATATATATATATATATATATATATATATATATAAAAATTAAAACTTTATTTAAAAGCAAGAAATGGGTTTTAATTTCCTCTTTCTTGGTGTGCTGCTTGTGTCATTCAAGATGAAAACAAAAAATAAAATCAAATAATTTAAAAATTTCCTTTCTTGAGGTGGTGCATTCAAGATAATAAAACAAACAAAAAGCTAAAACTAATAAGTAATATTATTATAAAAGCTAAACAGAATTAAAAAAAATATAATAATAATAATAATAATAATAATAATAATAATAATAATAATAATAAAACATTTTATAAACTTTCCTAAAAGCATAGAATGAGTTGTAATTTTTTTTTTTCCCTTTCTTAGTGTGGTGCATGTCAGTCGTCTTTGACATAAATAAAATAAAATAAAATAAAATAAAATAAAATAAAATAAAACTCTCTCTATACTTACTTAAAAGAATGAAATTAATTTCAAATTTAATGGGTGCATGTGTCATAGATGTGTAAAATAAATAAACATGAAATGTAATTTTAAAATAATAAAATTAATTTTAAAATTAGACAATACAAGTTTAAAAATAAAATAAAATTAAACAAACACTTAAAGTAAATTAAAATACATTTTTGAAAAAAAGCTAATTTAAAATAATAATGATACTATAGTGGTATATAAATAGCACTAATCACTACAGTGAAGTAAAATATCAATTTAAGATGAAAGCTAAAATAAAATATCAAAATTTAAGATGAAATCTTAAACATTAAAAATCTCAAAAACAAATACCTATTAATAATAATATTATTAAATGATGATAATAATACTATTAAATAATATAATTATTAAATATTAAATAAAAAAATAAATAAAAACTTAAAATGAATTTGGAAAATAAAGCTAATTTAAAATAAAAATAAATACTACAGTAATACATAATTAGTACTAAACACTGTAGTTAATTACAAACATTAAAGACAATACAAGTTTAAAATAAAATAAAATAAAATAAAATAAAATAAAATAAAATAAAATAAAATAAAATAAAATAAAATACCACTTAAAGTAAAATTAAAATGTATTTTGGAGAACAAAAAGCTAATTTAAAATAATGATGAATAATATATGAATAGCACTAATCAACTGTAGTGAAATAGAATTTCAATTTTAGATGAAAGCTGAAATAAAATATAGATTTTAAGATGAAATCTCAAAACAATACCTAACAGTAATAATATTAACAATAAAAAAATAATTAAAAAAATCTAATAAAAAAAATGTATGTGTCAGTCTCCTTTGACAGAAAACAATAAAATAAAATAATGAATAACAGTTTTATATACTCACTGTGTAATTTAAGATAAATAAATAAATAAATAAATAAATAAATAAAAACTTAAAATGATTTGGGGAAAAAAAAGCTAATTTAAAAAAAAATAAATACTATAGTAGTATGTATATAGTACCTAACACTGTAGTGAATTACAAACATTAAAGACAACACAAGATAAAAAAAAAATTAGTGCTGTCAAACGATTAATCATGATTAATCGCATCCAAAATAAAAGTTTATGTTTACATACTATATATTTGTGTACTGTGTATATTTATTATGTATATATAAATACAAACACATGCATGTATATATTAAGGAAAAATATTTCATATTTATATATTAAATATTTATATTTATTTATAATCTAAGATGTATATTTATTTATAATCTAAGATGTATACAGGTATACATATATCTACATATAAATATTTAGTTTTAATATATACATGTATGTGTGTGTATTTATATATACATAATAAATATACAAAGTAAACACACATATAGTATGTAAACATAAACTTTTATTTTGGATGCGATTAATCGCGATTAATCAACTGACAGCCCTAAAATAATAAAAAAAAAAATATATATATATATTTATAGCATTTTAATACTTTCACATTCCGTAATATATTTTTTCTAAATGAATCTTAATATTCAGTGAGGAATAATGTTGGGTGGAATGTTCATTCATTAGGATTTGAATAGTCTTTAGATTACATATGGGAGGAAACATTTTAGGCTATAATATTATTGGTTAATATAATTTTTCCTGCAAACGTAGATTGAGTCAATCCAAAGGTGGAGAAACGTATTACATTTTGATTAGACATTACAAAAACATCCTATTTTTTTCCAATTACGCAATGATGAATTGTGCACCAGGAACATTTAGTAAAAGTAAATGGGGTCAATTTTGATTTCACATTGTCTCTAAAGGAATACACGTGGCATAATGAATATGAAAGAGTAAGAGAAAGCGAGAGAGAAAGAGAAAGAGGCTAATGTGAGAACTGCTGAATTTCCATACCTGATCTGTTCGTGCAGTTGTCAGGAGGTTAGGGTGAAGGCCAATCTAGCTAGAGAGGAGCATGGATTAAAGTCTTTGAGATATGGATCTCTGGGCTCTCTGACTCTGAGTACTGAGCTTAAGTATCATATCCGTGGACAGACAGATCGATACTCAGCCTTTCTTTTCCTCCTCCTTCAAGGAGATTTTGGTAGTTCTTTCATGGGGTTCTCCTCCCTGCCCTAATGACACAGAGCGAGCAGGATCGTTTAGACTTCCCTTCGATCCCAGCGCTATTGATGGACTACGACGGAGCTGCTTGCTCACATATGTCGTCAAGCGTCCAAGTATATACTTCATTCTCTGTTTGCTAAGTCT
This sequence comes from Cirrhinus molitorella, assembly GCA_033026305.1. Taxonomy (NCBI): domain Eukaryota; kingdom Metazoa; phylum Chordata; class Actinopteri; order Cypriniformes; family Cyprinidae; genus Cirrhinus; species Cirrhinus molitorella. Next base: position 25,731,706 of record CM065135.1, on the reverse strand, counting down.
GGGTCAGGCTTAGTTAAACCTATAGAGAAAAGCTTCAACAATAAAGACTTGAAAAAAATTGGCTTTGTCTATCATAAAAGTCAGACACAACAAAACAAATGTTGAAAATAATCAAAAATCATCCAGGAATCCTTTTCTAAGAAGAAAAATAAAATTCAGCTTCTTCTGTTTGTGATGGCTTTGTATATCATAAGTGAGAAGTACAACAAAGATGTGAAAACTGACTAAAAGTCATCCTTTTTTGTCTGAAATCGAGATCAGTCCTAGTTCAAACCTTTTCCAGCGACCTTTAGTAATGTCAGAGGCCTTTTTGATCACAGAGAGAAAACAACATGAATCAAAACGATCGATTGACCCTCTGAGTCGAACAGAGGAGCGTGTCCTAGAAACAATGGGGTTCATGACACCATGGTGTTGTTCAATACTGCTGTAATACTGCGTTCTGAGAGTAGGAGAAACTTACTTCAAAGACTCTGGGTTTGTTAGCGCTTGTGTACCGTGTATAATTAACTCTGTATAAAAACAAATGTTAGTTGCTTTGGTACACATATCCACAGCTGGAGACATAATATTGAGTTCATTTAGACATTTCACATGTCAAGAATGAACTCAACAATGCATAGTTATACTCAGATGTACAATAGTTGTATAGACGTTTTCCTTTAACAGACTTTAAGGGTCAAGATTTGGCTGGTTAGCATGGGTCAGTTAGCCCCTGCTGGTAGAGGCTGTAACTGTGCACTTGGTGTGCAAAAAAGATCTTTCTCCACAAAATAAATAAATAAAAAATAAATAAATAAATAAATAAATAAAACAAAACATTAATGCATGAAATAGATTTTAATTTACTACTTCCACTTCTTAGTGTGGTGCATGTGTCAGTCTGCTTTGATGGTCCTTAAATACATAAAAATAAAATAAAATAAAATAAAAATTACATGCTTCTAATTTGATTTTGAAAATAAAGAAAATAATTAATTTAAATAGACCATGAATGCATTAAATAGATTTTAATTGTCCACTTCTTTGTGTGGTACATGTGTCAGTCGGCTTTAATGGTTCTGAAATAAAATAAATAAAAAATACTCCTAATTAAAAAAAAAAAAAAAACAATTCCACATTGCCATGCATGTGTCAGTCTGCATTAATGGTCTTTAAAAAGAAATAAATAAAACCATAAATAAATAATACATTCTCTTAATTTTGAAAAAATTGACAAGAAACAAGAAATTGTCCTTTAAAATAAAATAAAATAAAATCAACCATATATGCATATAAACCATTTATGCATGAAATAGATTTTAGTTTCCCAATTCTTAGTGTTGTGTATGTATCAGTCTGCTTTAATGGTCCTTATAAAATACAATAATTTAAATGCTCTTAATTTAATTATAAAAAAAAAGTAAAAAGATAAAACATTAAAGCAGTGTCACTTCTTAATGTCATGCATGTGTCAGTCTGCTTTAATGGCCCTAAAATAAAAAAAATAAAAAAAAAACTTTTAATTTAATTTTGAAAATAATATATATATATATATATATATATATATACATACATACACACACATACCTACACACATGAAATAATACATTAACTCATGAAACAAATTTTAATTTCTATTTCGTAGTGTGGTGTATGTGTTAGTCTGCTTTAATGGTCCTTTAAAAATAAAATAAAATAATATAAAATTAAATTAAATATATTGTTTTTATATTTTACATGCTTTCTTAAATTATCTTAAAAAAATCTTAATTGTTTCTTAATTGTCCCATTCTGTGGTACACGTATCAAGTCTGTTTGGACAATCAGTGAAATAAAAGAATAAATAATAAAATAATAAAAGATTATGTGGTAGATTTGTCTGTTTTATCTGTCGCTTAAATTAAATTAAATTATTAAAAATGGAATGCATTAAAAAAATTTTTTTTTAATTTTCCCTTTCTTGGAGTGGTGCCTGTGCCAGTATGAGTATGAACATTTCATGTTGAAAACACTTAAAGCTTTCCAGTGGGTTTCAGACACACTTTCATTTGTCTTGATATATTAATTTTTGACAGAGCACAAGAACAAGAGAGGAAAATTCACACAAAGTCCCTTTCATTGTATGATGCTCTGGGCCACCATAGAAATTTAATTTCATGCTGTGAGTCAAAGATGCTCCTTGGCAGCCAGTTCAGGAGACACAAGGATGAGAGAGAGAGAGAGAGTGAAAGAGAGCGAGAGAGAGATCAGTCTGATAATATTTCTTTCTCTGCTCTCACTGACCTAATTGGAGCCAAATGGTCTCTTTGGCTATAACGCAAAGATCATTAACCGTCTTTCTTGGCCAGTTCTATTTACTTAGAAGGCAATTTAAACTTTCTAATTAATCAACACCAACCGTATGATGTCACTTGAGATGCATTCTGTTCTTACCAAATCAGAGCAGAGAACAGCTGCTTTAAATAGACACATTTAGAGACGGATCTCGCTGCCATACAGATCACAATGCTTTCATTAGTTTGTCATTTTGAATTTCCAGCCATGGCCGCCAAGAGGCTATTGCTGACACATTCTTGTAAATTGTAAAAAGATGCATTGGGCTCTTTTACTGGGTTGCCAGGCCTATCTTGGCGAGTCAGGCGCGCTTATAGTGCCAGGAATTAAGTACAACTGCCCTGACAGCTAAGCCTAGACTTAGACTGAGATGCAGCTATGTTAAAAACAGACAAAAGGTGGAAAAAAAGGCAAATGATTTTGGACATCAGCAATATATACAAAGATCTCGAGCTGTTTTTTTTACAAAGGTAAAAAATGACAATACGCTACTTTGAATTTGATCTGAAAATTTGTTTGTGTATTTAAACATTGTTAGGAGAGTTTATGTAGCGTACACAATTAATATAATATAAATAATTAACATAATAAAAATATTAATATAAATAATATAAATAATTAACATATGGGGAAAACTAATCAAATAAATATTATATAAATTAAAAAAAAAACATCTTATTATAGATAAAATCGACAGACAGATAGATCTGTATTTTATCCTATAGATGAATGACAGGCAGAAATATTAAAGTACAGTACATAATTACACTAATGAAACAACCCTGCTAACATTAAATATCTTCAATTATGTACAAAGATTTATTTAAAGGATATGGTTCGTATCCAGTTTTAGTGGCTGACAGAAACTGAGACGGTCCCACTGTGTTTGTTTGCTGCGGTCTCTAAAGCACTGATTCTGTGGCGAAACCACTTTGTTGCTTTGATTGCAAATGATGTGTTCTAAATTAGCGTGTCCAAAGCTATGAATTTTTTTGCTCAAAACTTATCAGTGAGCGGGGAAAAGGATGTTTTATTTAGCAGTCTGAGAAACAAAAAGCCGAAATATCAAAGTCTAAGGCCTCAAACTGCATCTGGTTCCCCTCTTGTTAACATCACGAGAAAAGGAAAAAAAAAAAGCCACTACATACTGTTTCATTTCACGCTCATTTCCTTAAAGTTCGATTTTGGATGCATCTCTAGCTCTGGCACAGCAATATTATCTGGCATATTGTTACGCAATGCTTTGCAATCATTGTACGACTAAACATGGGCAAATTGGTACTATTAACTGAATCTTTAGCCTACTGGCACTTTGAGGTCAATCCAAACTTCAAGCTCCGGAAACACTCATTATGAAAGACATGCCTGATCCTGTTCTGTTACCTCTCCTTTTCTTCATTATGACCTTTCCGAGTCTGGCTTTGACTACAATAGATCTCAGTTTACTGGCATGCCTGTACATCCTGATGGCTTGCATCTCAGCCTTCAGTAATTTATGCGTACAGATAGCAAATCAATTTAAATGTGCCCCTACCAACCTTAAAACTGACAGCAGTCGATTCATCTGCTCCAGACCTTTGTTTAGATGTAAAAAAAAAAAAAAGGGGGGATTGTGACGGGGAAATGTTGCAAGCCAGATTCAAACTCGTATTTCCCATGTGAGCACCTACTAACCACTAAGCCACAGCTCCAACCTATGTATTTTTTACAGTTAAAGGGATAATTCATCCAAAATTGATTCAAAACAACACTAAACCTGGCTGAAAAAAAGAAAAAAACACTGACACATATTTCATAATAATATCATTTGTGTTTTACAGAAGAAATATAATCATGCCGGCTGTGAAACAGGATTATTGTAGTTAACTAAAACCATTAAAAAACACTGTTTCATACATAAAATAAAAAAGGGAGTGGGATGGGAAAATGCTGCGAACCAGATTCAAACACGTAAGGATAATTCACCCAAAACTGACTCAAAACAACATTGAACCCCACAACCCCACAAAAAAAAAAAAAAAAAAAAAAAAAAAAAAAGGGAACAATAAAACATTGACACATAATCCTACAGGTTGTGGAACAGGGTTATTACAGTTAACTAAAACCCCCATTCTTGGTACTTAAAATTAAAAAGGGAATAGAATGGGGAAATGTTGCAAGCCAGGTTCAAACACATATTTCCCATGTAAGCACCCACTAACCACAGCTTCAACCTAAATGCACTTTTTACAGTTTATTTAGATAATATACCCATAATTGATTTAAAAATAATTCAAAATAACACTAAACTCAACTGAAGAAGAAAAAAAAAAAAAATGTAATTTTTACAGTTAAAGGGTAATTCTTCCAAAAAATGATTCAAAAACAACACTGAGCCCCACAACCCCACAAAAAAAGAAGAAAAAAAGAGAAAAGAATATGTAAAGCATGTTTCATTACAATTTCATTTATGTTTTACAGATTAAAAAATAAAATCATATAGGTTGTGGAACAGGGTTATTATAGTTAACTAAAACCATAAAACATTGTTTGGTACTTAAAAAAAATGGAGTGGAATGGGAAAATGTTGCAAGCTGGATTCAAAGATGTATTGCCCATGTGAGCACCCACTAACCACTAGGCCACAGCTCTAACCTATATGTAATTTTTACTAATTCTCACATATACAAAACAACACTGAACCCCCCACTGGAAAAAAAAAAAAAAAAGAAAAAAAAAAGAAGAAAACCCTGACACATATTTTGTAATATTTTCACTTGTGGAAGGAAGAAATACAATCATACAGGTTGTAATAAACTTTTTTTTTTTTTTTTAAATAATAATAAAAATAAATAAATAAATAATAAAATAAAACATATCTGAATTCAGCTTGCTAAAATAACTAAAACTGAAATTTAAAAAAACTAATAGATTTGACAATAAAATAAAAATAGAAATTAAAAACTAATTCAAACTATTAATAAAAACTATGCTGTGGTTAATGATAACAGAGTTTTTATTTCCTGGATAAAAACAAACTATCCCTTTAAGAACAGTTGCATGGCACGGTTCTTCACGAAAGGTCTTTAAATACACAGAGACTCGGAGCTTGGAGAGCAAATTGCATTAATCCTTCTTTTATCTTGATGAAAGTATTCCTAATCGCTTTTCTCCTTTTGTAAATGTATATGACTCTCTGCAGCAGTTTGTGAGATATCATTAATGAAGTCAACATTTATAGGCATCGCTCGGAGACTTCCAGACATCCAGCATACGGCTGATTGCTCCTTTACCCCCCTCCCGGTAGCGCGTACGCATTAAGTTCAGTCACATACCCTGCCGAACCCTATATGTGCTTCAAAGAGTCAAAGTCTAATTTAGTATCAGCAAATTAAGTGGAATATAATAACTTAATTAACAGCCGGAGAGCATAATCAATTTGGGAACACGCCGCTAACTGGTATTACATAATGGGACGTCTTTATTGCACAGTTCAATTTCTATCCAGCCTTACAGTGCACGCACACACACACACCCCTGGCGGTGCGAGTCGTCGCAGACTTCGAATATATCAGGGGCCGCGGTGGCGGCTGCAGCAAATGCACAGATTGAATTTCTTTTATTCCACTTAAAACAAACTTTGGCTGTAAGTATTACAGAGCCAGCCAATCAAAGGCTTGTCGGGGGATTAGTTCCATGCGTATATATCCATTATAAAAATGTGTTAAATATTGAGAAAATGAGCAGCTGCTGCTTGGCCAACAAAGTTTGAGAGTGCCGTGTGAGAAAAAAGGGGTCGGTGGAATGAGATCGACAGGGGCGTATGGCAGCCATTATCTGTGTCTGATTAAAAGCACAACTCCCTCTTCAAGCCGGGACACCAATTCGACTATCCACACACACACACTCCATCTCTAACCTCACACACCTCCTCCAAGCCACAAACCACAGACATTTCTCAAGTCTCTGTGTCCTATTTAGTCATATACGCGCTCATAACTTTTGTGGTCGTAGCAGTTTGCATATGAAGGGAAAATAAAGTAAGGAACCAACGACAGAAGAGGAGAGGAACGCGGATTGCTGCCGATCCCAAAAAGAAAAGTTATTGCGATGGAGTGTTACAATACTTCCATAACTGCTGTTGGAAGCTTGATTAAAAATAGTGTGAGCAGAAGGTTGTGGGTGTTCCGTGTGCCTGTGTGAAAATGTGGTAAAATCGGTCTCTCTCTCTCTCCCTCGAACTGTCTCTTTCCCTGGCTGTCTGAGTCTTTTTTCGTTCATTTGAATTCTGGCTAACGTTCTGTGCCTGAGATGTGCATGGTGCTAATTCAGCAGTGTTGCAATCTTTGTACTATGACAATGAATCTAGGGCGTTGATTCTTGACAGCTGTCACTGGGATGCCAAAAGAACAGTTGCACAAGATGTATTTTTGTTTTTGTTTTTCTTTCCAGTGGTTTTCCCTTTCACACCAGTAACTGAATGGATTTGGCCATAATCGCAAACCTACAGAGGTCTATAACATCTGGAGTAAGCGATCTCAAAGGCAGTGGTTCGGCTGGCATGTGTATGTAAATGGGAACCATTGAACTCTTTGAGCCAAGAGCTCAAATCACAGCTGTAAGTGCCATGCCAACTGATGTCATGATAACCACAGACATATAGGTAGACACCACATTCGACCACTCCAGACACTTTGATGCGTCAGCCATCTTGGATTGGTCAACAATCACAGTTTTCCAAGATGCCACAACATTGCTTAGCCTCGGCTGTAAATAATGCCAAGATTTAAAGGTTACATATCATGAAAATCTGACTTTTTCTGTGTTTAAGTGCTATAATCAGGTCCCTAGTGTTTCTACCAACCCAGAAAGCATGAACAAGAACAACCCAGTCAATTTTTTGGTAAGCCTTTCTCTGCAAGCTTCTGAAAAAACGAGGCACTCAGATTTTGTTCCCCCCATGAGACAGAAAAGGGATCTTATTATAATATTGCCACCCCTTAATATGCAAGTTTCCACCCACGGCGCCGCCATTGTGTTTTTTTCACAAGCGACAATGGTGTACCAGTTCTAACGCCATGGCAAAAGCTCAAGCAAAGCATGCTAACAGTATTTAGAGTCCCAACCTCAGAGGAGACAAAAGAGCAGTGGATTTATTGATTTATTTACTATATATTACACTGCTTCCACACAGATCTAACATAAACATGCAATTTCTTTCCCAGATGTTTACCTTCACAGACATAACCGGCTTTTTTAGTAACTTATGTGTGTTTTAAAACATAAACTTGTGTGTATTTGACAGTTCAAGTGCAATAAGACATGAAAGAGAACTTAGTTTAGTACACAACATTCAAGCTGTTTTCTGTGCATGTGCTTTGGATGCGTGCGCTCAGAAAACCCTGTATCAGAAATTTAAACTAATATGTTTTAAAACACAATTTCCATGCGATAGACATGAAAATCAAAACCAAACAGATTTTTTTAGCAGAATACAAGCTGAGGAATGAGCTGTAAAACCAGCCCTATTCTGGAAAAGGGGGCGGGGAGCAGCAGCTCATTTGCATTTTAAAAAATGGCACGTTTCTGCTTACACTCAAAATAGCCATTTTTAAAATCGTATAATAAATGATCTGTGGGATATTTTGAGCTGAAACTTCACAGACACATTCTGGGGACACCTGAGACTTATATTATATATTGTAAAAAGGGACAGAATAGGTCTCCTTTGATTTCCCAAACAAGTTGGATAACCTTTTAGAGGAGAGAACGTGTTAATTTGTGTTTTTATATGTGATAAATCAAGATTACAGGTAAACTATGGTAACTTTTTGATGTTCCCAGCACCTTCATCTTGTTGTGTTGTGACAGTACAGCAAAATCATCTGCTGAAGATATATTACATATATAGAAATTCATACAACTTGCTTTTGAGGTTTTTTTTACAGTCCTTCATTGACCATTATAGCAACTCATAGAAGGAGCCACTAATGAGGCATCTATGTATTTATATCTATGATAACAATGCTGACTGACATTTATAAGTGAAGTGCAAGTGTACGTGAAAGACAGAACAAATATACATGAATTATATGCTAAAAATAAAATAGAAATAAAATAAATCGGCATTTAGTCCCTGCTGGTAAATACCTGTGTAAAAAAAACTTAAAAATTCTTCCCCACCCATTTTTCTCTTTAGCTTCTCTATTGACGACTCATCCAATGGCACAGGCTACTCATTCACTTTTGGGAAGTGATTTAGAATAGCCACTTCTTACTAATCTAGGCCATCTATGCTAGCACATACATAGACAACAACCTACCTACTTATGTTTAATCTTGACAGCTCTGAACATTGTGGGATTTCCTGACTCACAGTGCCAGTTGTAGAGCATCAACAACACGAACGTTGAAAAACAAGTACTATTCGTAACCGCTTCAAAAGGCGGCCTCTTACTCTTTCAGACGTCACCAGACAGCCCATACACCTATGTAGTAAAGCCACCCACAGTGTTTCATTTTCATTTTTTTTTTGCTAAAATTTTTGCTATTTTGTCACAACATTCTAGCCACTTCCTGTGAGCAAGTATTAACAGGAAGTCTTCAGACGCTTTTTACATTACATCAAATTTTCCCTTGCAGATCAAATGCTCAATGAAGTCCACGTGTGTTTGTGACAAGAGGATGATCTCACCTTTAATAGGCTAAGATTCTCTTAAAAAAACTAAAAGGCAATATGTAGCTGGAAAGGTGGCCACTCATTTTGCTTTAACGTCTGCTTTACCTGAAAGACACAGAATATAAAATGGTCTCTTTACAGGTATTAAACATTATATTGTTTTTCCTTCTTAAGCATCAGTGAGCATTTGAACCTTCTGTAATAGTTGCATATGAGTCCCTCGGTTGTCCTCAGTTTGAAAAGATGGATCTTAAAATCATACAGTCATTGTTGGAAAGGGTTGAAATAAACAAGAATGCTGAAAAACCAAATAACTTGTGGGACCTGAAGGATTTTTCTGAAGAACAGTAGACAGTTTAACTGTTTAGGACAAACAAGGGACTCGTGAACAACTATGACTAAACAAAACAGCTGTGGATCATTTAGGTAACAAAACAGTATTAAGATTCAAGTGTATGTAAACTTTTGAACGGGGTCATTTTTATAAATTCAACTATTATTTCCCTTGTGGACTATATGTAAACCTCTTTTATCTGAAATATCTTATTCAGGTCAGTACTAAATAAACAATAACATACATTTTGTATGATCCATCTTATTTTGGTAAAGTCATTAAAATTAAAACAGATTTTGCAAGGTGTACGTAAACTTGTGACCTTAATTGTAAGTATTTTAACATTTTACCTCCCCTAACTGTCATCACTCAAGATGATTTTATATAAATCTAGTCTTCCTGGTGTCTAAATAGTTTTGAGAAAAGAAAAAAAATAGGTTCAATGTAAAACAACAGCAGGAAAAACATGAGAGAATAACAGGGAATAGCCACTTTTGCATGAAATAGTACTCTCAGATTTGGACAGCCTCAGGGTTCACCATTCAAGCAAACACAGAGATTGCATTCTTACAGGGCGTATATAGATAAGAACTGTAGAGGTGAGTCAAAATTGAAGAGAATGTGAAAAGGAAACAAGCGCTGGAAGAAGACATTTTGAATTCTGGCATTTTGAAGACAGCAAAACAGGAAGTCAAATGTTGCTGAATGGCTTTCGATATCACTGCAAAATAAAAACCAAATGAGTGGGCAGAGATAAAGAATTCTATATTCATTTCAAGCATAGTGAGTCATTTTAACTATCTGAACTGCTCATTTTGTATTATGGACAAGAATTGGAGCTAAGAATGCCGTAATTCAGAGCCACAGGTCAAATTTCTCTTGGAGCCAGAGAAACCCGTGCCCGTCGGGATGGTACTTAACTGTTTGACTGAAGTGCTGAAGTCAAGCTGGAATATTAGAATAACAAAGGCTGAGATGTCTGATTTGAGAGGGACGAGGTTTGCGGGTTCATATGAGTGAAATCCAGCGATACAGGCTGGAGATTAGAGAAGTCAAAAGTGATCATGTGTAATTGGTTATCTCACCTCTAGCACCTCGGAAGGAATTATCCCCCGTAAGCCTCCTTAGACTCTTTAGTGGACTTCCACTGGAGAGGAGGAAAGTTTGCAGGCTTTGAAAAGGCAATCTTAAAAATCTTAGCGTTACCTGCTCCCACCGTGATGAAAGGCGAGATACCCTGACAGCAGCCACAACTCAGGTGCACACGTTTTAATATTCACCCTCTCCTCCAGCGCAAGTTGACACACCCAAGGAAAAAAAAAAACGCAGACTGTACTGTGGGAAACTCGCAGCGTGCAATTATTTCCAACTTTTGGTGAACTCGCCGTGTAGGAAAACAGCAAGCGGGAAGGGTCCTTTTGAAGTGATCATCGGAGCTTAATTTGGATGTTTATTTTGGCCATTAGTTTCCAGTCTTGGGTCTTATTGAATTGTTAATCCTGAGGCGATGAGATACACAAAGAGAGTGATCTGAATTATGGTATCAGAACGACTTAATGAAATGAGTGTTGTGTGCCTCATTTAATCAATATTGGAGTATCTGCCAATTAGCACTATTATTTCACTGGCAAGCGAAAATCAGGACCCTGCTAATTTATCAACGACTCCATCTTTCTTACTGGTAGCATTACATATGTGATAACAATGGTTAATTTTTGATTTTCCTGCTTTAAATTATAAGGGGGAGGCTAGATTCTAATTAAGCTCCATTGGAAGTGTTGATGAGGTTTAACTAGCAAAATTAATTAAAAGTTTTGTAAAGATTAGAATCATGACGTTTTGAGTATTTAATCAAAATGCATTTTGCAATTAATTAAATCCTCATTTGCATGTGTATGTTAATTTGTGGGAATCATTGGAATCACATCAGCACATTCCATGTCCTACATCGTCGCAAAAGACCTCGACGTCGACGCTCGCGAGTATCCGCACGTACAAAAGCGGCACTCCAGGTATGTGATATCTAAGATATGTGCTTTCATAATCTGTTTCATAGTCCTCAACCTGCAGATTAGCCTCAAAACATCCAATTTCCAGTCAATTCCCATTTCCACACTTATCTTTCAATCCTCTTAATTGAAGATATAGAGTGTTCGTATATTTCGTGAATTAGTGAAAGAATACTCTTAACTTAAGTCGGATTATGATTTCTGAAATCCCCTTTACTATGAGACGTTTCTGAGAATGGAGCAAAAATCATTTGGGCTTTGCATCAACACAAAATTCACATTTTCTCTTTTGGGCCTTGGAAAAGCGGGACTACAGAATTCAATTAAACTGATTTGAAGCTTTTTAGGGTCGGGTTGAAAGCGAGTCCCTGTTCACGGACAATGAACATAGCTTAATTTGGTCCTAGCCCACTGCTTGATGGCTACTTTAAGAGCAATGTGATGTATTACCTCAGGCCTCCTCCCAGGTTCCGCCGAACGTTTGCACTAAAAACCCTTTTAGACAAAAGAGATCTGCTGAAATTCATATTGCATAAATGTACTGTAAGTGAAATTCATATCTATTTTACATCCTGTCTTGTGTGTGATGATAATGAAGATCAAAAAAAAAAAAATCAACTTAACATTCAGTTGTCATGAATAGGTAACAATGTGACATCTAAATAATTAACAAATATAAATGGTTTAATGATTTACAAGTATGTCCATGATAAAGACATTTTTTAAAAGGAAGGAAAAATCTAGTTGAATCAATTTCTTAGAAATATACTCTTTGTATTCATCTTGGTTACTAATGGTTTCAAAATACTTTTATGCCATTTTCAAGAAAAGGTTTAAATTGAATGAAATTGGTATACAATTTTCCTGAGTAAACCATCAAGTTTTTAAATATATTTTCAAGGTAATTTTTTTTTTCATCATGAAACGAATAATTCATAAACCTTTAAAATAAACATGAGCATCATATCATTGACCCGAACGCACACAATTTGCAATCGTTGTTTTGCAAACTCTACTTCTCATTGCACAACCAAGTATCTGCAAACAATTTCCACGAATCCTGAAGCATCAGCAGGAAATAAACTGAGTAGGTGGATTTATTATAATATTTGCACCAGACATAACTCAACAGAGGTGTGGACGTGAATGTCAGACGGTCTTTCATACGTCTTTCTGTCAGGTCAAACTACAGAGTGTCAGCACTCGCAGGTACAGAAAGAGAATGACTGAGCAAAAGAGAAATCTATAGATGTGTGCGTGATGCATCCAGGACAGGGAGAACCCCCTGATGGCCTGAACAGATTTTATTTTGATCGGAAAATGCTGCATCATTGAGATTTGGCATTCGATCGTGTGGATTCCTGATGGATCATAACTTAATCAGAGCAGGAATCACATCCTACGTGACATAATACGCCATTTGCGAATGCGCTTTCACCTAATGAAATCTGAAGAATGTTTGGCACTGTGAAAGAGAGCTGGCGTTAAGCTCTGGCAACAACCTCCAATCACAATATCACTGCCATATAACACCAGTTACTTAGTCGTCGAGAGAAACAGAGAGAGAGCGCAGGAAGAATATTCCTAAACATATCATGTAAGCCGTTCCAAACCATGTACAGTTATCGCAGTTTGTCAATAACTTGACAAATTCAAAAGTCAACAGCCTAATTACGAATCATGCTTGTTTTCTCTAGCAGTGGTTAAATGTTAGTTACTAGGTTAAAATGGTTGCAAATCAAGATATTTTTTTCCTCCAAGCCAACACAAGCGATCAAGAACATTTCCATAAATCTCTGGTTGGGCCACAGGCTGTCGTTGTCACAAGTGTCTTATGCCTTGTTTTGTTGAAAACATAAATTGTGTCTACACAGAAATGTCTTCACAAAACAACAATAAAAAAAGATCAGTATAATTATTTTTATTCAATGATTTAATTAATAATTTTATTCATGAAAGTTGAATTAAAATGATCAAAGGTGGCAGCAAAGACATTTGTCTTTAAGAATAGTAGAATGATTTCTGAAGGATCATGTGATTCTGAAAAATGGAGTAATAATGCTGAAAATTCAGCTTTGCATCACATTAATAAATTACAATTTAAAATATATTAAAATAAGATTTTTTTTTTTACATTGTAATAGAATTTCTTTCAAAACACTAAGTATAAAAAAAGAAACTCTTACCAACCCCAAACTTCTAAATGGTGTGAATATACACTAGCAGTCAAAAGTTTTTGACCAATAAGATTTGTAATGTTTTTTTTTTTTTTTAAGAAATCTCTTCTGCTCACCAAGCCTGCATTTATTAGATCTAAAGTACAGCAAAAACAATAATATTTTGAAACATTTTTACTATTTAAAATAACCATTTTCTATTTGAATATATTTTAAGATATCATTTATTCCTGTGATTTCAAAGCTGACTTTTTAGCATTACTCCAGTCTTCAGTGTCACAGGATCCTTCAGAAATCATTCTAATATTGTGATTTGCAGCTCAAAAAACATGTATTATTATTTTTATGTAGAAAATAGCTTAGTATAATGTTACAAAAGCTTTTTATTTCAGATAAATGCTGATCTTTGGACCTTTCTACTCAAAGAATCCTGAAAAAAAAGTACTCAACTGTTTTAAATATTAATAATAATAATAATAATAATAATAATAATAATAATAAATGTGTCTTGAACAGCAAATCAGCATATTAGAAATATTTCTGAAGGCTTATGTGACTGAAGTAATGATGCTGAAAATTTAGATTTGATCACAGGAATAAATTACTTTTTAAAATATATTCAAATAGAAAGCAGTTATTTTAAATAGTAAAATATTTTACAATATTACTGCTTTTGTTGTATTTTAAGTCAAATAAGTGCAGGCTTGATGAACAGAAGACAATTCTTAAAAAAAACCCTTCAAAATCCTACTGTTCAAAAATGTTTGACTGGTAGTGTATAACTACATAATACATAAAAAAATAAACAAATAAACAAACAAATAAATAACTTTTCACTCTTAGATTTGATTCACTACACAAAATTATTAAAATTCCTGAAAGCCTTTCAGTTTACCTACAGGTGTTATATTTTGACTTTAATTTTGATGTTTTTACATTTATGTGTAAAACACACAGAATGAAGGAGATGCTGACAGCGGCTAAATTTGGAAGGTGTGCTGTTATCTCCGTGTTCAATAAACATTTGATCTTGGCTATACACTATGAATAACGGCATAAAGTAAGTCCTTGATTTTGCCTCTCATCTTTTGAAGTGTCCACTTTTCATTTCAGTTCTTTTCATCGACATTCTATGTTTAAACAAAACACCCTGCTTATACAGACACGCACATACACACACTCACAAACACAAACAGAGAGAGCCACTCCAGCGACTGGCAAGGAATCAAAGATTAAAAGTTTGTCCACTTTGTCAATGTCATCATACTGCCCTCTTTTGTCAGTTTGCGTCTTGGAGAGCAGCGAGGGCTGTATCTCCTCTGCCTGCTTTCTTCGCACCAGCATTTAATGCTTGAATGGATGAATTCTCATGTTTAGACCAACATGGGATTGTCTCGGCTTACACTATACATTTATATATTTATTTAAGTGTGTAAACGTGCATGCTGGGGAAATTCTTGCGTGAGGAGGGGTGAGAGAAGAGAAGAGGTGTGATGAAAGACAGAATCGCACAGCAGGATTTAAAACGCAGTTTTAAAATATATTCTTTTTGCATGTATGCAAAAGACATACATTAGGTTTCTCTGATCATTTTCAATTAATTATTTACCTATAGACTACAAATTATAGCTTTTTTCTACTTGAAGATTTAGGGAGTTAGCTTTAAAAATAAATAAAAAGTGCATTGACTAAATAACTACATTATATATTTAGTTTTATTATAAATTAATTACAAATGTAATGAAATTTAAGCTTTGCTTTAAATGTGATGTTGTGACAAAAGAACAATGACAACATAGATGATTCATGTGAATATGAATTTTAAGCACTGTAGATTGTGAACTGAACTGGACTCACACAGTCCTTAAATTAGTACTGAATTGTGATTTTAACATATGAATGTCCTGTAAAGGGGTTTGTACAGTAAAGATCTCAACTGAGGAGTAGGGCTCCCCTAGTGGACAGGCCAGTAACAGCATAAAATACAGTTGCTGGAGAGACAGAAATAAGACTTATGACTATGACTGTTATTCAGCCCTATAATATAATATAATATAATATAATATAATATAATATAATATATGTGACCCTGGATCACAAGTCATAAGGGTCATTTTTTGTTTTTAAATTGAGATTTCATTGATGCATTGTTTGTTAGGATAGGACAATATTTGGTTGAGATACAATATTGATACAATAATTTTGACCTATACAATGTATTGTTGGCTATTGCTACAAATATACCTGTGCTACTTATGACTGGTTTTATTAATAGTTTTATTTAACTCAACTATTGCTTAAAATTGACTATATTTCTAGCTTGAAATGAACCCAAAATAGGTTGTAACTTAACATTTATTAATATGTTCAATAAATTAACATTTCTTAGTAAGCTGAATAAATAATAAAGATTTTTATTACTCTTGTAATTATGTGTTTGATATTTAATTTACAACCTATTTTGGGTTCATTTTAAGCCAGCCATATAGTATTTTTAAAACAGCTGAGTTAAATAAAACTACCCACACTGTGTAAAAAAAAAAAAATAAATAAAAATTTTTTGTTTAAGTTGTTTTAATTTAAAATAGTAAGTGTTCATGCTGCCTTAAAATTTTAAGTCTAGTCAACATGAAATGTTAAGTTCTACTACAAAAACTTTTAAAGGCAGCACAAGTTTTTAAGTTGAAACTACTTTTTTTTTAAGTTGGGTTAAGAAGGTTGGGTTAAATATTTGTGACCCTGGACCACAAAACCAGTCATAAGGGTAAAATGTAGAATGTTTCAAAATGTAGATTTATTTATGAATAAATAAGCTTTTCATTGATATATGATTGTAATGATATGATAATATATGCAAGATACAGCAATTTGAAAATCTGGAATTTGAGGTTGCAAAAAATCTAAATATTGAGAAAATCGCCTTTAAAGTTGTCCAAATGAAGTTGTTAGCAATGCATATTACCTTACAAAAATTAAGTTTTGACATATTTACGGTAGGAAATGTACAAAATATCTTCATGGAACATGATCTTTACTTAATATCCTAATGATTTTTGGCATAATAGAAAAATCTATAATTTTGACCCATACAATGCATTTTTGGCTATTGCTACAAATATACCCCAGTGACTTATGACTGGTTTTGTGGTCCATGGTCACATTTTATCCAACCGTATGTCAATATTTCACCCAGCATTGGGTTGTTTTTAACTTAGCAATTTTTAGAGTGCAGTTACAGGACCTAAATATAAGATCAACACATATAAAACTTAGCATTATACTAAATTTCAGAGTCCATGGACATATTATGCATCAACTACCTGTGACATACAGCAATCACCCTGTCGATATTAATCTCTAGAGATGGTCACAGGTTCATGCAATGTCAAAATCCGCTTACTGGTCATTGGCGCCTGGTAATGTCCCATACAGTCATAATGCTATCAAATCACTTGCCTTATCCATTTATAAAAGCAATAGCTCTTGTGGCTATTGGATTTAACATGTTAGCAATTTCAATCATATTTTGACCTCTTGGTTTGGCCTGAAATCACTTTATCACCTGTTTATATTGAGACAAGTTCAGCAGGAACACAATCTGTGCGAATATGACCATCATCGCAAAAAGTGTGAAAAAAAAAAAAAAATAGGACAGAGCTGCTCTAATAACATGTTTATGCCTCATGGACATGGAATTCAGCCAGAGATACACCAGTCACATGTCATACAGAGTGTACAATATTAGCAAGAGATTGTTTCTAAAGGTATGGGGCAAATCATGCTAAAGGGCTCAGGTAGAGATGGCTATTCCACCTGATCTACATGTCCCATGCATGGCAGCAGGCATGTAATACAGCAGAGGAAGAAGCAGCTTTCCTGCAGAGAGGAGCGGGTACTTTGAGCCAGTGTGTGCTTGACAACAGTACACTACTCAGACAAAAAGATTCTCCCTCCGCTGTCAAGATAACGTATTGGGCCCTTTGTAACACTGTGGGCTATTATACAAGTGATGTGGACTCCCCTTTGTTTATAGCACTTCAAACACACAAAGAAAAAAGGAGGGGGACATGGCAGAACTGGATGCCACAGTTGTTTTAACATTACCAACATTGACAGACAGAGACTGAGGAGTCTTAAGACTGTCATTCAGGGCTATTTCACCGGCCTCAATCAAGATCCTCAACATCAAAGTATAAAACAATATATTTTTAAGCAATTAATCAGTCAATCAAAACAGAAGAGACATTTAAAAGCAAGCAAGTGTTCGTTCTGTATGAAATTTACCATCACTATGTATATTCAAAAGTTTGGGGTGGGTAAAATTTTTATTCCATTTATTAGATACAATAAAAACAGTAATACTGTGAACTATACAACTTATTATTATTTAAAATGTAACTTATTACAGTAATGGGGAAGCTGAATTTTCAGCATCATTACTCCAGTCTTCAGTGTCACATGATCCTTCAGAAATCATTCTAATATGCAGATTTGCTGCTCAAGAATCATTTCTTATTATCAATGTTGAAAACATATTTTTGGGAAACATGATTTTTTTATTTATTTTTTTTTTTTTCTGAAATTAATTGAAGCACATGCAAAGTATTACTACTATTAGTATTACAAAGTATACTGCACTTTTACTATAGTAAAACCATGGTTAATATAATTAAATCGCTCTGAAATCCGGATATAAAACAAATGATCCGCACCGAGGTCCCGATCTAAAGCAAATGATTCACAATCCATGCTCTGAAATTCCAATCAAAAGATTTGCGAGCCCACTCCGAAGTTCCGATCTGAATCAAATGATTTGCAAATTTTGTGATCCACGCTATGAAGCCCAGATCAAAATAATGATTCATGAACCATAATTTCAAATCAGGACCTGGACGTGGATTGCAAATTATACTTAGATCGGAAATTTGCGTATCGCGAATCATTTGATTTAGATCAGAAATTCAAATTGCATATTGCAAATCATTTGATCTGAATCATTCAATTCACAAAATGCTTCACAAACCCGTTCGATCTAAATGAACTGATTCACGATACGTGCTCTGATGCCCTTATCTGAATCAAATGACTGGTGATACGAGATTCTTGTGATCCACGCTATGAAGTTCAGATCAAAATAATGACTTGTAAACCATAATTTTAAATCAGGACTTTAAATTATTAGACTTAGATTGAAACTTTGCGTATCACAAATCATTTAATTTAAATCATTCAATTTGTGAACTGCTTCATGAAACTGTTCCGGTCTAAATGAAATGATTCACGATATGTGCTCCGAAGTCCTGATCTGAATCAAATGAGTGGCAATACGACATCTGAAGTTCCGATTTGAATCAAATGATTCACGAATCTCGCAATCCATGCTGTAAAGTCAAATCAAAATAATGATTCGCGAACCATCATTTCAGATCAGGACTTAATTTGTGCATCACAAATCATTTGAATTAGATCGGAACTTTTCACATCGCAAATCATTTGATTTGAATCATTCAATTCGCGAAATGCTTAAAGAAACCGTTCCGATCTAAAAGAAATGATTCACAATATGTGCTCCGAAGTCGTGATATGAATCAAGTGATTTGCGAATCTTGTAATCCACGCTGTAAAGTCCAGATCAAAATAATGATTCACAAACCATCATTTCAGATCAGGACTTGGATCGCGAATCATGAATCATTTGACTTAGATCGGAACCTTGCACATCGCAAATCATTTGATTTGACTCATTCAAAATGCTTCATGAACCTGTTCCGATCTCAATGAAACGTTTTGCGATATGTGCTCCAAAGTCCTGATCTGAGTCTAATGATTCGCAATCCCCGCTCTGAAGTTCCGATCTAAAAGAAATGATTCACAATATGTGCTCCGAAGTCCTGATCTGAATCAAATGATTGGCGATATGAGATTTGAAGTCCCGATCTGAATCAAATGATTGGTGATACGAGATTTGAAGTCCCGATCTGAATCAAATGATTCATAATTCCCGCTCTGAAGTTCCGATGTGAATCAAATGATTCGTGAATATCACGATGCGCTTAAAATTAATGATCGAAGTTTGAATCAATTGAGTTCAAATGAACAACATTTATTTGAAATGGAAATATTTTGTATATTATAATATCTATTAAAATAGTATATATCTTTAGTGTCACATTTGATCAATACATTATGTAAAGCAATTTACACCACAGGATAAAAAAAAATACAACTTCAGATTTTTTAGAGTTTACATCACACAATCTTGACTTTTTTGTCTTCTGATTTCAGAATTACAAGACAAAAACTGATTTGAGAGTTTTAAACTGGAAAAATGAGTCCAAATTGTGAGACAAAAAGTCACAATTACTTTTTTTGTTGTTATTATTTTTTAATCACATCGCAAAAAAAGATTCCATAACGTGTCTTTGCTGATTAAAAGAGTATTAATTTCGCAGAAAAAAAGAAAAAGAAAAAAATTGTGTATTAAGATATTGTGCTTCAGCACAGATGAATAAGATGCTAAAATATCACACAAAAGTTTCAACGGTTCTGTGTGCGCTTTCTGTTAAAAAGAGCCCCCATGAGCACACAGTTGTACATTTGAGGGCAAACTCAAATGTACGAGAGATCAGAGAGATGACATTTGTGGTTGGAAAAAATAGTGCTCTTTCTTTCCTCGTACTGTTTGCACGTGATATCAGTGACACTGACCTTTAACACACTGTTATTAACGGTGGAGATGTTTTTCAGATGGCCTGGGTGTCATGATTAGAGACTATTTCACTGTACGTTGTTTCAGTATTGAATTCTTTCAGCTTTGTATTACTCTACATTTCATTACCTCATGTCTAATACTACACATTTTCCAGAAAGAGATTAAATAAAGTTAGCCCAGCTGCCCAAAAACACTCTTTGTACAATCATATACATGTCTACATACAGTCAAACAAAAATGTATTCAGACAACTTCAACATTTCTCACATTATCACAACTTATTCACTACAGTTTAGAAAATGGAAATAAAATATTACAAGAACCTAAAGTTAAACTGTGTCAGAACAAGTTCATCTTGATAATGTCAGCTCACTTTGATAGAAAAGTATATAATGGATGGGTAACTCTAAGTATGACAATATTTACACACCACCCAATAGTAAAAAAAAAAAAATATCAAAAATTATATTTGGTGTCTGAAAAAAATTTTGGGTTTGACTGTAGGAAAATATTTGGTACTCTCACAATAATTACAGTGGGACTTTCAATTATTTTCATATTCATTCAAATGAAGACAAACAAATATTCTACCTTTCTTTTCCATGTAAAAACACGTCTGGCTGAGTCTGATCAGCTCTCAACCTGCATAGTAATCCAAAACAAGGTTATACAAGATTGTCAGGAATGGGTTTTTAAATCATGGACTACTTCCAGCGTTGTTACATTATATGACTATTAGCCTACTGATTGCTACATTGATAAAATGCCAGCGTATAACATGGATAAAATCTTCCCCGCTGTGATTCATCAAGCACGCACAGCTCGTATACATTCTTATAGTCTCTCCCTCGTTTTCATTCGCTCTCCTCCCGTGTCTTTTTCATCTTTAAACATCCATTAGTATGGAGGGTCAAGACATGTTCTTTGACAACAGTAAATGAATTATGTAGAAATTGATTTCAAATTTATAATATACCTTGCAAACCTTGTGAACACCATATACAAATCATCAAGGAGATATGTCAGACTATATTTCAGGTATATATCAGGATGCATGATATAAATACTTTTTTAATGAATATACAGTGTTGGTGAAATGTCAAGTTCATTTGTAATTGTATGTTGTTTAGTTCATATCCTAAAACTTCTAGCTTACATAAAAAAATTCAGATTCCCAGTGTAGACTTTTGAACCCCACTATATATACAAACATATCAGCTTTCGGAATGAAAATCGCTGGCTAATTACTTTCCAAAAGTTCTCTCTTCTATTCAGAAAGTAAAATGAAAGTACAATTTCCATTCAAGCAGCTCTCATTCATTTCGATTTGTTCCTG
The DNA here is from genome assembly GCA_033026305.1 of Cirrhinus molitorella. Classification (NCBI taxonomy): domain Eukaryota; kingdom Metazoa; phylum Chordata; class Actinopteri; order Cypriniformes; family Cyprinidae; genus Cirrhinus; species Cirrhinus molitorella. Next base: position 25,710,164 of record CM065135.1, on the reverse strand, counting down.
AAAGCTTGGAATCAGTCAGAACACAGTATCCCTTTTGTGGTGAAAGAACTACATTGATCATACATTGTCATAAAATCACTTACTTGTCAAGGTAATTGCCTCAAAAGTTTCACTTACAGTGCTGATCTTTTCTTCGACACACTGTAACAAAAAAAAAACAATGTTGTCACAATATAAAATATATTCATTTTCATTCTGTGCTGCAACACTTAAGTTTCTTTGGTATGAAATTGTAACCATTAAAATGACAACAAAGGGATTTAAATGCAGTATTACAATTGTACTGTATTACAGTATTACAAAAAAAAAAATTGGACTGGAAAAGCAATTGATAAGAGCTATATACAACCTGAAACCCATTTAGACGAAAAAAAAAAAGTAAATCACAGCATGCTGTTGATCTGTGCTGATCTGTGCCAAGTAGCCATTCAAAGACAATGAAAAAAATGAAAAAATGGTGAAAATGTATTCATCCTTCTCTCCGTCCAAGATGTAAATTAATTTGTTTCATTATCAAAGCAGATTTGAAAGATTTAGCATCACTTTCTCACCATTGAATCCTCTGCAGTGAATGGGTGCCGTCAGAATGAGAGTCGAAACAGCCGATTAAAACATCACACAGTCCTCAAGAAATGTAAGCAATCCACATGTTTGACTTCAAACCGCTGCTTCTAGCTAAAATACCAGTCCATAATCCATAATAACGCTTCCTCCATTAAAAAAAGTCCATCCCATGTTGTCCTCTAAAATCAAAATCCATCAACATATTTGTTTAGAACCGCTTTGGACTGTTTTGCTTGACCTGTGCAATTTTCTTTACTGATTTGAGATAGCTTTTTCACTGCAATATTACATGCAGCTTGTGAATGTGGATTATTGTGTTGTTTTTATTAGCTGTTTGGACTCTCATTCTGGTGGCACCCCTGAGATGGGCACTCGAGTTAGTGACTCGGACTCAAGACGCATTTTTATAGACTTCAGATTCGACCTGAAATGACTCCAGACTTGACTTGAGAAAAAGGAGTGAATACTGTAAAAGCAACTCAAGTCTTTTATCCTTAAATACTTATATAACTGATGTTCAAAAGGTGGAATGCATCCGCACCCCGGCATCTATCGGGACTGTGATCTATAACAGTAGTACCATTTTAAGTGAGCAGCGCGTCAAAACAGCGGAGCGGATCACATAATAAGCAATTTATGGCAACTGTCTTTCAGCGCTATATACTCTAGTATTTTTATCTAAAGCTATACATGATTTATTCGAGCCCTTTCAGCTCTGTGTGCTTTCTCTCTCTCCGGACGCGCACTGGCGCCAAGTTTAAAAGCTGCAGATGACACGGCTATTTTAACAACAACAACAGAAACATTATTATAAACAAAATTATAGATTACTTTCACTTAAACACAGTAGAAAAAAACAATGCTGCAAATCTAGTTATTTTTCTTACTATCTATTGATTATCAATAACCTATGACTGTTCAAACCAGATGTAACAAGACATTTCTCATCTACATTTAACATTACTAATCTGTAGGCTAAAAACATTTCAAAAGAATCATGTAATTATAATGGGGAGCACAGAACTTAAATTTGGAAACTGTTGGTTATCTTTATTTTCTGCTCAATATGAGAATGTTTTGATTATTGTACACATTTTAGTAGATAATGCTTTTAAATAAAATATTAAAATAGTATAGATTTCAGGAGGAAAACCCTGAACAGAACAGTATTTTTAAACAGTCACATGACCTTGCATGTATCTAAATGTAAAAATACAATACATGTAAAAATGTATTTATTACATGCAATAAACTTGATGAGCATGTAATGAACTTTAACGGAATACTCCTGACTTATATCTGAAAGAAATACTTTATTTTTTATGGTTTTGTAATATCTGTCACATATTTCCTTATGTGTCATGGTAGATAGGACTCGTATTATTTAATCTCATTACAGAAAAACAGTTTTGAACATGGTCATGGATTAAAACATAAGTAACAGGCTGGATGTACATTAACCTTACATCTTAACACCTCTGTTTAAAAATAAATAAATAAATAAGCAGATCATAGATCATATATTTGGACTATAGCCTATCAAACAGCTTTGTAAATAGGACGATTTCAATACATGAGGATTCTGAATGGGATTTTTTTAGTAAGCAATTAAATGACTAGAGACTCGATTCAGACTTGTGATCAAAGATTTGAGACTTGACACAGACTCCAGCGACAAAGACTTCAGACTTGACTTGGACTCCAGGTTAAAGACTTCAGACTTGACACGGACCCCAAATTAAAGACTTGTGAACATCTCTGCGGCACCCATTCACCACAGAGGATCCGCTGGTGAGAAAATGCTAAAATTCTCTAAATATATTCTGATTAAAAACAAACTTAAATGGGCTGAGTGTGAGTAAATTCTCATTTTTTGGTGAACTATTCCTTTAAAGAGCTGTTGGCATAGGCGGACAACCGGAAATGTTTTTACAATATAAAATATGCTGATACGGCTGTTTAAGGTGCAAATGTGCAGCAACGGAACAGTGTGAGAGAAATGAAATCAGACATTTGATAACTATACGGCCATTGTTCCACTTAATGTACAGATCTACTTAAGTGTGCGGCGAGCGAGAGCGAGTGAGGCACTGCCGAGAGTCGCTATGCTGCGTTACTAAAGGCTATAATTAGTAGTATTCTCACATATCTTGAGAACATATTAGAGACGAAAAGTCACTTGTAAAGACCCACTTGAATAGCACTCAAAATTTGTCTCTGTATGGCCAATTTAATAGCTCATTTGAAGCTGTTAACCCAGGTTAACATTACATGTGCATTTCATCATGCACTGCATTAAACTGAACTTGTAAGGGCAGAGATTCCTTTCAGGAAAACCTTTGACAAATACAATATAACATCTCCGCTAGGTGATATAAGGGAGAGTGGTGGAATATAAACTTAAAATCGATTGTGTCACACTTGTGCATGTTTAGCTTGAAAACGCGCTGAATAGCGCCAATAGAACAGCACTGTAAATGTGCACAGCATTGGAAAGTGAAGTGTGTGTGAGGCTAACATTTGCAAATGAACTTCTTTCTTGGCACTTAAAGAGTCGCAACATAACTAAGCAAAAATAAGACCTCAGTAATGAATTCAAAGTGCTTTTGCACCATCTGAAATGAATGATTCAGAAAGTTTGAGTTAAATCAACAACAACTTAATAACAAATAATTGCTTCATTGCCATATTAAAAATTCTGTAAAATCAGTATATTTGTATGGTACTTTAATATATAACAAACAACTTACTGTAACATGCAACTTACTGTTACTAGTTAACAAGACAACAAATATTGAGATCTTGCCTGTTTAAAAATTCAGCCAGTATTATTAAATATAATACAATATTATTCTATTAGCAAATATAAAGCTTTACTCTGTGATCACCAAGCAAAAAGGCTGGAATATCAAAAAAGAAGCAGATTTAAATAAACGCTCAAGGCTGGGTGGTTTTAAGTTTTCATTTACCCTGTGTTAGACTTCCATCTGTCTACCCTTAAACAACACCACCTCCTCTGTTCACACGACAGGTGTGTGTGTGTGTGTGTGTGTGTGTGTGTGTGTGTGTGTGTGTGTGTGTGTGTCTGCATGTGTTTTCCAGCCCGCCACAGCAAGAGCGGCACCTCACAAACCCACGGCGTCCAACTAAACCCCATGAATTATAAGCCCCTATTGTCTCTCCTTCCGCCCCTGCGTTCACAGTGCTAGTCAAACACATTTTCATTCTCATTAAAGAGATCACTAGTGACAACCCCACAAGTCCCTGCCTCACATTTAATACACAGTAGATATGTGTTTCTTCAGCTACACACACACATTATGTCCCAAGGGTTGATTCTTAATAAAACGAAAACTTTTTGCTTTTCATTATATACTCTATGTCATATTCAGTCATCTTAAACTTTTTACCATGCTTTTATAGTTAACTGCTTTTTAAATGCATTATCCATAAAAATGCAGTTTTACCCATGTCCCAGACCCTGACTTGCAATCTTTAAGTATGCAAATCCATCACAGAAATGAAATATTCTAAAAAAAAACAGTGATTCTGACAATTGTGGCGTCACTTCCATTCCAGTAGCAATTTTAACTTAAAACATAAAGTTAAAAATTGTCCCCCCCCCCCTGCTTTTTTTAAAGAAGAACAGTACAGTATAACATCTGAACAATATTTTTTGTCTTTCATATTACAACATTTCCAGTCAAGATGTAATTCAATCGAATTATGCAAATTAGCAAAAAAGTGTGAAAATGTTTCATTATGTGTATTTATGATGCATACATTGCTAGCTAATCTTTTAGTACATCAAGAAAGTATGCACTTTCTGCCAAAAATATTAAAAACACAATTTCCATATATTATAATTATGATAATTATTAAAAATATTACTTTTAAATATTAAAGATAGATGCATAGAAAATAAACTGTAACTTTAACTGTAATGATATTGATCTAATCTTTTTTTAAATCTTATTATACCTTATTATATGCTGCGAATTATTATTGCACATGCGAAGAATTCAATCGGATGTGCACAACTGCTTTTATTGGAGCATGCATATCTGATATTGTTGTAATTACATTTAATCCTGCGAATATTGAGCATACGGTACTGCTTACTTTTTTTGCACAGCATTGCCCCAACCACACTGCAGCTGCATGCGTGTAGATCACAAGAGCAGGTCAGATGTGCATGCAAGCTTCTCACTTGCACCAAAACTAACATTATACCAGCAAAGGCGGTTTATTTTATAAAAGACAAGATAAGCCCCATTCTCTCTCTCTCTCCCTCACTCTCTTTCTCACTGACACAAATCAGCCCGGTTAGAATAAACTGCATAAGTTATCAGCTCCTTGGAAAGCAAAAGGGAGCCAAAAAAAAAAGAAAAAGACTTCTATCACTTAATGAAAAATAGCTTCCCTTTTGGACAGAACTTCATAGGCTGCAATCAAGCCATGGCCCCCTCTTCTTGACGTGCAATCGAGGCAAATCAAGTCAGCATCTATTAATAATATTTCCCTGGCTTCTTTCATTCCACTGCATGTCCTACGACTGTCAGGGCGCGTGATGGAGCACTGCCTTTATCTCTGCTCAGGCCTGCTCTGTCACTGTGATAAACAATTCTAACAAGAATCAGAATAAAGATCTTCCCAGTAGACTCCAGGAGATAGAGGCCCTTTTTTCTCATTTTCTAGACGGCAAAATTTAATCTAGTGGCTGGGCCCTTTTTCTCCCCTCCCTCTTTTCGCCGCTTTTTTTTTTCCAGCGTCACATTCAAAGAGATGCAAATTTATCAGAGCTGGGACCTGATCGACTGGAAGCACTGCGTGAATGTCAAAGCGGAGGCTTTGGAAGCGAAGACACCTCCGTCTTAGCAGGGCTGGCTAATGAGCTGAGGCTGGGCTGGAGCAGGTTGCGCTGCCCCGTGTATCCGGACGACTGGCCCCTGTCCTCTTCCTGCAAGACAGAAAGATAAAGCCACGTTTGATTGACTGTAATGACTGACAGTGCTTATTTTTCCTCATAAACTTGGATGTTTAGCAAACCGCTGTCTGTCTTTCTCTCGTATTTTTATTTCAGTTTCCAAAGTTTTGAAGACAGTTGACGTCAATGCTGCAACCACATAGGGACTGGAAAGACCAAATTAGCAATTAAAGAAAAGACATTGGTCAACCACAAATCTGAATATTGGGGGATGCATCCTACTTAATAGCCATGAATTTTACGTTTACATACTCAGGTATGTATTTAGTATTCAGGGAGGTCAACAAAATGAATATATTTATAAATCACTTTTCTAAAGAAACATTGTCCAACAGCGACACCAGCAGGTAAAGTTACAGCGGAAGTCCGCGTCTCTCTCGCCTCCCCTGAGCCCATTGAGTTTTAACAGACTCCCTAAAGCATGCGGTGAGTTTGTTGGGGTGGTAATTGAAAATGAATGGGGGAAAGTCACATGAGAGGAGGCAATGCCTCCATCACAATGTAATTGGATATGACTGCTTATGTTCAGCTGTGATTGATTTATGCTATAAATCCCGCCTCTTGTGTTTATGCGCATTTTGTTTTCGCAAATCAGTCTGAATGAACAATATAATGGCGTTAATGGAAGACTAATTTAAATAAGTAAGCAAACAACTCACACACTTAGATACAATAAAAATAAGACCTAAAATGGCATGAAAACATGACCTGTGATTTTAGTAAGTAATCAGCTTTGTGAAATTCTCTATGTCTGTGACCAATATTTACATAGATTTGATGACAGATGACCCATAAAAAATTCTGTTAAAAGTTAATAGTTAAAGTTAACTATTAAAAAGAATATCTGAACAAATTCACACACACACACACACACACACACACACACACACACACACAAATATATATATATATATATATATATGAGCCTGGACCATAAAGTCATAAGTCTCACAGATATATTTGTATATTTTTCTTTAATGCCAAAAATCATTAGGATATTAAGTAAAGGTCATGTTTCATAAAGATATTTTCTAAAATTTCCTACTGTAAATATATCAAAACTTAATTTTTGATCGGTAATATGCATTGCTAAGAACTTAATTTAGACTTTAAAGGTGATTTTCTCAATATTTAGATTTTTTTGCACTCTCGGATTCCAGATATTCAAATAGTTGAATCTCAGCCAATTATTGTCCTTTCCTAACAAACCACAAATCAATGGAAATGTTTCAGATGTGGTCCAGGGTCACATTTATTGTTTAAATTGTTACTGCCTTAAGTTGTTATTTTCAAATAAATGTGAAATGCTTAAAAACACTAACTTGATGAGATTCATACTTGGCTGTAACAAACAGAATAGTAATTACATTGTTAATGTAAAAATATATTACAAAAATAATAATTCTGAGTGTAAGTAATGTTTATTTAACCAAGAAAATGTGACTAGGACATGAATTTACATTTGATAAAAAAAAATATATAAACAAATAAAAATAAAAACAGAGGACTTTGCCTTCTCTTACAGTATAATACAGTCTAATTATTAAATAAAATAATAAAAGCTATAAGTTGCATGCCGGCCATCTTTTTATTTCATAAACTGCTTTCGATTGTGCGCCGTGCACACAGTTGCTGCAACAGGAAATCTCTTTCAATAGCAAATTTGTAGCGCACTATACTGTATAAAACCACATGACTTCCTTTGCCTCTCCTCTTTGCTTTTAGTCAAAAGCAATGTGTGATAAGCAAGCTCATCGACGCATTCTGTCACACGTACTCCCATCATACCTGCATCCTGACAGTAAAGACATTATAATAGGCCTTTGGGTGACCAGAATAAGAGGCAGGTGCTCTGAGCACAGGATATCTGGCCCATCAGGCATAACATAACCTGACAGCTGGGAAACCCTGCACTCACGGGGGGTGAAAATGCATTGATCAGCTTAACACTGTGAAAATCTGCGAATGCGAGAGACTAGAGTGGAGAGTAACAGCTCGAAGACAATAAAAAAAAATGTTTTCTCGGAAGATTTGACCAATATATTTCAATTGGAACCCACGAGTGCTGTTTCTAACAAGTGAAATTATGTTTCCAGTCCATTTAAATAAAAAAGAACATTATTAAAATTGTTTATCGCCATTTTTTGGCCCAATTCCGCTGTTTATTTCGGAATCCATTTGCATGCCATCTTAAAAAGCACAGGAAAATGAAACACCACAATAATAAATAATTTAAGACTATATCAGCACTCAAAAGAGGGTCTCACTTTTAACACATTCCTTTTTTCGTATTCACACGCTTGCTCCATACAGATATACATCATCAGTTCACTTCCTGTTTGTGATGGAGTACGGTTGTTTTTATCCTACTCTCTCCCGTTCCGGGGGGGAGAAAAAAAAAGAGAAGGGAAACCCACTCTGCAAGGCGGAGTCCTGATACATATTCAACCTAAAGTAACCCAACATGATAGAATGATACTTTATCTTGCGGGACGCGTTCGCGTCTTTGGTGAGGGTGGGTCTAAAAAGAAAAAAAGTGGGTGAGATTGATTAGCTGTGAGCATGCTGTTGGCAGGGGTGGTACAGGCGGCAGTCTCTGGGAAGGGGGGGCGCCGGATGAAAGGCTACTCACTGTATCGGACAGGTGAGGGATGACACCTGGGGGAGAATCAGTAAATAAAAGCAAAAGCGGGTAATCCGTTTGGAAGCAGGACGAGTGGGTTCTGTGGGTGGGAGGGGGTGCCAAGTGAGAAGGTCTGGAGCGCTGGGACTATAGAAGTTCTGTCGTCATGAGGTTCCTGCCCACACCTTTCCCTCTAACCCCCTCTGTGACAGCTTCACACTCCAGATCTGCAGCCGTGGGAGACCAGCATCTAATCCATCCTCGCTGCAGCCTTATACATTTTTAATTGTGCTCGCGAGAGAACTGGGACGAGGGACAGAGATTGAGCGCGATGTCTGGAGCTGTATTAGAGAGGCAGGGCTTCTCAAACATCTGCCCCGCCCATCCCAATAAAGTTAACAGAGGGCTATGCAAATCAGTTTTCGCACCCCTCGCCAGCCCGCTTCCTTTCGGCTTTGATTGACGCGCTGAGCTTCTCTTATCATCTCTCATAACACTGACAGTGGACCAAACCTTGACGCTCGAATGCATAGCACGCTGAATAGAAATGTAAAGGCTTTATTTCAGCGCATGATAGCTGACCTTGGAGAAATTACCTTTTGTGGCACAATGTTGTGAGATGTAGGCATGTCAAGCAAGAGCAGATTATAAGGAAATTATTTGTATGAACTGCTTCTTATTAGCATAAAGGAATAGGTCACCCTTTATTTACTCACCCATATCATTTCAAACCAACTTGACTTTATTTCTTCTGCGAACATAAAAGGAAAAGAATGCGCTGGTTGCTTTTTTCTCATGCAGCTTCAAGGAATGGAGGCTGAAGTTTTAAATCTTCAAAAAATGTAATCCATATGACTCATGCACTATATTCCTAGTCATATGAATACAATTACACCAAATTTTACTTGCTATTTCTTATGAATGCACCTAGTACTATGGTGAGATTTTTTTAGTGAATGCTAACTCAAATTTTGGTCTTGCACAGCTTCAGAATAATAGGAATATATCACACAAGTTGAATGAATCACTCTTATGGTGCCTTTGTGTCTTTTGAAAGTTTCTGTGCATTGTAATTGCGTGAAGAAGAGCAAACGTATTTCATAACAATAACAAATTTCATTTTCAACTTCTCTCCTTTTGTGTTATTTTGAAGAAAGAAGTCGTGGGTTTGGAACAGCATGAGGGTGAGAAAATAAAATTCTGGGTAAACCATTCCTTAAACTTTCTAACACTGACTTTTCCTTGTATTTTGCATTGCAACAATAGCATAGCAGATTCTCAAAGAACATCTGAGAATATTTCTCCATCCAAGATGTTTCTAAAGATGTTTTTTTGTCTTTACGGTGAATCATATGCTATACTGTAATCAGGCACTCTCTTTACCTATTGATGCATTTGTGTATAACAAAAAGAAGCTATTTCATGAATTATTCTGAGAAACCGAATGGGAAATGTGATGGTTGTTTCTTTATCCAGTGAAACGACTATATATTTATTTATCCATTTCCACAATTATTCATTCATAATCCTATTACACTGAACATGATACTGAAGCTTATTTCTATGTTGCAAATTTTTATATAGATTTTCCTGATATTTATTTCAGCCACACTTCATTATAACTATGATTAGATAGAGTACAGGTTTCCAGAGCACTGACATTTTTATTAGGACCACGAATTGGGAGGGGTGCTGGGGGGGTAATTCCTCTGGCATCTGCCACATCAAGATCTGAGGACAAAAGTCTCCCAAAATTGCCATTCTCCATGCATATTAAAGAAACTTGTCATCCAGACATCACGGAAAGCTACAAAAGATAAGAGGCACAATCCCTTTGGGGCAGCATTTCTTGCCATCAGAATGGCAAAATTATAACCATAAAAATGTCCAATTTAGTGGAAAATGCTTGATTTTAGTATGTTTTGCATAAAAGCCAGTGCATTTAAATTGCCCATGCCAAAAAAAAGACAAATTGGCAATCCATGTTGAGTCAGAATTGACACTAACGCTATAACAAAGGGAATATGCATTACAGTGGACTGTAGAGAGGCACTCTACCTTCTGAAAGGTAGAGTCCATTGAGACTGTAAATTAGGATGGAGGAATGGGGAGATGCACTCCTCGCAGAGAGTTAATGTGTGGCGCATATGCTGCTTGAGAGAAATTACACTTGTTCCTTTTCATATGTGCGGTCTGTCGTAATGTTAGGATGTACACAATCGTGACGTGATGTGAATTGAACGCGGCATTCTTGAAGCATAACCTGCATTTTGCACATCCTTTATAAACAAGAATCACGTACATCATGTGATGCCAATCCACTAGATTACCTTCTCAAGACACATTTAAAGTGCACGGCCGCTTCAAGGTTCATTTCGGGTTACGTCTCATTTATCCTCTGCATGATAAACATACTCTCTACTAAAAAATGACTTCAGTTAAATCCTAATAAATTAATCAGTGTTATTAGTGTTAACTATTAAAAATAAAAAATAATAAAAATAATAATATTTGGTAACTGAAATAAAGCTAAAACAAAGTAAAAAATAAATATTAGATAAAAAGAAGGGATGCTTTAACACCAAATTGATAAATAACTTACTACAAACGTACTTAAATTAAAATTAAAATAAAAACTGAAATTATAAAAACAATGCTTATTCAAAATATTAATAAATACTGTAATAGTAGTATAGAAATAATACTACAATAACACCTAAATTAATACATGATTACCTTCAAACTGGTAAAGCTTTCTGAATCTTTTCTACTCAAAAAATAAACTGATAAAATAAACGAATAAACTGTGAGAATGTGAGAATGTTGAAGGTGTCTGAATACATTTTGGTTTGACTGTAGAACTATAAGGCATACAATAACGGTGGTAAAAGACAGCATTTTTAAAGTACCATTTTAAAACAGGTTTTCCAATCACTCCCCACTGTCTGCCATAGTCCTGCTCCCAAATTCACACTATTGGTTGAGCCAGTGTTGCTGGGTCAATCTGGTCAGGGACTAAAACAAAGAGAACAATGTTTTGAAAACAACAAAGAGTCACAAGTTCATTCTACAAATGGCTTACTTATATCTGCTTATACATATTAACCAAGGGAAAAAAGTATTTTAACACCCAAAAAAGTACTTTAAGGTTAAAAACTGCTGTTTTAGGCATTGAAAGTTAGTGCAAGCTTTGTTCTGTCAACCCAGAGGTGCTCTAAACAATTATTTCAGTAATATTCAGAGCAATCAAAGCATTCGTCTTTGTATTCACTCCTTTGCAGTTTTGCTAACCAAGCATTCACACATCTTAACAGCGATTTAGAAGCAACACATCAGCTCGCTCTTAAAGACACAATCAGACTTGTTTCCACAGTCGACAGTCGATTTTCCTGACGTGTGCTCAGCAACCTCTACAAAACTTTCTTTAGTCGCCTCAGGTGAAGCACCTTCATTTCTCACTTTGTCTGTGTAATTTATGGAAATATCTGAGTGTTCTCTCCGAGGCGAAAGCGGATTTCCTGAAAGATAAGTGCAAAATTCCACAATGCCGATCTACCAAGTGGGTAAACACGGGAGTGAGAAAATAACACCTCGGGAATGGTCTATGGATCAACATTCTCCAAAATATGATTTCCTAAATCCTTTATAAATTATAATAACACTGATAAGCTTTCGGCTTAAGTGATCCATGGAATCACTGGCTTGAGAGTTTAACACCAGTACCTGAAGAGGTAATTCTGATGCAAATGAGACGGAAGACTTCCTAATAAATGCCACTGGGTGGTGAATAAGGTCCAGGTGGGAGTGTTATTTATACAGTTTGGGTAAAGACTTGCATCAGAGATTGAGAAGAAACGGATTGTTGCTAAGTTGAGCCACGGCTTAATGTATTGTGAGAGGTTTTGCTCGGTTTCTCACCGGTATCGTTGGTATTCTCACTCACTCTGTGGCAGACACACACACACACACACACACACACACACACACATCTGCACTGCTGATTGGCCTATTTTCACAGAAATGTATAAAATTAATAATAATAATAATAATATTAAATATTTTGAATTTTTTAAACATACATTATGTTAAAATGGAATGTAATACTGTGATGCTGTGCTGTGGCCATAAGATACCAAGTTCAGAGGGCCTTCATCGTGAAGTTTTTCCCTGTGTATTTTGAAGACGAAAAAAAATCATAATGATATCATATCATCTGTGCAGATGTGATACAGTGATAAATTTACCCCTTATTACTCATGTCACGGCTATAAAAGATTAATACCCCTCCACAGTTTTAGCTCGCTCAAAGGCCATCTCCAGCCATTTCCAGCTATTTGTTATAATTGCCTTGACAAACCCTGGTTTCATCTCAATTAGCACCTGAATAGGCACCACTAGAGCTAATAGAAGCTGTTAGTCCAGGCGCACAATTTAGGCTGAACAGAAATGGTGATGGGTAAAATGCAATTGAATTCCTAAGTGCCTGTGCCTACTTTGTTTGCCAATCAACTGTAGACTCAGGCTTTGTTTCACTAGATACCTTTTGGGGATCCTAATGGAGCAAGTCCTGCCCCCAGGCAATTGGTGCCACTCAGGCAGTCTATTGTTTTTCCTCCTAGGGGGTACTCTTCATACGCAAAGAGTAGAGAGAATGGCTATGTGAATTAACCAGAGAAATTAAAGAAATCACACATGCACCAGATCACGCATTTTATAGCTTTAACTTTTGTTAAATCTGCTAGATGAAAACAGGAAAGTTCAAACTATTATTAGCTGCATTTTTTTTTTTTGGCCACATCCATAATAAATCCAGATCTTTTGGCAAGAAGTCTCTTACAGTACAATACTGGAACAAAACAAAATAAACCATTACTGCTTCATTAATGATTTTATAAATGGCAGCACTTTTGCTACAAAAACTGTAAATAATTAGCTGATTTAGATCTTTTCATTAAACTTTAGAGCAACTTTTTTGACCAAGATCCTTATGTAATATTAATTTTAGTGTCATTACATTTGTTTAAACAGTTCTCTTTTCTTTAAAAGTTATGTGTTTGAGTTTGCTTTAGTATCAAGTATTAAAAAAATGTGTCATCAATGGGATGAACCCCAAACTGTAATGTTACAATTATGTGACTAAGTATGTATGTTCCTTAGTACTTATTAGTGAAAGATAATCAGTGCTGGATTACATAATCAGATTCCAAAAACCAAGTACTTGTAATTAGATTATATTACACTTGTAACCTGTAATCAGACTACAGTTACTTTTTATTCATCAAATGATTACATATTATTCACACAATAGCAATAAATTATTCAAAAATAATTTATTCTCTATTTTTTATCTTTTAAATGTTCCTTTTTAAAAATAGATAATATATTAACTATATTACATAATATATTACATTACAATTATAGTCAGATGGTTTTTAAATGCCACACAGCATTTCAGCACTGGGTTTACAAAAATCATTAAAATTTTATGAAGAGTTTTCTTAACATTTCAACATTGCATTAACTACTGATGAACACATTCATTTTTATTTGAATGAATCACTCATGTATTTGCATTATTCAATCATGTATTTCTTTGTCTTTGGAAGGCTTTAGTCTTTTAAACACATTAATATGTGCAAATTTACGTTATTTCTTATTTACATTTAATGCAGGGATTCCCAAACTTGAAACTGAGATTTTAAGGTAATAGTGTAATGATTAAGTAACACATTTGCATATCCACAGTTCAAAAGTAATCTGAAAGTAATCAAAAAGTAATCTGATGATATTACCTAAAATGTGTAATGTAATGGATTACATTACCAACTACATATTTTGTCATGTAATTTGGAATCAATAACGGACTACAATTTGTAAGTAATCTTCCCAGCATTGAAGATAATGTACAAACTAGAATTTGAAATATAGAGCCTAACTGTCCAAAGAAGCAGTAGCATTAGCAAACTTTCAGCAAAAGTTTGCCACAAAAAAGATCTATCGTCTCTTGTCGTTATCTTAGTGATGTATAAAGTACAGCTCACACACAACTCACTTTCAAGCAGCTTTCTGTTTGTCATCATGGTGAAATTGCACGACTAACTTGAGGGAACTATTTCACCCTCACACAAAACTCCTGATCGCTCAGATTTCTATTGGACGACTCAATTTCGATGGCAGAATTTCACAGAGCAACTGTAAATGTGAGTTAACGTCTGTAAACATAATGGATAATGACCTGATCATTTTTTGGATTTTTTTCTTACAGGGCATAGTACCAGGTTAAAGTTAAAAAACAAGCTCTTGTAGAGCTTTTCACTCACAAAAGAAAACTCTGGGAAAGAACACGGTGTTTGGCTCGAAGCGACGACCTTGAATTAGCTTCCAGTACCCTGAACCAAGCCTTAATCAATACTAGCTAAGGAAATACCTCAAAGTCAATAAGAAAGTGATAGACTGGTACTCATCTACCTCTTACAGAGCCAGTTATTTTCTTTTCTGTTTGAGAAAGTGAGAAGAGTGAGGTAGGCCCTTTAAAAGAGATGTTTAAGAAGTCATCTTTTCACCAGCAGTACAGAAAGAAAAAATAGTTTGTAAAAGGCAATGGATAACTGGAATCGTGAGGTATTCTAGGTATTTCAATACAGAGAAGTAGGGAGAACATAAAAGCACTTAGGTGAACTAACATCCCTTAAGTCCTAAAGAGCAGAGATACAAAGAATGTCTGTCCTTAGTCGTGTCCTTAAACACTCTTCGTGTTGCATAAGATATGAGCATAACAATATTCACACACCTACACTGTCAACGAACGATGACTTAATTAAATTTGTCTTTGACCAGTAAATTATTCAGGGCATACTGTACGTAATTAACGGCTACCTAAATTATATCTTACTGCCATACACAGAATTAATGGGGATTTGTTAAATGGCTTTATCCAGTAACAAAAGGAAGCTTGCAAGAGAGAAAATAAATGGTGCTGTAACCATTCAGTTGAGTGTAGATATAAGTAATGTACAGGCTGTGTTACAGTCATGGAATGTGTCTAATATGCACTTGAGCATTACTGGAGCAGCCATTCAGACAGATCACGTTTTTCCTTACAATACCACGAGACTCAGCGCAAAACAACACAGTCTCTCTAAAGGGGTGTTGTAAGCATCGAACTTCCTTTAACTTGACTTTAACTTGGTGTAAGTGCTCAATGGCGCTGAAAATGCAGTGAGAAACTACAATGTAAAAGATGTTAAATGTGTGAAATTGTGTTTATATAGCAGTTCAATAAGCAGGAAATCAATAACAAGTAACTTTTTTCCAAACAAAGACACAGGAGAACCGTTCTGTCTCCAAAACAAAACGAGGTTGTACCCAAATTTGAATTATGCGTTCGAAAAGGAAATAGGAATAAATGCGAGATGGGAGGAAAAAAATATGTTGCAGTGCTTTCTCTCACAATTATATCTTTGGGTAATTACACTGTATATAAAATTGTGGGCACAAGGGAGTTGCTATAAATATGAGGGGCATTGAAATCGCTTTTGAATACAACCCTACTATTTACTTTCACTTTCGAGATTCATGTACTCTGTGCTATAGAGCAGCAGTACTTACCACACATTTTACAATATTATATCATCGTCCTATCAGTCATCTCTTCTTACTCTGTTTATGTGATATGTGAAATTTTATGTACTGTAATGTAACAGGCTGCCGCTAGCAAGTGGCTAACCATGTCCTTTTAGTGTCTCCATAGAACGCAGTATTCGTTTTCTGTGCCTTTCCAAATACAGATTCATGCTTCGGCCACATCCCTTAAAGAGCAGGTCATATGGTTTTTAAAGTGTTTTTTTTTTTATTTTACAGTATAGTGTGTTTTTAAGTGTTTTTTAATGTATTGTGTTGGAGTCTCCTACAACACGTTTAAATGCGTCTAAGGTCAGAAAATATTGTAATTTTCTTAAAATATACATAGAGTCATTTATCAATGATTACGAAATGATTTGTTTGAACCAGCTTTGAGCGTAATGTCTGTAAACTCCTCCATAAGCCTACTCTGCTCTGATTGGTCAGCTGGCCAAGCCCGTTGTGATTGGCACAGAGGGGAGTAGTTGAGCAAGTTAGCGAGTGCTGCCATCTGCGTTGCCAGGTCTGTGGTTGTTTTTGCTGTTCGTGGGTTGAAGCAATCCCAATAATGTCATATTTAGCCCCTGGATTGCAAATTTACCACGGGAAGCCCAACTAAAAGCGTGTATTTTACACCCTGAAAAGCAATTTTTAATGGGGGACTCCCTCTAACACGATTAGGCTAGTTTTGAATGGCAATTGGGCAGATTTTGTTGTGAAAACCTGGCAACCCTGGAGACTGTCCTTAAAGAAAATATTACCCACTTTTACGTTTTTGAGTCACCTTATATGACCCATTTTTACATTAAAAATAATGACAGTGTCATGTTGCATCCGACGTCATGAAATGACGTATGAGTTTTTACACCACTCTCATGGTAATTCAATCATATTTTACTAGGTGTAATTCGTATGGATGACCACACCTAACCTTACCCTAAACCTACCCCTTACAAAAATAGTGCAAAATCATGATTTATAGTGCATATTCCAAAAAAAAAACATGATTTGAGAACGTGTGCGTTCTCCGTTATCGAACCTCTGTTCGTATGATTACACCACTTTGTAGTGCAATGCTCTACCGACTGAGCTACACACAATCCTGAAAGTGCATTGGATACCTGTTCCTGATATGGGAGCAACTGTTGTATATGATCTACGGAGACATATTTTGAGGATTTGTGAAAACGACTTACGTCGGGCGTATAAGTTGGAGGACATGTTGCAACCCTGATGCACCTTAACATAAAACAATAATATAGTGCTCCAAATGGTTCTTAAAATAATAACATAACAACATTTTGTTTAACACTTATGCAAGCAAATCGTGCTCACAGTTTAGCTGCTAAACTAAACACATAAGAAAACAATAATGGTGAATACGTTAGCCGAGTGCTAGCATGACTAACTGATGAAACAACACAGTTTGTAAACCAAAATATAACCAATGTAACCAAAGTTACATTCTATATTATTAAACTAATTGGTAATTAGAACAATGACAGTCAACATTAATTAACACAATCTTAGGAAATAGTGGGTTCACAGCGAATTATCAGAACCTCAGCAATATCGTGGTTTACCTGGAAACCTATAGCTGCACTAGGTATACATCACATATTAGCACAGATATTTTGAGTACTCACTTAAAAATGTACACGTAACGTATCAGTTGCACTTACAGGTTGTGGTTCAGAGACACTAACATTGCTTTTAAAGCGCAGAACACAGCGTCTTCTGGACATGATGTAAACACCAACTAGCGGAAGTGTTTATGGGCAGGTCAGAGTGTTCATATTTTGCTGGCAGGCGGGGATTATGTTAAAATGTGACCCAGTGACGCAGATTGGTAACAGGCAGAAGATTTGAAAATGTGCTGACTCGTTAAGGCGATTATGAGTTGACTTTCTTTTGATAGACAATATCTTTATGCACAGTATCTCACAAAAGTGAGTATACCCCTCATATTTTTGTAAATATTTTATTATATCTTTTCATGTGACAACACTGAAGAAATGTTAAAGATAATGGACTGAGCATCTGTGGGGCATCCTCAAACGGAAGGCGGAGGAATGCAAGGTCTCTAACATCCACCAGCTCTGTGATGTCATCATGGAGGAGTGGAAGAGGACTCCAGTGGCAACCTGTCAAGCTCTGGTGAACTCCATGCCCCAGAGGGTTAAGTCAGTGCTGGAAAATAATGGTGGCCACACAAAATATTGACACTTTGGGCCCAATTTGGACATTTTTACTTAGGGGTGTACTCACTTTTGTGGTCAGCAGTTTAGAAATGAATGGCTGTGTGTTCAGTTATTTTGAGGGGACAGCAAATTTACACTGTTATACAAGCTGTACACTCACTACTTTGCATTGTAGCAAAGTGTAATTTCTTCAGTGTTGTCACATGAAAAGATATAATAAAACATTTACAAAAATGTGAGGGGTGTACTCACTTCTGTGAGATACTGTATAATGCACTTGTTTAATTAACAACTTTGCAGACTGTTTACATTGAAGGATAGCTATGTTATAAACTGCAAAAAAAGATATTTTTCAAAAACCCAAATGACCTGCTCTTTAAAAAAAAAATGTGTTTCTGAATGAACAAAATAGTTAAGTAAAATATTTAATAAAGACAGTACTCACTTATTTCATTCCTAATTTAATGTTTGGAATAAATCGATTGAATGATTCAATGACTGATTCATAAACAGTTTTGTTCATCAATTAAATGACTTATAAATACTCGTCACTTGTCGCCACCTACTGGCATATCAATGTAACCTTCAGAAAGACTCACTGACTGACATAAAAACAAACGCGCCAAAATACATATTTAGCTTCACAAAACATTCATAACATAACATTCACACATTTTAGGTATAGCCTAACTTACAGTAGAAGTCCAAAGGCTTTTGTGGGCTGCTGTGTATTGGCAAAAGTCAACAGATGCATGGGATAAAAACATACTGTAACTAATTTAACTCATATTCCAGTCTTTTTCATCACAAAACTGACAGGGCCAATTAGGTCTTATGCTAAAGAGGTTGAGGGGGAGAAAAAACTTGATGGAAAGTGGACTAACATCGTAGGGAATACGTTGACTTAAATTCCTGACCTTTGATAATGTTTATCCAGACCCTCAAAGCCTCCCAGAGCCTCCTGATGCATGTCAAGTTCGGAAGTGGGATAATTTAGAGCTGATGCCCATTATGTAAACATGAGGGAAGTTCAGTTGACATGTAACTCATGTATTTTTGAATCTGATTAAAGCAAACCATGGGTCAAAACTTCAGTGCCATCGGCGCAGGCATGGGTCAGTCTTAAATTATGCAGCAAGTCAGGGAGCGAAAAAAGACCTAAATTAGATGAAGGAACTCAAATGTTGCCACTGGCACACCAACTAATTCTAGTCCCACTGAGCCCAAAAGACCCATAACTTGTTTCTGACACTTAGGTTTGACTTACCATTTGAAAAATGGAATTTTATGGTAAGAACATTTAAATAATAGGAAACGCTGCAATGAAAGTGTCATAACGTGAACCGCAGTCTACGATTTTCACAACTGACAAAACAAATCAGTGCTTGAAGATTTTCAGTGTGTGTATGTATTTCACTCTAAAAAAGATTCTAGATGGCATGAGACCACTGACTTCTAATCGTTTTTAATTACAACTGCATATAATTATAACTATACTTTCTTTAGGTAGATGTGCTTCTAAAATTAACTATCAAAACAATCAAAGAACCTTTAAGGAATTTAAGTATAGCATTAAAGAAGATCCTTTCATTTTTTCCCCATTTCACTTTGCTACCATAGCATCATTTCAGCGTTCTTTTCTTTTTCCTTTTTGCATGTCATTTAAGGGCTAGCCAGGGTTAACATGTTAAATCTGTTTTATGAGGTCTGTTGGAGCCCACTCTTCAACAATACATCTGTTCAACAATTATTAGACCGTTTTTGTCATAAAAAATTCAACACCCCCGAGTGTCGCATGAGTAAGACCTGAAAATTTATGCAGCGAATGGAATACTTAATTTCTCCTAGGAACAGGAATGGAGTAAAAAAAGAGATTCACTTAAAAGATTTTCCAATTAGATATGTTGAGGCGATATTGTTTTGGTGTATGTGATGGACAGCTAAATTAATTTCACTGCTAAATAGAAGAGTTGCTACTGTGAATATCAGCAGTTCAGAATGACAGATTTGTTAAAAATAATAATTAAAAAAAACTCTAAAAAGATTTTCATCTTTTGCAACGTAAAAAAAGCAGACTTGTTAACTAGTAGAAGTTGACTGAGTAATATAGATTTTTCTTACATTTTCACAATATTTAAATAAACCCTAATAATGATACAATTAATAATAATTAAATATATAAATGATATATTTAAATATTCACATTAAAATGAATTAAAATTTTACATGTAAGTGTTCCTAAGATTTCTGTATTTATTTATTTATTTTTGATATATTGCAGGTGCCTGGCATTCTGAGTGGGAAGTCCTTAATTCTGTGAAGAAGTGAAACCCCTGCTCTAAGGCATCAAAGTTGAATTATATGCAACACGGGGGGTAAAACTGTAATGACGCAGTCCATGACAGATGTCTTTAATGAAGCTACACCACTATGACCTGAAAATATGGACACATTTGGATTCAATGCATTCTCTGCACTTAATTTCTTTCATTTGCTATTTAATGACCTGCAGAAGCAAGTAGTGCATTTCTCTATAACAAACCGATGGACGTCTATGCCTCATTAAGGTTAGAATAGCATTGTGCATCGTTTTTTCCAGGTTCTGAATGATCAGAATGAAGCTTTACTGAAGGAAGGGGGCTTAGAAAACTGGAAATCGATCAGGATCCCGTTTGGCTTCTGCTTGCTTGTCATGTTCAGATCTGATATCAGAATCTCTTCATGATGTTTCTACACATCATGCAAATTCAGCCATCTGTAGCTTTGTCTGAATGTAAACAAGCCCATCACATGGCAAGTTCTCCATCTGTAGTTTCACGTAACAACGGCAAAATCGCTCACAAACGTTGCATCAGTTTCTCTAGCTCTTCTTAAAGGGATAGTTCACACCCAAAAAGAGAAAATTCTGTCATATATTCACCCTTGTGTTGTTGTTTTTGGTTTAATTTCTTTCACAAATGCACTATTCATAAATTCACAACATAAAGAAAGGTGTAAGATAGGCCACTTTTTCCTAAGTTATGTATTAATATACATCGACTATAGCCTTTTTCTCTTAATGACAGGCTCCTTACAGAAGAGGGCAGGAAGGTAGCAGCGCCCGGCCACTTCCTGACTCCTCTCAGGAAAGAGCAATTCCCCCAGTCCCTCCACTCTCCCTGGCTGGAATGCGTTCTGACAGGCAGGAGGGATGACCCTGAGAATCACATTATGTATATTTCTAAGCGGCCTCCTGCATTTGCATGTAGGAGACAGTTAAAATAAGGCCATAAATCAGCTGCAAACATATAAATGGATTTGTGGGAGATTGAAACCCTCGGAGAGTCTCCCGAGCAAATATTTCAGGGCCTGTCTGAGAGATATCCACTGTCATTAAGCCGCGGGAGCTCTCTGACCACTCGCCGTGTATATTTCCTTCATTACATGACCAGGAAGACGGCCACGTATGGCTAGTTCGATAAATCTATCTGCATATTCCTGTGCCTGCTTTGTCATCAGGGACCAGCAGTTTAAGTGTTTTATCTTATTCTGAATGAAGGAGAATGTGTCAAAAAGGGTTTTTTACACTATCAGAATGTATTTTGTATTTTATTATAAGAATGTTAAACTAAAGAATTCATAACTACCGCAGCATTTCTTTGCAACATCACAATTTACATAAAAAAGGTAACCCTGGACCACAAAAACAGTCATAAGGGTCATTTTATTTTCAATTTAGATTTACATATACATATAAAACTGAATAAATAAGCTTTCCACTGATGTATAGTTTGTTAGGATAGGACAATATTTGGACTGAGATACAACTATTTAAAAATCTGGAATCTCATAAATATTGAGAAAATTACCTTATAAAAAATTGTCCAAATGAAGTTCTTGGCAATGCATATTACTAATCAAAACTTAAGTTGTGATATACTTACGGTAGGAAACTGACAAAATATCTTCATGGAACATGATCTTTACTTAAACCGAATGATTTTTGGCATAAAAGATGGGTCGATAATTTTGAGCCAAAATTATTTGATTATTTAATAATTTTTTGCGCCAGGGTCACAAAAAGTCTAAATAATGTTTGTTATATATTATTCATTGTTTTATATGAGACATGTTGTAAAATTTTAAAACACAGATTTGTACATATATAAATATGTAAAATTAAAATGATATAATAGATGATATAATATAATAATAACAATTAATCTCACATTTTTCCTGAAATTAATTGTGATTAATCCTACCAGACATTAAAGTTTTTAATTATACTTGCATATTACAATAATGTCACATTCATGCTTCAAATTAATGCAGAAACAACATAAAGAGCGTATATTTTTAATTTTTATTTAATGCCATCTTTTTTTTATGACTGAAGGCAAGTATCACTGATTTCAACTGATGTCTCTATGTTTTTTTCCCCTAATATTTAACCATTGAATATAACCATTCAACATTACAGTATAATTGAGAGCAAACACTTATTAGACATTTATTAGACTTTAAAAAATAACTTTTAATTTAAGTCAACTTAAAACAATCTTCACATAAAACCCATTATAATAAATGTCTTAATCTCTTCATCACAGCAGCTGGTTAAAAGTATATTTTGGCTGCTGTTACTTTAAAAGCTGCCACTGCTGAACTTAATTGTATTTTGGTTATATGATACAGCGCTTTAATATAGTCTATAACTACAGCGCGCACCAGAAGAGTATATATATATATATATATATATATATATATATATATAAGAAGAGTTTGGTTCCAAAACGCGATAAAAAAAAAAGAGTTCCTGCCAACATCGGTATTGTATCTGGTCAGTCAATTTTTCTCTGCACAATGTGATACATCCGCTCAACCAATCACAGCGCACCATTCCACATATTGTAAACAGTAAAGGTGGCACTTTGAATACACCCAGCATCCTAGTTTTCCTCATCTACAAAACATGAATAATTTGACTCCATTGATAAACCTATGGTAGTATCTGCAGTGGGGAAAAAAATAAGCCATAATTTGTGAGACTGTGATGAACTAAGATGAGTGACAGCTTTTAATGATTTTAAAGGGAGTTTGTAAACGAGATATTCATTTAATACCACAGTTAAATAAACAAGAAGTTAATATTAAGTTCCTTACATTGTCTGACTCTAACACTATTGCCTCATTTTTCTCTATTTCTTTGTGAATAGTTTGAAGCAAAGACACAACTGAGCCGCTGCGCATCTTCATTCAAACACAGCGGCGTTTGGTTTATGAATGAACGTGTGTTTTTAAACTAATCTAGTGAGTCAATTTCCCTTTCACAAAGACACTTGCTTTACTCCTCAATGAATCAGCCGTTTGAATGAATCAAATGAATGATATGATTCAGTAATTAAATAAGCGACTTGACGCCACCTATTGGCAATTTTAATTTCATTTTCAATTATTTAAATCATTTAATATTTCTATATTTAAAATTTTATATTTAAAACATTAATCTCAACATGAATTTATAAATTTGATTGCACGCATGCCACCTCTGAGCCTCATTAAACATGAAAATACACCTACAAGCCACTTTGGGGTTCTTCTGTGCCACCTCTGTAGTACAAATTAATTTTGTTAATACTGATTTCAATAGATTGGTAACATATTCTTATTCTATTGTCTTAATTAGAAATATTAAAATGCTTATAAAATATAATTCTTTTAAAATGTGACATAAAAGATGACATACTTTTAATAAATAAAATTAAAAAAATGCGTTACAAAGGTAAAAATTAGATTTCCATTTAATTCACTTTAAGGAGTCAAATGTCACATCATAATGGGAAGGCTAATTTTTTATCAGATTTTTTGATTATTGATTAGAAGGTGTTTCTAAAATTTTGACTGTGCCCCTAAATTATTTTATTTTTTTAAGTTAAGTTTTAACAAAAAGTAAGCGTAGAGCCCTGCTGGATTTATTGCATTTTGGGGAAAAAATATTAAGTTTTTATAATAAATCTTTGAAAATCAAAATCTGGTTTTGAATTTTTAATGTAATTATAACCTAAAGATGCTATGTGAAAGTTTGAAACAGAAAATGTTTGAAACAGAAAACAGAAAATGTTTTTCATCTTGCCACTTTCTTGGTCAAGATAACACATTTTTACTCAAAGTAATCTAAATGGATTTATAGCATTTTGGAACCAAACTCTTCATATATATATATATATATATATATATATATATATATATATATATATATACATACACATACATATACATATATATACACACACATATATACACACACACAGAGCAAAAAAATAAATAAATAAATAAATACATGCTTAAAAAGAAAACACAAGGGTAAAGTACTTTATTCAAGTAATCTTTGGAAACAACATAATTAAATGAATGATTTTCTCTACAATTTTTCTCTATAATGACAAAAATTTGATGAAGAAAAAACAATGGATACTCTCAGGATTTTGCTTTTCATTCACAAAATGCTGCACACGATGCAGAAAACCTCACATTTAGAGCTGAAAAAAACATGACCTAAATGAGCTAAATGAAAGTAAATGGCTTGTGCTTTGAAAAACATCCCTAATTCAAGCACAAAGAAATTAATTACAGTTTAACTGTGTTGCTGGTCAGCAGCCATTAAATGCGGTTCCAGTTTAAATGCTGACAATGCCATTTAATGAAGGATTAGTGACTGTCGCTCCCACACGAGAGAACAAAGCATCCCCGGAGGAAAAAATAGAAACAACTCACAGTCACAGATATGGTGTACCTTTATAAGACTTGCTGCTTTGCAATGAGGACACCTCTAGCGTGACATATCTTTGGAGAGCACTATCTGTATGCTAATGAATCAAATGAAGAGGCAGAGGAAGATAAAAAAAAAAAAAACTAAAATACTGGAGCTGAGAGAGAGACCTTAAAGAGTCTGTTTGCGGTGGATGATGATTTTGTGATGAGAATAGAAGATAATGATCAACGCGCAGCTTCGTTCTGATACTCAATACAAACAGATACTGTACTCGCTCATCCAATTGTTTATTCAGGAACTATGAGCTAAGCGATTGCTCTGGAAAAGCCAAACCGGTTAAATGGAAGGAAAAGCGCGAGCAGAGCCACCCAAATGAGTGGAAACTTAGTGAAACCGTGAAGCTCAACAGGGCTTACATGAGCACTTCCGAAATTGCGCAAAACATTTAGGACATTTCAACAGGGTTTTGAGCAATGTGTAGTTGCCTGGATTGATACTCAATATCTTTACGCAACTCCACTCAACCACAAATACAAACATCTTCGATCTATTAAATCACAAGTGCTAAATCTCAACTTGTACATAATAAAATACAATTTAAACCTAGTGGCTGCACTGTAAATTACACTTGAATACAAAAAAAGAGAAGCAGCGAGTTGTAAAAATAGACGTCTGATTCATATGGAAACACATTACTTTTTAATTTCTATCAAGAAGCAAGAAGTCACACATTATCGTCATGTAAATACATAAACGATGCTGCTAGCCCTCTTTATTATTTATGAGACTGGACTCATAATCACATTACATTACGCCGCTAAGAAACCCAAGAGGTCAGAAGCAGTTTACATTAATGGGCAGAGCAGTCGCAAAGGATGCTGAACACCACATATCATTTAATAAGGCTCATAAGTGTCATCTTGATTGGCGTTAATGGCATTGTTTTAGCATGGAAACTTTTTGTGGCTGGCGTGTCAGACCCTCCTCAGTCCAAGCGCTTGACGAGCCGACTCGTATGGCTTCATGGGTCCAATTAATATTTGAAGATATTAATGCAGATCGTAATGAGCGTATAAAAGTGGGGCACGGAGGCCTTCGGAGAGCCTATGCTGAGGGACAGAGCTTGTTTCAAAACAAGCAAATTACCAACATTCTTGTCCGGACGTTATGCGGGATATAAACAGTCGAATGGCTTCTTTTGTGAGATTTGATTCTTTCCTGCAGCTTGGCTCGTCGCCAGCACTTAATTCTTTCTGGTAGGGAGCCACATCCACATTTGAGCTTATTTCATCACCGGAACACGTGTGCGCGATCTCCAAGGATTCTGCTCGCATAAAAAGTGATTTATTTTAACTTTCTGAGTGAAAATATGATATTTAATTACTTCTGGTGGGAAAACAGATTCATCTTCTGGTGAGTTATGGACAATCTTGCTCATGAGCGGAATGAATGTAATATCAAGTGAAAACTGTTTCATAAATCTGTTAGAAAATGCAAATGTATTTTAAAATCGGAGCCTCGCAAGGTTAAGCCAGTCATCTGGCAGCCAATAATGCTCATGTTAAACACTCAAGACCACTGTCAGATATGAAGGTCTCCAGTGTAAACCAACCGAACGTTACTGTAGACAGTCGTAATGCCCGCCGTAAATTAATATTGCGTACATAACCGATGTCTACCGCATATATACAGTAAATCTGCCGAATGGAAATGTCCAAGTACCATCTTAGACATGCAAATTATCATGGTTGCAAATGCGATTTCTACAAAGCAAAGGCTTGTTAGCAAGGAAGTACCAAACACTGAGGACAATCACGATACCTCATCACTTTGTTCTTGAAAAAAAGAGCAAAAAAAAAAATATCTTGAAATCTTGGCACTTTGAATCTCCTACTCTTTTGTGCATTTGCATAACAAAGCCCCAAAGACTAAGGTAGTGGAAGAAAGAAATATTGTAGGATTGGCCCACCCCATCCCTTGGTCTCTCTATCAACATGCCATCAGCACAAATATACACACACGCATACCTTACAAAAAAAAAAAACATGCTCACACCCACACATGTGGATGTGCACATGCATACACAAAGCATGTTTATTCTCCCATCTTTGCAGGCACGCACAAAAATACACATATCTCATGTTTTATACATATTAGTGCACACGCAGACACTCAACGCAAACATACAACAATCCCCTTCATGATAAAAGTTCCTGACAAGAAAACCCCAAAAGATCTGTAATCTCTGTAACTCACCATGAATACACAGTCAGCAAAAAAGAAAACCTTTAAAAGCAAGTTAAAAAGGAGAAAAAAAACACACCTCTCTACTTGACTACAATCCCCTCAGCCACCTACATATACCCCCTCCTCTCCTTTAGCACCCCACTCAGAAAGAAACAGGATGAAATGACATTATGCATATGAAAATGTCCAGAAAGATGTTTGATTTATGTATGCATTAGATGCAAATTCTATTACAGGACACAAGGCGCTTGTGAGATTTCTCTCTGAACACTCGGCTGCCCTGATCAAACCTGATCTCATTAATTCCGACAAGGGGAGAAAGATAGAAGGAGCGAAAGAGCGAGAATTGGAAGAAATTTACAACCCGGACACAGATTTAAAGAAAAAAAGGGGGTAGTAAATTGCATTCTAGCCTCTAAGGCCACAGCAAACCGGCTCGGACCAGGCACCAGACCACCAGGGGAACAGCGTGCTCGGTCCGAAATCATGTTTACGCAGCACAACAGCGGCCCCACACAGGGCACGCTATGATATAGGCGTTTAAATTTACAAACCATTTGTGGTCATATTTAGTGCACAGATTATGCATTTAACAGTCAGAGAAACATGGGTCCAAAATTTTACTGAATATCTGGGATTTCTGAGACAAGATTATGAATTTAAAAAAATAGCATAAAAATAAAATAGTTTTTTTAATTATTATTAATTTATGTTTAATTGAATTAGACAGCAAAACAGAAATCTTTTAATCAGTGTCCCTAGGTGTTTGAACCCTACTATGATTTCTAAATATTAAGTTGAACTGGTATATAACAATACAAAAACACTAAGGTTCTATGTTCAATTCCCAGGGATGGCATTAACTGACTAAACTAAACTGAAATAAAGTAAAGACTTAAGTCAATAAATGTGATTTATTAATGTGAATGCAAAGTTTAAAAAAAAAAACACTGTAATTGGCCATTTTTAAGCTGAACTGGTAGAAAATTATGTAAAAAAAAAACAAAAAAAAAAAAAAGGTTGTTGGTTCAATTCCCATAGATGGCGTGAACTGAACAGAAAAAAATAAAGTAAAAATAAATAGAAAGAAAGAAAGAAAGAAAGAATCTTAATATTATTAAATTCATAGTTGATCCCCACTGTATTTGGCAATTTTTTTTTTTTAAGTTGAACTGGTAGATAATGCCACAGAAAAATACCAAGGTTGTAAGTTAAATTCCCAGGTATGGCATGAACTGAACAAAATAAAAAGTTTAAAAAAGACTGACTGACTGAATAAATGAATGAATGTTAATATTATTCAATTTATATTTTACTGTCATTAGCATTTTTTAAGATGATACCAAGGTTGTGGGTTTGATTACCAGGGATAGCATGAACTGAATAAAAATTAAATGAAATGAATTACTATTACTACTACTAATGAATGAATGAATGAATGAATGAATGAAATGCCAAGGTTGTGAGTTTGATTCCCAGGGATAGCATAAACTGAAAAATAAAATAAATATTAAAAAAAGAAAAAAACTGAATGAATGAATCTTAATATTATTAATTTTATATTTAAACCCCACTGTAATGACCAATTTTAAGATGATACCAAGGTTGTGGGTTTGATTCCCAAGGTTAGCATGAACTGAATAAAAAAAATAAAAATAAAATATTATTCATGAATGAATCTTAATATTATTAAAAAAATATTTTTAACCACATTGTAGTTGCCAAGTTTAAATTTGAACTGGTAGTTAGTACCAAGGTTGTGGGTTCGATTCCCAGGGATGGCAAAAATAAAATTAAATAAAATAAAATCAAAGCATTAGTAATATTAATACATTTATTCTCTGAATAGCAAAAGCTGAAAAATGCATGTCCTATAGTGGAGATCGTAGCGGGTATGAGAACAGAGGAGGAATCAGGACACTGCGGACCCTCCTCTATTCTTTCTTCACCTTCTCCCGTGGCTGCAATGATTGAGGTCAAGCTGAGGATTCTTTACTGGCCTAACTAATGTGATTGCATCAGAGCAATACCCTTAAACCATATCAGGTCCTGATCTGCATACTAATTGGCTCCACTGTCCTTGGCAGTGACCTTGAAGAGGCCTACAACGCTGGCGGGAGGGGAGGGGGGGACGAGAGAAATACGCATACTGTCCATCCTGAGCATACATTTCCATGCAAAGACACCCCTGCTCCGAGTAACCCCTGTTAGCAGCCTATCTTCTTCTCTATGCATCAATGCAAATTATAACAATGGCCAGGGCTTTATTCCGAGGGTAAGCCTGCGTGACCCTCCGTGACAGAGAGCGGGGCAGACAAAAGGGCCCTTTCCTACTGACTGCACATGGTCACTGTCACAATGCCTCACTCTCGCCTGCGTGCGCTCAAGAAATGAGATATGGGGGGGTGCCGGTTCTGCGAATGCAATTTAAAACCATAAAATGCAAAATAAAAGCATATGTTTGTGATGCCATTTCATTCAGTCCTCTTGAAGAACGCCACGTGTGTTCTCTGAAAGTGCTGAGCTATACGCTACCTTGCCTCTGACATTTACATTGAAGCTTAGTCATCTAAATATCTGCTTAAATCCTCTTGCTGTGTTTTTTCTTAGTAACACAAGCCTAAAGGGATTATATTGTATTTTTTCAGCCCAATACGATCTAGCTTCTTACCTGAGGCCATCAGCTGATCTCTCACTTCTGTTTTTCTGTAAACATAACACAATTTAAACATTAAGTTAAGGCCTATTTATGTAATTTCATTAAAACTACATGCAAAATGACTTTTATAGAGAATAATAACCACCCATTTTTGTGAGAACATCAAAATTTACCATGTCAATACTTCATACTTCTTTCAGTCTATACAAATTAACATGAAATGTGAAAAGTGAAATTTGAGCAGGACTATATGACAGATTACTAAAAAATAAGAAAGCTTGTTGGTGACAGATGAAGACAAACACTGATTTTTTCATTATAAAACACATTTTTATTAAGAAAATACAGTTAAAGGCAAAAGTTTACATACTTTGACTTGACTTGTAAAATCTGCAAAATATATATATATATATATATATATATATATATATATATATATATATATATATATATATTTTTTTTTTTTTTTTTTTTTTAACAAAAATAACAGGGATCGCCTGAATCAGACATTTCACATAAAAGACATTTACACATAGTCCACAAGAGAAAATAATAGCTGAATTTATAAAAATGACCCCATTTAAAAGTTTACACATGCTTGATTCTTAATACTGTGTTGTTACCTGAATGTCCCACAAATTCTTTGTTTTTGTTTTTTTGTATTTTTGTGTATTTGAAGCCTTTCCAACCTGCATGTATGATTTTGAGATCATCTTTTCACACCAAAAACAACTGAGGGACTCTATATGCAACTATTACAGAAGGTTCAAATGCTCACTGATGCTCCAGAAGGAAACATGATGCATTAAGAGCCGGGGTGAATACTTTTTGAATTTGAAGATCAGGGTAAATTTAACTTATTTTGTCTTCTGGGAAACATGTAGCTTCTGTAGCTTCTGAAGGGCAGTACTACATGAAAAAAAAAAGATATTTAGGCAAAATAAGAAAAATTTACACATCTTCATTCTGTTCAAAAGTTAACACCCCTGGCTCTAAATGCATCGTTTTTCCTTCTGGAGCATCACTGAGCATTTGAACCTTCTGTAATAGTTGCATATGAGTCCCCTAGTTGTGAAAAGATGGATCTCAAAATCATTGTTGGAAAGGGACAAACAAGTGACTCATGAACAGCAAACACACAATTGTGGATCATTCAGTTAACAACACAGTATTAAGAATCAAGTGTATGTAAATTTTTAAATGAGATCATTTTTTATAAATTCAACTATTATTTCCTCTTGTGGACTATACATAAACACTCTTATGTGAAATGTCTTATTCAGGTCAGTACTAAATAAAAAATAGCATGCATTTTGTATGATCCCTCTTATTTTGGTAAAATAATTATTTTGCAGAATCTGAAAGGTATATGTAAACTTTTTACCTCAACTGCATGTAGGTCAGTTTTTGTTTCATGTTGACTTTCTCTCATATCCCATACGTAAATGTAATATAAAACATGTATATTAGTTTCACATACATACAACAGGCCTTGATTGAAGCTACGGAAGGCAGGGCAGTTCTTCTGTCTCTGCTTCTTTCTGCCACACAACAGAAGCCGGCCTGTGGATCACAAAGAACAAACTCTCAACATTTTTATCACAACTCTCTGATGTTGAGAGCCAGGCCTCAGTGAATCAGCTACATTTCAAGTTGGATGTGTTGGACAACCTCTGAGACATTTGCTCAGGTTGAGAATGGTTATCATGAAGCAGATGCATTTGCTCTGGCACTGATTATTCCACAAGAGAACAGCCAAGCAATCTGCTAGACTAACATATGCTGAATACAAAGAGTGCATTGGAGAGGCAGGTAGTAACTGGGAAAAAAAGAAGTGCAATGGATACCGTCCCATGTTATGAGTCTGGCTGCTCCATCACGACCGTTATTGCTTTTTTCTTGTGTGTGTGTGTGTGTGTGTGTGTGTGTGTGTGTGTGTGTGTAGAAATTCAAGAGGTGGAAATAAAAGTTATGTACAGTGTATTTAGGTAACTGTCAGTTTTAAAGCTTTGAGAAATACAGAGGTTTACATAGATACTGCCAATTTATTCTAAAAGTCAGTTAAGGAAACGAACACCCTCAGAATAACCGAGATACTGTGAAAAAGTGCAACCATATATTTCGCTAATGTTGTGACACTTTTAAACACAGCCATTAGATTTTATTCCACACAATTTGATTTTCACACTGTTCCATTTCCGTTTCAGACTGCGCTTCCCACCAGCTAGTTGGGAGATTTCCCGTAGACTTGGACAACCTCTTAAGTCTTATTTTATCTGTACAAGGGTGGAATTGACTGTTGCTGCTCTCAAATCCCAAGAGATGACCATAAATTACCAAACCAGACCTCTTACATAGTAAGAAGTGATGACAAATGCTGATTTGGCCACTGGGATCATAAGAATCAGAGTGAAGGCTATGGGGTCCTCCACACCCAATGCCTGCCCAAAATGTTATATTCAACCCTTATATAAATTAAATCCAATATATACAGATACACACAACTATTATATCTTTTAGGGCCCTATGATTTCTCCAATGCAGAAAACGAGGACAGAATTGCAGAATCCAGTCAAAATGGAACTTACTGTATAATGTCACAGAATTTGGCAAATTTCGAACTAGTGTCTGTGAATATTAAGCTGCAAAACACCATTCTAATAAGAATCCTGCATGTTTTGCGTGTCTATGTGTGATTGAATGGCCCAGACGGACTACACACATACTGAAACGCATGGGACACTCACTGTGTTTTCAGCCTCCGCCTCTTCAATATAGGAGTACATGAACACATAAATATATCTAGAACTGCTCTAAGAGTCATTTCATGAGCATTTTACCATTTCTTGTGAGAAAAAAACAAAACTACCATCATATCACATACAAGAAGAAAATTAAACGTCTTCACAGCAACCAGTCAACATAAAATTTTGGTTTAGAAATATATTACTTAATGTAATGATAGTACTACTATTAGTAATAAAATTATCAATCAATTATTTTTTTATTATTATTTTACTATGTAGCAAAAAAAAATAAAAAAAATAAAATACTTACCAGAATTTATTTACCAGAAAAATGTAAATAAACAACACATTTTTGAAGAAAAAGAAATGAAATGATAATAATTTGTTAAAAAAAAAAATAATTAAAACTAAAAAAATAAAACTTTACATATGCAAGAACATTATTTTTGTTTTGTTAATCAATAAATTAAATAATCTCTTTATTATTACTTATTTGAACTTAAATTATTACGCTTAATACTAACTTACTGACTTTTTAAAATGATATATGTGCAAGTATATGTGACCCTGGAATACAAAACCAGGCATAAGGTTTTTTTTGTTTTTTTCTTAAAATGTGGATTTATACATAATCTGAAAGCTGAATAAATAAGGCTTCCATTGATATATTGTTTGATAGGATTGGACAATATTTGGTTGAGATACTATTTGAATATCTGGAATCTGAGGTTGCAAAAAAATTAAAATATTGAGAAAATCACCTTTAAAGTTGTCCAAATGAAGTTCTTAGCAATGCATATTACTTTTCAAAAATTAAGTTTTGACATATTTACAGGTAGGACATTTACAAAATATCTTCATGGAACATGATCTTTACTTAATATCTTAATGATTTTTGTCATAAAAGAAAAATCACAAAGTTTGACCCATACAATGTATTTTTGGCTATCGCTACAAATATACCCAGGCGACTTATGATTGGTTTTGTGGTCCAGGGTCACATAGGTATGTAAATAGTAAAAAGTATATTTACATAAAAACAAAATACACACAAAAATTAAAATAAATAGGCAGTTTTATGCTGTAAAATTGTGATTTAGCAAGTAACTTTTTCCAAGCAGTTTTCTGTGCTTTATTTTGCCATCCCCTACTATTTTGGCAGCTATATCTACCTATATTTATATATAAATAATGGTTTGTTTTTAAATTTATACATATGTGGTGTCGGTGAAACAGAACAGTGACAACAGAACACTCAGCAGCGTTACATTTGGTTATAGAGCGAAGCACAGAAATTCCAAATGACCCCGAGAAATAATCGACTTTGCACATTCTACATCTAAAGCCTTGATCACTTACAGTTTACACAGCTCACACATGCACAAATATCTATAAATAAACCATGAAATCCAGAGAATATGGTTCAAGGGAATTCATACTGCGAAGTGATTATTAGCCATTTCTATCATGCCCTCTTTTATTGTTTGATCCTATGAGGCTGTGCCAGATACTTGGAAGTATTTAGATGCATTTATATGCAAATGGTCGGAAGAATCATGCCAATTATTTAAATCTTATTTGTGTAGTAACCATTTAACTATTAAATAGCATATAATTGTACATGCCAGTGTAAGGAAAGCATGACTGTCATAACTAAAAGGACATTCTTTTTTTAAACCCCCTTCCCTGTTTCTCGCTCTCGCTCTCATTTATTACGTGACTTCATTTTTATGTACCATTAAAAGCTCACCACATCAGACAAGTCACTCAAACCAGGCCTCACGGGACACAACAGCACCGTCAGTGGATCATTAGACAGCGCCAAACTCACAATACCTTAGTATCAGCTCACCACTAAAAAAGAAAAACAGCCCTCTGCTCTTGTTTTGCTTCATGCGTTTCCCTCCAAAAAATTTTAATACAAAAGAAAAGCGCGAAAGCTCGGAGGGATGAGGTGAATCTACTTGAAGATATTTAAAACAGAGAAAAGCTTTGTTAAAAATACAAGTCCTTCGGGTTGTCTGTGTGCTCTCTGGTTTAAGAAACTCTGTTTTAAGTGGATGAAAAATGCTGTACCGCAGGGTTTTTAGGTCCTGACATATCTGTCACCTGCAAAATATGAGGTAAAAGTGCATAAAACTTCTCGCCTCTCGCTTTATCCTCTCCAGAACTGTCGCGCCTTTTCCTTTTCTTACTTACAACTTATTTTGGGCTGAAAACTCTGTTTATTCCTTTGCTGCAAAGAAATCGCACTACAGCTGCCGAAAATGACCTAAAACACAACAAACAAATTAGAAAATCATTGCCTGAAATGAGACACATAATAAAGTCATCATCCCACAATATTCAGATTGTTTTTTCATTCCATGAAAAAGTAGTTCACACAAAAATGAAAATTCTGTCATTTACCCAAACTCACGTCATTGTAAACTCAAATGACTTTCTTTCTTCCACAAAGTTCACAAGAATATATGAAGAGTTCAGATGCAAAACCAGCTGAATCCATCTGACATCTTTCTTTGAAAAAAGCATTTTTATCAGGTTCCGATTTATAGGTTTGTAAGCACTGGTGGTTCTGATTGGGCTGAGGGTGGGATTTTAGCGAGTTTGAAGTAAAAGTATTTGAGGAACATATAATACGAGTCCAGAGCATTCACTCGGTATCATTATCTCAATTTTGACCGAGATGGCTTTTAGCTGGTTTTGCATCTGAACTCTTCATATTTTGAAGAGGGTTTTTTTCTATTCGATTACAACAAACTAGGATTTTTATTTTTAAAAAACTGAAAAGGAATCAAAAGCATCATTAAAGTGTAATAAAAATAGTCTAAATGACTTACATTATGTTTCAAATCACTGAAAGTACGTTATTGAGTATGTTATGATTCATTCATAAATCATTCTTTTGAGTCGGATCTTTTCAGTGAATCACTTGATATGGTTCACAACACCAGTTTAAATTATAATGACTTAATAATCTTTCACTGACCCTATGATTTCCATGAAAACGTGGACAGAATTGTGGAATCCAATTATAGAAACAGAATTGACTAAATAATGCAGAATATTATGGAACTTGCCAAATTTTGGATGAAAGAATCAAAACTAGGTCAGTACACTTTTATTAAAACACAATATGGACTAATGTAGGCACTGTGAATATTCTCTGAATGATTCATTCAGCATTTTTTATGAGCATTTCACCATTTTATTTGAGAAAAACTATTGACATCATATATACAAACAGAAACTTAAAGGTCTTCACTGCAATCCGTCAATATAAAAGTTTGGTTTAACCTAAAGAAACTGTGAAATCGATCACTTCATGTAATGACAGTACTACTTATACTAATAAAATTATCTTTAAAACATTATTTTTAAAGGAATATTTACCAGAAAAAAATATTTTCCAGAATTTACGTAAATACGCAAGACAGTATTTCTGGAAAAAAAAAACCAAAAAAAAAATCTATTTTTTAATGAATTAATTAGAGATGCTTTCGATTATTACAATTTAAGGAAACTAAAATAAATAATAATTAAAGAGAATAGAAAATTGATGGAAAATAGAATTTGGTAAAAAAAAAAAATGGATTTAATAAAATTTCATTTAACCACTAAAACAGAGTGTAGAAAAATTAAAACAGAAAAGACAGAATTTGAAAAAAAAAAAAAATAAAATATATGGATCAAAACTCAAACTCTCTGTCGCACCTTTTCTTTTTCTTACTTACAAATTATTTTATTATTATTTTATTATTATTATTTGCTGCCAAAATGACCTAAAACACAACAAACAAATTAGAAAATCATTACCTGAAATGAGACACATAATAAAGTCATCATCTCACAATATTCCGATTGTTTTGTCATTCTATGAAAAAGAATAGTTCACACAAACATTTACCCATTCTAATCTTGTGCCAAACTTAAATGACTTACTTTCTTTCACAAAAGGCATAACAATATATTTTGAACAACCTTTTTCCCTTTAAATGACAATGAATGGGATCTTTTACTTGGAAAAAAAAGGAATCAAAAGCATCATTAAAGTGTGACA
Organism: Cirrhinus molitorella; assembly: GCA_033026305.1. Taxonomy (NCBI): domain Eukaryota; kingdom Metazoa; phylum Chordata; class Actinopteri; order Cypriniformes; family Cyprinidae; genus Cirrhinus; species Cirrhinus molitorella. The sequence continues at coordinate 25,673,708 of CM065135.1, read as the reverse complement.
AAAGTAGTCCATACAACTTGCATTATATTTCAAATCGCTGAAAGCATGAAATAGTGATGCCTGATTCATTCAACAATCATTCTTTTGAGTCTAATCTTTTCAGTGAATCACTTGATCTGATTCACAAAACCAGTTTTAATGATTTGTTTACAAATGATCTGGCAACAACGGTTGTAGGGTCCTATGATTTTTGCGACGCAGAAAACGCACACAGACTCCAGTCATAAAAACAGAATTTACTGTACTGTATAACGCAGAATGTCATGGAATTTGCCAAGTTTTGGAAGAATTAATCAAAAGTACTGTAGGTCAGTATGCGTAAATCAAAATGTAATATGGACTAGTGTCTGTGAATATTAAGCTGCAAAAAAAAAACGATTTAAATATGAATCCTGCATGTTCTGTGTGTCTGAATGCACAGACGTGTGGTTTCGTTTACTACACACATACTGAAACGCCTGTGACACTTGCGATGTTTTCAGCCTCTACCACCTCAAAATATGAAGACGTGAACACATAAACAATCTCTAGAACTGCTCTGCGAGTCACTTTATGAGCATTTTATCATTTAGTTTGAGAAAAACTATCATCATATCATATACAAACAAAAACTTAAAGGTCTGTGTAACAAAACTGTGGCAGAAATCTATTACTTAATGTAATGATAGTACTACTACTATTAACAATACAATTATTATTAAAACACTATTTAAAAAATATATTTACCAGAAAAATAATTTACCAGAATTTATTTAGCAGAAATAATGTAAATACACAACACAGTACTTCTTTAAAACTAAAATGAAATAAAATTATATATGTATATGTATATGCATATGTTTATGTATATATATATATATATATATATATATATATATATATATATATATATATATTTTTTTTTTTTTTTTTTTTTTTTCTTAATCAATTAATTAAAGATGCTTTTGATTATTAACATTTTATAAAACCATTAAAATAGAACAGAAAATTTATGGAAAACATAATTTGGTAAAAATAAAACTGAATTTAAGAAAATTAAACATATTTCATAGAGCCTTTAAATGTCATTTTTATTCATTTCTAATAAATTGCTGTTAAATACTGTACGTTTCGTGATTTCAATTAATTAGGTACGCTTTTTGATTAATAAAATTTAATTTAAGCTGTAAAACAGAGTCTAGAAAAATTAAAATTGAAACAATTTTATTTACTGAATTCCCACGGTTGGCAGCTGTCTATTTCTCACAAAACTATTACATTACTTTGGAAGACTTGGAGCAGTAAGTGTAAGTCATTTAGATCTAATTTATGATAGTTGTATGGTGCTTTTAAGTCCTTTTAAATGTTGTATGGCACCTTGTATGATCCTTTTAAGTCCTTTTAATTGTTGACCAACACAGTTAATCAATTTAAAGTTTTGCTTTCCAAAGAAAACTAAAAATCATACAGGTGTGAGTAAGCAAATGATGACTGAATTTTTATTTTGGGTGAATTGTTTCAGTTAATGCGTATCCAAAGCCATACACTGCCAGATTAAACTGGCAAAACAAAGAGATCCAAAAGTCTTAGATTAATTAGAGATTAATTAGAGAAAACATGTTGCTTCCTTTCTGACTAACACATATTAAAATAGTAAAACACCCGAGACAGATGTCGAGGCCATTGCTGACACATTACACGTTCAAAAGCAAACAATGGAGAGACATTCTTTTAGAGACTCTGTCAGAGATAGAGCTTCTGAATATTATTGAATATGGCCATTTGCCACTCTGACACCAACCGCTTTGTACAGGTGAGAGTGAAGTGGGGTCTCTCAGTTATCCTTTTGTATGGAGCAGCAGGAGAAAACTGTTAAATTGTACCAGTCCTCTTCATATGTATATATAAAAATGCCCTGAACAAGATGCTTATCTTAATAGATGAAGTAGGAGCAAAAGAGCTATAATTTTAATCAAATCTCTGGCTTATTCGTACGAGGCTGTCGAGCGCTATTGAGGTTTTAAATGCATGTTGTTGGGACTTTGCTGAATGGACTCAGTAGGGGGTGTCTCTCTCAGTAATTATACCTCACTTACAGGTATTTCTGTTGCTGTGCTCTTTATCTTCTCTTGTAAAGAGGAAATCAATTTGTACAGATGTATATGAGAGAGGTGATTGCCTTCACTAGAAGGGGGGAGAAAAAGAAAGACTGGCTTGGCACAAAAACGGGGGGGAAAAAGTATTGTCATAAAATGGACAAGTCGTTTGGAAAATTGAGGAGAGTTGCTTTTGAATGTGTTTGTTTGGGTCTTTTGTTAGCTCGTATTTAGCGTCTGCCATAGGTGCACTGAGCTGCCTGCAAATTCGCTCTGCGGCACTACTGGTGCAGACTCGGAAGAACGAAAAGAAGAGGTGAAAGAATGAAACGACTTAAGGATGCAACTTCAAAATTACTGGAACCTGTAAAAATGGGCCAAAAACAGATATTTACCATGGTCTTGCTACTTCACTAACTAATCGCCGGTTATTTTGGTCAAACATTAACATTTAATTTTCGTGACTAGGTTACACTATATATTACAGTACATGCAATTAGATGTAATTGTATATTTGTAATTACGTAAATGTAAAATTTATTTAGGAAAAAAAATATTTAACAGAATTACACACTTGATACAATGACCTTTTTTTCTTCAAAGTTGTAAATAAAACAGGTGTAAAATATTATTTTACTACTTCAGTCTTTGTACTTAAACATTTCACATTTAATTCAATGTTACTTGCTGTTTCTTTCTAAATAATTGTGAAAATTACTATCATTACTATCATTTTTATCTTGTATTGAATCTGGAGGAAAGAAACTGACTGCAGTGGGGGTCCAAAAGTCTAAGACCACTAGTGAAAGTTATATTTTTTCCCCAATTAAAATATTTTCATGACTAGGTTACACTATACATTACATTACATGCAATTAGCTGTAACTGCATATTTGTAATTACGTAAATGTAAAATGTATTTAGAAAAAAAAATATTTAGCAGAATTACACACTTGATACATGGACATTTTTTTCTTCAAAGTTGTAAATAAAACAGTTGTAAAAATGATATTTCATAATTTAATTCAATGTTACTTGCTGTTCCTTTCTAAATAATTGTGAAAATTACTATAATTTCTATCTTATATTGAATCTGGAGGAAAGAAACTGACTGCAGTGGGGGTCCAAAAGTCTAAGACCACTAGTGAAAGTTATATTTTTTCCCCAATTAAAATATTTTCATGACTAGGTTACACTATACATTACATTATATGCAATTAGCTGTAACTGCATATTTGTAATTACGTAAATGTAAAATGTATTTAGAAAAAAAATTATTTAGCAGAATTACACACTTGATACATGGACATTTTTTTCTTCAAAGTTGTAAATAAAACAGTTGTAAAAATGATATTTCATAATTTAATTCAATGTTACTTGCTGTTCCTTTCTAAATAATTGTGAAAATTACTATAATTTCTATCTTATATTGAATCTGGGGGAAAGAAACTGACTGAAGTGGGGGTCCAAAAGTCTAAGACCACTAGTGAAAGTTATATATATATATATATATTTTTTTTTTTTTTTTTCCAATTAAAATATTTTCATGACTATGTTACACTATATATTACATTACATGCAATTAGATGGAATTGCATATTTGTAATTACATAAATGTAACATTTATTTAGAAAAAAAATTACAAATACATACAATACAATGACTTTTTTTTCGAAGTTGTAAGTAAAACAGTTGTAAAATTAAAATTAAATATTTTAAGTTCCAATTAAAATATGGTTACACTATATATTACATGCAATTAGCTTTAACTGCATATTTAATTACATAAATGCAAAAATGTTTTTTAGAAAAAAAATAAATAACTGAATTACACACTTGATGCAATGACTTTTTTTCGAAGTTGTAAGTAAAAATAAAACAAAAATGGTTTTACTACTTCAGTCTTTGTATTTTAACATTTCACGTTTAATTCAATGTTACTTGCTGTTTCTTTCTAAATAATTGTGAAAATGACTATCATTACTATAATTTCTATCTTATATTGAATCTGGGGCAAAAAAAACTGACTGCAGTGGGGGTCCAAAAGTCTAACCCCACTAGTGAAAGTTATATTTGTTCCAATTAAAATATTTTCATGACTAGGTTACACTATATATTACATGCAATTAGCTTTAACTGTATATTTGTAATTACGTAAATGTAAAATTTATTTAGAAAAAAAATTTATTTAAGAGAATTACACACTTGATACAATGATGTTTTTTTTCTTTGAAGTTGTAAATAAAACAGTTGTAAAAATGATTTTACTACTTCAGTCTTTCTACTTTAACATTTCACATTTAATTCAATGTTACTGTTTGTTTCTTTCTAAATAATTGTGAAAATTACTATAATTTCTGAGTGAAAATTGTTTCAACAGCATTTTTTTTCAGTGCACTTTTTCATGCTTTTTAATGAGCAAAGATAACAGATTGTATTATATGAGCGATCAGCTACATTCAGGACAGATTTATACAAGCAGCCAGGCTAAATTATCACAATTAAGGTCATAATCATCTTACTCGAGAGTGGTCAAGTGGAATAATGTCAAGACATTAGGTCTCACAGTTTCCAGCATGGTCACACAACCGCTGAATGGAGCCATTAGCGTCCAGCGTGAGCACTCCAAAGCACTCGTGGCACTTATTAATCAGGACTGAGATTACATAGCTTAGCATATTCTGCATGTATCGCTAGCCAGGCTCGTGGGCGTCAGAACGACGAAAAAGTTCTGTCACAGGCATTAGCAAAGCACACAGCGATTGTCGGGCACAATTATTTCTATGTAGAGGCTTCTGGGAGACGGGCCTGCCAAAGAGGCTTAGATAGCCCCTGGGGCCGGTCGTGGCTGTAGTGGACAGAAAGGCATTATGGTCCGGCCACGGCGCATGGATGCTCAGCGGTCTGTGGGAGTTAAAAGACACATGGTCCAAAAGCTGAAGAGACGATCGAAGTAACCAGGATGGACAGCGGCCTGATGCTTCTTGTATACTCAAGTGACCATAGCTGAAGACCAATGCTTTTACACTGATGAACATATTGTGCAATTAAACTCATTGCATTGTGGAAATGAGCTTGCAGAAGGATGGGTTAACGAAAACATGCCAATCTTCAGCGAAGTTAACAAGCACGAGGTTTCATATTTCTAATCTTATCTGTTTTTTTATCTCATCTTATTATTTTCATTCTTTGCACATGAAGTACTCTTGACCCAATTACTAGTTCTTCGGGCTGCGCACTTCTTTGTAATCCAAGTTATTATCTAGTCTGAAATTTTTGATTTTCTTTGTTTTGATACCTTTCCTCAGCTCCCACGAGACTGTGTTGAAGGAAGGGGAGGTTCTAACACCATATTTTTCTTTTGGATTCTCAGTAAATGCTTTTTCTCTAGAGGGAGGGAAAGAGAAACTGCTCAAAGTCTGGAAACGGCGGTGCCTTGATCAAATCAGCTGAGCTGAAAAGGATTCAACCGCAGAAATAACAAAGACGGAGGTGATTAGCAACACATTCTTACCAGCATGGTGCTCTTAGTTCACGGAACACAGCATCCTTTCTATCTTATATTGAATCTGGGGCAAAGAAACTGACTGCAGTGGGGGTCCAAAAGTCTAAGACCACTAGTGAAAGTTTTATTTTTTCCAATTAATAAAAAAAAATATTTAAATTGGAAGGAAGCAATTTTCATATTTCTCATTTTGTTTTAGCTTAACTTGATGTACTAAAAATAACTAAAAGTGAAAAAAATGAACCATTACTATATGGGTCATTCTACAGAATTGGTCCAAAGTTAGAGTTGGAAACGTCTCAAAAAAAGTTTGTATGTATGCAAAATGCATAATATCCAAGGTACACATTTCTAGTAACTGTGCAGTTAATTCTCATATTGTATTTTCAGAAAGTTTTGGAATATTTTTTTTTTTCCCCAAATTTGTCACTACCAAAACACAGTAATAATAATTAAATTAAAAGGGTTATATTGACCTCTTAAGATTGTGCTTACATCGACACTGTAAATGTATTGTTTGCTATTTTATTAACATTTTTTCAAAAATCATTTACATTTTTAACAATATTTCAAGTACAATTTATAAGATTTGTTGTATTTTGAATTTTCTTTGTAAAAGGCAAAAAGCTGATCACACTGATTTCAGGTTAAGGATTCATTAGTTTGAATATACATTGAATCAAAATCATTAACATCTTAGTTGATAATTCATGAATACCTTATTTTTTACAAATGTCACTACAATTCGGTAGTAAAAGTTATGCTTTAAGTTATGGTAGCGATCACATCACATTACAAAATGTTAACTTGCAAACTAAAACACTACTAAAATATAGTAAAAAAAAAAGGATTGTGTGTTCCCTTTTGTCATTACCGAAACATTGACATGTCAGTCGTGACCGTTTCGGTAGAGACAGGTAGTGACATATATATATATATATATATATATATATATATATATTTTTTTTTTTTTTTTTTACTTTACTTTTACACTTTTAAAACAATAATGGAAAAAATACAAACATTATTTTAATCTCGTTTTCATAAGCTGATATTTATGGGTTATGGTTCAGGATCAGCCACCTCCCAATGGAAAGTACCCAATAAATGATGATTTTATATATTGAGCTTACTGATATTTTAAATATTATTGCAGGTTTCCAATAGATAAAAGAAGGACCTTCATAAACATCTAAGATTTGAATACTTAAGAGCTTTTTTAAACGTGTTTTTGGTTGTGGGACAGCAGTTTGCACCAATTCTTTAGAACAGCCCATACAGACAAAATAAATAAAATAAAGCCAGAAAATATATATAAAAAAAAAAAAAATGATAATAAACTAATTTGAATTATTAACAAAAAATCATAACAGAATCTCAACAATACTAAAATAAAACTTTTAACAACTCCATGTAGTACTCAGACTCTCAAAATGTACCATTACAACTGCTTAGTTGTCAAGTCAATAAACAAATAGTCATTCACACAGAACGCGTTTTTGCATTTAAAAAAAAAAAAGAGAGAGAGACGTCTGGCAAAAATGAATTTTAAGGCGGCTAATGTGTGAAACATTGATATCTAATGCATGTCTACATAGAATGACAAACATTCAAATAACAATAGTTCAAACGAGGCACGAGTTCGTCAAGTAAGGACAACAGTTTACATAGCCTACCTGACCGGATATCGGAACATTGGCGTGCAGTCCACAAAACAGGCGGGAGCAGCTCTGACTGGAACATCTAGACAACTATCTCTGCGTGTGAGTTACCCGAACAACATATATTAAAACACAAAAAACACATGAGACGTGCATGCAGTGCAATGTATGATGTGACGGACAACTGTCTAGTAGCATATGGTTGCAGTCACATTGTTCGCTTAAAAATTGGATTACGAAACATGAAAATTTCTGGCTGTGAGTTTGGTTATCAAATGTAGTCATCTTGTAAATAAGCCAATGGTGTGTGTGTTATATTATTTCCAGTGTTGGAGAAAGTTACTTTTAAAAGTAATGCATTACAATATTGCGTTACTCTCTAAAATAGTAACTAATTACGTTAACTACGTTACTTTTTATGGAAAGTAATGCGTTACGTTACTTTTGCGTTACTTTTTAAATCTGGGCAGGGCTAATGTAAAAGCCCTTTCACACCAAAATGAAATGAAGTGAATAAGCTAAAGGCTAAAGGAAAATTATATTGACATCTGTACTTTAGAACTGTAGGAAAAGAAAGTTCAACACTCTTCAGGAATGAGGAAAAAAGCACAAATGTTTGTTAATATAAAGTAAGTTTTGCTTATTAGTACACTGCAAAAAATGCTTGTTTCCAGACAAAATATCTAAAAAATCTTAAATCAAGAAGGATTTTCTAGACAAGTAAAAATTATTGTCTTGTTTTTTTCTGAAAACAAGTCAAAATTAAGTGTGTTTTTCCATGAAACAAGCAAAATAATCTCCCAATGGGGTAAGCAAAATAATCTTGTTTTCTGTTTGAATTTTTTTTTTTTTTTCTTACCCCATTGGCAGATTATTTTGCTTGTTCTAAGCAAAAACTCACTTAATTTTGACTTGTTTTTTCTGAAAACAAGAAAATAATTATTTACTTGTCTAGAAAATCCTTCTTGATTTAAGAATTTGTTTGATATTTTGGCTGGAAACAAGACAAAAAATGCAAGTAAGAAGAGTATTTTTCCAGTGTACGGTTGAATTTGATCAAAAAAGTTCAGCAGCAAAGTCATTGGTTAATAAAATGGGATTAAATACATAAAGGAAGCAAAAAGTAACTGGCGTTACTTTTTTGAAAAAATAACTCAGATATTTTCTTGGAAATGAAAAAGTAATGCGTTACTTTACTAGTTACTTGAAAAAAGTAATATTATTACGTAACTTGCGTTACTTGTAATGCGTTACCCCCAACACTGACTATTTCTTAAATACTGGACTCATAACCATTCTGCTGCTATGTGAATGCAATGTCCCTTTGCTTTAATAACAAACTTCAAAATCTTATGATCATGTTCTCCAGAAGAGCATCTTGAACTTCACTGGAAGCAAGAACATCTGACAGTGAGTAGAGTAGCATGATGAAAGTTACAAATGTTCTTATTGGATTAGTGGCCAAGACATTTCTTAATTTATATCATAATGTTTAATTGTATGGTCTGAATCTAAAATCCCAAATTGTTTATGTGTTCTCATACTTTTGGACCACACTATGTATTTAGAAATATAGTAAGATAGTTATACAGTTGAGACATTTGTATGCAACCTTAAGAACCAAGGCCATCATGATTGTTCCGGTGTCCTTGCTTAATGACACCAAACAACAGGACATATGTGTACAGATTCCAGAGCCAGAATAACTAATATTTTCTCATCAAAGAGCAAAGCAATCGCTCTCCACAGCAGAGCCCAAGGCGGCCATGTCGAGGTCCTAATGAGATGTTTAGAGACACGGCTGGCTAATGGAACATTCTGGAGTTTGCCTCCTTAACTCCAGAGCCCTCTACCTGAGGAGACAAAGGACGTTCTGTCTACCAGGGGAAGAGCCGAATTCAGATAATCTGTGTCATTCATATTATGCTTCCTGACACAAATGATCAGATAATTCACATCTGAAGTGAATTAACATCTGTTGTTTGAATGGGGCTAATGTCTAGCAATTCATCAATTTCACAGGCTAATATTGCTGACCAGAGATTCACGTAACGTGCCCAGACTTAGGCACAAAGATGGAGGTTTAGAGCAATGCTTGGCTCTCTGCAGTGTGTTCTTGAACGAAAAGTGCTGTCATAATCAGAGGTGGAAATAATAAGTGTTTATAGAGCTTTAAAGCGATAGTTCACGCAAAACTGAGAAATCAGTAATTCGTTCCAAACGTGTACAGCTTATTTTCTTTTGTGGAACACAAAATATGATAGATCGAAAAAAATAAAGGGGACCTGGAGTCCAGTGTCATTTGGACTATTGACTTTCAAAATACTTTGTGTTCCACTAAAGAAAGAATGTCACACAGGTTTAGAGCAACATGAGAGTAAGTAAATGATTAATTCTTGGACAAGCAATGCTTCTTTGAAATTAAAGAAACCATTTAGAAAAGCTTTAAACACTGTCTAAACTAAAACACTATGAAGAAAAGGGGGGAAAATCCTTCCATCCGTATATATCGATTTGTGGCTGCAACAGACTGTATGAACCAAGATTGCACAAAGAAAATAAAAAGCAATCAATAGCAGAATATCAAAACAGTAATGATTAAGGCTGTAAATTATACACTCCTTAACACAATAGTGTAACCATATCCAAACACACCAATTCTATGAATTTTTCATGGATGTCTAAACCTATACACCCTCTTCAGACTTGCATGAGTGACCTGGAGGAGCCTGATCAACCGTTGCCTAGTCTATAAGATTGTTTTTAATTAATTGTAATTATACAATGCACAGTGCCCTTACACAATATTTGGATCCTTTAGTTTAGTTTATTTGTTTACAGGGGCAATGCACATTAATAAACATTACTGTAAATGTGCCAGAATTAGCCAAAAAGGCTATCTTTCATCTGTAGACCCTTGACAGAATGTTAAAAAGTCACCCTAAAAATAAAAACAACAAAAGGTAGTAAAAAGTAAAATACTGAAAAAAGATACATGATTGCACAATAAAATCCAAATATAAGTAAATTATCTAGAAAAATAAAATATGTGACCTTGGACCACAAAACCAGTCTTAAGTAGCAGGGATATATTTGTAGTAATAGCCAAAAATACACTGAATGGGTCAAAATGATTGATTTTTCTTTTATGCCAAAATCATTAGAATATTAGGTAAAGATCGTGTTCCGTGAAAATATTTAGTAAATTTCCTACCGCAAATATATAAAAATGTACGTTTTGATTAGTAAAATCAAAAATTGCATCGCTAAGAACTTCATTTGGGCAACGATTTTCTCAATATTTAGATTTTTTTGCACCCTCAGATTTCAAATAGTTGAATCTTGGACAAATATCATATCCTAACAAAATCAACTGAAAACTTTCAGATGATGTATAAATCTTAATTTAAAAAAAAGACCATTATAACTGGTTTTGTGGTCCAGGGTCACATACTGAAAAAGAGAGTCACACGCTATAAGAATGGCTTAACATTTGGTAACAAAATTTGGCATTTCTCATTCCACAGGTGTCCCTGTGGAATACTCAATGGTAAAGTTTATCATATGTTCATGTTCAGCAATGGACATGTTCCTACAAGATTGACAACAGGAAAATTGACGTTTTCTTTGATGGAACCGTAAAAACGTATAATGTACTTCAGTAGGCCTATATAATCATTTTTACTAGCATTTAAAAGTCTGGAGTTAGTATGTATTTTATTTTATTTTTTAAAGAAATGAATAAAGGCACATTAAATTGATCAAAAGTGACAGTAAAGACATGATTTTATAACATTTTTGTCATCATTTACTCATTTGCTTTTTTTCTGCTGTGGAACAGAAAAATATTTTGAGGAACTGCTTTTGTCCTGACAATGAAAGTCAATGAGGTCGAAAGTAACATTTGACCCTTTGATATTTTAAAAAATTATCTCAGTTTGTGTTCCACACAAGTCATGAGAGTAAGTAAATGATGACAATTTTTTTATTTTTGAGTGAACTCCCCTTTCACGTCTCCAAAGAAAAGGTCAGAGGTAAAGGAAATCTAAACTACATGATTTCCTCAATGCCACATTTAATGCATATTAATCTGTTTTTCCATCCAAGGATCCATGACAATCGAAGCGATGAGCTTTGCACCTCTTCGTTTTCACTTCGCTGCAACGCTTCACCAAAAATCTCAGCGCCGCCGCTACGTCCTCCTACTCCAGAAGAGAGAAGTGAAAGATTACTGCGTGCGGCTCATTAGGAATGTTTTATTTTGTCTGCAATTTTTTTCCCTGCGTCTATTGTCTCTCCACCCTCTCAGCGAAAGTCTCGGCGGAGTCACAGCCCTGGGTGCATCGCAGCGACGAGATAAATGCAGAAAATGAACTGGAAGAAAACAGGGAGGCGAGAAAAGCGCGCGGCTGGCCGACGATGGCCGAAAACTCAAAGGAGAGATGGGTATGATTAAATCAAGCTTAATTCTATTTTGATAATTGTCTGCGTATGCGGCCGCGTTTCGCCGTGGGGATGTTGTGACTTGTGTACGAGACTGACAATGAAGTCGGCAACAACAGCTGCTCGGTGCCGGCTAGCTCGTGTACCTTGCCGCTCAAGTCTTGTCAGTCACATTTTCCCTAATTAACTAACATCTGCTTTCCATTTTCAGTTACACTGCATCGCCAGCTTGCCTCATCTGAATCCCTGACTCCTGACCTCCCCTGAGGAAGGTGCTCACTGTCAGAAGAACCCCCGGCATCCTACCGCCACAGAAAGGTGATTCCTTTAAAGCGCCAGAAACGGATGAAGGAGCGAGAGGGGGCTGCGCGAGGCGGGCAGACGGGGAGGGGAGCTGTCGCTTGTGTCAGGTTAACCTCAGAGACACATCCGGAGCTCAGCATCTGGGAGACGGAGGGGAGAGAGAGGCACCGCCGCTCCATTTGGCGCAAGTGAGTTTTGCATTAAGCATCCTGCAATGGCTTTCATCAGCTTCTTTCTTTCTCTCTCTCTCTCTCTTTATTCCTTTCTCACCTCCACTCCCTCCCCCGAAATAAAAAAAGGCTAAAACGCCAAACTTTGTGCACTGTCAGTCCCACGGGCTGTGCTTATTCCCAGATTTATGCTAGTAGCGTTGCAGCGTTAAGTGTTAAAGAGAGAGAGGAAGAAAGAGAGAGAGCTTTGCATGCAGAAAGGAAGGAGATGATACTGATGTTTGTGCAGCACATGTGTTAAGTCACTCACACGCCACAATAACACCTGAAATTGCGGCAGCTGGTGCTGTTAAACATGCATTCTCTTGTTCCAGTTTCACCACGGCAGCAACAGATAGCAACAAAAGTCGCGTTGAGGTCTTGAAGGTAACCTATTATGATGTTTTCTATTTATTAAATGTACTGTACGTACAAGTTTCTTTTTTTTATTAAAAAGATCCTGTAAAGTTAAAATAACCTTCTGTTTAAGAGAAAAATAAAAGCCATGCTTTTGCATTACTTGTTGACTGTGTGGACACGTGCATATTTCTTGCTTTTTTTTCTTTTACATTCTTAAATTCATTAGATTTATTTTCCGGTGTTTTTACCCTTGATCACAAACCTCGTGGTTTGTGTGGAAATGCAACGAATCTCCCAGGTTTAGAAAAAAGGGTAAATGATTACATAAAAAAAAAATAAAATAACAGATGGGCCTGCCTAAAAAAATATGATTTTCTACAAATGATTGCATTCTCTCCCCTTTGGTGTGAAAAGTAGACTCAAGAACACTTTTAAATAATTTGTTCAATTTGTTCCACAGCCAAAGAAAAGCGGCTTGGTGGAAATTCAGATTCATTAAAACTTAATTAATATGCATCATTATGTAAATGAGGTTGCAGTTAATGAGTTCTTAAAAGAAGCCTTCCTTAATTAGTTCACTTTTTAATGGCATCATCATTTATCTTTTTTCTTTGAAGCAGAATGACGCGAGGACCTCGCCGTTCCCGAAAGTGCTCAAATTTTCCATTTTTTAATTATTCTTATTTCCTTAATTTTTATATGATTAAGAATGCATTTAGGGAAGTAAATAAATGAGAAAAACTTAGACCTTTTTTTTCCTCCACACTCACTTATTTCCATTAAAACAGAGTCTCTGTAGATGCCGGAGTGTTTAAAAAGTTAAAGGGAAAGCATCTTCTTACAAAACAATCAAGGCTGTCTCACAATTACCTCCTTGGCTTCTGCGAGTAGCTTCATTTCTACTAAATCTGAGCAGCCTCTTAATTGCTCTCTCCAGTCGGGCTGCAGTATATATTACCACACTCCATTACTATTTATGGAGCCTAAGATTCATATTGCAAATATGAAGATGACTCTGGTCATTTCCTTCTGTATTCATTCTCTCATTTATTCATTTACATATTCAATCACTCGATTTTTTTCCCCTTTAATTATTTTATTTATTTTACCTCAGATATAATAGATAAAATGAATAACCCATCTAATTTTTAGCTTGCCACATCTGATGGGTTTGTGAAACTAAATGAGAATTTAGAAAATCATATATACATTTTTAATTTTCTTATAAAAAGCATGCAGCAACTGTGACTTTGTGACCCGGTTGAAGTGGAGATCAGCGTCTCGCACACACACACATACACACACACACACAAAAAAAGTTAATTTTACGTTTACTCTCACACGCACGGTAGCGTTACAAACTATACGATTTGACTGCGATATTTGTGAACATGTGCGTGTGTGTTTGTAAAGGTAGAGAGGGTGTGTGTGTGGAGGGGGAGACACTGTGTTTTATGTTCCCCCTCACTAACCATCACTCTGCTCCTAATTGATAACCACTGGCATTTGATCAGGCGGTCTTCAAACAAGGAATCTATCTTTGTATTTTGTATAAGAAGACCATCTGTTGTTGCAGAGCTCTACATTCATTAAATTTAATTTCTCAACCCAGGAATAAGATTTTAATTGTCTATTGTTACTGGAGTTTTTTTCTTCTTTTTAGCAGGGGGGTTATTGCGGGACAGGCTGGTGTTTGTTTGTTTACAGGTAGTTGTTATTGTGACCCAGTCATTTTCAAAAAGTAAAACTGACAGGTAAAATGAGAGAGGGGAAAAAAAAAAAAAAATCACTGTATAACTTATTTTATATATCAGTGCATTGCATTAAAAGTAGAGTATATTTTTTAATGGTCTTGCAGAAAGTTAAGTGAAGCAAGTCAAATGAGAACAAAATTAGTGTGTAATTAGGAAATAAAAATGAGCGTATTTGGACACATTTCTCGCAGGTTGTTATTGGACATTTTGAGCAGTGAATCGTTTGGCATTTGGTGTTCTGTGAGGAGCGACGGTGGGCATGTGTTAACTACACACAGGACACTCGAGCGAAAAACCAGACGCCCACCGAATCCTTCAATCTGTCATTTCCTCTCGCAGCACCCGAGCAAGATAAAAATAAAGCGAGCACAAAACACTTCTCTCTTATTACTCTTTCAAAATAATGCTCTTCACACTTTAGTTCACTTCTCGGTAGCCTTCACTTGGAAACATGTTGCGGTGAGCATATTGTTTAGAAAATAAGTAGGCCTAATTTATTTTTTATTCGCCATGGGTGTTCAGCGAATGATCTATGATCGGTATCAGAATTCAAGAAACGGTTTTAATTTTTAAAGTTGGATTAGGAATCTAGCTTGCTTATAAATAAATGATGTTTCTTGAACAATTTCTTTTTGAATTTTGTTTTATATAAAAAAAGCATAATTAAAATACAGCGATGAAACGCTTTCAGTAATAAAAACACATCTTTCTTTCTTTCTTTCTCCTTTGAGATGTTCATTAAAATTATGCTTGAATAAACCAAATTGATGTTTATGATGTATATTAATTAATTTTTTTTCATTATGGCAGGTGTAACAGCTGTTGGTCATTATATGAACCGAGGAGAGGGAAAAAAAAAGCATTCCTGACGTTTTTTTTTCTCTCTCTCTCTTCTTTTTTATTGAAGTACGACTTCATTTACCCCATCAGACCTGTGAGCGAGAAGTAAACTACTGGTTTATTTGGGTTCAGGTGCTTCAATAGAGGCTTTCTGACATGCTGTAGCCTGGGGTTTGATCGCATGATTCTTTGGGGTTTTCGTGAGACAATGATCGGTGCTGCTTGATACAAGCATTTTGCATTAACAGTTAACTATGCATGAGTGTGAAACCCTTGTGATTCCTGAGACCACTATGAATAAAGGATACATGCCTTGCAAAATTTAGCTTAATAGAGTCACCAAAATGAAGTGGAGAGTTTTAGTAGTGAACTATGACTCCAGAGACAGGAGGTGTACAACCTACGACGAGTTTTGACATGATGTGTAAAGTACGGAGAGACGGCGGATAGACATACGAACACGATTCTCAGAATCAGACAGCACTTCCTCTTAAGTACTTCAGATATATTCAAATATAGTTTTACTTAAACTGAATTGATCCAGAAAGATTTCAGCCTGTCACCAGATTTCCATAGCACAACAATTTGAATTCAGTTTTTTAAAACCAATGAACACAATCTTAAACTCATCCTTAAATACTGTAGAAATGAGTCGAGTGGAAAATACATGAGCTATAAATATACACTGTAGATATTACTACAGTGCTGTTTTTATAAACTGAAAAAATGTATTTAACCCAAAAGCCAAGTGACAATATTTTAACATAGCCTACTGGAATTAAGCGAGTGATTAAAACTTTACTGCTAATTTTAAGTCTTTAAAGTGCTTTATCTTTTATAAAATTGCTAAAGCTGTTTTTCATTGTCCTAAAATGTGTGAAATAAAACTGAGATCATTTTTAAACTGTGAATGTGTTATTTCTATTCTTCCGTGTGTACATTAACAAAGTGATTATAATGTGGTGACTTCCTATTGATATTTACTACATCTTGCAAAAAAGAAAAGTTTCAAAGTCAAAATGATCATAGCGCTTTATTTAGATGAGAAGTATTTTAGAGTCGGTTCTCAAAGAAAACAATCTAATTTATTTTAAAGCAAATCCACACGTGATGAATTATTTAAAGCAACTGGGATTGCAATGCCATCAAATCGCAGAAAACAAAGCTTTACCCCGTGCTCAAAGATTTCTGTTTGAGGAGCCGAGAGTGGAGAAAGAGATGTTTAATGCTAAACACTGAGGGAGTGAGGGAGGGAGAGAGAGATATCTCAAACTGCTTATGCAAAAATAATTGGTAACCTCCATGTACTGTTCTGCACTATTATTCAAATCTCGCCTTTGTTGGCCCTGTTTACAGGATGTTAACTGGTGCATTTTCACCCCCAGAGTGGACCCCTATTTTTCTCTCACACACAGTCTATTCTCACAGCTGTTTGATTTCCAACTGCCAAACGTGGTTTATTTCTGCCTTTGTTTTTGTTTTGTCTTTCCGATTTGCGCCTAGTTCTCAAAGTTATCTTCAAAACTAAACATGTTCGCTTACAACAAGGGCTGTCAGCCGATTAAAACTTTTAATGGAATTAATTACATGATATGACAATTAATTAACCTAATTAATCACAATTAATTGCATGTATCAATATTCAGAGGAAAAGCCCTCCAAAAATATCTTTTAAGGATCAACTAATGTGGCAGACAAATAAATCATTGAGTACAAGTTATAAAAAGTAGCTTTAGAAGCTAATAATCTTTTCGCTGACGCAGACTGACTGACTTGTATTCTTATAGAACTGTTCTTGTTGGTCATTGTGTTGCTTTTTTGACCTTGATGTGTTTTTTTCAGCGTCTTACGCCATTAGCGCAACCTTTTTAAGACACCCTGGTTGTTCACTTTAAAAAATGTAAGTCCAATATATTCTGTTCCATTCTGTTGAGCCCCATCTAGCTGTTGCTGATTGTAAAAACACATCCTGTTTGAACAAATTTGCTCATTCTGTGCTTTTTCTTGGTAAGTGTGGTTTGGTGAGAGATGTGTTGGCTGTAGTTGCCAGAACTTTCAAAAAAAAAAAAAAAAACATGAAGGCGGCACATTAAGCTTGAAATGCTTCAATGCTAAAAAAAAATACATTTAGATTAAGTATTTATGCGCAGGTCAGGGGGCTTGAATAAATGTGTTAATTCTTTTATCACTTTTTTAAATAATTAAATCACACTAAGTTAGGTATTTTAATATGCTTTTCTTTTCGTTTTCACCCTTGAACTTTTTTGTGCTGCATTTTGTATATGAAAGGTGTTACAGAAATGTTTTATTATTCAATTAACAGACTAACTACTTGCAACTACAAACTATATATAAAAAAGTTAAAGGACAAGCTACTCATAGAAAATAAAAATAGCCTACCTTTTGTAGTAGAACTTTGTAGAGTTTCACGTGACTTTTGTCAAATTATTAACTTCCGAATTTTAAAATGCAAGACATTAAAAATAACCTACTTCACTCTAAATTTTATTATATATACATGTAAAAACAAAAAAAGCACAGATGACCTATTTATGAATGTTTACGTATTTTTGCCTCTCTGTATGTTGCCGGGATGTTGTGTGTACAGTATCTGTGTCACTGCCAGGTACGGGAACAAGATAAAAATCGCTGTCATTCGGTAAGCAGGTAGTGCAAAGAAACCAAGCTATAAATACGAATGTGGTGTAGCAGGTAAAGTTTGGCGGCGTTCTCACCCACTCTTCCTCAGCTGGAAGCAGCGGAGTGAGAAGAGGGGGGTGGCAGCGGGAAGTTCCTGCCATCCAGCGCTCCGAACCTGCGGGTTTGTGCCGGGCTGAGCACAGGTGGGCGCACCTCCACGCTCGTGCGGCGTCTGAGACGCGTTCGGAGGGGGAGGAGGAGGGCGAGCCAGCCCAGGCAGCCTGGGCCGCTCAGGCAGGAAACAGCAGAGGAAGCCACAGGGCAGGCAGCAGAGTTTGAACACCATGTGTGCACATAAGCAAACACACGAACGCACTCTTCTCAGGGAAACGGAGCCTTAGAAGTCACATCAGACTGTCTGACAACAGTGTCCCAATTAGGATGCCCCATAAACAAGGGGAAGTGGTGCCTCTCTTGGGACCAGCCTCACCCCCACTTCCATCCCTTTTCCCATCTCCACTAAAACACGCCATAGATTGCAGGATGCCACTGTATATCAAGCGCTCTAAAGTGCCAAAGCCATTTATGATAGCGCAAGGTGTCGCTTAGGAAAGTGCACTTCCCCCAAGAATATGCGCTGCTTGGAGTGGAGTGGAAAACTTTGCTTTGTGCATCTGAGACTTTGCTGCTCCGGCTATAACCCCGCCAATTATCTCTGGCTTCTGCGTGAACTTTAAAGCCTGGAGAAAAGGTATTGCTGAAACTTTGATTATGGAGATGGTGCAGATTTCAATGGCGACTCTGAGACACTACTCGTAGCTTAACCCTGTAAAGCCTATCAATCTATATTTTGAAATGGAAGTTTATTCACCTTTATGTCACCTTTAGACTAAAAAAGGTTTGCATATGTGTTCCCTGGGATAGAAAGCTTCTATAGCCCATATATTATAATAAAGGATACTCGTACAAAAATGAGCAATGCAATTTAGTGCAGCTACTGATATTTCCATGAATAAAAAGCCTGAAATTTTGATAGCTTGTTTTGTAAAACAACTCTTAAAACAGTATAACATCTCCTTAAAATATGTTTTAATATGAGGTTCAAATGCTAGTTTTATGATCAAAACTCTGCAGATTTTATTGTGGGGGGCAAAATGCAATGCAATATGTGACCATGGACCAAAAAACCAGTCTTAAGTAGCACAGGTATATTTGTAGCAATACCCAAAAGTACATTGTATGGGTCAAATTATTGATTTTTCTTTTATGCCAAAAATCATTAGGCTATTAATTAAAGATCATGTTCCAAAAAGATATTTTTTGTAAATATATCAAAACTTAATTTTTGATTAGTTATATGCATTACTAAAAACTTCATTTAGACAATTTTAAAGGTGATTTAGATTTATTCTATTTATTTATTTATTTATTTTGCACCCTCAGATTCCAGATTTTCAAATAGTTGTATCTCGGCCAAATAATGTCCTATCCTATTTATTTATTCAGCTTTTAGTATACACCAATTCATTGTTTGCAAACAGTAAAGATGTTTTTGTGGGCGAAGCTTATTTTGTTGCAGAAAATTACGGGTTTCAAGTAGCAGTTTATGGAGCCATGGAATAAAATAATAAAAAAGGTAAATTTATATTTCAAAATTCTTACTTTCTTCTTGAAATTCCGTGATTAAATTTCACAATTCTGATTAAGGAAAAAACGGTTATTCTCTCTTTTCCCCTTTCCCCCTTTTTTCCCCCGAGAACTCACTATTGTTGAGTTAAATCGATTTATATAGTCTGAACTAGGAGATATAAATTTGCATTTGCAAGAAAGAAAGAAAAACTGAATTGATAGATAAAATACATAAATGTTATGTAAAATGTTAATAGTAATAGGTTTAAAATAATATTGTCATGCTGTAACTTTAGAAATATTACAATGTGTCCCCTACAAACAGCATATAAAAAAGTGTTTGCGCTGCCTTACAATTTTAAGTTTAGTCAACACGAAATGTTAGGTTGTACTACATGAAAACGTAGATATTTGAGTTGAGTAATCTTAAAATTTTAAGGCAGCACGAGCACAACTAACTTTTTTTAACTTGTTATTTTTTTTTTACACTATGGATATTATGTAGACATGTTTAAATCAAATTTATGCTTTAAAAGTAGAGTAATCATAGCAGTTTTCATCCATAAACTGTCCGTTTAAACATCTGCGTTACTTTAAATGCTGTCTTTGACAACAGCATTCTATAAAAGTTCTGGCATCAAAAGGCACAAAAATTGTTTTTCTCTTATTCCAGGGATTTTACCCGTTTCCCTCCACTTATTACCAGTGTTTTTCTGCCACCACTATGCACACGCAGCTGCAAGTGACGTAACTGTGACGTCTACTACTAATTGGTCTATAAAATTGACCCTTATGACTGGTTTTGTGGTCCAGGGTCACATATAGTGATGATTGAGAGATGTACAAATAAACATTTCTCAAAAGACTAATTTATCATATTTGATACTCACATTTTTTCTTAAGTCAGAAGGAATGTACAAGATTGTGTACAACATGCTTTTCAGCAGTTTTGATCATGATGATCATTTAAAGTCCTTGGAAATATGCATATCAAATATGATACAGCAGTTTTTGGTTTAGGTTACACTTTTTTTTTCTTCTGTGGAAAACAAAAGATGTTTTGTAGAACATTCAAGCTGCTCTTGGCTATACAATAAAAGCAAACAGGGAAGCTCCAAAAAATAAAAAATAAAATAATCACAAAAAACACACTACGTTGTTTTATTTTGCTACATTTATTTGATTTTTCACAGGCGAAAATGTCAGTTTACATCAACTGCAAATGATGATGAGAATATGATGACAGAATTTTTATTTTGGGGATAGAATTACATTGCACACATGGAATTGTATACACTTGGCCAGATCCTTTGCACTCATCTTTGTTTTTGTTTTTTTAATTTCGGCTTTGCCGCTCCGCTCAGGCCCTCCCTGTCTCCTTTGGCAAAAGGCTACATCTGTGTGCTTAACGCATTTCTAACGAGCTGCCGTTGTTTTTCTGGAATGCACTGGAGATCAGTCATCGTGCCACTGCGAGTAAGATCACATTTACATGAGTAAACCATGCATCACTCTGACGCGCCAGACACCTTCTTTTGCAGAATGAAGAAACGACTTGTTATAATTCACAAAGAAAGATTAACATACTTCTGCTGATGTCATAAAAGTGTGCCATGTTTGGTTGCTTCTGTGAAGGAGCAACACAAAGATCAAATTTACAACAGCATCAATGCAGTCCCATTCAGAAATGTGTGCCAAAGTAAGACTGATTGCACTGTCTCTGAAATATTTTTTCTGCAAGCGAAAGAGCAGCGATCATGTATGAACAAGGATAAACAAGCGGAGGAAAAAAAAAGATGTCCATACTAAATAATAATAATAATACGAAATACTAAAGCCACAGAAAAAGCAAGTCCATCAAATGCATCACCCTAGCGTGCATGAACTGTAAACTTTTGTGCAGTCAGATAATATATGATATGATGGAGGTCTGCCGACTAAACTGATTTTTTCTTCTGTTTTAAGGGGCTGGAAATGCTGTTCAGTCAGTCAGCATGAGTCTATTTAGAATGCTGAAAAAATATGAGCTCCTCTGTTAAGTCTCCAGTGAAGTAACCAAGAGTAAAAAAATTAAAACAAGACTCTGATCTGTGATCACACTGTAAGTGTGAATTTTAAATTAATCTCAATTTAACAAGCCTCAGCGCAATCGTATGCGAGAATATATAATACAGAGGGGCTAATTGAATATTTTCTCAAGCATCAATATGCTACTATTTCACTTTTTATTAATTTAAGCTTCATAATAGCAGAGATTTAACATATTAAATAAAAGCTCACTCTTTGATAATGACGTTTGGGGTTTTTTATTAAGTTAAAACGTGTAGACCAACCACAAAACACATACAGTGATGACACTCCAAACAAATAGGGTACAAAATAGGGCCAGAACTTTAAAAATTAATCTATTTTTGTCTTTCACAAAAATGGTCAGTGTTTAACACTAATAAAATGTCAAGGAGGTAAAAAAGCGCTTTCTTTATTACTATTTTTTTATTATTATTTGCAACCTTATCATCTTCATGATTTGTGGGATTTCTTATAAAAAAAAAGCATAAAGCATTTAAAAAATTGCTCATTTCACCCTAATTTTGCAAAATATTAAGCACTGTAAGTGCTTGTTTTGACAACAAATGAGGTGTTTAACATTCAGAAAATAATTCATTTTGCAATCATTACCATCATGATTTGTGTTTTTTTTATATTATTATTAAATATAAAAATGTTAAGAAATCTAAATGAAATCGACATTTTTAAAATCAAGAACTGACTAAAACAAATAAATTAATAAATAAAGCTGCAAGTTTGGCCTAAATTAAACGCCTGGTTAAAATTTAATAACAAAAAAATATTCCAGTTTTGACTAATTATGTTTTTGGACAGATGAAACCTTCAGTTTACCTGTCTACCAGGCCATCACCTCAACCTGGCTACATTTGCATAAACATACAGTATGTTTTCCCAGTGTTCATAACGTTTACCGAACAATCTTTGGAAAAAAAAATACTGTTCTCATTAAAATTCAAAACTCATACAGTACCAAATATACACAAATGAGGCCAGCGACCTTTAAAATGAGCTATTGATACGCTCAGTTTGCACCACTGGAACCTGGCTCTCCACACAGTGCAAACTGACACACACCCCTAATTTGATTGGCATATTCTATTTATTATCATGCAACCAGATCTCCGCTGCGATTTGTTTTCAAGGCGTCCAATAAACACCCGGCCTGGCCAGTGTTACAGTGATGTCACCGGCACAAGTTGAATATACACAAAGTGGTTTGCCGTGTTTAAATGAATGAAGCTCCAACTTGGAATTTCAATTTTGAGCTTTCCCTCTTTCCTGTCAGAAAATTTGGTTGATCCAAGTGGCAAATGCAGGGCGGCATAATGCAACATGCTTCTTAAGTGCCAGTAGGTTAGGCGCTAAGGGGAGGCCCAGATCTTTCCCTTTAACGCCACTCAAACAGACTCTGCCTCTCTGCTCCGCTGCCTGGGGATCATTAAAGACATTTACGGCTCTGTAGAAGTCTCCAATTCGCTTTGATTCAAACTGATCTGGGTCTGGAGTTTATCTGTCAGTATATGATAAATGCCGAAATAAAAACAAATCATCGAGCGGCACAAGAATCACGCTCTGGGGTCAGAGATGTCAGCGCTGTGATCTCCCCTTTTCCGTTATCATGTATAATTAAGACACAAAGTTGCGTTAAGCGAGTTATCACTGACTTATACAGTTAAATGCGTACTTAAAGAGACAAATACCCCTTTTTTAAAACTGTACGCACGACACAGCAAACATTTAGAGTCTTCAGTCTCATCAGCATGCCCTTGGTGTGTATTTTAATCTGAGCGACTGGAATTATTGCCTGTTACGGCTGTGTATCCTTTAGGAAAAGTGGAGGAACTATACTCGATATCAACAACATTAGCAGGAGAGCTGTTCTCATTGCATTTTAATCAACTTTGCCGGATTGAATTTCAGAAATGTAATTCTGCCCTCCACTGGCACAAAAAAGGTGCACACGAAAAGCAAGGCATTTCCTGTTTGACTGATATCAGGTAGATATAGTGAGTGCGTATGTGTGTGTGGGGTACATAAACACATCCAGTTTGCCAATTAAAGCATCACTTATATAAAAATGAAGTGAAATGTTTTTTTTTTCTTTGCATATTACTAGTTAAATGGAGGAAACATGACTGAAATATAATAAAACTGGTTTTATCTTTGCAAAAATTACACATGATTTCTTACAGTTTGTATTTGAACACATTTAATAATGACCTTTAACTTCTTAATTATTATAGTTATTTTATTATTATTGCATTTTGTTTTCATCCCCTCCTTTTCACTTTCAACTTGCATGCTTTATTATCCAGCCCTGGTTCAACATGAAACAAAAGCCTGATGCCTCACTGAGAGGTGACACAGTCTGTCCCAGGAGGCATCGGCAGTGCCCATGTCACCCGGGGTGTTGCCAGGAGCGACGGGACCGGTGCTCCGAGAGCAAGGAGGGGGGGAATCTAGCACAAACAATCATACCGACTTCCACCCCCTCTCCTGATGCTCTTTGAGCACCTTCAAATGCCTGCTCCTCCTTGAAGAGCATCTCTGCTCCAGGTGCTAAAAAGCCACATGTTAATCCAGGCCTGTCTGATAGGCAAATGTCTCTATGAGCCAAAGCATGAATAATAATGACTGTCTATAGAGACATATCAACTACAGTAAAGCCTGCAGTGCTGCTGGGGAAAAGGAGAAAGCTATAGATTAACTAACAGAAACAAACTCGACAGAAATGAACTGTGCAAAGTGACATCACTTAGATAAAACTTAGGAGTTTTATGAAAACAAAACACATCTCAGATTCATTCTACCAAATGTATAATTTTACTTCTCCTACTGTGAAGGAAGGGGAAAGTGTTTACTGGGACTCCTGGGGAAAGAGGAAAAAAATCATTTGGTGTGTATGCCAAAAATCTTTTGGTAATTACACGTAGGAGCAGCTTTTCTGACCGCCATGCATTTCTAACAAAGACACCTGCATTTCCAGCTGAAAGGGCAAATCATAAAGCATTTGTCATTCGGATTTGGATGCTCCTACTGAGGGAGTATCTCTGCTATAGCCAAGTCTGCAAAAACACACTTGACGGAGTCTCAAGTCTCACATATGTAACAGAACTGTGGCTAAAATCTGAATTTTCTGCATTTCTGAAACCCCAGGAAGTGCTCATTAATTTGGCCAATACACTCCGTGTCACAGTTCTTGTCATGCTGAGAAAGAAAGGGAGACAAAAAAATAGGCCGTTGTGAGAGGCCTAATTTACTTTCTGACTGAAAAAGGCCCTCCTTTTTGCCATAAAGGGCAGAACACTCGACACTGGCAAAGGTTTTTAACAGCTCTCATCACAGACTCTGTGCATATCTTCAGCTCATCTAACATGACTCTACACCTCAGTTTAGCTCTCAAACTCACTAATAATGCACTTTCTGACATGTGTGACCATTCTGTGCACTTATAAATAAATTGTTTGTAGAGAGCCACAGTGAAAATGCTGATACTTATTTAATTTATGCTGACTGTCCAATATAAATATTTTTAATAATAAGAGGCAGTGTTAGGGAGGACATTTTTAGTAGCAAGACAGCTAACGTTAGTCCCTTACGAAAGTTAACCATGGATTTCATCATAGCTAAAGTGTATTATGTTGTTGTTTACCACAAAACCTACCACAAATGCACTACAAATGCTATGGTTAAGCTATGGTTAGTGTAGCAAAACTATGGTTAATTTGTGGTTACCATGGTTTAACTATAGTAACCATGCTTTGAGGTTTTATTTGTAGTAAAAACATGGTTAAAGAGTAGTTCAGATATTTTCTAAAAAGTGACTCGAATGAGTCGCGATATAGCACAAACAAACGCTACATCGCTGTGTTTAACATCTGAGCTGAAAGAATAATTAAACATACTCACCCAAACGAACCCCTCTCTGTCTCTTTCACACACGCATCGTCGTAGTCAGATTTATTCCAGCAAATCGGTTCGTCCACAATGGTTCCCTGTGTACAGCTGGAAGGTCCGATTCATTCTAGCGAATCAGTTCATCTAAAATGTTTCCGTCGCCTACGTAGTGCTGGAAGGTCCGATTCATTCAAGAGAATCAGTTCGTCCAAAATGGTTCCGTCGCCTACGTAGTGCTGGAAGGTCCGATTCATTCAAACGAATCAGTTCGTCCAAGATGGTTCCGTCGCCTACGAATTGCTGGAAGGTCCGATTCATTTAAGCAAATCAGTTCGTCCAAAATTGTTTCCTCGCGTACGTAGAGTTGGAAGGTCCGAATCATTCTAGCGAATAATTTCGCCCAAAGTGGTTTCCTCACCTATGTAGCGCTGAAACGTTCGATTCATTCTTTTGAAATTGGTTAGTCCTGAATAGTTACTAGCAAAAGGTCTGAAAATCTCTCTCCTAGCTAGTTCTGGAATCGTTGGGAGTTGTTGAACAGATTCACAAAAATCATTGGACTGCCTGTAGCTAATTAACTATTTTGATTCTGTTATGTAAAAAGAGGTGTTTAATTTTGTTGTATTTATATTTAGTAGCCTATACATTTACATGTTCAGTTTAATACTGTCACCATATTCATAGCGTAAATATCAAAACATATTTTTTGAATAGTAATACGATTTGCTAAGAACTTCTTTTGGACAACTTAAAGGCTATTTTAGATTATAGATTTTCAAGTAATTGTATCTCAGCCAAATATTGTCCTATCCTAAACCATACATCAGTGGAAAGCTTATTAATTTAGCATAAATCTATCATAAATGTTTCAAAAAATATGACTTGTTTTGTGGTCCAGGGTCACATATTGTTAGTTTTGTTTAACATCTCAAGAGACTTCAGTGAACTACTATAACCTTTTTTTTTCTTCTTTTTCTTTTATTTACTTTATTTAAAGTTTATTACACTATAGAAATCTCTGCATGCATGTCACTGCCCACAAAGGCCACAATTCTGCAAGCAACAGCTTTAAATGTAGCACTATGCTTTTCTTGCAGGGTCAAGATGAATAGACAAACATCTACCACAGAAGCAGAAAAAGACGTACTGCAAATCCATGCAAATCGGGAAAGCGGCAAAGAGGGGGAGTTTCTGCCAGGCAAGCACTCTTAGCTTCCCTCTTTAGACCACCATCTTTTGTTTGTTCTGAAGTTCCACATATAGGAAGAGTTGCTATCAGAAGGCAGGAAGGAGTGAAAAAGGGTGGAAACGGGAGGAAAAAACAGCTATAAGCGTTTCAAGCTATTGCTGAAACAATCCAATTACAATGCCTATCAAACTTAGCTTCACAGGTTATAGCTTCTAATTGCCTGACAAAAATTGACACTTCAGTCGCAACACTGTAATATAATAGAGGGCCAAATTAAATTTGATCGAGGGGCAGAAAACGACGCTATCATTCAGCCGCGCGGAAAAGAGATCAACTGGCATGATATAATGGATCAAAAATGAAAATTATTCATTAATCGCGTTGGGTTTTCCAATAATGGAAATGACACAGTTCAGACGCTGCCGTAAAAACACTATTAATTAAAGGGATGATAGATCTAACAAGGCATGGAACCGAGAGAAGTCTTCCTCCACTCCTCTCTGAGGTGAAGGATTGTGGGAATGGGCTGACTGACAGGTCACTTCTCAGCATGACGAGTGTAACGTGTGTGTGTGTGTGTGTGTGTGTGTGTGTGTCAGTGGCATGTGGTGGACTTCTGAATGATGAGGCAAAATCATAAGAGCCTGAGCTTTTTAATTAATATTCTAGTTCTGTTTGTTATATGTGTGTGTGTGTGTGTGTGTGTATATATATATATATATATATTTTTTTTTTTTGAAAAATAGATATAGAAATGTATATATAAAAACAGATATTATAGTGTATAATATATATAGAGAGATTTTTTGTTTTTTAAAAAAGTCTCTTCTCTTCTGAATTTATTTGATCCAAATTACAGCAAAAAACGTAAAATTATAAAATATTTAACTATTTAAAATAACTGTTTTCTGTTTGAATATATTTTAAACTTAATTTATTCCTGTGATTTCAAAGCTGAATTTTTAGCACCATTACTCCAGTCACATGTTCCTTCAGAAATCATTCTGTTCGGATTTGCTGCTAGAAAACATTTATTATGATGATGTTGAATTTTAATTAGTTGAGTGAATTTTTTCAGGTTTCTTTGATGAATAGAGAGTTCAGAAGAACAACATTTATCTGAAATAGAAATGTCATTATACATTTATCATCAATTTTGATCAATTTGAAGCATCCTTGCTAAATAAAAGCTTTTGAATGGTATAGTGCATAATGTTACAAAAGCTTTTTATTTCAGATAAATGATGATCTTTGGATCTTTCTATTTATAAAAGAATCATGAAAAAAATTACTCAACTGTTTTAAATATTGATAATAATAGAAAACAGTTACTATTTTAAATAGTAAAAATATTTTACTGTTTCTGCTGTACTTTGGATCAAATAAAATACAGGCTTGGTGAGCAGAAGAGACTTCTTTAAAAAAACATTAAAAATCTTAGTGGTCAAAAACTGTTGATTGTTAGTGTGTGTGTATATATATATATTAAAGTTTATATATATCAATATAATACTTGAAATATATACTGTATTAAATAAACTTAGCATCCAATTTTTTTTTAAAAGGCACTGCCTCTTTTACCTCTTCACAGAAAACACCCCTGGTGTGTGTATGTGTGTGCGTAAAAGGCAAGAGGCCCAATATTCAGCAGCAGATGAGACGTGTGCATGTGTCTGTGAGAAAGAGGCAGATGAAGAGAGGAAGATAAGAGACAAAGATGACAGCACTCAAAGGCTAAAGGCAGCGCTTTCTCTCATCTCCTGACCACCGGCTGACCCCGAGACTGAGAGCCGAGAGCCGACGGAGTGACCCGCCTCCTGGTGACCCTGCCAAGCTGAGCGCGAGGCTCCCCAGCCGAGCCCACCGGAGCTCCAGCCTCACTGATCTCCAGCCCTGTAATTGGGTCAAAGCTCTGCATTGCCTTATTGATGTGCAAATGCTAACTGTCGAGGCATGTCACTCTCAGCCATATTAGAGAACACCTCGAGGATGACTGCAGGAGATCAAGGACGCCAATGCACCATTTCATATCAAACCCCAAACATGAGAGGGGTGCCGTTCATTAAAATTTAGGCCATCAAGAAATATCCAATTCAAAAGAAACGTCTAATTTGAAGCGGTCCTTGACAGGACACGATCATATCTTAACGCATTTAACAACCAGTTTTGACATGAGTAATGGCACCCTGAAAAAGGATGTTCTCACAAATTATGATAAGAATTAAAATGATGGGAAGTATGAACATGTCAGTTAACCAAGAGGAAGTGCAGTCAGTCAGAAAGTCAAAAGATGTAATTTGTCATAAGAGTTTCTAAATACATCAATATACATCACAAAGTTATGGAGGACATGCGATGTATGAACAAATCAGTGGTTATTCCTCTGAAGAGGAAAAAGAAACAGTATAAAATGAATGAGAAAATAATTGATAATAAACAAAAACTAAATCATGAAATATGAGATCAAATAAAGCAGAAATTGCAGGTTTGCTAGTTTCAGATACGACAAATAGTCTGAAAATTAACCCGTATGGGACTAGTATACAAAGACTGATTACAGACTCATTACAAAATCTAAAATTATACTTTAATATAATTTTAAAAAGTATTTAAAAATGTATAAATATTAAAAGTACACTATGTTGCCAAAAGTATTGGGACACCCCCTTCTAATGAACAGGTTTGACTACTTTAGTAATTTCAATGAGTACTAATCTTAATGTTTAAGCATATAATGATATTCTAGGGAATTGTGTCCTAATTTTATAGCAAAAGTTTGGCCAGGACCCTTTTTTATTGTTAATAACATGACAATGCCTCTGTGTAAGGCAAGGTTCATAGAGGAATGTTTGTTTCAGCCTCTGGTGTGACTTTAAATGCAGACCTTCAGCCAAAAACTCAGACCAAACACTAATGACTTGTGCATATGGGTACAGTCATTTTAGACACTTCCAAAACTGAAGCAACAGAGATGGAAATACAGTTTTTAAAGTTATGCTTCCATCTTTGTTGCTACAGTTTTGGAAGTGCCTTTTTCTGTTCTAAAGAAGGGGGTGTTCCAATATAGTATATGTGTTTGGTGATGAGTTTTTTGGCTCAAGGTCTGGATTTAAAGTCACTCCAGAGGTGTTCAGCTGGGATTAGGACTTGGCTTATGCAGACCAATCAAGTTCTTCCACACTGACTGAATCAAACATTTCTCTATGAACCTTGCCTTATACACAGAGGCATTGACATGTTGTAAAATGCCTAGAATAAAAAAGGGTCCTGTCCAAAAGACACAATTCTCTAGAATATCATTATACGCTTAAACATTAAGATTAGCACTCATGGAAATGACTAAAGTAAGAGGATGTCCCAATATTTTTGGCAATATGGTGTATATAAATTGTAACTATTTTTAATGGCCTGATAAAGCTTAGATTTTAGTGAAGAAAAAAAACATCTTTTTAGAAGTCCACCACATTATTCGAATCTATGTAGGATTGAAGAAAAAAAGATCATGAGACCTTCATTGGAATTTTTGCAGTGGATTTAATGTGGCTTTACGGGAAGCATTAAGTTCATTACATTTCTTTTATTGCCTTGACGTATCTAGTAGACTGTTAATGTGTTCCTCTCGGTTGATTGTACATGTGCGAGCAGCGTGCCGAGGATCAAAACATCAGATCGCTGGGATTGTCGTGCTGTGAAAGAATTTAAAAGTACTGGTGTCCCAGTCTTATAATTGGGTATCGATGGCCAACGATTCTCTCAATTTCATCGTTTTTCCACTTGGACAATCTGGTGGAACTCTAAGACAACCTAATTATAACCCCTGCTGAGGAGGCCGGCCCTGAGCAAGGTTTCATAACTGTCTCAACTTTCTCATCCTCTGCAAACTTTCACAAGGACATGACACTGATACTAATCACGTCAAGCAGACAGACAATGCTGAAGTGAAGAGTTAATCATAATATGAACATTACCACAAATTATTAATGCTTTTTTTCTTCTTCAAATGGAAATTGGTGACTTGTTCAGCAGTGTGAATAGAGGCTTTCAGGTTTTCTGCACACAAGCTGTTTGTTGCTGTTTAAAATAGTAGGTTTCCTTTCTATAAGATACTCTTTTGGAAAAGCAGCTAAACTACTAAAAAAAACTGAAATACCATGTTGCTGTTGTTTTCAAACAACCTGATTCACCTGAATGAATTTGAATTTCCAATGCTACATAGTAACCTTGCCTACGTAATGCCTTTCCTTGCTTGGTTATAATGCTGTAATGCAAACAACATGTTGTGAAATGTGTACTTGTTGAAAATAATGTTTTTTTACTGGAAGAGCTACACTATTTTAAAAGCAAATAGACAAAGGTTACTGTACTGGATATCTAGTTTAGTTAGAAGCATTTCTAGAATTATCATAAATACAAGTTTCCACATAGAAAATGTACTACTGTGAAATTCTGAGATCATTTTGATGCCTCAGTTTCCGAGTTAGGTGGGCCATGAACTTTAAACATGGTGGAGGGGACAACGATCGCTGCTGTCAGTTCTATTCTTTATTAGTTTTTCCACAACAACTAGGCCTACATCACCTTGTCTTGTCACTAAAGTAGTGCCTATATGAACAATCATTTATAGAGAAAATAACCATGAAGTCGTAGACTAGACACGCATCGCAGAATTAGTGCAAGATGAGCCTTTGTGGTTAAAAGTTTTTTGTTTTTTTTTAAGAAAATGACTGATTGTTTCGCTGAATAAGTCCTTTAAAGCTGCATTGAAACTCCAAATTGGACCTTTAACCCGCTGATCCCCATTGAAGTCCATTATATGGAGAAAAATCCTAGAATGTTTTCCTCAAAAGCCTTAATTTCTTTGAAGTTGATTTTTTTTTTTTTCACAAAAACATAGTACAAAAAAAGTAATAATTTTTTTTTTATAATAAAGAATTAACAAAGATACAAAAATATATTTAGAAAAGACAAATAAAAATGACAGACACAAATACAATTACAAAAACTAACCAAAAAAAAGCTAATTCAAAATATGAATAAACACAATAGTAGTATATGAAAAGTATATACTGTAGTATATTGTAATAAAAACCATTGTTAATAATTGAGCACCAATAATAATTGAGAACCAAATTAGAGTATTAATATGGTTTCTGAAGGACCATTTAAGACTGAAGTAATGCTGATGAAAATCATCTCTGAGCACAGAAATAAATGACATATTACAATAGAAAACAGTTATTTGGTTAATTGTAATACTATTTCATAATTTTACTGTATTCCTGAGCACATCAGTGCAGCCTTGGAGAGCAAAAAGACGTTTAAAAAATTAATGTTTCCAAAATTTTGACAGGTATATATACACTGAAATAACACTGCCAGCTGGTAGATGTCATAACTACACACTCTGCAATAGAAAATGATTAACAGTTTGACTAAATTAACTAAAAGCAACATATATTTGCTATTATTTCAGTATAGATGTGACAGTTATCAGTGCTTAAATTTATTTTGGAGTGATTATTTGACACATCTTAAGATAGTTGCTAGTAAAAGACAAGAAAAGTGCTTTCCTGTGGTCATTCTTCTTTGTTAATGTCCTCCTGACGGAATCAAGAAATACTTCATGCACACTCTCTAACCTCAACTTACACTCCTAATCTGAATAGTGATCAGTGACCCTGGAGCTGCCGGCATCGGCCCTGCCCAGTGCGAAGAGGGATATTCCAGACCAGAGAACAGGTGGACACCAGCCAGGGGAGACGGTTCAGCCGGCGTGCCCACAAACAGGGGTCAGGGTGGGCCACACGTCACATAAATCAATCTGACGTGTTCACCCAGGCCTGCACTGGCACAGGCCAACCCGCGGCCCGAGCCCCATGCCCACTGAGCTACTGGCTGCGGCGCTATTTTGATGCATGGTTCAGGGGTGCATTTGGAATGGGTCAGCTGACTTTGATCCAGGGCCTGGCTGGAGAGACTTCAGGTGCCTTCTGGTTCCACAGATATCACGCCAGTGGTATGAGCTCCACTGCAGGGGAATCGGGCGCGCTGAAAGAGATCCTGGTGGGCAGCAGAATGAATGTGCAATGGCATGTGCAGTTCAGGACGTCAGTCGCTGCAGATTCTCAGCTCGTGTAAGTACTTCAGATACCTGAGATTTTTCTTTATGACATTTATGCATTAGTATTTCTCATATTAAACAAGGGGAAATTATTTGTAATAATTATCTTACATGCTGCAACTTCAGTTAGTTTCATTTATTATCATTTTATACAATTTAGCATGATATGAAAACATTTAGTTGTAATTTAATTCATTTTAACAATGATTTTTAGCCACATTATTGTGGATCATGCTTTACACATCTACACAAATGTGTTTTGTGTTTGATAATAGTTTTACTGGTTAAAATGTACTGAAAAGTCTATTATTACTTTATTATGAATACGCCTACTATTATTAATATTTTGAATCAGTTTTTTATGTTTTCTTTTTATTTTCATTTAGTGATTTATATAGTCTTTATTCATATTTATTTCAGTTTTAGTTATAGTAAAATGTCAATTATTTTGCCAAAATAAGAGAGAATGCATGTTATCATTTCATTTAGTACTAACTGGAATAAGATATTTCACATAAAAGACGTTCACATAGTCCACAAGAGAAAATAATATTTGAATTTATAAAAACGACCCCGGTCAAAAGTTTACATACACAAAAAAAAAAAAAAAGGAAAAAACACAGTATTAACAATTAATACTGTGTTTTTTCCTTTTTTTTTTTTTTTTTGTCATAGCTGTTCATGAGTCCCTTGTTTGTCCTGAACAGTTAAACTGCCCACTGTTATTCAGAAAAATCCCACAAATTCTTTGGTTTTTCAGCATTTTTGTGTATTTGAACCCTTTTCAACAATGCCTATATGATTTTGAGATCCATCTTGTCACACTGAGGACAACTGAGGGACTCATATGCATCTATTACAAAATGTACAAATTCTCACGGATGCTCCAGAAGTAAAAAATTATGCATTAGGGGGCCAGGGGTGTAAACTTTTGAACAGAAAGAAAATGTGTACATTTTTCTTATTTTGCCTAAATATCATATTTGTCATTTAGTAGTGCCCTTCAGAAGCTACAGAAGATACTTACATGTTTCCCAGAAGACAAAATAAGTTAAATTTACCCTAATCCTTAAATTCAAAAAGTAAAAAAAAAAAGTGTATGACTAGCTCTGGTCTCCCCTATTGTATTTCCCCCCTCTTATATTTTCAAATGATTTATGATTTGCCTTGACATCTAAAATGGGACTTAAATGTTTTCTGGATGTTCCTTATTTGGTCCAGCATGTTTAAATGATGTGTTTTTCTGAGTTGTGAATGTGATTCTAACCATCTCAGACAGTCACACAATCTGTTCAATGCTGTTACAAGACAATAACAGAATAATAATAAAAACTGTATCTCCAAAGGAAAAAGGAAACAAATGAGAGAAATTTAAAGTCTGCATGTCAAGATAATGTCAAATTTGGTCAAAAATTCTTACAGGCTTTCAACTTTTCTCTTTGGTTATGTTATTCGTGTTTGCATTGAAGTTTTTCATATTTTCTTTCAAATAATTCATTAATGGCTTGCTAATCTCAAGAGTGGATGAAAGGACTTAATTCCAACTAAATGATTTATACAAGTGCTTCTGAAACTAACCCTTATTAAATGAATAACTCCTGCCAATAAACCGTGGGTATCTGTCTTTTAAAAAGTTGAGGGGACACCTGAGAATTCTGCAAGAAATAGGAATAATTCCTCAAAAAGAAAATTGCCTGGCTGAACTTGGAGGATTAAAAGTAATTGTAATTTCCCAAACATTCGGTTTGCGAGTGCTGTTGTCTGTAAAAAGATGATAAAATACTCAATGCCCCCTGTCTCTTAACTTCAACAATAGTCAATCAGACCAGCCGTTTTTACTCAACCACCGAAGAAGCTCCGTATCAGAAATTAACTTACAGTTCTCCGAGGCCTCAGCAAGCATATGCACAAGGGCACTTTGAGGTTGCTCTCCACCAACTGTTGCCCGTTTGATTTTCGTCAGCATGTTTGATGGCAAATATCATAATGTTTGCTCTAGGTCATGGACAGCACAAAAAAACATTGACAATTTGTTATAAACTGTTGATTATGCATAACGCATTCAGAAAGGTTTTTGGCATGGATAAAAACAAACAGCTTGTATGCATGACACCTTGGCATACTGAATTCTGGGGGGATCATATGCATAATGGGAGCGAAAGGTATCTAATCTTAAGTTCACATCTTTCAAAGTCTTCATTTATTTATAGGTAAGGTCAAAAATGTGTTTTAGATACTGATATTCTGTTAGTCATTTGGCATGCACTTTTCAGACAAAGCAACTTATAGTACACTTACAGTCACAAATTGCCTAAAGCAACATGGTAGTTGTCACATTGGTGAAAAACAACCTTTTTCCTACAGTATGAAAGTAGCTCAGGAGTAACAAGCTGCTTTTTCAGTGATCCAGCATGACAAAATACTGCTGCAAATTATCAAGGCAAAAATACAATTCTGTCTTTCTTATATTTTAAAGGGATAGTTCACCCAGAAATGAATCTTCTAAACACAAATTAAGATATTTTTGATGAAATCCAAATTCTGCATATCCTGCAATCCTGCATCCTTTGCCCAGAAAGGTAGTAAGGTTCAACCGTAATTTTTTAAAGGGTGTAGCATGACTGATTAACACGTATTCTAATATAACATGAGAAGCTTGAGTATCTTTAGCAACACTGGTGGTAATTCATTTGGAGATAATTTGGAGATTGAGCATTAACCACTATGCCACAATATCCAACCACACTCACCTGGATGAAAACCAAGGATTCAAACAAAACCTCAAAGACAGCCTCAAGCACAGGTATTTGAAAGCTGATCAGTGCTGGCCACTTCAAACAGTCCTCAACTACAGTTCCTCTTTACAACAAACTGTCCCAAATATTAAGGCAAAAAGCATTTGCAGACTCTAAAGCAGACCAATGCATTTTCCAAACACTTCGATGGTCTTGTGCATGTTTAACCTGCCATCACTGAGATCTCAATATGTATGCACACTTCTGCCAATTTAAATCCCGTGTCACTTTCCTAGCTTTGGGATGTGAGAAGCGAGATTATCCTGGGGGCATTCAATTCCATGCCACTGACCTTACTCTGGCCTCTGAGCAAGAGGCCTCATGCCATTAGCGCGAGGGAAAGGCTTTTAAAGGAAATCTAATCTCGTCTGCATCTGATCTGTCCACTTCAGAGTGGAGGAACCTGGCCTGGGTATTACAGCAAACATCCTCTGCCGCTGTATCTCTTTCTTCAGCGTTCAATATTCCCCCTCCACTGTAGGACCCGTTTCTGTAACAAACTCCCTGCAACAGGTCTGACCAGCGGCTGTAATTTCACTCAGAGCGCTTGCCCTCCGAACCCGATGTACAGCAGCACTCGACTGTATCCCGAGCTCAACACAGGCGCCAGTGTTTAGGAACGTGTCTCTGCTTTGTTCAGGGTTTTCTCTTTTTATTTTGGTTAATTGTGGGTAAAGTGTCTCGCTGACAGGTTGCGGTGAGGGGTATCACCTGAGATCATCCCACATTCAGTTGGCTGTATACCTGCAGTGGCTCAAAACATAAACCACAAAACCTTTTGAATGTAGTTGTTGGCAATTCTAGATCGTTTTACCTAAGATCTAAACATGTTTGATGGGCGTTATGAATTTAGCAGATTTTATCAGGTCATGTGTGCTCTGATTTGACCAAGTATAGTAACTGAATCAGAAGTTTCCTAAAGCAACCCTGATTCAGCAGTTAATGAATATACAATATCCTACTGACATGATCTTACAAGGATCAATATATGGAAAAAAAACATGTATGCAAGTTATTCATAGTCCACAGTACATCTACTTTTATGTGGGGCATTCCAGTAACACTTTAATGCTGTTGTAGCAAAACAAAACAAAACAAAACAAAACAAACACAAAGTAAAAGAACTAAACAAACAAAACACAAAGCAAAAAAACTAAACAAAACCAAACAAAACACATAGCAAAAGAACAAAACAAAACACCAAGTCAAAGAACTAAACAAAGCAAAATAACTAAAATCACAAAACAAAGCAAAAGAACTAAACAAAACACAAAATAAAACAAAGCAGAACTAAAAACACAAAACAAAACAAAGCAAAAATAACTACAAAATTCAAAAGCAAAAGAACAAAACAAAATAAAAACAAAGCGAAAGAACTAAACAAAACACAAAATAAAATAAAACAAAAGCAGAACTAAACAAAACACAAACCAGAAGAATGAAACAAAACAAAACAAAATAAAATAACTAAACAAAACAACACAAAGCAAAATAACTAAAAACGCACAAAAAACAAAATAAAAACAAAGAAGAAGAACTAAACAAAAAAACATGAAACAGCAAAAGGATTAAACAAAACAACTCAAAAGCAAAATAACTAAAAAACAAAACAAAAACAAAGCAAAAGAACTAAACAAAACAACACAAAGCAAAATAACTAAAAACTGAAAACAAATAAAACACAAAGCAGAAAAACTAAACAAAACAAAAAAAGCAAAAAAAAAAAACACAAAGCAAAATAACTAAAAACACAAAACTAAATAAAACAAAAGCAGAACTAAACAAAACAACACAAAGCAAAGCATAATAACTAAAAACACAAAGCATAAGAACTAAACAAAACAACACAAAACAGCAAGAGGACTAAACAAAACACAAAGCAGAACTAAACAAAACAAAACACAAAGCAAAACAAAGCAGAAGAACTAAACAAAACAACACAAAACAGCAAAATGACTAAACAAAACAAAGCAGAACAAAACAAAACAAAACAAAAGAACTAAACAAAACACAAAACAAAACAAAGCAGAAGAACTAAACAAAAAAACAAAATAGCAAAAGGACTAAACAAAACAACTCAAAAGCAAAATAACTACAAAACAAAACAAAAACAAAGCAAAAGAACTAAACAAAACAACACAAAGCAAAATGACTAAAAACACAAAACAAAATAAAACACAAAGCAGAAGAATTAAACAAAACAAAAAACTAAGCAAAACAACTAAACAAAACAACACAAAGCAAAACAACTAAAAACATGAAACAAAATAAAACACAAAGTAGAAGAACTAAACAAAACAAAGCAAAAGAACTGAACAAAACACATCCAGAAGAACTACACAAACACAAAATAAAACGCAGCAAAAGAATAAAACAAAACAAAGCAAAATAACTAAACAAAACAAATAAAATACAACACAAAGCAGAACTAAACAAAACGCAAAGCAAAATAACTAAAAACAAAAAGCAAAGCAGAAGAACTAAACAAAACAAAGCAGAACTAAACAAAACACAAAGCAGAACTAAACAAAATGCAAAACTAAGAAGAAGAAGAACTAAACAGAACACAAAGCAAAACAAAATAGAACAAAGCAAAAGAACAAAATAAAACAAAGCAAAATAATTAAAAACAAACAAAACACAAAGCAAAAGAACTAAGCAAAACAAAAAGCAAAAGAACTAAACAAAACAAAAAGCAAAAGAACTAAGCAAAACAAAAAGCAAACAACAAAAAAGGAATCTGTTTCTGTTGTGATTTACGCAAGTATTTTTAAGACAAACAGACAATTAAAAATGATTCAGAATAACTTTTAAAGAATTATTTACAGAAAGATGGAATCTTAAGATCTTTTGACAGTATTTTAAACTTTCTGACACAGACTGTCCTCAAAGAAAATACGACCCAGCTGTACGTTTTTGAATCGACCAAATACGCCCCATGTTTACGTTTTAAAGTTAAGACCGCCCCATGTTTACGTTTTAAAGTTAAGCGGTCGTAAAAATAATGACAGTGTCGCGTTGGATCTGACGTCATGGAATGACGTATGAGTTTTTATACCGATTTCACGGTAATTTAAACGTGTTTTACTAGGTGTAATTCGTATATATGACCACACCTAACCCCACCCTAAACCTACCCCTTACAGAAATAGTGCAAAATCATGATTTCTAGTGCATATTCCAAAAAAAAAAACATACAATGAAAACATATGCGTTCTCTGGTATCGAACCTGTGTTCATATGATTATACCACTTCATAGAGCAACGCGCTACTAATTGACCTACACATAATGCTAAGATCAAATTAGATACTTGTTACTGATAAGGGAGCAAATGTTGAATATGCTCTATAGAGACGTATTTGATGTTGAAAACGCTCTATAGAGACTTATTTGAGGATTTGTGAAAACGACTTACATCGGTCGTATAAATTGGAGGACATGTTGCAAATCTAATATATGATATATATGATAAGGACATTAAAATGTTATACAATATGTTACATAATAAATGCTTGTAGTGATGTTTGCTTAAGCCAATATAGTAATATAACAGTGGAAAGACATAAACCCCAGTGCTAAGATTATGCATAATTTTACTCTTACAAACTTCAATCAATGAAATGATTCTTTTGAGCAGCACTTTTCATTTAGTGAGATAAATGCAGAAAATAGAGAAACTAGCGCACGCCTCTTGCTGAGATCGTAATCGGCTCCTCGTCGCTCTGGTTTTCTCATCCCCTTCCCTCTCGCTCAGGTTATTTTGGGAGTCATTTTTGGAAGCTCCTTGACCTGCACAGAGCAGCACCTCCATATTCAAAGAACCCTCCCTTGCCAACACCCCTCATTTACAACCCATTACTCAGTTCTGCTCAGCTGAACCACATCCATATATTCTTCAAGGCCTGGTTAAACTTAATCATTAGGTTAACAAGCTCCCTTCCCTCCAAATGATGATCCTCTGAATTCTAGGGATTTGTTCAGGAGGGTGAACCAATAACTGGCTAGGCACAAAAGACAGAGGCCTTCGAATTAGCACAAAATAATCACCAAAAATTGCTTTGCATATTCAATCACTTAGAAGACTGCCAAAGTAAACAAACACACGAACCTCGGCCGCGCAAAAAGCCTTTAAATGAACTAACATTTCCTCAAGTAAACAATCAAACAGTCGAACACTCCGACACTGTTGTGAATCGCAGTCAACCCTGACAGACACATCAAAACAAAATATGCACATAAAGTCCAGAATCAAAGAGACAATTGTTTCTTTACCGCTCCGCATTTAAGATATGTGAGCACAATACAAATCAGTCGTAATGAAGGTTTACTTCTTTTTTTTACTCAATACTATAAAGAGATAGACATGTTTTTTTAAAGACCATCTGCGATACATATATGGCTGGCATCGTACAACTCGTGTAAGCTAATTAATTACAACTGCTCAAGAGGCAGTCACATGTCACTGTTTTAGCACATCAATGGCACTTAAATATACTTCATTAGCTTGACGTTGATGTGTGAGTTTGTGCATGGATTCCACTGAGCTGTCAGTTTACATCTGCTCTTACGGCTGTTTAGACTGATTTTCATCAAAGACAACTGTGTTTGTCTTTCTAGCTTCTCTATACATGTAGGTCATCATGAAGACTGTCATCTAGAATGTAAATGGAACATAAAATGTAAAACCTATTATCAACCTATTAAGGTAATCTACATGGTATATATGTAACATACAACAACAATACACAAATTACACAAATTGTCATTCTTTTTATGTAATTTTTGTTTTTTATAATTTGTGCACTGTAAAAATATTTATATAATATTTATAGAATTTGTGCAAATTGACACACACACACACACACACACACATTATAATATACAAGTAATATATAACCTTGTTATATATGTACCTTGTTTTGACATATAAATACAGTATTATATAATATATAATTCTATAATTTGTAATTCTATAAAAATATTTATATATAAAAAGTATAGAAATAATATTTATAAAATCTGTGCAAATATAAGTATAATATACAAGTAATATATAAATTTAACTTGTTTGGATATATAAATACAATGTTATATAATATACACTTCAAGTATAATATAATATACGTAATATATAAATGTAAATATATAAATAGGCTATATAAATAAACAAAAATAATAATAATAAAATAAAATAAAAAATATAATATATATATAATAAAATCTAAACAAATCTAAACAAAAAATCTAAACAAAATAATGTAATTTACTAGTCGTAAAAAAATATATTCAATCAAAAATTTTAACAAAAAATGAAGTCAGTATCTCAAATAATAAAGACTTGTTTCACTATTGGAATCTCCTGAATGAAGGATTCAATGATAAATACTTTTTTTAAACGTGTAGTTGTCACCACCTCCTGGTGGAAGAGGATAAGCATTACAATACCTACAAGTGTTAAGATACTTTCATTTTGATTGCTATTGTGGACAATAAGTGTTTACCCAAACTATAAACTTTTATTCCAGTACTTCTGTGTTTTAAATGTCTGTAACACAGAAATAAAGATTGTTCCAGATATGTTGACGCCAGATACATTTTTGGAATGGTCTTAAAACCTTTGAGCTCGTTGACTGTGTGCTTCTACAACAGCAAGTTATACGCTTGTATATCTTTGAAAGTTTATTGATTATTCGACGTCAAGTTGACCATTATGTATCGTGGCCCATAGAAACAGTCGCTAATGAGGCATCTACGTATACCTATGTTGAAAAGACTGTGTCCCTCATTCTGGATGAGCAGCAGCAAGAATGCAGATTGTAACAATCTCGATTGTAATGTCTTTAACACCTGTTTCAGCCCAATCTAACAGCAATTTTACGTACGTACAACGTACAACGTATTTTACCAGCTGGCTAATTCCTACTTATTCGTATGACCTCACTCGTACAAATTCATATGTTTTTGGCTAAAATGTACATATTTAACGAGTTCCCAATACGTATGAATTTGCAGGAATGCCCTTCACCTAACCCCGCCCCTAAAACTACGCGTCATTGGGGTCTAGGCAAATCCTAAAAAATTGTAGTGAGGTCGTACGAATTTGTACGAATTAGCTACCTTGTAAAATATGTACGAATTCCCGTGAGATAGCGTTGGTTTCACATCAAG
The DNA here is from genome assembly GCA_033026305.1 of Cirrhinus molitorella. Taxonomy (NCBI): domain Eukaryota; kingdom Metazoa; phylum Chordata; class Actinopteri; order Cypriniformes; family Cyprinidae; genus Cirrhinus; species Cirrhinus molitorella. The sequence continues at coordinate 25,632,047 of CM065135.1, read as the reverse complement.
TGTCAATGGAGTGTGAGCAGCGCAATGTGAAACTGTCGTAATAGACACCGCTAAGTCGTTGTCATTCAAGAATAAGATTGCGTAGGTGTTTGAACAGAGATCGCAATCTTTTAAGGATTAATTGTGCAGCTCTAATATAAACACTGCAAACTGTTTTGCAAGTGTTTGCGAGACCAGTCAGATAGATAGATAGATAGATAGATAGATAGACATATTAATTGGTTATTATATATAACATATTAATTAATATATTAAATTGTGTTTAATTTAATTAAATGGTGGAATTTAAAATTGCACTTGATAGATGCACAGGAATAATACAAATAATACAACTATGCTAGTTATTTAACTTTAACTAGTTGCTTGAAATCTTCAATACCTTCTACAGTCTACATACGTTATTTGAATATGCAAATTATTCAGAACTACTGAATATCTCAAAGTACCATGGATAATGGGTCAAGGCAAGGCAGACCACGTGAAGCTCATTTTGTTTGTCTACGTAAGTTTGTGAGTACGCACTTATAGGATTTTCTGCTGGATTTTAGCAAACTTATCTTGTAGGCGTCTGTTGGTTATTTCTTCTGGTGGCCGTGCAGCTGAACAAACAATAGCACATTTTAATGTGGTACCTTGCCTTCCTGCCATGCATATTCATGACGAGCCCACGCCTGGCAGTGACACGGGGGTGCGGCAGGGATGAGGCGTGCTTGTCGGAGTGTGTCACGTTTCCAGACCAGCGAATTTTTTTGATTAAAGTCCCTTATCCGTTTTATCATGCATATCCCTTGCCTGATTAAAGTGATCTGATGCTGACACTCACAATGTCAGGGTGAACTGAGGAGGAGCTCTCTCTCCACCTCCCCGAACATGCCTGGAATCCCTAATCCCCTCAAAATACATCCGTCAGTCTGTCCCTGCGTACAGTACGAACACAGGAACCTCATTTATACAGCAAAACACAAGCACAAACCCAGCAGGTTATAGATGTTATATGAAGTACTGTATAATCGCCATTTCTACATATTGTGGTGAGACTACGCAACCTATCAAAGACACATTTCAAATACTTAACACGTATTAATCCCAGAGCGCAACTTCCCAAAGTTGAACGGTTGATGCGAACGTGGCGCATTTGTTGGGAGGAGTGAATTGGTGAGGGACGCACCGCTAGTCAGAGAGCGAGCGAGAGGGAATCTTTCCCAGAAAATGTTGGCCTAATGAAACAGCTGGGGATGACACAGTTGAAACTATCCAATTGGAAATGATAATTAATGGCATTAGGGCACAGAACGCTTTGGTGCCGCTAAGGATTAGAACACTTTAGGCTGTAAATTTCGAGATGTAGCCTAACTTTTTGGAGGCTATTTCTTATAAGAATTGGCAAGCTGCTCTGAGGCAACTGCAGGTTTCATGATTTCACATCTCTCATCGTCATGCTTTTAAATTAACAGGTAAAGGACGTTTGAATTGTTTTCAGAAAATGTATTTGTAGACTAGTTTTTTAAACGTATTGGTCCCACTTTATATTAAGTGGCCTTTACTACTATGTACTTACATTGAAATTAATCATTTGATACAGTGCACTTATTCTGTACATACATGTATTTACATTGTACTTAGATTTTAAAAATACCTGCATGTAATTACATTTATAATTACACTGTTGACCCATCCCTTACACCTTAACCCACCCTTAAACTTACCCATGCCACCAAACCTGTCCCTAAACTTACCCATATCCCACCTCATAGCAGCAAACATGTTTTGCAATACAACATGATCACATTAAGTACATTGTACTTATTTTTTGATGTAAGTACATAGTAGTTAAGGCCACTTAATATAAAGACTCATATGCAACTATTACAGAAGGTTCAAATGCTCACTGATGCTTCAGAAGGAAACACGATGCATTAAGAGAAAACTTTTGGACTTTGAAGAACAGGCCAAATAAGAAAAATTGACACATCTTCATTCTGTTCAAAAGTTTACACCCCTGGCTCTTAATGCATTGTTTTTCCTTCTGAAGCATCAGTGAGTGCTTGAACCTTCTTTAATAGTTCCAAAATAGTAATAGTCCCTCAGTTGTCCTCAGTTGTGAAAAGATGGGTCTCAAAATCCTACAGTCATTGCTGGAAAGGGTTCAAATACATAAATGCTGAATAATCAAAGAATTTGTGGGACCTGAAGGATTTTCTGAAGAACAGTGGGCTCATGAACAACTATCATAAAAAAAAAAAAAACAGCTGTGGATCATTCAGGTAACAACACAGTATTAAGAATCAAGTGTATGTAACCTTTTGAACGGGGTCAGTTTGATAAATTCAACTATTATTTTGTCTTGTGGACTATATGTAAACATCTTTTATGTGAAATATCTTATTCAGGTCAGTACTAAATAAAAAATAACATGCATTTTGTAGGATCCCTCTTATTTTGCAGATCCTGCCAGGTGTATGTAAACTTTTGACCTTAACTGTATATTATATTATATGAGCAATATCACATGAGTAGCCATGCGATATGGCTATATATCGGTACAGCTGTGATACAGGTGTAAAAAATAGTATTATTTATAAAATTATAGCTGATTTGGGCATCCATGACACTTGCTGTGAGTAATACCACATATGGACTGATACAAACAGTGAAATTGCTAGATTATCACACTCCTCTCAGCCAATCAGATTTGAGGACTAGAAGGAACTGTTGTATATATTATATTATACCATATTATATTACCGGAAAATAAAATAAAAATACCTGTTAAAAATAGGATTTTTTTTGCGGTGAAGTTCCAGAATGATTCTTTTGAAAAAAATCACCAAAAGTTTTTCATCTCCACTAAATGTAAGAAGAAACAAAACAATTCATGACTTTAAATAAATTTTCTTGATTAAAAAAGCAAAGCTCCCTCCCAAAAAGTCAAAGGAAGGGACAGGACGGGCTGGGTTAGTATTAGTTGTCAACCAATGATCAAATAGCATCGACGGGAGGCAACTACAGAGTGCCTTGCTGGCAAAGAAATATAACGTCCAGATTTAATTCTGATACCAAGAAATAGAATTTCAAAGCTGGATGTCTTATCGTTGGCATGTCCCTTTGCTGGACTGATTTCCCTAGCAAAACCCTGTCACTGCTATTATGTTGAACATGGAACCAATTTACTGCACCAGCTAAACAGGGTTACTGGTGCTCCTGTAACCCCCTAAATGTTTGAAGTTATCACAGACGTGAGGGAGAAAAAGCATTTTGAATGTTGGCTGGAAGGGGGGAAGGTTGAAGAGACTGTAATTGAAAAGTATCAATCAAAAACAAGGCAAGGGGCAGAATGGAAGCCATAATGTTAACCCAGTCTGAGGAGCACAGGGACCAAAATGCATTTCCTTTGTATAGGTAATTCACTTGCTCTCTCCAGACCATAAGCCCCCAGCCTGGGCCCTGGAAAATATAAAATAAATAAATCCTATCTCCGGACAAGGCTTTTGGATTATCAAATGGAGCATGTGCCCATTACAGGCCTGTTTGCGATGGTATCTGGCCGCACAGATAAGGACCGACTGGTCAGACGTTTGCAATTTTGATACATGCGAAATAAAGAGCTTGTGGTGTGGATGCATCCTTTCTCATCCACCTTTTCATGTTCAGTTTGTATATAGCCTATACTGTACATGGCAATCATGCGAAATAAAGAGCTTGCGGTGTGGATGCACCTTTTCCCATCCATCCTTTCATGTTCTGCTTAAATATAGTCAATACTGTACATGAAATTCATAGACTGCATATAGGTGGTGTCAATCAAATTCATGTGCATAAAATCTGTCTCTGAATATGTCCACACCCCAGAAACCCCTGAACTAGACAAAATACAGTATATGAAATTTGATAAATGATAGCTGACCCCAGGCCACAATCAAACTGAAGCATCCATTCAAAGGTCAGGCTGTTTTTTTTTCTTTATTCACAGATTAAACACGTTCTGTGGTTTGAAATTGATCAATGTTTCATATCTACCATTTCTTCCGCTTTCTGAATAAATTCTGAATGTTTTAGCATTAAACAGATACTATTTCTAGCAATCAGTTTAGAGGAGGAGTTGTATGAAGGTCATATGTGTTGACCTCCAGATTATGCAGTTCCATTGTCTTTGAAACAATCTAAGTGTTTGCCATACATTACAATTATTGTAAAACATACAACCCCCTTCAAACTAGAATATTTAAACAGCTTCTTTTTATGTACTCATTATACACCATTTGGAAATGCAATAGGGTATTTTAAATATCCTATTTGGAAGACCAACATCTAAAAAAACAACAACAACAAAAGCTCATGTTTTTCATAAAGGAATAGTTGACTTCCAGAATAAAAATGTTCTGATAATTTACTCACCCCCATGTCATCCAAGATGTCTTTCTTTCTACAGTCAAAAAGAAAAGGTTGGTTTTTGAGAAAAACATTCCAGGATTTTTCTCCACATAGTGGACTTCAGTGGTGACCAACGGGCTGAAGGTCCAAACTGCAGTTTCAATGCAGCTTCAAAGGGCTCTACACGATCCCAGCCGAGGAATAAAGGTCTTATCCAGCAAAACGATTGGCCATTTTCTAAACAAAACAAAACCAAACACATTTCTATACTTTTCAGCCACAAATGCTCATCTTGCACTGGCTCTGCAATGTGCATCTACGACTTCACGCATTATATAATCACGTTGGAAAGGTCACATGTGGTTAGTTCTTCATCTGTATACTCCGGTTCAGAAAAAAGTAGGGTAGAGCAAAACATTTCTCATTTTTTTCTCCAATTTCAAAATCGCCCAACATCATTTTTTTTTTTTTTTTTTTTACCTTCTGTAAAGGGCATTTGGCTTTCTTTGCATGTTTTCTTTGTAAACACTGGGTTGGTACTCTGCCTATTAAAAAAAAAAATATATATATATATATAATGTTTTTGCTATATAAGACCCTTATTCCTTGTGTAAAACCCTTTGAAGCTACATTGAAACTGAAATTTGGACCTTCAACCCTCTGACCCCCACTGAATTCCTCTTTGGAGAAAATGGAGAAAAATTCTGGAATGTTTTCTCAAAAACCTTAACTTCTTTTCAACTGAAGAAAGTAATACATGAACATCTTGGATGACATAGGGGTGAGTTAATTATCAGGAAATTTAGTCTTAAAGTGTGCGCTTGAGTTTACATGAACAAACGCATTTAAAAAAATGTAAACAGCACTTATTGTATTGTAATACCTCAGAAGATAACCTTAAATTACATTACAAAACATCCGCTCACTATGATTTCATAAAGTCGTCGATGGGGGATGTATGACCGACAAGCAAGCTTATGGCAAACACATAAGTCAAAATCACACCACGTTAAGATTCACCGTGCCTTTCTGAGCGGCCCATCCAGCTTCCTCTGTCCAGTCATCCATCTACCCCCACCCATCCCGGCCCATCTATCTGTCTCCGAGCTCGATGCCTACGTGCCTCTTCGCCGGCCCCATTTCCCCCCTTTGCACAAGGAAAAAAAAAACAGCACGGCCAAGGTTTTTAATTCAAATTTCATCTCCAGTGCCGCGGCCCGTAAGCTCACTCAGCAGCCACTGGAGTCTAAAGTGACTCTAGGGAGCCCTCTCACAGTTCTATATGCAAATAGGCCTGCACCTGGGCAGTGGAGCAGGCCTGCTGAGAGCTTACTTATGCAAATCTGATTGAGTGAGAGCATATTGCTGGAGCGCGTGCGCGGCCGCCGACACCACAAGTTATATTTCACAGGATCGGCTGCCTCCGTGTTCCGATAGAGCGGGGAAGAGGGGAAAGAAAGTAGGGGGAAAAGACAGGGCACCGGCCATTCCAAGAATGGAGGGCTGCTGGTTTGATGAACACCCCTTTCTCCCTCCTAGATTCCACTCTTCTCGGTTTTATAGCATCAGGGGGCAGATGGAGTGTAAATGACACAGGACCTCTGTAATTTCCTATGCACACTTTGTAAATGGGTTGACATCTCAATATGTCCAACACACCACCATCACTGAGTGTGGTATTAACCCCCTGATTAAGTGGTAAAGGTTGGCTGCAGTTCAATCTCCAAACTGAAAGAAGGCCTTGATGTAGATAAATGAGACCAAAAGTGAAGAAAAATCAAACAAACCAGATGCAAGGCAAATCAGTAACTAAAAACAGACAGAGAGAAAAACATACAGATACAAAAATGGACAGTCAGACAGATATACCTACAGATAGACAGACATACGTACTGACCTAGATAGATAGATAGATAGATAGATAGATAGATAGATAGATATGCTACAGACAGACAGACACATAAAGAAAGGCTAGGTAGATAGATAGATAGATAGATAGATAGATAGATAGATAGATAGATAGATAGATAACAATACTACAGACAGACAGATACACATAAAGATAGACTACACTGTAAAAAACAATCCATAAAATTTACAGTAGAAAACCGGCAGCTGTGGTTGCCAGAATTTTACTGTAAAAAGTACAGTAGCAACATTTTACAGTTTACAGTTTTCACTTAAATTTACAGGTAAATGCCATAATTTCATTTCACTGATATAATGGTAATGTACCTGCCTAATGAAGTACTGAAATCTGTATTATACCTTTGTAATACACTGATAACCACCAAAAGTAGGTAGTGATGAGAAAGTCACATGATGAACCAAAGCCCATTACAAGCAGCTTTTAAATATTATCATAAACACTAAACCCCATCATGACACACACATGAAACTAAAATAATGCAATAAACATGTAAATATAAAGTATCTAAATGTAACATACAACCCTAATGTACAAACCTGCTAAGAAAAATCTAAGAAGAAAGAGTTATTTCAACAAAAACATCACATAAAAAGTAACAATTTACGGTTATTCACTGTATATTTTACAGTCTTTTACCATTTAACAGGCTTTTACTGTAGCATATTTTAGTTTTTTTTACTTACGTTAACGTTAAATTAACTAGACAGATACACATAAAGAAAGACTAGATAGATAGATAGATAGATAGATAGACATACACAGACAGACCGATACATACAAGAAAGACTACATTGTAAAAAAAAATCCATAAAATTTACAGTAGAAAACCGGCAGCTGTGGTTGCTGTAATTTTTACCGTAAAAAATACAGTAGCAACGTTTTACAATTTAGCAACATTACATGTAGCATACAACTGTAATGTACAAACCTGCTAAGAAAAATCTAAGAAGAAAGAGTTATTTCAACAAAAACATCACAAAAAATGTAACACAGGGAATGTTAATTTATGGTTATTCACTGTAAATTTTACAGTTTTTTCGCCATTTAACAGGATTTTACTGTAGCATATTTTAGTTTTTTTCTGTTAAATTCACTAGATAGAAAAATATACTATAGACAGACAGACAGACAGACACATAGGAAAATAGACAGATATATAGACACCGTCTGTCTGGTGTATATGGTGTTATAATTATGAGCCAATAAACTGTTATTTTTTAATTACCTAAACATTAAAATATCTTCTACAAATAAAACATTGCTGATGATTTGATTCAACAACATTACCATACGCGGACACCTTGAATGACATATACTAAGAGTGAAATATTCTGTCTGATGTCACATGATCAGTCAATCACGCCAGTGGACTGTTCCAGCAGCAGCACATCATGTATGGAATCACATTATAATTGCACCAGGTGTAGGAGCATGTACCCGTTTGTTAAATACATATGCATGATTGCATGCACTTTTGGTCTCCAAGGCAGTATATCAAATCAATCATTAATTTTTGAACAAATTAATCCACTTCACCGTTACATAATTATTGGCGATTACAGTCAAGGCTGTTAACATATCAGTCATGAACATATACCGACTCATGGATAATGACACATATTATTAGTGCTAGACTCAGGGGAATAAACCGTAGCTTAGTGCGCTGGGATAAAAATATATATACACATGTGCGACTGGGCAGAGTCTTTTGTTTTGGAGCCATTGTATTGTGGTCTGTTGTTTTTCTCCATACAAAAAAAATAAAAAGAACAAAAAATGTTTTCTTCTATTGAAGTAGAAAAAGCAAGGCAACTGAAGGGAAACAAACACATTCCTCCCAAAAGTCAACGATGAAAAAATGCTTTTCTCGTTTGTCTATGCCTCATGCACTTATAATAGCCCAATTAAGGAAAGAAAATGCTTGTTTTCTTTAGGTGTGTCAGAAATTGATTATCTCACCATGCGCAGACACCCCAATGTTCAAAGATTACTGCTGTTAAGCCAAATCAGGCCGTTTATTCACACTGTCAAGGACTCTCGAGCCCAAATTGCTCTAATAAGTGATCGTTTTCACACTTGTTTAGTTTTTAAAGTGCTCATGCAAAATACAATAAACGGGAAAAAAAGAAATGGGGGGTTGGTTATGGAGAGCATGCTGCTGTTCCTTTTAATAAGGGTGAACATGTCATCCATGGCAGTCATTTTTCTGATGGTGTTCCTTCACAAACGTGCCTATGCAGCTCTGCATGAGCTCTAATGTCATTTAAAAAGATTAGCAGATTTGTCCCTCACTGCCGTCTGATGATGCATCAGCCAATCACGGCCCTGAAAAGATAAGCCTGACAGGGTGCGAAGCGCTCCTGTTCCACATAAAATGAAGTTAGGAACTGACCAGAAACGAAGAAAGCAGCTCATATATATGTGGATGCCAGAAAAGGTCATCTCCGATGCCGGCCCATCATGCCCTGTCTGCATTCGAGGCTCTGACAGATGAGCAACAAAAGGGTCCCTGCGTTTCTGATTGACAGCTTCTCTAATTGTATCCAGTCATTCATGACAATTTGATTAAAATATTACGCCAAAGTCTCGCCCCCTGTTTGTTCCGTTGCTCCAAATCTAATTTTGATTTAAAAAAAGAGAGATTAGCACCACAAGCGTGACTGAGGATGCTGTTCACTTCTACATGATCTTTGTCACCGATGTGATTTTAACATATGTAGAACTTTCGTTTCGCTCCCTTTGTTTTTTCCACCGAACAGGGAGAAGAAAAAGACTCTATTCTCAGAGAAAATGCTAATTTGATGCATCACCAGAAGTTCAGATCACTAATATAGAGTGGCAATCCCAAGATCCTATCAAGGTCCTGCCTGTACCATCAAAACTTTGTCTAGTTAGGGGCCTAAAATGGAGGTGCAACCAGCTGAGGTGTGACCGTTAACACCACAGTGACCTTTTCTCTAGGAAACTCGGTGAAAACCACATTAAGGTCACATCCATTTTTGCCTGATCTAGTCTTTATTACAATTAGGTGCACTGAGTATTAAGGCATCAAAAAGAGAAGGCATCCTTGGATCAGTAACTCAATGTTTTACCTCGAACCTAGCGCTAACCTATAGTACGACGAATGAAATATGGCACTCAATCTTTCTGATAGAGTGATCTCAGCAAAATAGAAATTGTTCGTCCTTGTTTTAGGTCATCAATTCAATTAGTTCATCCACCGCTAAGACTACAATAAATCTGAGCAATTCAACCTCTTCCTCCTGTTAGAACACCTCCTATTACCCTCCTTCAGCCCTCGTGGCTCCTGCCCTTCCCCTGAAAGAAAAATAAATCCATTGTAATATGATAGCAGTGAGTGGGGGCTGATTGGGAGGGGGGGCGGCTAACAGCTAGGAGTATTTCGGAGAGGAAAAAATACATGTATCATTCACCTGATTTGAATTGTAGCTCCCTTTTTTGAACCTCTGCCAATTCATTTTGTACATTAAAAATTGGTCAGGGTTGATAAGATTCCATTTTCACGGTTGGCAATGCAGAACTGGAGAAAGAATACAATTACAGACCCCAGAGTAAACTCTCCGAATGTCAACTTGATGTAAATGATCAAGAGCGGCTGCACAAAAGAACAGGCTTCAACTTCAACGTCAAATCCCCCCTCCAACTCTCTCCCTCTTTTCTCTCACAGGGACCTTTTCACCCCAGTGATCTTGCCCCCGCATAGCCGGTTATGTAAACCAAAGCTCTGGTTCAGTCTGTTCTGGAAACCTTGGTAGAAAAACAGGCATTTTAAAATAGGCAAGGGCTAATTGACTCGTAAAATGTTTAAATCAGGGGTTCCCGAAACTTTTTTGTCAGCCAAACTACATAAAATATTTACTAGAGGAACCAGAGCTGGGTTCATTACTTACAAATTGTAATTCATGACAGGTTACTCATTACACAATAAAAATTAGTTACAAACAAAAAATGCTTTTCTTACTTAGATTTGTTTCTTGTTTCCAACCAAAATATAAAAAAAAATCTTAAATCAAAAAGGAAAAAAACAAGTCAAAATTGAATGCATTTTTGCTTGAAACAAGATAAATAATCTGCCAATGGAGTAAGCAAAATAATCTTGTTTTTTGTTTGAAATAAGATTTTTTTTGCTTACCCCTTCAGCAGATAATTTTGCTTGTTCTACACTGTAAAACCAAACTGTGAAATGAATTAAATGAGTACATTTCACTCAAATAATAATGAAAATTCATTGGACTTAATTTAAATAAGTTCTGTAAACTCGTAACTAGCACTTAGCTATAAAGATCTGAATGAAAGTGACCTTTATGGAAGTAAGTTGCATATATTATTATTATTATTGTTGTTGTGATGAGTGGGGTGGAAGCGAGGCTTGGATTGGCTCTCAGCCCCACCACTCTTGTAAAACGAATTTTAAGCTCTACTAACTTAAAAAAAATTTGTTTGATTATTTTTTTAAGGCAATACGTTTCCTTAAATGTTTCGAGTATTCTTAACTTATCAGATTTTACAGTGTAAGCAAAAACTTACTTAATTTTCACTTGTTTTTTCTGAAAACAAGAAAATAATTTTTGCTTGTCTAGACTTTTAGATATTTTAGCTGGAAACAAGACAAAAAATCTAAGTAAGAAAAGCATTTTTGCAATGTAGTAACATAATCTAGGTTACAAATTTTAGGTAGTGTATTCTGACTACTTTTTAGATTATTTTTTTAGTTTAGATTAATTTTTTAGATTATTTTTTTTTAGATTAAAGTTTGTAACAGCTATCCTTCAATGTAAACAGTCTGCAAAGTTGATCATCAAAAATTAGTTGTCGTCAGCGGTTCTTGAGATCATTTCGAAAGAGTAAGTAAATGATTAATAAACTATTTAAATATATTTATACATCTTATTAGTTACTTAGTGTGTTAATAAATGCTTTATTAACACATACTCTTACTGTAATTCATTTAGTAGTTGTCAGTTAACTATTTTTGTGAGCTCATCTAAAGTGAGGACTACTTATGCCTCAGTAAATGTTTTACAAAAATTTCAAGTCTCAATAATCTTCTATTTAGTTCACTTCAGTTATTTTGTTGCCTGTATTTCTTAATTGTTTTTTTTTTTTTTATATAATATTTTAATATTGCTTTATTGCTCATTTTATGTCTACACTGTAAAAAACTATTTGTTGAGTCAAATTAAAATAATTTGTTACATGACTGCCTTAAAATGTTAAGTTCAGTCAACTCGAAAAAAGTTTAGTCAACTTGAAATGTTACATTTTACTAAGTGACAACTTAGATATTTAAGTTGATTCAACTTAAAATTTTAAGGCAGCCGAGTATCAAACACAGCTGTTAAGTATAACAAACAATATTTTAGTTTAGTCAACTCGAATATCTAAGTTGTCACTTAGCACAACTTAACATTTCAACTTGAATAAACTTATTTGAGTTGACTGAACTTAATTTTTTAAGGCAGCAGGGTAAACATTTAAAGTTGACTAACAAATTGTGTTTTTTGTTTTTTTACAGTGTAGTGTACAGTTTTTTTTCTCTCTTTTTTTTTTGCATCTTCATTTATCTCTATGTTGTGTTTCTTTTTTTCTCTTTGATACTTGAGCCTTTAAATATGCTTTGTAAAAGCTTTACAAAGTTTTACAGGGCATAAATAGTCCTTACTTCAGATGAGCTCACGAAAATACTAAATGTTTTATAAAAATTTGAATTAATCATTAATTACAGTAGGAAAATGTGTTAATAAAGCATTTATTGACACACTATTACTATCTGCCTAAATAATATGTATAAATGTGCTTTTAAATAGTTTATTAATCATCTACATACACTTTCTAAATGATCTTATGAAACACTGACAATGCCTAAATAACTGGTTTGTTAATAATGTAATACTTAACTTAGAAATTATGAATTGACCATTAATTAATTATGAAAATACAAATATTGAACACATTATCGATATGCTCATAATCAAGCACAAAACATTTATAGCTGTATTTATAAACTGCTTACTATTGTCTATTAGTGTAGGGCCAATCCTTTATAATTGATTAATTAAGTATTTACTAATACTTAACTAATGGTTCATAGCATGCTGTTATAAAGTGTTACTGAATATTGCTGTAAAGTTCTGTTCACAAGCATGTTGGAAAAAAGCAGGTTTGCTTATGACTTACTGTCATTAATTGCATTTACTTTGCTTTTCAACAATAAAGTCAACATGAACTCTTTGTACGTTGTCTGAAAGTACAGTCACGGATAAATGTCTGGTAATGAGAGCAGTATGTAAATGTCTCTGGGCACATCAGAATTCAGATGTCAACCCCTTTGACACTAGGGCTGTTTGGAGAGACCTCCGTGCTATATTTCGCTCTGGTGTCATCACCCAGTGCCAGCCAGGGCGGAAGCAGCTGCATGGGGCGACACCTCATAATTACGGAGCCGTGCTACCGCCATATTATCAGACAATATTGGCCTTTCCCTACAGTCATCTCCATCTAACCTTTACAGACAGCTGCCCTCTTTCTTTATCACCATTTATGCATATGTCCCCTCAACCAAACGGATTAGATTTCGATAATGACCGGCATGGCCCCATTAACAGGAGCTAGACGTACGGACATCGGAAAATAGGATGGAAATCAAGCGTAGGTCAGTCGTGCGCAACCTGTGTACAACGCTAGCATTATCATAGGTGAGAGGTCCTGATGAATAAATGCACAAACTATATGATAATACCTAAATGGCACACAATGGCACCCCCTGGGTTATTGTCATAGTGTATAGTAGTATAACTAGTTCTGGCAACAAAAAGGTATAAACGTGAGGGTTGTTTTGTTTATAAGAGCATATTTAGTTGTGCATATTTAGTTTGGAGTTCACTAATTACTGTTTGGTTTTTGTAAACAAAATTTATTCACCTTCATATGTGACCCTGGACCACAAAATCAGTCAGAAAGGTCTATCTGAAAGCTTGTTGGGATAGAACAATATTTGGTCGAGATACTATTTATAACTATTTGAAAATCTGGAATCTGAGGGTGCAAAAAAATCCAAATATTGAGAAAATCACCTTTATAGTTGTCCAAATGAAGTGTTTAGCAATTAATATTACTAATCAAAAATTAAGTTTTGATATATTTACGGAAACTTACTAAATATCTTTATGGAATATTAACTTTTGACTTTTGGCTTAAAAGAAAAATCTATAATTTTGACACATACAATGGTCAAGGGTCACATATAGTTAAAAATCTGTGGAACACAAAAGGAGGACATTTGTTATAGTTGGACACAAAGTTATCATAATCATAAAATTATCAGAAAAGTGGTCAATACTGCTTTTTCATTAAATATACTGGATAAATTAAGTTATTAAGCTGTGACTGGATCATTCAGTCAGTAAGCGAACTGGATCAGTACTATTTACGAATGAATCATCATAATTGTTTTTATGAACTGAATCAATGATTCATTGAAGTGACCCAACTTAAAAGAATAATTCCTTTTTTGCAAATCAAATATTGCTAGATAAAGATGCCAAGAAGAGTTTTCAGTAAATAATAAAATGTAATGACTTAAATTTTGGTGTGAGCTTTAAAAAAAGTTTCACATGGCTTCAGAAGCAGTGAATCACAGTGCTAGAGTCATATGGACCACTTTTGTTTTACTCTTAAGTGTTTTTGCATAATTTTTGATGTTCGATAGACCCCATTCATTGCATGGCAAACAGTGACCTGTAGAATGAAAGTTCCATGGAATTAAACAAAGTCAAAAAGCTTTGAAACAGCACAAAGGTGAGTAATAAATAACAGTTTTCATTTTGGGGTGAACTATCCCTTTAAGCATCAAAACCTACTGAACACAAGGAGAATGCATATTTTGTAATCTGCACATGGTGCAGCAATATGGACACGAACACAGCAGAACATACCCCTGCGGACCCACTATCAGAGTCACAAGGAGACTAGATTAGAGGAAATAGACCCCGTATCTGTTTGAGTGCAGTAAACACACTGGAAAGCAAGATTCATGGGAATATGGAGGAAAAACAGGGTAGAGTCCAAACAAATGGCACACTCAGAGGACTCGTTTTCTAGTTACACCGGTATCATCGTATCATAGCAGTTTGGCGACTCTCACATCTGTTGCATTGCCTACAGAAAACGTAAACGCCACTATAGAATACAAATTTTGCTGTCTGAAAGGTGGTTTGACAAAGTGGATAGTGCTCTGAGATTTGTTCCTGTGTAGAGGATGAGCATATGGTTAATGGTCAAGTGGCTTAGGAGCTATAAACAGCCTGCAAGTTATGCCTGTTTTTTTTCCCACTGTAAACTTTTTATGAAAGTGGTCCATAGTGTGTATACTCTATATTCTAAGTCTTCTGAAGCCATGTAATAGTTTTGCCTAAGAAGCGTTATTTCACTTGTGAACCAAATCAACTAATCACTGAAATGAACCAACTCAAAATAATGATTAATTCACATATCCAACATCAGATTTCCAGTGAATAATTATAATCAAATGGAAAAGAGCATGAAAAGGCTTTAAAAAGGCTTGGAACAAAACGCACTGTACAGTAAGTGATGACAGTTTTTCATTTCTTTAAATGTTGGCTCAAGCATTTTAAGGTGTCCACTCATCCCTGATTGTATTCAAATGATTATCTGTCAAACACATAACAGAAGCCCAAAACTTTAGGATAAAAGTTCCAAAGTGCCTCAGCGTGCGATGCAGCTTTGATGTGCTTTAAGTGGGCTGATGAATTTCAAGCATAACATCCTGCTTTCATGATGCTTAAGATCATCAATATTCATTCTGTTCTGACAGCCCCAGTCGACTTTGCGTAACAGTAAATGCTTTAAAGACCGCACGGAAAAATTCGAGGACGTCAGTCTGTCTTTGAGGCGCGTTCATCAACTAATAGCGTACACAAGTCGCACTGGACACAGGTCCTGTGACTCTTCTGGAGCGGCTCGACGAAAATGGGAGTTGACACCATTTGCGAAGTGGAAATGAGGATATGCATTGCGCATAGCTGGAGCGGATGCCAGGGAGCTGACGATCTCTCACCCCGACTGGAGAAACAGCCTTTGACACCCGCATGGCACCGCCATCTCTAATGACCACATGGCCATTTCAAAGAGATAAAGAAACACGCTCCGACAACCATCTGATGGGCCTAAAGCCGCAGCGCAGGAAGAGGAAATGGATCGGAAGGGGTTACTTCATTATGCAGCAAATTAGAAAAATTCATAATTTATCATTACACCCAGCCGAAATGCCACCCGACTGAGCCTCACCCTGTGAAAAACATCACGCGGAAAGGGAGAAAAAAAAAAAAAATTACTGTCAGAGGCCTGCAGCAGCCAACGGGCAAAATTAATATGCAAATGTATGCAAGAAATTAAAAAGCAGAATTACACAGGCAAATGAGGTAGCTACACTTGAATTGTTAGGATTATGAATAATTACTGCGAATTTCCTGCTCCTAATATAACTTGTTTTTTGATAAACAAAGACTTAATTATCGAGATGCGCTGGAGAATTTCCGCGGCACTCATTAATCTTGCAGAAAAAACAAGTCCCCGGTGGCCGGCGGTAATGAAGAGAGCGTGCCCTGAATCGGCAGAAAGATCAGAGGCACCAGGGTGCCAGGGTAGCAGGAATGAGATGACAGTGCCACTGTCCCTCACGCGTACCCAAGAGTGTCATAACTTCTTCCCCTAACTATCAAAGGGACTTATTTATGCTGGCAACCGAGCCATAAGTCCAATTTTACGAGGCCGGGAGCGCTTGAGGGATAGTATGTTGATGCGCTCTGGAAATGCCACTTTTGTCGGCTCCCCCAGCTTGGTCCCCGCTGATAGCGAACGGTAATGGACCTGAAGGTTGCTGGCAGAGGAAGGGAGTTGGCACGCCGTGGTGCCAACCTACGGGGGGCCAACGGGGCCAGGCACTTTGGGGACACGTGCCATAGGTCTTCGGTAAGGAGCTGGAGTCCGGTGGTGCGGCGGGGGTCTTCGACTAGTCTTCCCGGAGGACGGGGGAGCAGATAAACATGGACGCACGCTACAGATGGCTTTAATGGGGCCTGCAGGTACCGTTTGTTCTTCGGGGAAATCAGCAATCTTCCAACCTTTCCAACCGGTCGGAGACAGACAGGACGTACGCGCACAAAGCCGAACCTGCACATGATAAACAGAGGATGAGAGAGATGGAGACAAAACACACACACAGAAAGGCACGAACACAAGTCAAGGGCACACTCCTTCTTGGCTCGCTCGGTGTCATCTGATCTGCTGCGCTGGTCCCAAAAGTGAAATCTGAACCTGGAATGAAGATGAATCTAGGGCCCAAGTCTGGCAACAATATTTCATTTATTTATTTATTTGATGCGCTCTGAAATATATACTTTCTTTATGTTTCTAAAGGCATATGTGAGGCACTTCAGAGACTAAGAGAAATTTACAGCGTTATGGGCATTAGGTGAGACGGTCATCCATCTCCAAGACATCAAAACAAAGCCAGAACAGACCAAATAGTTGGACAAAGGATGGCACATGGAGATCTTGAAAATACTCTACATCTTGTGCATCTGCTTTTACCGTGAAATATGGATATGTTATAACTAGTGCAGGGCAACTATTAATCGTGATTAATCACATCCAAAATAAAAGTTTTTGTTTATATGTGAACCATAAAAGCAGTCATAAGGGTACATTTTTTAAAATTGAGATTTATACATCATCTAAAAGCTGAATAAATACGCTTTATAGGACAATATTTGCCTGAAATAAAACTATTTGAAAATCTGGAAACTGAGGGTGCAAAAAAATCTAAATACTGAGAAAATCATCTTTAAAGTTGTCTAACTGAAGTTAAGTTTTGATATATTTATGGAAGGAAATTTACAAAATATCTTCATGGAACATAATCTTTACTTTTTGGCATAAAAGAAAAATCTATAATTTTGACCCATACAATGTATTGTTGGCTATTGCTACAAATATACCTGTGCTACTGGTCCAGGGTCACGTGTGTGTTTACTGTGTAACTTTATTATGTATAAAGAGACACACATACAGTATACAATTTGAAAATATTTACATGTATACATTTATATTCATATAATTTATATTATATATAAATATATACATTAAATAAACATAACATATTTTTCTTAAATATATACATTCATGTATATATTTAAGAAATATATTCAAATATATTCATATTCATGTATTACCTCATGTATACACACACACACACACACACACACACATATATATTATGTACATAATTTCTTTTTTTTTTATTTTGGATGCAATTATTGGCAATTAATCATTATCTAGCACTAGTTATAACATGGATAGTCCAATGTTCATTCATTCATTGGTGAACACAGGGGTCCTCAAGTCATACTTAAATAAGTCGTGCTTAAAAAGTGGTGAAATGGCAAAAAATAAAAAATATGATTTGTCATTAATATCTACATGTTGACAAAATTAAGCAAGCTATAAGGTATCATTTTATGATTACTGAATGTGTGATGTAACATTAGAATGCAGTAATATGCCCCTATAATTCAAGATATGAAGACACTAAAAAAAGTCACTTGCTTTGTTCTTTGAATTAATCAGCTGTTTGAATTGGTTAAATGTATGACTGAATTACTCACTTATTAACATAGTGACTGCTGCCACCTTCTGGTGGTTTTAGTTTCATATTTAGAGTATAATTTTAATTAAAAAAAATATATTAATTAAATTATATATATATATATATATATATATATAATGATACAATACTAGCCGATTATTAAGAATAATATTGATCGATACTGACAATTTAAAAACTAATTTCCAAAAAAAAAAACTATATATATATAAAAATGACAGATCATTTCGCTAGATAAGACCCTTATTCCTCGGCTGGGATTGTCCCTTTGCAGCTTCCCTTTAAAGCTGTACTGAAATTGCACTTTGGACTTTCGACCCATTGGTTCCTATTGAAGTCAACTATATGTAGAACAATCCTGAAATGTTTTCCTCAAAAACCTTAACTTCTTTTTGTCTTAGATGACATGGGGGTAAGTAAATGATCAGGAAATGTTTATTCTGGAATTACTGAACTAATCCTTTACATAAACCCTACATTCATTTGTTACTATTGCTTTAACTTTGACAGCCCTAAATTCGAGTTGCTGTCTAACACATTTTTCCACCCCTTTTAATTGACAGGATATAGTCAGCCCTGATCATCAGCTATTTTTAAAAAGCAGATGTGTGTGTTTTAGAGATACACTGATATATTGGCCAATAATCGGTATCAGCCAATAAAAGCAATTATTTGCTATATATGCTGCCAAGCGATTTAAATTTATATTCTATATATCTATATGTAATAATTAATTACATAATATCAGTTAATAAATCTAATAAGTCTAATATATATATATATTAGCGGTATCAATCGATAAAAAAAAAAAAACTAATTAATTGCACATTTTCCCTGAAATTAATCGTGATTAATCCTGTCTGACAATAAAGTTTTCAATTATACTTTTATATTGCAATAATTTCACATTCATGCTTTACATTAATGTAGAAATAACATAAAGAATGCTTATTTTTAATAATATATATATACCATAATGCCATAAGGTCTACCTACAATTACTAATTACATTTATGAAAACAAAACAAAAATGCTTTCCCAGTTGTAAAATTTTGTAGGTCAACATCAGATACTTTTGTATCAATTAGCCAACACGGCTGTCACACTGGCAGCTCCTGTCTGTTGTTTCAAAACAAAACCATCTATCCCAGTGATGTCTGGCTTTAAGCTGACAGGGGGCTTTGATGCTGCGATGCTGCTCTCCAATGGAACACTTCCACCCAACACTCACCACTCACCACACAGCCAGCGCTGTCTACAGCCGGCCTGATAGACATGAAAAGCAAAATATATCTTTAAGGAAGCCCTGCCATGCCCCATAAATTACCTCTGAAAAATCTGAAAACAAGCTTTTCGACACTTGTCAAAAGCATCATTTCGGAAAAAGCGGGGTATGGAAATTAATAGGCAACAGTTCCTCACAGGTGATGGAGAAGAGGGAAATAAAAGAGTAGAGGTGGTTTTAATTCTGAAAGGCTGTTCTACCAACAAGGAATGCCAAAGATGCTGTTAAATCAATATGAAATAAGCAAAATGGACAATTTGACTACATTTACTTCCTTAAAAATAATAAAACAGATATTGCAACAGAGGTCCAAAAGTTATCTGTGAGATCCCTCTTGTTTTGTAGAGCTGCATGAACAATGCTAGTATATTGACTACAAAGTGGCCACAGGAGGTCATGGAACCTCCAACATTAAGAGACCACTAAGACCCAATTAGAAGCATGGTGACCCAGAGGAACATGGCCCTTTCCCTTTAACCGCCCTCTGTGGAGCTTCATTACAGGAAAGATGCACGGATCTGATCTCCAAGGACATTTTGGACAAACCAACAGGGCTCATCTTCTTCTAAACACACGCACACAAACACACCATTAGCACAACATCCCCAAAAAAAACAACAACAACAAGCAGGGTTTATGTCCACGATGAGTTGAGCATGCATGCAATTAGGCTCAGTGGAAAAAGAAGAGACAACAGATGGTGAAGTGTTGAACATGCCATGATCTGGTCAAGCAAGGACATGGCAAGCTGGTGATTACACCAGCACCCAAAAACAACAACTGCATTAGAGCTGAAAATGAGGTGATAACTGTCGTGCTATATGACAGGCTACAAGACCCGCTAGTAGGGAATAGATTACTGAACAGCATGTTTTATGCTGGTCTATAATCGAAAAGGTGCAGTATTTAAAAGGGAAGCAAAGGACAGATATTTGCACTTAAAGAGACAATTCAGCCAAACCAAAGCAAAAGTCTGTTTCATCAAATCTGTTCCAAATCTGTATGGCTTTCTTTCTTTCTTCAACAAAAAAATAGAAACAAAAGCAAACCAAAACAAAAATAAAATTGTAAAAACAAAAAAGTAAAACAAAATAAAACTGAAACTAATAAAACGGAAAAAAAGAAAAAGAAAAAAAACAAAACGAGAAAACTATAAAAGCCCATTTTGGCCACCGAATAAAAAATAAAATGTAATAATTACTTTTTTCTCGCAATTCTGACTTTTTTTCTCAGAATTGAGTCATACAATATAGTTATAAAGTCAGAATTGCAGGATAAAAATTCACAATTGTGAGAATTTCTTTCTCGCAATTGCGACTTTGTATGTAACAATTGTTTTTTTTCTCGCAATTCTTATTTTTCGCAATTGCGAGTTTGTATCTTGTAAATATGTCTTTTTTTTCTCAGACATCATTTAAGATCTTTTGTGCTCCACAGAGAAAATATTATGAGGTGATGCAAATGAAAACAATTTCCATTTTTACATGAGTAAATTCTCAACAACTGCTAAATACACTGTAAAAAAAAAAAACATAAAAATAATTACAATAATTTAAAAAACAAATACTGTAATGTACTGTAAAAATGTACTGTCATGTAATTTTATGGACATTTTCGTTAACCCTAAAACAATGCAATTAGGTCCAAAATTCAACATACAGGTAAAACACCTAAAAAAAAAAAAAGTATGGAAAATTCCTTCATATTAAAACATATTTTTCTACCTTCTACCATGACGAAAAGGTACCTGTGGGAGCTTTTTTGCATAATGCGAAACACGTACCAATAGCTGCGTTTCTTCCCTTCTTACCCTTCAAATTGCACAAACTGAAACTGTGAATTGAAAATACGCCTAATGGAAACACGTCAATTTTGCAACAAACTCCTATTTATTGCAAAAAAGTTAATACGCTCACATGAGGTGGTTTATCAGGGAATTCGAAAAATAAATATTCTGCAAAACTGCAATGGAAATGGCTTTTTCATATTTACAGGCCACCTTGCGTAGGTTACATAAAAGTCACATGTTACTATGCACTATGACCTCAAAAATACAACACAATGGCTACACAATACTTGAACAAGGGGCTTTCCTTGCCTTTAAAGCCTGAATAACCCCTCATTTACGCCACTGTAGTCAATGCTTGTGTTTATGCCAGACACATCGTAGCTTGTTTCAGTTTGAGAAATGTCCAAGAAGCAGCTCTCCACGGTGCTACTGTAAAGATAGATGCCTATGTCTCCTACAATTAAAATTTATTCTAGTGCGGGTGTTGTGACATACGTAAACCTACCAACATCCATCGCCATGACTTACCGCGAGCGGAAAACATTACGTTTTAGCCACATAAAATCAATTATATGGAAACGCCTTCATATCGCAACAGTTTTTTATCAACATTTATAAAACATTGCTCAAATCTGTAATGGAAACGAAATGAACGTTTCCAACAGAAATGAACAGTAGAGGCAGTACAAGCACTTGTAATCATTTTCATACACAGTTATGATTACAGCTTCATATGTTTTGCTTTCCAGATGTCACAAGCTTGCTCGGTAGCTCGCACAGAATTGGACTTGGGATGCAAAATCCTTGGGTACAAATCCTGTGAAAAACATGACTTGAGCTGAAAGAGATTGAAAAACAAGCTAAAACGGCATGATTGCGTTTTTACCTCACATTCACTTTTGTTCATACTATCAGGTAGGTTTAGGTGTAGTGCAGATGGTACGTTATTTTAAAACGTCACAGAGCATTAGAGTTATAGCACCACTCAGCTGACATTTCATGAGATCAGGTTGCTATTTTTACGGATCTTTTATAAGTTAAGAGTCTTTCTAAGAGTATCTCAGGCTGTATGAATAAACGGTGGCAGAATGTAGTACTCTTGCCCAGGGCTTTCCAATAATGTCCATTTCTCCCTCAGTGTCTTATAGAAAGAATTCCTTTCTTATGGCTCGGGAGCCCTAAAGACATGCCTCTGGATATCCTGGCAGAGAGATGGCAGTTAATGTGTTTGACCAAAGATCTGAGTCTCACAAGCCAGAAGGATCTTGTTTTAATTGAAGCCCAGTCCAAACCAAAGCACCAAGATTTTTAACACATGCTTGGGAGTTATAAATGCAAATTTATAGCCCTCGTTTTGCCAGAAATTTGCCCGTCTTGATACTTAAAAAGCCAAGATTTATACCCACGGTGCAGTGGACACTGTCTGATACGATGCCAGTTATTGCAGGGCACAGGGGCATGTTTTCGCCCTTACGTGGAGCCAGGGTGGGTTCTGGTGGGTTGGAGTCGTGCTCCATTTGCACAGAGAGCGTGAGGGTGGCTGTTAACGGATGTGATTGCGCTGTGAAGCGAGCGGTTTGTGTGAAGAGGTGATTAACATAGGTGGGAGATCGCACGTATACGTGTCATCAAGAGAAGCTGTTGATTCTAGCCTGGGGACCAGAGGCAGTGGTTTCTTAACTCATGTACTATATGTATGTGTGTGTGTGTGTGTGTGTGAGAGAGAGAGAGAGAGAGAGAGAGAGACAGAGGGTGTGTTTGATTGTTCTCAGCAGGCTAAGCACAGAGTGAGAGTGCAAAATGATTAGCCAGTCTTTCAGTTATCATTTGAAGTTGGCAACGATATATTATGGTTTGTGTCCCTTTTAATCAATAAATTAAGTCAAGCTAGCTCTTTCATGCCAAGCTTGTATGTCATCATGTCAATTGGCACTGAAAATAACTGACTTTTCCCTTAACTTGTAAAAATAACAACAAAACAACAACACAATGTACTACATCATCTATTTTTACATTTATGACTTTTTCAGGCCATAATACACACTTAAAGTTAATCTCACAAAATTTACTAATACAAATGTTATATTTAGCAAGTCTCAAAATTAATATCCATTTTACAAACTTTACACAATTATTTCTAATTACTATTATTTTTTATTTAGTTTTGAAGCTTTCACAAAAATATGAGCTGCATTCTTATTTTAGTATTATTTATATACTATTATAGAATTTTTTAATACTTTGAATTCAGTTTTTTTTTAATAATTTTCTTTTGTGAAGGTTGTTTTAGTAGTTTTTTATATTACTATTTAGCTTCTATTTTATTTTATTTAAGTTGATCTTTAATCCATTTTAGTAATACAAATCTCAAAATCTGAAAATTGAGCAAATCTAAAAAAAAAAAAACATTTATTTTACAAACTGTAAGTGATGCCTCAGTAGATTAGATTTATAATTACTACCTATTATTTCCAATTTATTAAGACAAAACCATTACAGTAATTAATCATTGTAATCATTTTGTTTTGTAAATGCCATTTTTGTAGTTTTTCTTTTTTCAATTTCAATGTAGCTTTTATATGAAGCACCAAACATGAAATAATTACAGAAAATCTGAATATATAAATGTAAATTGTAAATATATAGAAGTAAATCAGAATATATAGTTGTAAGTCTGAATATATAGATAAAAATCAGAATATATAAACGTAATTCAGTTAGTTAAGTCTGAATATAAGTAAATAAGAATATGTATAAATGTGAATTATGAATAAATAGATGTAAATCTGAATATATAGTTATGTGTTTATGTATTTATTTATTTATTTTAATTTAGTATTTATTTTTTGCTTAATCTGTTTAGTGAACTATTACAATAATAACAGGATAAACATATAGAACAGTAAAAAAAATAGTCCCCCCCCCCCAAAAAAAAAAAAAAAAAAAAAATTAAAATAAATACATAAATAACATTTAAAAAAAAAAAAACATACTCAATACTCATACTGTAAAACACATTCAAGCATGTATAGAATACAAGAAATTCATCTTTAGCTTTATTTTTATTTTATTTTGATCTTGAAACAAAACTTTACAATCTAAAAGGATAATGCGGGTAACCATTCCCTTTCCCCTGTGCAAATGTGCTTTCCTCCATTTCCCCTTCATTAAAATTAAAACCGAGCAAATACACCCACTCGCATTTCTACCTAGATTTCAGAGAAACATCTTCCAAAGCGGTTAGCCAGGCTCGCGTAGTTGCTGGCAGCCGATTGGCTGACGTGGGGTGAAGGGAGGGAAGTTCAGTAGGCTCATGGACTCCTCTGAGGAGTTCCCCTCAAGGCAGTCTTCAGGCAAGCTTCAGGACAACACCAACATGCTATCACCACCCTGTGGAAAAACAGTCTGGAGAAGACGGCACTATCCACTGCTAAGAACCCATCTAATTGTAAATTTATAGATGCATTAAAACTTAACATTACCCTGATAACTATTTCCATGCCAACCACAGGGAACAACAGCCATTGTGTTAATAGACATTTCAGTAGACGTAAAAAGAGGTTACGTCTCTGAACAAAGCACACATGGCGTTTCGTCATTCAGTAAGGATTTTAACATTGCCATACACACAAACAAAATCAACATCTAGCGAGCTCTGATTCGACTGAAACGCTTCACGCTCACTGCTATCACTTTTAGCTGGAGCTTCCAGTCAAAATAAATAGCAACTGATTGGGGGGTGGGCTGGTCTTTGTGATTAGCCTGCCTTTTATCCTGTGTGGCAGAAACATTAAAAAATCAACTTCATTACAGTATACAGCATGCTTTCTGCGGCGGTGTCCGTGTCCTACTATCCTTAAAATGAAAAGACACGCGAGTCACAAATTGTTACGTGCAAACCTTGCGCCTGACGAATTTATGAGTAAACTACAACCTCGTTCTTGCGAAGAGGGATGGAGGGAGGGGCGGTAAACACAAGCGGACTGGTTTGAGGCCACATTTCCATCCACAGAGGGCAAATTCAATATGCATTTAAAAGGACAGTTCACCAGAGATGAACATGCTATCATTTACTCACCCTTTTGTGGAACACACAAAAAAAGACATTTAATGCGCTTGTCGCTCTTTTCCATATAATTATAATGAAGCAGCATAGATGTTTTCAAGCTTCAAAATGAATGTAAAAGTAGGCCTACTATAATAACACTTTTCTTTGATGGTGCCCTTTGGATACTATGTTGACTAGAAGCAACTTGCGCAAACTTATTTTACTAAACCTAAGAGTTTACTAATACTCTAACACTATAATGACTAATAATTGCACCACAAAACCAGTCTTAATTAGCACAGGTATATTTGTAAAGAAAATGATAAAATTTTCTTTTATGTCAAAAATTATTAGGATATTAAGTAAAGATCACGTTCCATCAAGTTATTTTGTACATTTCCTACCATAAATATATCACAAATTAATTTTTGATCAGCAAAACACATTGCTAAGAACTTCATGTGGACAAATTTGAAGGCGATTTTCTCAATATTTCGATTTTTTGCACCTTCAGATTCCAGATTTTCAAATAGTTGAATCTCGGCCAAATATTGTCCTATCTTTACAAACTATACATCAATTGAAAGTTTAGATGATGCAAAAATCACAATTTTAAAAAACTGATCCTTATGACTGGTTTTGTGGTCCATGGTCCCATAAAATATTTTCAATAGTAATTTTCCCCTTCAAGTAAGCTGTTAGCTGTTGCAACCAAATCAATGAATCAGTGAGAACCAAACTGAGAACGAATCATTCAGAGCATCATTCAGAGAATCAATAGAATGACTAAAAAGATCTGATTCATTGTTCATTAATCTGCATATCCTGGTAGTTCTTCAGACATAGCCTTAAAGGGATAGTTCACCCAACAATGAAAATTACCCCATGATTTACTCACCCTCAAAACATCCTAGGTCTATATGACTTTCAACTTTCAGATAAATACATTTGGAGTTATATTAAAAACAGTCCGGCTCATCTAAGCTTTGGCAGTGAATGTCAAGATTTTGAAGCCCAAAAAAGTCCTTTATTTGCAGTGTTGAACAATGTAGCCAATCACAGACATATCTGTTAATTTTTTGAACGCAATGACCAGAAGTGTTTAATAGGGCTCGATTAATCTTTTTTTTTGTTTTGTTTTGTTTTGTTTAAAATGATGTTGATTCAATATTGATTCTCAAAAGCCACAAATCGATCTTTTCCGATATTTATTTCAGCAAACATTTAAAACATGATCTGATTAATGTGAATCTTATCATTGGTCTTCTCCACTAGATGTCACCCTCTTATTTACGCAAATACAACAGAAAGCATGTCATTCATTCAGTGCTTATGGCGGACAAACTATTGACAAGAACCAAGAACAAAGGAATATGCATGGTTTGCAATGCTCCGGTGAAATGCTTTAGTAATACTACAAATCTGCAATAGCATTTGACCTCACGTGTAAAGGCGCTATATCTGCAATGAATGAATGAATAAATGAATGTGGGATGGCTTGACGCACAGTATTGTTTACTACACATACTAAACCACGGACGATGTTCGCAGTGTTTTCAGCTTCTGCCGTCTCTCTATACGACAATATGAACACACAATATCATCTCCAGCTGAGAGTCACTTCGTTAGCATTTTACCGTTTCATTTGAGAAAACTACTGTCATATTACATAGGCCTACACAGCAGCTGCAAGTACTACTACTACAGAATATTAATAAATCTTTATTTTTAAATGAGTTATCACATTTGTTTTCTTTGTAAGTTTTACAGTAAACCTTGTTGTGCAGCACTTTGTTTGCCCCGAAATTTAATTTTCATTTGATCAGAATAAATTACATTAATGTTTTATGCCTTCATCTGATTGCCCGAAAAATTTTACATTTTTTAAAATCTTCTATGGTAGCTTAATATGGCTTTAAAACACCATCAGGTTGGTGCTGTGAAGGGATAAATAAACGATAAACTATGAGAGCGAGTGAGCAAAATAAAGGTTAGGCATAAAAGAGCACATAGTTATTGTGTTGAGGCCCCATAACTGGAATTGTTTACCTGGAAGTCTGCCCCTGTCCACGCGGCTCTGCGGGGGTTAAGGCCTTCTGAAGTGAAGCGATGTGTATGTGTAAGAAAAATATCCATATTTAAAACTTAATCCATATTTAAAACTTAATACAAAACCATAATCTCTGACATAGGTGTAGTGTAACATCCGTTGAGAATATGCTATAGTCTCTCCTGAACACGTGTGTGACAGAGATTGCATTTTAAATATGGATATCTTTCGCTTCAGAAGGACTTTATTAACCCCCTAGAGCCATGTGGAGTACTTTTTATGGATGGATGGATAGATGGGTGCACTTTTTTGGCTTCAAAATCTCAACACCCTTTCATAGCCATTATAAAGCTTGGAAGAGCCAGGACATTTTTTAGTATAACTCAGACTGTATTCGTCTGGAAAAAGAAAGGCATGTACACCTAGGATAGCTTGAGGGTGAATAAATCATGGGGTAATTTTCATTTTTAGGTGAACTATCCCTTCAACATTGTGGCTATGTTTATGAAACTGGCCCCAGAAGACTTGAAACTTGCAACGTGTTCTCGTTCCCAATGTGTCAAAAACTGAATCACGGTCAAGTGCCTTGTGCATCACTATTATCCGCTTGTTATGCGTTTTTTATTGTTGAGAAGTGGTTAGGTTTAGGGTAGTGGTGAGGTTAGGATATTATATATTATTATATATATTATATATATTAATATTATATATTAAGTCAAAAAACTTAATATATAATAATTTCAATTTTAACAAACAGATGTCTATTTTGAAGCATGTGATAAAGTTTACTTCACAAATAAACAAGTGCGGAGACATTTTCAAAAGCAATCCCTGCAGAAAAAAACAAACAAACAAAAAAGCATATTTTGGTTAGGTATGGTTTTGCAAGACGTCGTAAGTGATAAAAACACGACTTAACAACAGAGTTAATCTGTTTATCGAACTTGAGACCTGAATCAAATAACACACCTAGATTTTTTACACATGGGGAGCAATGAGAGCTTCAGTCGCCAAGTCATAAAAATTGCTTGGACCAAACAGTGCTACTTCGGTTTTATTCTCATTTAAGGCCAAGTTGTGTCTAAGCCACAATTTCACTTCCTGCAAACACAATAGCAGGACCTCCATGGAGCTTGAATCATTAATAAATGCACATCTTATCGAATACCCGGTTCTTGAAAATTTGGAACTGGTTCTTGATACCCAACCCTACTTAGGACCAGCTTAAACCAACAGCCATGCTTCAAAAAAACAGCAAATGCTAGTTCATCAATATAGCATCATGTGAACCACTTTTATCATACTTTATGTTGCTTTTTGTTATTTGCTGCTTGAAAATGTTCTCCAGTCCTAATTCTCTTGAATTATATTGAAAAGGAGTAAAGAAAATGTCACTTGCGTTCCATGGAAGCCAGAAAAATCACAGGTTCAGAATGTTAAGGGTAAGTAAACAATGACAGAAGTTCTATATTCAAACGAACGATTCCTTTAACACTACAACACACACTCTGTGTTTCTACAAGGATATCGAAGGCATATTGATTTTGTTAATGAATTCCAAATATTTCACACGAGTGAGAAACACACAGTGTGTAATTAACTTCTCTCCAGCCTCACTCTCCCAACGCTGCCGCCCCTTCGCTCGAGCCGTGTCGCCGGCCTATTGTGTTTACCGTGTGTGTGTGCGTGTGTATGACACTGTCCTCTCTCTCTCTCCCCAAGGATGTTGCAGCAGTAGCCGTCTAATGAAGTCCCACAGAAGGGAGCTAAACCTGTCTTGTTTTTTCATGCTCTCCTTTTGGGCCAAGAACTTAATTGGGGACTGAGTATCCAATTAACGCTGAACGATTGAGGGGACTCATGTGGAGAGCATAAGGTGGCTCGGCTAATATTGTTTGGTACTGCCTTGTACGGGAGCAGGAGACGGTGGAGGCGGAGGCTTTAAGTGGGTAGGAGGGTGCTTTGGGGAGGGTCTAAATGGAACCATCGTTTAGCCTAGTGGCCGGAGGGACGTTTAATATCGAGGGACACTGATCGTTTACTGTAAGTGCTCGCTCCTTCTCCACCCCTGTCCAGCTGCCGCGGTGAAAAACCCATTAGTGTGTTTATGAGCACGGAGGACACTGGATGTTCACGCAAACAAAGCCGGATGTCCTTTCCGGAGACCAGCGCAACTAGGTCACAAACAAATGCGAGGACAGGCAGGCGCTTCTTTGGAGAGGGAAAAATCACATTAATGCCACCGGGACAGGGAGTCCCTCAATCCCTTCTTCATTAAAACTAAATAAAAAAGCCAGGTCATTTATCTCCTTCCCTCTAAAGCCATAAACACAAATAGGTTCACTCTCCTATTTTTCTCTCACTCAGTACTACAGCATATATCATTGACAATAAAAGTCTGCTTTTCCTGATTTACTGTACTAAATTGGAATGTAAAGAAAGAGAGAGATTACAGGGGTAATTGGAAGAAATATGGTAAGGATAATGACACCAGGGTTGCCATTAAGTTGTCCGCTTTGAAGAACAGAGACGCACCGGAGAGGGCCACTGGCATCGCAGCCCACCGTTGGCCGCCAGTCAACGGATTTAATAAAAACTAGCCTTGCATACTGAGTACGCCAACAATGGCGGCCGAACCCTGGGGGGCATGAACCCTCAAAAGCGTTTCAGCTGGGTCCTCAAATAACAAACGGACGCTAGATCATTGTGTCTGTTATTAATTGGATTACAATTAGCCAGATTTAACCCTTATTAAAGGAGCTCCCGTATAGATGACGCGGCAGTCCCCCCTACACCCCCTTCCGCAGTGGGGCCCAACCTCGGTCTCAGGGTACAGCGGGAAACTGGAGGATGACAGTGACAAATCATCACTAAATTACAATAACTTCACACCATCCCGTGCAAGGTGCAAAGAGAGGAAGGGAGGGAGAGGAGGAAAGTGAGAGCATGACTATATAAATCATGATATTCATCCACAAAAGGAGCCTATAAGTTGGAAGTGCTTATGTAAAGGAAACATTAAAGAAAGTAAAATATGACATTTGTGACCCTGGACCACAAAACCAGTTGTAAGTAGGATGGGTTTATTTGTAGCAATAGCCAACAATACATTGTATGGGTCAAAATTACACATTTTTCTGTTGCATGAAGATATACGTTTTTAATTTCCTACCGTACATATATCAAACCTTAGGTTTTGATTAGTAATATGCATTGCTAAGAACTTGATTTTCTTTTTTTTTTTTTTGCACTCAGTAGTAAGATTCCAGATTCCAGTAGTAATAAAGAGATGGAGAGAGCTCAAAGCACACATAGTACATATGGGCTTTAAGCTCTCTCCATCTCTTTATTACTACTACTACTTGGTTAAATTGTAAAAAAAGACTTATCAACATGAGTAAAATATGTTTATAAGTCAACACATCCTACACTGATCCTACACACACCTGGAATGCTTTGGGATGAGCTAAAAAAACAAGTGTCCCAGGATGGGATGAAAAACGTAAAATAAAACAACAATACTGTTACAGTATGGAACCCCTTTTTCCGCCACTGAATAATTAAAAAAAAACATTTATCATATAATTCTGACTATTATAAACTTGCAGTTGCAAGGTACAAAGTCAGAATAGTGGGATATACTGTAAGCAATTGTGAGAAATAAAGCCAGACTCGCAATTCTGACTTTTTTTCTAGGAATTGTAAGATATAAATTTGCAATTGTGAGTTATAAAGTCTAATTCTGAAGGAGAGAAAACACTGACATGTTTTAAGAACTGCGAGTTTACATCTCACAATTTTGACTCGCAATTGCATGTTATTAAGAATTGCGAGATATAGACTCACAATTCTGAAAAAAAAAGTTACAATTGCAAAATATAAACTGACAATTCTAAGAAAAAAAACGCCAGATTCCAGATTTTCAAATAGTTGTATCTTGGCCAAATATTGCCCTATCATAATGAATAATACATCAATGGAAAGCTCATTTAAAAATTTGACTGGTTTTGTGATCCAGGGTCGCATTTAAAAAGAGACAGAAAAAAGGCATATAAGATTCATTAAATAAATTGTGCGTGTTTGTGAACTAGAATTGGGAAGGGCCATATTTGGAACTAAAATCGTGAGGGTTGGAAGTATGTTTATTTCTTTCTAAGTATTATACAAAACAGATAATTGTAAAATAATGTTTAAAAGTAGTAATAAAGTTACCTTGCGAGAGAAAAAAGTAAACTACTTTTAAGTTTTCTTAGAGGCTTTAAGCATTGTGACACAATTCTCATGAATATTAAGCATATTATAATTTCTCCCACAATTATCATTACCATAATGCATCTAGATGTTTTACAGCTTAGCTATTTTTTTCTCAAATGTGAGTTAAATAAAATAATTTGCAAATAACGTTTCCGATACAAAACCCTCTAAAAGCCATCTTGGCCAAAAATGAGATAATGATACTGAATGAATGCTCTTAACACATATTATACATCCATTATATACTTTTACTTCAAACTTGCCAAAATCCCACCCTCAGCTCAATCAGAAGTATCAGTACTTACATAGAAACCTATACATCTGAGCCTGATAAAAATGCACTTTTTGAAGAAATTGTGTCAGATGGATTTAGAGGCTTTTGCATCTGAACTCTTCATTTATATCATATATAAATAAATATTGTAAGTTAAAATCGTATGCATTACAATACTCAGAATGTTTTATTTTAATGAAAGATGGATGGTCAATTTTGCAATGAAAAAATAAAGTCTCAAATATGAATTGTCTATAAGCTTAATATTCTTTCATTTATTTTTTAGGATTCTATATATGTATATGTATCCTAACACAATATTCTGTATATATTTACTTAATTTAGATTACAAAAATTGGTCCCACTTTTTTTAGGTGGCCTTAACTCCTATGTACTTGTGTGTTCATACTTTATTACAAAATACAGACTTCCTGTAGCAAATCGATGTATTTTTGTAAGAACAATAGCCATATTTATAACTTAATAATCACTAATCTACTCTGCTAACTGGATGTAACTCAGAAGCGACGAATGTGAAATTCCAGGATAACTTATATTATAACTCCAATTGGATTTGTCTGAAAGACAAGTCATATATAGGAAGCCTGGAGGGTGAATAAATAATTAGCTAATTTTCAGTTTTGGCTGAACTAACCCTTTGAGGGTGGGTTAAGGTGTAAGGGATGGGTCAACAGTGCAATTATTGAAGTAATTACAGAAATTAATTACAATGTAAAAACATGTATGTACACAATAAGTGCACTGTATCAAATTATTAATTTAAATATAAGTACTTGATAGTCAGGGCCCCCTAATATAAAGACCCCTAAATTTTGATAACATTTAATTGTTTGCTGCTTACCGACATGATCATAGCAAGTGTGTATGTAAAGCTTTTTAAACGTGTGCATGTTACCAAGGGGACAGTAACCAGGGCACGCTCAGGAGCACCATAGGAGAAGGGGAACATTATTACTGTGTATTCAGCTCAAAGCCACCACAGGAGGCCACCGTACCACATGCAGGCAGACTTATCATCAAAAGTGTTCGAAATGGCTCATTCATTACATTTGGTGATGGGGTTAGTCGATCACACGAAGCAATTTCTGCTTCTCATTCGGACAGTATTCCTTTATGCTTTTTTTCCACCATGTCCTTACAAACTCCAGGCAGCAAATGGACAGCAATGAGAGATATTTGAACAGCTTTATAGTTTATCTTGCTCGCTCTCGACCCATATGCGACAGGAAAAACCTTTGATACTGAATCTATTCGCTGACACCGCTCACGTCCCCAAAGCTAGCCTCTTCCGACCTCCGGCTTCTCCCACAGTGCCCTCGGTATGTATAAACGGTTTACGTCTTCACCCTCAGCAGCGTTCCGTATGTATGACTGCTCTTTTGCCTTTACTTTTTGTCCTCCCAGCAAAGCAGCAGTAATGTTAAGGACGTCCTATTTGAATGACACCTCTATTGTACCAGCGGAGGCAGGGACAGCGGTCCTTTGGACTTGAACTTCAACTTGACCTCCTCGCCTGGATCGGATATCAAAACACAGTGCCATCTGGCCCAAGTTCTGCCCCCAGTGCGGGCTCAGGAGCGCAAGGTTAATATCATACGGTTAGGGAGCGGAATAGAGACTGCAATTATCTTCAATTCCAGGACAGAAAATCCTATTATTTGATCCTCGGTCTGACAGATGGAGCGGCAGACACATCCTCTCCCATTCCTGAGCAAACCAATCTGGTGGCTGGAGCCACAGCTACAAAACAAGAACACAATGGTGGGAGAGGGCAGAGGGTCAGCAAGGTTGGCCCTTTTTTGTGTCAAGGAGGAGTGGTGCTTCATGAAACCTGAGCTGGTCGCTTCTTCTCCTCCCCACAAGCCGGACACCACAATAGAAGCCGCAGGGCTGTTTGAAGCCCGCAAGCATTAGCTGCTGCTGGGAGCTGGAGAAGCTGATGACGTTATACGATGGGAACCACTCTCTCAGAGGGCTCTCGCAACCTGATGGTTCATCATCATCATTATCATCTTGATTCTGCAAAAAAATTAGGTCAAATCACAAATCTTTCATCTCTAGAAAGCATACAAATCCAATACAAACAAAAAACAAATGCAAAAATCTGACATTGTAAATTACAAAAATGTATATAAATAAATAAATTAGACCTATGAATATACATATTAAAATTATAATGCAATATTCAGAAATCTCATTAAATCAAATCTCAGAAATCAGCCAACAAATCAGTCAATTACAAAAAGGAATATATATATTTTTTTTTTAGATATATAATTTAAAATATATTTAATGCAAATTATATTTAAAAATATATTTGCATTATATATGTGTAAATTTGCACTATATATGTATATATATAAATAAATAATACAATTATAATGAAATATTCAGAAATCTCAATAAATCAATTTCAGCAAACTGCCAACATATCAGTCAATTACAAAAATGTTTAAAATATTCAAAAAAAAATAAAATAAAAAAATTATATATATATTTATTAAAATATATTTAATGAAAAGTAAATTTTAAATATCTATAAAATACTAATATATATATATATATATATATATATATATATATATATAAATGACATATTTGCATCAAATTGTTAAAAATCTGACAAATGTTTTGTGTATTAATATATCTTTTTAATATATTTTATATATATTATAGCTTTTTTTAATGAAAATTATATTTGCACACACATGTGTTAAAATAACATTAAATATACGTTTATTTTTTATTTTAATATTACATAATAAAATAACATATATATATACACATATATATGTTGCCGTTTCTTACCTACGCCATGATACCTAGAAGGCCGTTCTCTTATCTCAAGGGCTGAAAATGACATTTCTAATAAGTACAGGGCTGCAAAAGCCATCAAAGCTTGTTAAAGGTAGTTCATAAAATGCCGTGACAAATCCAGCCACAAACTGACCACAACAGTGGTGTTCGATTGCCTCATAATAGGCACACGATGTTCCATAGGCCACATGCAAGGCATTGCCCCAGGCATCCCATAGGCCCTGCGCAAAAGAAAAGATCTCAGCTCCCAGCTGAACCGCTGCCTGCAGTTACTTTAGCAAAACTGATGGTCCAGGACAAAACCACTAAGATGGACTGAACGTATTAATTGCAAACCCTTCATCACTGATCTCCACCGAAGCATTGACAGTATCATAGCAAACATTTCCATCAGCACAGCCATCTATCAAGAAAGATAATTGACTCCCCGTTAATAAAATTATGTTCAGCGTCCCATAAATTGCTTAAATAAATACGTTTTGTTTCCTTAAACGACACACCCAGCGTGAAGACCATTAGACAGTGGGACCTAATCGAAGACCCGTAGCTCGCGAGCAAGCATCCAGGCGTAGTTTTTTAAGCCGTGTGATTTTGATATCACTGAGAGACAACGATCACGAGCTAACGGGGCGGAACGCAAGTTTGAACATCCTCTTTAGGACCCCTTCAGAGTTCATTAGAACATCAACCAGCACTTCATTAGATAGCTTTCAGTGGGCAAGATACGTGTCCATGTCACATTAATTAAGACTCCTGCCTCTTCTATTTTCTCGCCCATGTCACCAGCAGTTATTGGGTCTGTGCTTGGCACTCATCACTTGTCTGAGACACAGAGAGGTTGAGGGAGTCATCTGAGAGAGTCCTGATGAACGGCACGGACAGTTCGGAGTAAGAGAGCTCGCCTCACGCTGATGAACATGTCTTTTTGATGACCACTAAACCCACTCAACGCTGCTGCCAAGGGTAAATCGAATTAAAGATTGCAATTTGGCCCGCAGACTTGGACTTGGCACTTCGGTTTTGGACAAGTCTTTCGCCTGGAGGATCGACGGCTTACGAGACGTACGAGCGAACAGTAAAAGCACACACTGCACTGGCAGAATCCAGCCCGTAATGCGGAAACGAAACAGAAAAATCAGTTCAGTTATTTATTTTTTTTTAGAGTTTCTCCCCTGTTTCCCCCAAAACAGAAATTAAGCGTGTATCTACATTTTATCATGTGTAGTATCACCTTTGAAAATTGCAGGTAGTGGAGTGTTTAACATTCTCTTGTCAAGCATACCCCTGCTGGGACAATAAATGCCTGTCCAGTTTTGCT
Source organism: Cirrhinus molitorella (assembly GCA_033026305.1). NCBI lineage: Eukaryota > Metazoa > Chordata > Actinopteri > Cypriniformes > Cyprinidae > Cirrhinus > Cirrhinus molitorella. The sequence goes on along the minus strand of CM065135.1, from coordinate 25,596,186 downwards.
CACAGCGGCGGCGGCAGATTAGAAACAGCAGGAGGACGGTGTAGTGTGAATACAATACCGATAAGAACGCGCGTCTTAGCCCCATTGCTATGCCTTTCCTCGGTGAATGTGAGAACCTGCTGTTTTCTAATATTTACACACAACTAGAATCGCAAATGTACCATAACTGCATTGAAAGAGCTCTTTCTCTCTCTGCCATGTAAAATCAGTATATTTCTTTTTCCATGTGTGGGTATTTGGGAATGGGGGCACATGGGGACGGGAATAAATACAAACACAATAACAGTGAAATTTATTTCATCTAAAGGAGGGGAGAACGACGGAGAAGAAAAAATAGAGCTGGTGTTGATAAATCAGAAAAAAATAATCTATTCTTTTACGGCACCAAAACACACAAATGAAGATATGAGCTGGACAAATGATGGCCTAACGTAAAAAAGTATGAAGTCTGGTATTATAATTAGCTTGGAACCATCATTGACGACCTTTAATATTTCTGTTCTAGCACCTTCGCCTTCCATAGAACGTTGGATTTCTGTAAGACAAATGAGTGCCACTGAAATTATAGAAGTTAATACTTTTATTGAGCAGGGATGCTTTAAATTGATCAAAAGTAATGATTAAGACATTTATAATGTTACAAAAGATTTCTATTTCAGATTAATTCTGTTCTCTGAACCTTCTATTCATTAAAGAAAACTGAAAAAATACTACTCTGCTGATTTCAACATAACACCCCGGAATATAAAATGTTTTTTGAGAAGCAAATCAGAACCTTAGAATGATTTCTGAAGTATCATGAGACTATAGTAATAAGCTAAAAATTGAGCTTTGAAATCACAGGAATAAATTACATTTTAAAATATATTCAAAAAGAAAAGTGTTATTTTAAATAGTAAAAATATTACAAAATTTTACTGTTTTGGCTGTACTTTGGATCAAACAAATGCAGCCTTGGTGAGCAAAAAAAAAAATCCTTAATTTTTTTTTTTTTTTTTTAAATCTCTATTCAAAATCTTGTGACTGGTAGTGTATGTTGGAATATAAAATAACACTACTGTTCAATTTTTTTTTTTTTTTTTTTTTTTTTTTAAATGTCCTAAGAAATCTCACCAAGGGTGCATTTATTTAGTTACAAATGAATGCATATTTTTTATGTAATGATGTCATTAACTCTCATGATTCTTCAGAAATTCTAATATTCATTCTAATATGCTGATTTGGTGCTCAAGAACCATTTCTTACTATTTTTTTTTTTAATGTTGAAAATGTGCTGCTTATTGTTTCTGTAGAAACAGATTCATTTTTTCAGGATCCTTTGATGGTTTTTAAGAGGATTTTTGTAACAAATGCTTTTACTTTTCACCTTTAATCAATGTAATGCATTTTTGTACAATAAATGTATAATAATAAAAAAGAAAAAACTTACTGACCTCCAAAATTTTAATGGTAATATGTCATAAGGGTCAATTTTTTGATTCATTTATACATAATTTGAAAGCTAAATAAATAAGCTTTCTATTGATGTATGGTTTGTTACGATAGGGCAATATTTAGCCATGATAATACTGTTTGAAAATCTGGAATCTGAGGGTGCAAAAACTTCAAAAACCTGAGAAAATTGCCTTTAAAGTTGTCTAAATGAAGTTCTTAGCAATGCATATCACTTTTCAAAAATTAAGTTTTCATAAATTTATGGTAAGAAATTTACAAAATATTTTCATGGAACATGATCTTTACTTAATATCCTAAAGATTTTTGGCATAAAAGAAAAATCTGTAATGTGGACCCATACAATGTATTTTTGGCTATTGCTACAAATATACCCCAGCAACTTATGACTGGTTTTGTGGTCCAGGGTCACATATATTGTAAACAAGTATGATTTTCCATTATTTTACTATAATAAATGCCATTCACTTATCCACAAAGTTTTAAGAATGAATCTAGCCAATAAAAGTCAAAAGTTTTAACCCAAGAGCACTGGCAACCATTAATAACCACCAACCCCTTCCAAAACACTAAGGAAAGCAGAAAGCCGGTGAAACCTCTGGGAGGAGAAATTATTTTCCAGCATGCAGCCCTCCAGCAAAGCCCAACAGCCCAAGAGAAACTCTGCGAAACTAAGAGAGTGGATATAAACACAGGTCAATCAATGGCCACAGTCAGGCCCATCAAAGCAGCATGTCCTCCAGTGAGGTACAGGTGGTAATGTTGTGTTTAAGGTTTGCCTCCCCCACCCACCCTCCACCCCCCAGCTGTGCAATCATTATGTACTACTGCCCCCTACTGCGGAGCAATGGCTGTGCGCCCTGAAGGTCAGTGGTGAGGAAGGGGAAGAAAGCACACAGGGGTGCACTTTAGTCCTCACTGTTGGAACAATCGATGCCGGCATCAGCTCAGAGCTCACGCGGCTCCGCTCTGAAAACAAACATTAGGAGAAACATCTTCCTCTTTCACTGTTCTTGCTGGGCCAACAGAGTCTAACTAGAGTTAACAAGGCAACCAAGGCTCTGGTCTCCCTCAGCAAGGAAACCAGAGAGGGTGAAAGGTGGGAGATTGGCCTCAGAGGAGCTACGAAATGGGCAAATTGGGTATAAAAGCACCAATGATGATTTTTCTGTGCATGAAGGAGAATTGCTACATCTGACCTAGAGCAGAAGATGATGGACAGCTGCAATCAGTTTAGTGTTAAAAGAAAGTTTAAACTTGGGGGGTTTTGGGAACTACACAAATGTAAGTTTAATTTGCAAAGGTTTGGCAACTCAAGTGCCTCTATTTACTGTCACTTACAGCTTTAAAGGTTTGATTTTGTTGATAGAACATGTCTAATTTCACATTTTCCAATTAATTCTGAAATTCATTTGAATGTTTACAATACTTTTACCCTATGCCCTTCAGTTGCACTGAATAATGACTGGTGTAGTCATTATTCAGTGCAACAAATAATGCAACAAATTCATTATTCATGAACAAATGACTCTTATGAGCAAAAACTCTTCAAAATAAGCTACCAGTTTGAATTGGTCTGAATTAGACAATTTCACTTTACAAGCTTGCAATTCGATTCAACAATGATTATTTTAGATATATAGCGTGTACAGTACATGAGTTAGTTGGTACTACATTACTATAATATTAAAGGATAAAAAAAAAAAATATTACTAAACTAAACTTAAAGTTAACTTTAAATTACATAATTATATTTATACTCCAAATCGTTTTTTTAATATAAACATTTAAATGGTAGCTGTCATAAAAACTTAATTCTTAAGATCTATTCAAATGTAAATATTGAAGACCAGTACAAATCATGTTATGTGGGTCATATATTTAGCAAAATGCTCCTCACTAGTTCATTTTTCTAGCTGACTAATGAGTTTACATCGATCTGTCACTCCATATTAATCAGCATCAAAACAGTATTTATTCATTAATATTGTAATAAAATGGACAAAATTTGAAATCTGAGACTGTGTTTCATACGAAAAGTAAAATTTAACAAAGCTCACTGCTACTTATTGGATGGAATGCACACAACAGACTAGACTAGATTCTAGGGATTTAAGAACCAATATCGTTTCGTAAAAACAAACAAACAAACAAAAAAAAAATCTATATTTTTTGACCCAGCCCTAGTCCGAAACACTGCATATTTCCCTCTGAAGCTGTATAATTTAGATGAAGATTGATAGGATTACTTCATTTAACAGACAAATCAGAATGTGAATGAGAATCAAATCAAAACGAGAGCCTGTGAAACAGAATTGAATCAGCAGATGTGTGTTGATACCCTGTATTGATTCTTTCTTGGAAAAAAAAAACCCTACATCACTGAGTTAGTTTTTATCTATTACAAGTACATTTCCCCAAACTCTTGGAAAACACAACTCTGCTCTTCCAGTCACGACCCTGTATACATGCCATATCTATTATTCATGTATTCTAACCTGTCCTCATCAAATTATTCCCGTCCCCTCAATGTCATATCAATTTTACCGCGATTACAAAGCAAACAATTCAAGATGACATTTGGACCTAAAAATACGCTTGCGAATGCTGTCGGTGCGTTATCAAAACCAGCGATGAAGTTACAATGCATAACAAGGGATGCAGCCACAACTAACTTTTAATGATAGCTCTTTGAAGCCATTTCCTAGCGGAGAACAGGAAGTTAAGAAAGACTCAAGCGAGAGTGACACAGAAAGTAGGACCCAAGTGCTAGTCTTTTGTCTCCACCTGATCAAATGGCAGCCGAGCGGAAAGGCGCAGAGCCCCCTTCTCCAAACGCACGTACCCGGCTCTGTGGCGTCTGCCACACGTTCGCCTGCCTCGATGCAGGTATCAAAGACCAGCTCGCCTCTCCCACAGACGTCGGAGTGCCAGCCGCACGGCGGCTTTCATAGCACAACAACAAGGGGAAAATGTGGCGGGGGAAGAGTCGGGACTCTGAGCTCCTTCAGGGATTTCCTTATCGGGGGCAAAGCAATCCCCCCTGGACCTCATCCGCACAGGCTTGATTATTCAAGGCATTACAAAGGAATGAAAATAACTCACAACTCAAAGCCACTGTCGTTTTTTTTTTTTTTACCCTTATTTATTATCATTTCACTGCGAGAGAGTGTGCCCAACACCCTGCTAAAGTTTAAGAAAATGCAACCACAGAGAACAAATACAGACCAGACAATTTAAAAGATACAAACAGGAAACAACTTGAACTAGAGTGCAAAAAGGATTAAGAGTTCTTCTTAGGCCTTCCCCGGGTTTTCTTCACCGCTGGTTCAGACGAGGCCGGAGTTCCTTTCTTCGCTGGACGCTTTGCAGGACTCGCCGTCTTTTTAGCCCCCTTCTCTTCTAAACGGGTTACACATGTGTTTTAAAACATTTACCACACCCCAAGTTACTAATGTGGATGATAATAGGCCAACTCTAAGGTCCAGAAAGACAACTTACCCTTCTTCTGCGGGGCTCGCCTCTTCTTTGCAGGGGCGGCTTCGGTTTCATCAGCAGACTGGCCTTTTTCTTCAGCTTTCTTTCGCTTGGGAGTCTTCCAGTCAAAAAATAAAGACACAAACATGGGGATGGAAAAGATGGAAGAGCAGTGGTCAATTCACTTGCCTAGAGCAACCTTGGAGGAAGTTCAAATCAAATATTAAGAAGGGACCTTTTGCTCTGTATACACATGGAAACTATTATGCGCGCCTTGAGCGTTGTGAACGCTTGAGAAAACGTAATTACAATTTAGCTATCCAGTGAATCGGGAAAGAACAAATAAAATCATTTTAATGTCAAATGCAATGTGTACACTACTGTTTAAAAGTTTGGGGTCAGTATGATTATTTACTTATTTATTTATTTAAAGAAATAGTACTTCTACTTAGCAAGGATGTATTTAAATTGACCAAAATTACCAGGGAAGACTTTTATAAATGACCAGTACTGGGAAGGGAACTGATTTCAGTGTTGGGAATTTTTCTTAGAATTCCAAACAATAAAACCTACTATGAGTTAATCTATTTTAACAATTTCAATCAATCAAAAATCCTTGTTTTTTCCTCTCCTCAAATGAAAATTCTAGCATAGAAGCTCAAGTCTTCAATTCAAGGAAATCGTACTAACCGAACCAGGGGTTATGAAGAAGATGCACTTAACGACAGCAATCAAATTCTCCCTTTTCTTCACTCAGACTGCATAATGAATGCTCGCCCCTCTCTCGGACTTGAACTATCATCCTTACTGGCCCCCCCCACACCCCCTCACATTTCCCTTCCATTTTGCCAATTGCTGCCTCATGATTACCATCCAGACCCTGCTGAGCTGAACAGATTGGCTCGATAATTACATACAATAACGGCAGTGGGCAGGTAACCCTCAGCTGGCATGGGCCAGCTCCCTGGTGGCACCTTCCATATGCAAACTGCATTGTGGGAAGCGAGGAGAGTCCGTCCCCTCCCTTGTCGTAAGTGCGGCTCGCTGATTGCCGGCCCGCGCCGACTCCAAGGTTACCGTGTCAGCAAATTTGTGATACATTAGCAGGGAATAAACACAGGCACTCAGGACCTGTCTGTGGGAGGAAGAGGAGGGGCCACTGGGATAAACACCCGGGCGCTGGAGAGAACCTGAGATGCAGACAGCTTTGTTGCCAAGAGCTCTTTGTGCCGGACCCCATGAATGAAGCCACAGTCTTATCGCTTTCACAAAGTATATGCCATCAAGGGCATCTTTGTGGGCTCGGACGGTTTGTTTTACACGAAATACACAAAAAAGAAACACGACGGCTGCAGAATTCACTTCTAAAGATCATTTAACTCGCAATCCAGACAAAACAATTTAAGTGATTAATAACCTCTTTCCCCAGCATTCAGAGAAGCGGTATTATTTCAGAAGAGTGAGAACTCATACCAGCTGACACCTTGAGGGTCTTGACTCCAATATGGGATAAGAAACTAAGGTCAAATGGCATTCTAACATCTGAAAAATACTAATAGTAAAAATCTGACCAAAAGCAATTCATACAAATATTAACATCAAGACACTCTAAGGTAAAATGAGGGCACGTCTGTGTGTCGATTCCAAGAAAGAATCCAAATAAGCTCAAGAAACGTTGGTTAAAAGCATCACGCGTTAATCGTATTTGAAAATCAATGCACTCTACAGCATTTTCTACTAACCCGAGCAATTAGTCTTGGATCGTGTGTGGGCATTTTCAAATTTGAATCTGCTTTCAACAGGTAAACAAATTATAGGATGTTGAAATGGGCTCGTTTTTAAACGGCGGGCTTCAAAAAGCAACTGTCGCAGCATTTTCAATGCGCCGTGAATGAGGGAGTGCGACAGAGGTCGGCTTTTTGATGTTCTGCTGAAGGTGGCTCTCACCTTGACGGAGGGCGGGCCTGTGCCGTTGGTTGACACACCGAAGTCCAGCTTTTTGTCGTCGGTCGCCCCTATGGTCTTCAGGCCTTGCTGCAAAATACCTCGCAATTTTGCGTAATCTGGTTTGTCTGTGTAGCCGAGAGCCTTGACCTCTTGCATGAACTTCTTCATTTCCTCTAGAATTTGAAAAAGACATTAAACAACAATTTAATCTTAATGCAGATGGATTTTTTTTTTTAGACTTAGCTGCATGCTGTTAAAGACACTTCTGGGTCAATAAACAAACAAGAGCATTTAAGTGAAAGTTACTTGGACCTCAGTCTCAAAGTTCATCTCAAATGAACACGCCAAAGTCCGACGTTAATAAGGTGCACGTACATACGGAAAGACAGAACAGTCCCTGTAGGGCAGTGTCTCCTCAGCAGACGCTCACACTTTAACCTTCAGGCTAAGTTTAGAGGAGAGGGGCTGACATTTGTCACTTTGTTCCTTATACTTCTCCGCTCGCAAACTGTTGTTTACTGTCGGCTGCTAAAATAGTCACACCAAACAGAATTAGTCGTGATGGCCGTGCTAACAGTGCCGCCTCCCATCACCTCGGTGTTGTGATGCGGCGTGTACGCACAAGACAACAGCCTGAGGAGGGATCTCGCCGTCTGCCGCGCGGCTGTCACAGGGCTTAAGAACTGCCATCACATCAGCGACTGAGCAAAGGGAGCCAATGACATCTTTGATTTTTAAACGACACAAAGAAAGAACGCCCTAAAGTTCTGCAAAAGTACAGACTGCCGCACGCTGACTGCAAAACTAGGCAATGCAGAGGTCGAGAACGGAGAAGGGTGAAAAACAAGTTTGTTTAAAACTTCAGCTTTTATTTATTTATTTGTTTTGTGGTCGAGCAGGGTAGCTAATACGATGCACTATTTATTATTAGTGCTGTCACACGATTAATCGCGATTAATCGCATCCAAAATAAAAGTTTATTTTTACATATTATGTATTTGTGTACTGTGTATATTTATTATGTATATATAAATACACACACATGCATGATTATATTAAGGAAAAATGTAGATTTATATCTAAAATATTTATATTTATTCATAATCTAAATTGTATACAGGTATAAATATATAAACATATAAATATTGTTTTAATATATACATGTATGTGTGTATATTTATATGTATATAATAAAAATACAAAGTAAACACACATATAGTATATTAAAATTAAACTTTTATTTTGAATGCGATTAATCGTTTGACAGCCCTATTTATTATACACATATACACACACACTGGGGTCCAAAAAGTCAGAGATTAAAAATTTTGAATTGTGAATTCTGTTTAAAACCTTACAGAAACGTCATGATATAAAATGTCATATTCTGATTATTTTTAGTTAAATTTGTGACACTGAGCACAAAAAAATAAACAAGAAAATTCAACGACTCTTGGGCTAAAGATTATAGTAATTAATGAAGAACTGGCATTGCAAATACAGGTTATGTGCACTTACTTTATGTATATGTGACCCTGGACCGAAAAACCAGTCTTAAGCAGAACGGGTACATTTGTAGCAATAGCCAACAATACAATGTATGGGTCAAAATTATTTTCTTTTGTCCCAAAAATCATTAGGATATTAAGTAAAGATCATGTTCCATGAAGATATTTTGTATATTTCCTATTGTAAACATATCAAAACCTAATTTTTGATTAGTAACATGCATTGCTAAGAACTTCATTTGAAGCTCTCAATATTTTGATATTTTTGCACCCACAGATTTGAGATTTCTAAATATTGTGGTATCCTAACAAACCATACATCAATGGAAAGCTTATTTACTCATCTTTCAGAGGTAGAAATTTCAATGTAAAAAAAAAAAACATGTACCGTTATGACTGATTTGGTGGTCTAGGGTCATTGGGCCTCATTTATGAAACAAACGTACAACAAAAAATTGGGTTTCTAAGCAAAACTTGGAATTTATCAATATGGACATGAGCGCTGGCTACGATCAAATCTCACATCAGGTCTGAGCTTGTGTACGCAAGTTTTTGCGTTTTTTTGTATAATGACAGCATTTTGTTCATTTCGATTATTTTTTTGGCCGACAAACAAAGCTTTTTTATTCTTTTAGGGCATTAGATTTATATGCGCAAATAGCAGCATAAACAACAGACCATGAGGATTCATACATCGTCGCATCACCCACCTGCCGCACTTCGGTGAACGGAGAAAAACTGAAATAGTAGGAAAATAAAGAGGACTAGCCTACACAAAATATTTCTCTTAAATAATTAACAGATTAACACAAGAAACAAAACTCTGCTACAAGTACAGGCCACTTTCGTTTTTGTGACACTAATGTATTTTATTTGTTTTCTTTATATCTTTATTTATTAAATGTCACTTATTGCGTAGGTGCCTCACGCAGAAACACAACATTTAAGCGTTTGCTAATTTGACATTTCAGCCAATAATCAAACTATACCAAACATAATTTAAAAGGTCCGTTTTCGCGCATGTGAAGGATGATTTACATTGATATTGGAACACAAGTGAAGTACAACAACGTGTTTTAGCAACCAAATGTTACATGGCAAAAAAAAAAAAAGAAACATTTGGATGTCGATGAGAAAGAGGCTTGTGAGCCCAATGCCGTTTAGTTTCGCTTTACTTATTTCTTCATTTTAGCTCGACGTTTGTATTCTGGATTCACTATAGCCTAATTTGTGTCTAATTTTGCATTTAATATACAATTTTATAGCTACTCATTTTTCATTTCTGTTCTGCAATACCTTTCAATTTAAAGGGTTTGTTTGTTACATTTATTGGCATTTAATATACACACTGTATAAATAAAAGCCATTGTTTGCAAATATAAGGTTAAGGTGTGTGTGTGTGTGTGTGTGTAATATATATACATACATAGATACTTACATACACACTCGCTCAAAAGTTTGGCATCAGTACGATACAGAAAAAAAAAAGTATATTGTGAAATATTACAAACTTATTGATGGTAGCTTATATTATTACAAAAGATTTCTATTTTAAATAAACGCTGTTCTTTTCAACTTTTTATTTGTTAAAGAGTCACAGGTTCCAACAAAATATTAAGCAGCACAACTGTTTTCAACACTGATAATAAATCAGCATATTAGAATGTTTGCTAAAGGATGTGACACTGGAGTAATGATGCTGAAAATTCAGCTTTGTATCACAGGAATAAATCCCATTTTAAAATATATTCACAAAGAATACAGTTATTTTAAATTGAAATAATTTTTCTGTATTTTTTATCAAATAAATGCAGCCTTGATGTGCATAAGAAACATTTTTAAAAATCATTAAAACTGATCCCAAACTTTCGAGCGGCTTTGTAAATATATGCGTATATGTATAAAAAGTGGAAAGCAGTCATGCTCCAGTTTAAATTTAGTGTGAGAAGTTGCTGGGAATTAGCACAGAGCTGATAGATTAGCTCTAATTAAGACTAAATCACCAGGTCCACACTCATTATCAAGAGAAGAGGCCCTCGCGCTCTTGTTTGCGCATCAGAGCTCGTAAGTGCGTCACTCCAATTACTGCTTGGCAGACAAACAAAAAGTAATACTGCAGAATTCACAGGTGCTTTTGCGGTCGCGACACGGTTAAAAAAATAAATATGCTTATATCCCATTTAGTTTAAATTTCCTAAGATTTAAGACTATTAACCTACCATATTACAAACTATATAATTGATATTTTATTTTTATTTCAAGTGCTTTCAACCTTTTGAAACATATGACAGCTTCTATAAATGTAAAGATTGCTCAGTTTTTCCTCACCTGGTAAATTTTCTGAAGGGAAACAGCTTTTCAAGAACTCATCGATATTGTCTCCACACCTGAGGAGACGGATATTTAAAAATGGATCAAACAAAATCAAAATCTTAAATGTATAATTATAATTATGATTCATTAAATTTAATAATAATTCATTATTATCTGTAAAAAGAAATTGGCTGTAAGGAAATTAATGGGGGGGGGGAAAAATGAATTAGTTGTACTGCAAAGAGGCATATTAGTTATTCATTACTCATTATACCAATATTCATTATCCCATGGCAAAAAAATAGATGATAGATAAAATAGGTAGATTACATCTTGGTTCAAAAATAAGTAAAACCTGAGATGCCACAAGTGAGGTTAAAGACAAAGTCACCTGATTTTGGAGTCTCTGACATACAGTGGGTCCTGAAGTTTGTCCTCCCAAGGTAGACGGCTACAAAGCCACTGGATCATGCAGTAGCCCAAAATTTCCAGGTCTCCTCTTCTTGAAGGAGCTGAAATGCAATAGACACACACACACACAGAGAGGAATTCTTAAAAATAAATAAATAAAAAAATATAAAGGGTAGCCCATCTTTGTAGTATTTGCTGCAAAGTACCATTACATCAGCATTTTAAATTATTATTTCTCCTCATAATTTCATCACGATGCGATGTTCTCAGAGTTTCCACTCCAAGCCAAATGTCAAATTTCCTGACTTTTCCCTGACTTTCACTGACTAAAAAGCTGAATTTCCATGACCTATAATGAACGGATCCATCCATTTGCAAGCTTTATTTACTTGTTCACAGATGTTTTTAGTACAAAACACACATATACACTACTTTTTTTTTTTTTTGCTTTTACCCGATAAATGCACTTCGATATTTTTCTGTATTATTTCTACAGAAATTAATTTATGTTTTTTATGTTTTCATAACCATAACAATAGGGAAAACGTTTGAAACAACGCAATAAATCAAAATACGGTATAGAAAAATTACATTTTGATAAATGGAAACAAAAATATCCCTGATATTCCATGACTTGGACAAAATAAATATAAAATTCCCTGACTTTCAATGTCTGGAATAGACTTTTTAAAATTCCATGATATTCCAGAAATTCCATGACCTGTGGGAACCCTATGTTCTACATAATTAACACTTAAACGTCTTCTCAAATGTGTGCTACCTGATCCTGCAGAGTTTTAAGAGTGACCAATAGATCTGACCGTTACAATTACTTACAGACTCCTTTGTGCGCATCAATGCTAGTAAACTCAATGGTCCCGTCATGACACCTTTTTGGGTCTTCTTTGTACTCCTTTGGTACTCCTTCTGGAGAATATCTGTAGGCCAATCCATAATCCACTAAATACACCTGAATTTAAACAAAAAAAGTAAAAATCAAATGCTCATTGTGCTTAAAAAACAAAGAACTGCTAAAACAATTACAGAAAAAAAAATGACTGGGAAATGAAATATTATTTAAAGACATAACACATCCAAGATAATAACGTCACAGTAACTTGAAGATTACTACAAATAAATCACATTTGAAGCTGCAAACTGAATCTGACTGACTGCCAATTAGCAGTATGTGTCACTTATAAAAGAGATCTGACAATTAGCACTTTGTTTTCAAAGCAACAGGAAGCAGTTAACAGAGTTCCAAAGATACCCAAACAGTCAGTGCACAAATTGCAGGTGCACCTATTACCTCCCCAAAAAGTGCAAAATTATTTGATGTGTCCAGGTAGAGTGTCTCAGAAATAACTGCATACGCCAATTTACAACTGTAAAAATTAACAGCTCATCTACAGTGACAAACATCAAAAACTATTTCAACTAAACTTTCACACTGTCATGTGGTGTTCAAAGCTGGGGCTGCTGATTAGAAACTGCCAGCATCAACACTCAACGCACAAAAATATTATCAACACAAAACCGTCCCACCAACAGTCTTAAAATTCAAAACTTCATTTTTGAACAGAAGCAAATCCATCCAAGTGGATACTGAATGAACATCTGACTTGCTAAGATGCGTGTTATAATTACTTTTAGCTGTTTGTTTAGTGACCGTTTATATGGAGTTGTGAGTTTACTCTCTGAAAGATTTGCCAGACTGATTCAAATCGCTAACTTATGAGTTTAAAACTTTTGGAATATTTTTTTGAAAAGAACCAGTTCATTAGAGACATTTACATTTAGTTCAGAATTCAGTGTTCTAAAGTCATAAAAAAGTTACTTGTAATGGTAGTTTCTATACCGGTGAGTTAAAATAGTAAAATACTCTAACACATTTCTATAATTTAAATTACACTACCAGTCAAAAGTTTTTGAACAGTAATATTTATTATGTTTTCTTTTTTAAGTCTCTTCTGCTCACCAAGCCTGCATTTATTTGATCTAAAGTACAGCAAAAACAGTACAATTTTGAAATATTTTTACTATTATAACTGTTTAACTAAAATAACTATTTTCTATTTGAATACATTTTAAAATGTGAATTATTGCTGTGATTCCATAGCTGAATTTTAGCATCATTACTCCAGTCATATGATCCTTTAGAAATCATTGTAATATTCTGATTTGCTGCTCAAAAAACACTTATTATTATTATTGTTAAAAACAGCTAAGTAGATTTTTTTTTCAGTTTTTTTTGTAAATGAATGAAAAATTCAGAGGAACAGCATTTATCTGAAATAAAAATCTTTAAAATCGTCACTTTTGATAAATTTGAAGCATCCTTGCTAAATAAAAGTATTAAAAAATAAAAATAAATAAATAAATAAAATATATACTGGCTCCAAGCTTTTGAATGGTTTAGTGTGTTACAAAAGCATTTTATTTCAGATAAATGCTGATTTTTGTTCTTTTTATTCACCAAATAATCCTGAAAAAATAAATTCAACTGTTTTAAATAGTGATGATGATAATAATAATAATAATAATAAAAATGTTTCTTGAACAGCAAATCAGCATATGAGAATGATTTCTGAAGGATCATGTGACACTGAAGACTGTAGTAATGATGCTAAAAATGTAGCTTTTATCATAGGAATAAAATACGTTTTACAATATATTCAAATAGAAAAGTTATTTTAATTAGTAAAAATATTTTAATTGTACTGTCAAATTGTACCGTTTTTGCTGTATTTCGGATCAAATTAATGCAGGCATGAGGCTTCTTCAAAAAACATTACAAATCTTACAGTTCAAAAACTTTGGTACTGGTAGTTTACAACCAGTGCATTTTATACACACATTTATACATACATGTATTCAGAAGCAGAACGAACACCCTAGCAATTTCAAAAAAGGATGCTCAGTCACCAAGTAAGCAGCGACTAATCCCAAGAGGCCGAGTTTTAAATTGTGACTTTAAAAATAGCAGCTTAATAATACACCACTGATACATTATTAATCTTCAAATTAAATATTTGCCCCTGCCCAGCCCCCAAACCTTATTTGCTAGCGACAGCTTCAATACTGTCTCTAATCTCTCCAGTTTATGAGCCGCATTAAAGGCTTAAATTGTTTTGCTTTTTTTCCTCCACCCAAATCTCATTAACAGATGGAAAAAAAAATAAGACAAGTAGTTTCTTACATTGCAAATCACTGGTACTCCAATTAAAAGAAGCAGGAGCTCTGTATAGTCCTGCAGTCTACACACACTGCCTTCCAAGTCTCTACAGTTAGAGCTGTACAGCCATGGCAACAGAGATTTGTTAAACATGTGGAAGGCTTGAAACAAACCTGATTGGGGTTGGTGTAGGACAGAAGGAGGTTGGAGGCTTTGATGTCTGCATGCACATATTCATGGTCATGGATGTACTCCAGAATGTCAAGCTAGAGAGATGAAAGATATGTTAGAATGTAAGATCTTATAATAATACAGAAATATAAGATTTGCACCTACTGCCTGCAATGTCACAACAGTCACTTGAAAAATGTAAATGGTGTAACTATAAAATGTATTTATATTTAGTGATAAATATGTTGAATAATTATTAGTATTTTATTTTACATAAGAGCGGCCTCCCGCATTGCTCATTATTTTTAGTATACGAGACATTTATGAGACATTTATATACACCACCAGTCAAAAGTTTGGACACACCCTCTCATTCATGTTTTTTTAAAAAGTTTCTTATGCTTATCAAGGCTGTTTTCACTTGATCAAAAATACAGGGGAAAAAAATGTAATATTGTGAAATATTACGACGTAAATCAATGTTTTTCTACATTAATATACATTAAAATGTAATTTATATCTGTAATTAAAGTTGAATTTCCAGAATCATTACTCCAGTCTTCAGTGTCACACGATCCTTCAAAAATCATTCTAATATGCTGATTTATTATCAGTGCTGGAAACAGTTGCGCTTCTTAATTTTTTATTTTTGGAACCTGTGATACTTTTTTCAGGATTTTTCGATCAACAAAAGGTTAAAAAAGAACAGCATTTATTTAAAATAGAAAGGTTTTCTAACAATATACACTACTGTTCAAAAGTTTGGGGTCAGTACATTTTTATTCTTTCTTTTTTTGAAAGAAATTAATACTTTTATTCACCAAGGATGTTAAATTAATAAAAAGTGATAGCACAGATTTACATTGTTAGAAAATATTTATATTTTGAATAAATGCTGTTCTTTTATCTAAAAAAAAAAAAGAAAAAAAAAAAAAAAAATCACAGGTTGCAAAAAAAATATTTGGCAGCACAACTGGTTCCAACATTGATGATTTTAATAATAAATCAGCATATTAGAATGATTTCTGAAGGATCACATGACACTTAAGACTGGAGTAACAGCTGAAGTTTAGGATGTTTTCTGAAGGATCGTGTTCTAAAAAACACTGAGGACTGGAGCAATGGCTGATGAAAATTCAGCTTTGCATCACAGGAATAACATTTTGCAATATTACTTTTTTTTCTGTATTTTTGATCAAATAAATGCAGCCTTGATGAGCATAAGAGACTTCTTTAAAAAAAAAACATTAAATGAGAGGGTGTGTCCAAACTTTTGACTGGTAGTGTACATACACTGCAAGTTTAGGATGTTTTCTGAAGGATCGTGTTCTGAAAAACACTGAGGACTGGAGCAATGGCTGATGAAAATTCAGCTTTGCATCACAGAAATAAATTATATCTTTAAGTATATTAAAATAGAAAATTATTTTAAATTAAATATATTTTTATAAATATATTTTTCTAACAATATAAGTCTTTACTATAATTTTTGGGAAATTTAGCACACCCTTCCTTAATAAAAGTAAAGTAGTAAAAAAAAAAAAAAGTAAAAAAGAAAAGAAAAAATTTACTTGGGGGGAAGAAAACTGTCAGAAAATATTTCTATTTTAAATATGTTATTTTTTTATGTGTTCTTCATCAAAGAATCACGAAAAATGTACCACAGGTTTCAAAACAAAAAATATAAAGCAGCAGCACAACTGTTTTCATGTGACACTGAAGACTGAAGTAATGGTGCTGAAAATTCAGCTTTGCATCACAGAAATAAATTATATTTTAAATTATATTAAAATAGAAAACCACCATTTTAAATTGCAACAGTATTTTACAATATTACAGTTTTTCTGTATTTTTAATCAAATAAAACACAGATGAGCAGAAAAGTCTTCTCTAAAAAACATTAAAAAATCATACTGATCCCAAACTTTTGAACGGGAGTGTAGGTGAAGTGGCCATTTCTACAATGATATATGTAACATTAAATATTTGCTTTGTAAGCGGGGAAAGAAAAAAACTTGGTGCAACATTACATTTTCAGCATAGCTACTTTTGAGAGAAACATTTAGAGGAAACCTACAAGTCTGAGTCCCAGCTGAAGAACCAGTTTCCTTGGAAATTTCTTTCCATTTCCCTCAAACTTCTTCTGTAGGTCCGTTCCAAATCGATCCATGACCATAAATCTGTACCTGTCATGAAGATTTAAGTGAAATCATACTTTAAATGGCCTTGCTGCATGTTCAAAAGATCAAAAACATTTGTACATTTCCTATAAATTTGATTAATTAAAACAAACAACCAAAAAAAACATAAGATTAATTAAAGATTAATCATGTTATTCAAAAAACGTTGAATTTTTCCAACCTTTTACCACCTTTCTCATGAAAACCAGATCCCCAATATTTTGGAACTCCCAAATAGTCAATTTTCCTTGACTTCATCCAAGATCCAACTGAATAAACATATAAAACACTCTGTCACAACATGATTCACAACACATTAACTATTTCTCTTCACAATGATATCAAAAAACACTAAATCAGTTTTAAACTGACTAAGTGAGATTATCACAGTAACCATTAAATGCAATCAAATGATCAATTCATAAATAAAGTGGGTAAATTATTCAAAACTTTTATTCTGTAAACTTGTTGGTGCTCAAAGTAATATAAGAGTATTCCTCGGGGACCAAACTGCAAGTGCGCCGCAAGGTAATCTGCTGGTGGGACAAATATTTACCAACATTACAATATTCCAATGAATAAAACATGAGTATCCCTTAGTAATATAGCAGTTAATTGTCAAGGGAGACTGACATTTGGATTGTTATTAAATAAAGCGCAATGCTGTGGCCTTGGGGCAGCCATAAGAGCCACCAAAGGCAGAGAGTTGTGGTTTGTCTGTCTCCATAAGGCCCTCAATGGTGAGCTCACAACTTTCTTTAATTAAAAGAGTTGCTCTTCGACTTTTTTCAGTCTGCCTCATCATGCATATGAGGGTGTGTTTGCAGTCACAAGGGCATACTTAGATCAGGTTTGGCAGCTCGCATGTAGAACTTCAGTTCAGAGAAGAGAGGGCCGTTGTCACTGGGCTCCTGCATGAGACAGTGAAAAATAATCACCAAAAATAACTGACATTTAGAAGAAAATATAAAAAAGTGAACCCACATACATTAAAAAAAAAAAAAAAAAAAAGCAGTGGGAAAGTATATTATGCATTCCATGCAATGCAATTTTACCAAAGTGCTAAATTATTCTGTTTAGTTTGCTAATAAAATGTAAACATTAAAATAAAATTAAATTAAAAATGTAAAGTGATGGTTGTTATAGAAAAGTACATTGTTTCATTTCAAATAAGTACTCTAAGTTTATTATTAAATGTTTTAATATTTGTTTATTTATTTTTAAGGTCACAGGCATGCCTTTTCCTTGACAGACATTACACTGCTAACCACCCAAAAAGATCTAGACATATATCTGCCAAAAGCAAAAAAAAAAAAAGTCCCTTACCACTTTAATGACATAACGAGCATCAGCGCCAACAGATCCTGAAGAGTCTTCATTTGCTAAAAGAATTCACATTTAAGCAACTGACAAATAAAACAAAATAAAGCACTAGAACTTTAACTTTTAATTATTTACTTTTTTTAATCTTACCGAGATACAACAGGCCAAAACCTCCCTGCCCCACAGCTGATCCAAGCTTCCATTTTTTCTTTGCAATATCTGTCAGAACTTCTCCTGGTGGGAATTCTTCAGCCAGTTTCCTCTTAGGTGGAGCTCTTGCTTTCTTCGGCCCATCTGCCTTGGACTTTGGTGGCATTGTACTGTATAATTGAAAGTATCAAACAAGAGAAACACAAGTTCTATTACAACTGAAGTGAGAACCATGCTTTTATTTTGCATTATTTTCTAATTTTATACAACATTATGTATTACAAACATTTTAGCAATATTGCTTATATAGTTAAAAGTTAAACTGAAAACATTACTTAAATTGTTTCAATATTTACCTATTAGTATGTATATTTACATAACCTTTTAAGATGTAAGAAATGTTTAATTTCTATGACTTTGCAGCCCTGGAAATCACATTAAATTACATTAAATTAGCGATCAACAAATCGGCAGTGCTGAACGTAAACAATGCCACTGAACCGAATGGAATTCACAAACTTAGCTGATTATCTCTGCTGAAAATGGTCAATTATTGTGATGTTTTGGGCTGAGCCAATCGGTCAGACCAGGAAAAACATTTGGAGTACTATAGACTGCCAAAACTTATAACATATCAAGGAGAAGAGAGCAAAAAAAACTGTCTGAGGAAAATGAACCAGGATTTCCAGGGCAAGAATCTTGAAAACATTTGTGTTTGTTCTTATCATTTTCAGTCAAGTAGATGTAATATTAGGCTAATATCTTAATTAATACTGCTCGTATGCATCTTTACCACCTATTAACTTTAGTTTGTCAAAATATTGCACCCTTTTCTGCTTACTAAGGCCTTCTCTTTATGATTTAGCAGCTTCCACATGTTTTCTATAGTTTAGTTAGCATAAATTAGCAGAACAACGTATTTCAGTTGTACATTATCTGTGCAATCAAAGTTGTTTACATCCGAGTATCTCCAATATAGCTGCGCATCCGGATAAATGACCAAACCGTAACGTAAGTGCAAAACCTTAATTTACTTTAATTTTTTTAAATGCAAGTGGACCAAAAAAAAATCTAAGTTTAATGTGGTTTTACACTTCTCAACCTCACCATAAAATCTGAACCAGATCATCACATATATATATATATATAAACTTAACAGATAGCTACTTTAAACATCCATGTTTTTTTTAGATGGAGACCTACTAATAGTTACACTACAAGTATAAACAAGAAACAATAATATTAGGGTGCGTGTCATAAAAGTCTATAAAACTGTCATACAGGTGTGCTTGGGCTTTGTTGACATAACAATTTAACGCTTAGATACAATGAAAACTTAAGCACTACAACTGATGACAAACTAGTGATTTAGATACAGTTTCAATTTGCATTTCTGCCAATGATGCTTTTTGTTTCACTTTTACAACACTGATATTAAAAACTGCGGTTTCCGTTTGTTTATGTGATACAAGTTTTTAAGAGTGATAAAACATGCGGTTAATGTCACACATGTTATCAGTGAGAGTAACGTTGGGTTGTCGACATTGTATTTGGGGGAGAACTGCAAAATGCGGCTCAACTATTTCAACTTGCTATGCTAACATGGTTAGCTGCCTTATTACGGCTTTTTATTATAGCATAGCTGATTATTCGTTCTTATAATCCGTTGTTAAATACATACGGACTTAATGCTTTATAAAAGCAAATCGAGAATATTCTACTAACCTTTCCGCGGTCAAGTGGCAGGTTGTAACAGCTCTTCCTCTCCAAAGTTCCCGCAAAACTGCTCATCACGGTGAGGCTTGGCGAACGTGATTGGTTAGAAACAGGGGTGCGTGGTTCCTGGTTTTTGCAATGCCTGATGGGATGTGTAGTTTTTACATCTGTCTTTTCACAAACGGTTGTCAAATTACGATGTTTTGTTATAATAATAAATAGACCAATTTCTAAAAAAAAAAAAAAAAAAAATTACAAACATTACACTAATAAAATATGTCTCTTTTTTTCTTTCAGAATCAGTGTCTTTATTATATTGTCTTTGGTTAAATTATGTTTTCAGAGATGCTGGAACTCAGGAAGTAGAAATAAATATTAATTTTAAAATATTTGTCAACAAATGTTTATAATATTACTAGTGGGTAGAGAAAATACACAAAAATGCGTACAGATACAGATTGTATGCATTATAATTTATATTTTAAGGCATTTAAAATGTATATATTTTTAATGCTATAGATTTTAAGTGTAAATTGGAATTTGTTTAATGAAAAGAATAAAAAGAATAAATAACAATTATCAACTGTCTGCCATGATATTATACATTAATATTAATCAGTAACACAGTCCAATGCAGTGCAAAAAAAAAAAAAAAAAAAAAATCAAATTAATACTATTGTGCCCCATTTTTACATATTTTTTAGAGTGTACAGTTATACATATGAAGTGAGGTATATTTACAACAGTAAGTGGCCCTCAAAAAATATTTTAGGCTCTGTTTCCCCATGTGCATATTTGATGTTGACTTATATAGAGCTGTACTAGCGTTGAGAGGCACATGGTTTATGAATAATTGACCATGTGGTATCCTGTAACTGTTTTGTAGAAGTGCTATGCTGCGAGTTTAAGTTTCCTTTTGCCTAGTGACTATTAGGCTGCAGAATAACAACACAAGAATTCACAGAAGCAGTTTTTGGAGGATATTTCATGGTTTGTTTTCTGCAGCAATGAAGGATAGTTAATGTGTCCAGAGATGACATATATGAAGGATTTTATAGTTCAGAGGACTGATGTCTGAGCTAATAGGATGTCTGACATAGAAGTACATGACATCAGAGCTACATATTGATGAAAATTTTGGTTAATCAACTTTGTGGGACATCGCTTATAGCAGAAGAATGACAGGGCACTCAGAGGAAGAGTCAACATCTCTGTCTATGAAGGAGGGCAGAGAAAAACGTGTATCATTTCCCCCAGATGAGCAGATGGTGTCTGACTTTGTGGAGAGAAGGGCTGAACTTCAAGAGGGTGAGACAGTGTTGATGTTATGCTGACGGCCTCTTAAGATCAGCTGTGCTCATTTTTTTTATTTGTCTAGCATCATGCATTTGCCATAAGCAAAATCAGCATTGATTATATACAGTTGAAGTCAAAAGAATCTGCAAAATGTTTATTATTTTACCAAAATAAGAGGGATCATACAAAATGCATGTTATTTTTATTTAGTACTGACCTGATTAAGATATTTCACATAAAAGATGTTTAAATATAGTCCACAATAGAAAATAATAGTTGAATTTATAAAAATTACCCTGCTCAAAAGTTTTCAACACACTTGATTCTTAATACCATGTTGTTACCTGAATGATCCACAGCTGTGTCCTGAAAAGTTAAACTTCCCACTGTTCTTCGGGAAAATCCTTCAAGTCCCACACTGAGGGACTCATATGCAGCTATTACAAAAGGTTCAAATGCTTACTGATGCTTCAGAAGGACAAAAAAATGCATTAAGAGCTGGGGGTGAAAACTTTTTGAATTTGCAGTTCAGGGTAAATTTAACTTATTGTGTTTTCTAGGGAACATGTAAGTATCTTCTGTAGCTTCTGAAGGGCAGTACTAAATGACAAAAAAAAAAAAAAAAACACTTCCTCATTCCCTTCAAAAGTTTACACCCCTGGCTCCTAATGCATCGTTTTTTCCTTCTGGAGCATCATCGAGTGTTTGAACCTTCTGTAATAGTTACATATTAAAACCCTCAGTTGTCCTCAGTGTGAAAAGATGGATCTCAAAACAGTCATTGTTGGAAAAAGTTCAAATTCACAAAAATGCTGAAAAGCCAAAGAATCTGTGGGACCTGAAGGACTTTTCTAAAGAACAGCAGGCAGTTTAATAAACAAGGGACTCATAAACAACTATTACTAAACAATAATAATTTTTATAAATTCAACTAATTATTTTCTCTTGTGGACTATATGTAAATGTCTTTTATGTGTACTGGTGACGGTGTATACTGGTGCAAAACTTTTGACTTTAACTATATATATATATATATATATATATACATACATGTAGCGATTTTATAGATTTTAGCGAGTTTGAAGTAAAAGTATTTGATTTGCATATAATACGTCTCGAGAGCATTCACTCAATATCATTCTCATCTCATCATTCAATCTCATTTTTGACCGAGATGGCTTTTAGCTGGCATCTGAACTCTTCATATATATTGGCAAAGTATGGTTTTGGACGATATCAGCATAAATCCTTATCATTTTTTGGTGCAAGTACATTAAAGTAACTTGACATTATCATTGAAGACCAGCAATAATCATTTTAATTTTGATTACATAATAATGGCAATATATACATGTCAAAGTCAGACATGCCCCTTTGCCAGCTGTGATTCCTGGTTACTGATTTAAACTTGGCCCAGGTTTTTAAATAATTTTTGGGTCAGCACACCTTAATAGCACCTTTAATAGCTTCAACAATTGATTGACAATTAAGTTTAGAATACAACGAACCAATTAGAACCTGTGGCCTATTGGTTAGAGAGTCAGACTTGTAAACAAAAGGTTGTGAGCTTGAGTCCCAGGCCTGACAACATGGCCAGATCTTCACCTTCCAACAAGACAATGACCCCAAGCACACTTCCAAGCTGTGCAAATCCTATTTGGAGAGGAAACAGTCAGCTGGCATCATGTCTGTCATGGAATGGCCTCCCCAATCACCTGACCTCAACCCAATTGAGCTACTATGGGAGGAACTGGACCGTGATGTCCGTAAGAAGTGTCCAACCAGTGTGAATCATCTTTGGGCAATCCTTCAGGATGCTTGAAGTAATATATCAAGTCAATGTTTGAATAAACTGACAGGATGCCCAGATTATGCAGAGCTGTAATATCTGCTAATGGTGGATATTTTGATGAATCGAACATTTTAGTGTTTTCTATATATAAACTGTTTATGTAATAAAATATGTTTCGTAGTTTGTGTTGTCCCTTATCAGTACAAAATTATCACACATTAAAAAGGATACATGCCAATATTGTCCAAAACATTTGGAAGGCAGTATATATATATATATATATATATATATATATATGTGTGTGTGTGTGTGTAGCTAATTTGTTTCTTTTTTTCTTTCCTTCTTGCTTTTTTAATAATAAATTCTTGATGTGGCTCTAATATGTGGGTTTTACATTTGTTCTGTTTTAGCTGACAGTCTCACTCTGACAGATATAATTCTGGCCTACAAGCAAAGCTGTGAAAAGCACCACGTGAATCCAAACCCAAAGGCTCTTGATCAATTAAAGGTACAGTGAAGTAGCATGCATTAATACACACAGCACTTCTCACACTTTGATTTCTTGCTAATATTAGGTTATTTGTGCAGAAGATTTGGTTTGAAATAGCTATGTGTAATGAACATTATTTGGTGAAAATAACTTTGAAATTAAAGAAAGAAAGAGGATGAAAAGAAAAATAAACACATTTTAATCCCTCTTAGGGAGCAGGTTAATTAGCCAACCACGTTTTATTGAACTAAAAAAGCAAGACAATAACAAACAGGTAAATGAAAGGAAATGAGAAGCAAACACACAAATACACACACTCATACGTGAGCATGCATGCATAATTCACGCTCCACACTTACTTATTTTACTTTGACCAGCAACGTCAAGAGCATCGGTTTCTCTTCTGCATAAATTTACGATTAGATCAAGGAGAATTATTTGTGGAAAATTAGGGACTTAGCAGTGCTTACATTAAGCACACTCTCTGCATTATCTCCACGCCGCTAATGAACCCCACTGCATTTGAAAGGAATGTAGGTGGTCCCCCTAAAAGGGTGAAATATGTATGGTTAAGCAGAAGCTAAAAGGAAGGACTGCGTGTGAATTTCTAATAAGAGAATGCTAAATGAAATTTGCTGCTTAAAGAGCATATTTATCAAATTAGGTGTTTTTTTTTCCAGGCAGGATCGTCCCTAGAGGAAGACTGCTGAAAACTATTTAAAGCTTTTATTGTACCCGTGGGCTTTCGCTTTTCTTTGATTTTTTTTTAAAAGTGGGTAAAACAGTATTGCTTTTGGTTACATCTTCACAGAAGTGGTAAACAAACAAAAGGCCTGTATGAAGGACCCCGGGCCCCCTTAGTTCAACACTGGCTAAATGCTTAAAGGAATAGCTCACCCAAAAATGAAAAATTCTGAAAATTTACCACCAAGATGAGTTTGTTTCTTCATCACAACAGATTTAGATAAGTTTAGTATTACATCACCTGCTTATCAGTCGATCCTATGCAGTGAATGAGTGCCAGAATGAGAGTCCAAATAGCTTGCAAAAACATCACAGTAATCCACAAATAATCCACGTCTCCAGTCAATCAGTTAACATCTTGTGAAAAGCTGCTTGTTCGTAAGGAACAAATCCATTGTTAAGATGTGTTTAACTTCAAACCATTGCTTCTGGCTAAAATACAAGTCCTTGATTAATAATATTGTTTTCTCTAGTGAAAAAGTAAACTTTTCTGAATCAGGAGAGAAATATGCACAAAACAGTTCTAAACACTTCTATTTTGGTGGATTTTGATGTGAGAGGACAACAGCAGGAGATGAAAGTTTCACTGGAAAAGCTAGGATCTCATGTGGATCATTGTGATTTTTTATCAGCTGTTTGAACTTTCATTCTGATGGCACCCATTCACCTTGCAGTATTGGGAAAAGTTACTTTTTAAAATATATGGATTACAATATTGCATTACTCCATAAAAAAGTAACAAATTATGTTACTTTGTACCGGAAGTAATGCATTGTAACTTGTTTTTGGCAGCTGTTTCACATTTAAGCCTGAAGGAAATGCCTCTGTCACTGCACCTCCCAATTTCTCTCAGCATAGAGACAGGAGTCAGTCAATAAATAAGAAAACAAAGTAACTTTATTACTTATTTGAAAAAGTAACTGATGCTTTGTTGTAAAGTCTGTGTAAAGTAAAATTAAATGTGTGTTCTAAGTTTGTCAAACCACAGAAAACTGTGTTATTAAAAAAATGACGAAAAACCTCGGCAAGTTAATAAAATAAGGTATGAAAATATTTTTAAAAAAGCGGTATTGTCTGCTCTCAAACGCTGGGGGCGTGTCCGCTGTCAGCGCTGAAACCAAACCACACCCACTCGCGGAAAGCTGCTGTCTCTCTCAACTGCCAAATAGGCTATAAGCTGAATGGATGCTCCTTTAGCAGTTTAACGTTAATGTGGAAACCGAGCTGGTTTATAAGTTATCGCAACCAGGTAATATGCATTTACTTAATGATGGCATAGGCAGTAGTAACTAACGTAAATGACAGTAGGCCTACTCGCGATTGAGCCGCGAACCGCTGATGCAAATGCGCTCTAGTTTTTTGGTGTGTTTGACTTGAAGCAACGCTGCACGGAACGTCTTTGTATGATGGCAAACTACTGCGAGAGCGATTCTGCGCTCTAAAGCTCTCACTGTAGGCCTACTTCGACACGCACTGATCGGTCTGTGGTGCAGACAGTGCTGCTTCAAGCCTCTTATATAGTGTTAGGGAAGGGGGCTGTGCTCAGCTACTCCGTTTCGTCATCGAGTCGTGATTTAACCCCGCCCCAAAAAATCCTGAAGATGAAAACGGTGAAAAACTGTTTAACTTTATAACGTCAGAATTAAGTACTACATAGTTCAGTCTTTGTAGCATGTTTCAGCAATGCATTTCTAACATTTATAAAGTGTTTAGAAACATTTCTTAAAATTGACTTTACACTGACTTAAGATTAAAAGTAATGCATTACTTTACTAGTTACTTTGAAAAGTAATCTGATTACATAACTTGCACTATTTGTAATGCGTTACCCCCAACACTGTGGAGGATTCGTCGATGAACAAGTGATGTCATGCCAAATTTCTCCAAATCTGTTTCTTGGATGGCCTGAGAGGAGGTACATTTTTAGCAAATTTTCAGTATTTCTTTAAAGTATTACTGTTATTTTCATTCTCATTATTCTTTGTTAAGTGTTCTAAGCTCGGCCTGGAAGTTTCTCGTTCAAAGTTTTCCGTGTCCACTCCGTCTCAGAACACACAGAAACTTCTTGATATGAGTTACTATCCCAGGGGCTTGTAAATGAGTAACGTTTGTTGAAGTGTCACCGCCACTGAAGTGCAAATCCTGTCGGAGGTGGTGGCAATTGTAGTATCAGAAAATAACAAAGAGAAAAGACTTACAGAAGCGCCCCATACAGTATGAGTGCTCGCCTCAGAAGCCGAGGCAGCATCATCAAACGATTCAGCATTTCACATCTCCCTGCAGGATAAGGCGTAGATTTTGTGAGAAGTTTGTATTTCAGACTGAACCGTCCTCCCATTAGAGCGAATGCAGTGCTGCAGAGCTCCCCGAAAACATCCTTGCTCCCAGCCTGACTCTGTCGAGCTGCTTAGCTGTGAGCGCTGAACATTCATCAGAAAGCCACAGAGTGTCTGAAGTGAAATAACTGTCCTCCCCCCCCCCAATACGGAGTGGAATTTCACAATCTCTCACATCTAAACACCATGGAGTATAAATAACTTTCCTACTTTTAATCTTTAATGTCCATCGCACCCTCTAGACTGTGAGGATTTGCAGTGATTTCTTTCTTTACTGCATGAAACAGGCATGTTTATTTCCTTCCCAGCT
The DNA here is from genome assembly GCA_033026305.1 of Cirrhinus molitorella. Classification (NCBI taxonomy): domain Eukaryota; kingdom Metazoa; phylum Chordata; class Actinopteri; order Cypriniformes; family Cyprinidae; genus Cirrhinus; species Cirrhinus molitorella. The sequence goes on along the minus strand of CM065135.1, from coordinate 25,569,395 downwards.
GTCTGGAGATGCAACGCCGCAGTCACCATCCATGTAGCCAATCATGTTGTTTTTGAGGCTAGTTATTTATCATTTTCCATGACAAGCACCAAATTGTTCTATTAAATGCCTTTTTTTCCCCGGCTCTGGTGCTGATGAAGAGGCAGGGAGACAGCGTAACAATTTTAAAACTAAAAAAATTGTGTACATTTTCATTTTGTTAATGATAAATTAAGTTATTAATTTTGTCTATGCTCTTTCTAGACACTGCAGGTTTAATTGCTAATTGTTAACTGGGAATGAATATATTTGCATATTAATTAGATCCCAATTTACATTTTTAATTTGCTGCCTTCAAAGGGTGTGAGATAAAAGGTTGTGTTATTTTAAATAATTTATCCTTTATTGCAGAAAAGATGCTGAAAGGAAAATGTGCGGCTGATTTTAATCCCTGAGAGCTCTTACTGTATAAAATGTTTCGAAATAATTTTTTCAACTAATTAAATGAGGAAAAAAGACTAAATATATGCTCTCAAACAGTTGCTAATACAAAGCCACCCAGACTGCGGAGCGCTGGAGTGGGTCTCCAGGAGTCTTTGAGTGAAGAATTGGAAATGCACTTGAGATGCTGTCTGTGGAAGTCAAGTTTATAAGCTGTGTCCCGTTCTGCCTGGAGGAAGCAAAGCTCTTTTTATCACTTCATTTTGTCCTCTCCCTCCTGACACATCAATGCATTTTGTACTTTGTCATTTCATTTTCCTCAATACACAGCACAGAACATTGCTTAGCAGCGAAGGGCTTCAGAAGTTTCCACATTTATTAAGATGGAAAACATCAAACAAAGAAAGAGAGCTACAAAACCATGGCCTTAAGTCATCCTTGTCGAGACTTTTCTTTCCGAATAATATTAAACCGCGAGAGCGTTCGTTCGCACATTGCCGTGCTTAATTTATTTTGCTCTAAACGCAAAATCCCATATGACGTCCTGTTCGTGTTTACAGCAGGTTGACTGAGGGACTTCATCAGTCCGTCGCCTGATAGATGCTAACTGCCATCTGCTAGCTACAGTCTAGCGGCTAGATTGCCAGATTGAGCTCAAATGATCTGCGCTGCGACGTACTTGAAATCAACATAAACTGTTTGGTGTCACTTTCAAACGTTGATGATTGCATTTTGTTTGAGGTATATTAGTGACGGTAGAATTACAAGCTTCACAAAATACTTTGTGATACCTATCACTCACTGCTTTCATATTATATGCAATAAAATAAACTTTAATATATATAATTTTTTGTAATTTTAAATTAGAGACTAATGTGGTAAGCATTTTTTTTTTTTTCGATTTTACTATATGAAGCACATTCCTATGTTTTACAGTGTACAAGCTGTCATAAAATATTCAATATTGGTGAATACTGAAACCATGAGTACTGAAATCTCGTCTCTTTTTCATACAGCAAATTACTTGTGTTACTGACAGAGCCAGGTGTTTTGAACTGTCAGGTAAGTTCAGTAATTCACTATTTATTATTTTTGCTATCCCTCTTGAACAGCGTTATTGGTTTTTCAAAGCTAAACACCACCAGAAAAATCCCCCCAGTGCTATCATTTCACCTGAGACGCTCATCCCTTCATCCGTCCAGGTATTCCAGCTTTATTCATCTTTCCATCAGCACGTATTTGGCATCACTAGTCTGACCTGCTGTAAACGCTCTACTGCGCGATCCTAAAACAAACAGAAAATCTTTCAAATTCATAGACACAACTCTGGGAGGAGATGCACACCAACCGTGACAACATAATGGAAGGTTCAAACATGCATTTTAGCAATCAGATGTTTTGTTTATCTTTCCTTCAGTTGTAAAACTCTGGTAATTTGCCCTTTTGTACTGCGCTAAAATGTGGAATCACGTATAAGTGTATTTGTTCTAAGAATCTATGGAAATTATATGGGGCCATAAGAACATGTAGCCATAACTGGTTTCATTCATTGAGAATTGTAAACAAGACACTAGAATTGTAAAACACTGCCGCAAATACTTTTCTTTTTATATGGAAAAAGGTAAAAGAAATAAGCATTCACACAGTGACTTTGTCTTAACCAATAGGTTAAAGGGATATTTCACCCAAAAAAAAAAAAAAAAAGATTATTAATAACTCACTTTTGTGTCATTCCAATCCCATAAGACCTTAAGATATTTTTTATTAAATCTGAGACCTCTCTGACCCTTCATAGGCAGTAATGCAACTGACACGTTCAGGCCCAGAAAGTTGGTAAGCCCATGTGACATTAGTGGTTCAACCAAAATTTTATGATGTGTATTTTTTTGTGCAAATAAAATAACAACTTTTTTTCAACAGTTTCTTCTCTTCCAATTTCAGTCTTCGACACACATTAACAATGACAAAGAAGCTGATGTTATTTTTTATTTCTTTGCACACAAAAAATACGTAGCTTTCGTAAAAAATTCGTAGCTTCATAAAATTATGGTCAAACCACTGATGTCACAATCACATGGACTATTTTAGCAATGTCCTTACTACCTTTCTAGGCCTTGAATGTGTCAGTTGCATTGCTGTCTATGCAGGGTCAGAAAGCTCTCAAATTCCATCAAAAATATCTTCATTTGTGTTCTGAAGACGAACAAAGATCTTACTTCCAAGGTGGGGATTTCGTTAGAATTTGTACAATGTGATTTGTATGGAAACTTATTAAAAAGACAACCCAGTTTCACGACAATTCATACTTATTTTACAAGGTGGCTAATTTTCAAGGTGGGGAATTCTTACGATTTTTGCTAAATCTTACATATTTTATCATCAGTTTCCCAATTCAAATGAATTTGTGTGAATTACCTACTCCTACACTGTAAAAAACAATTTGTTGAGTCAACTTAAAATAATTTGTTATCTGGATGCCTTAAAATTTTATGTTCAGTCAACTTGAAATGTTACGTTTTACTAAGTGACAACTTAGATATTTGAGTTGATTCAACTTTAAATTTGAAGGCAGCCAAGTTTACAGCAACAAACACAGCTGTAAAGTTAACAAACAATTTTTTTGTTTAGTCAACTCGATTATCTAAGTTGTCCCTTAGTACAACTTAACATTTCAACCTGAACAATTATAATCAACTAATTTGAGTTGATTGAACTTAAAGTTTTAAGGCAGCAGGGTAACAAATTATTTTAAGTTGACTCAACAAATTGTGTTTTTTGTTTTTTTTATAGTGTAACCCCGTACAAATTCATACGAATTAGCCGCCTTGTAAAATATGTACAATTTGTTTGTAAGATAGCATTAGAAAAAGAACAGAAAGAGGGAAAAACTCAGCATGAAAGTTTGTCAAAAACATCAAAATGAGAGTATGAAAACATGCAAATGAGATTGTACAAATTCATAAAAATTAGTCACAATTCACCAAAATGTGAAATGTTTACAAACTTCCATAAAGTGTTTGACCAGTTTCCGTTAATAAAATTTATCTTTGTCATGGACGAAATACAGAATCAGTATTTCAGAGAATCCTGTTATAAGTTTGACTATTGTTCTACTGAAGACTAAAACAGATGAATGTTCCGCTTCTGATTTTTATATTTACAGACTGTGTTTTAAACAGTTTTGTATATGTACTTTAAGTTGCTTAGCAGTAGCATGCGCGTTATCCCTGAAGTGTGGTTTAAGCAAACCACCACTGTACTTTTTAGAGCCACCACACTTTGATAAGATCAGAACTGTTAATTGAAATGTACATGCCGATGCTGAAGGGCATTAGTTTGGGATTAAACTGCTGTCCCTTTGATGACTGAAACAGCGGTTATTGATACCAGCAGAAGTGAGCTTGAAGTGCGGGTCAGCATGTTCTGGCTTCCTGCGCCCTGTCACACACTGATGCCATCTAACTCCAAGTCTCAGTGTCATTATCTGCACATGGCAGAGGGGATTAGAAAAATGGGATTTCTGATCCCCCCTTCCTATGGTACAGTTAAGTGATTATTGTTAAAAAAAAATTACAAATGATTATGCTAATGATGAATAAATTATTATCTCCCCAACATGCAGCTTTGAGCGATCTGGCTTCTCCCCGACCAGGAAGATAAGAGTTTATGAGGGGAAGGGGGCCTTTGCAACGCGTGTCTAATATAGACGGACTGCTGTGGCCATCAAAGTATTTCTCAGGGCTTTGTTTAAAAGTCATCTGTTCCTGCATAATCAGAAGCTCTTTGATTGTCTCCTCCACTGAAGGGAGGAGATCAGACGTGATCGTGTTATGTGTGTTAGTGTCTAATATGCCTCACTATGAAGGGGCAGAGATTGTGTAGTGTAGATCTATGTTTGGTGTTAGTTTATCAAGTGCTGTACAAAATTTGTCACAGCGAATGTGCTTGGTCGAGAGAGGGTCACACAAAGTGTAAATAGTGGTATCTCCATTTTGATTGCTTTTCCAGGTGAGCGGTTAGATTATCACTCCTGCGAATCTCTTGAAGAAATCCTGAAATCAGTGCAATTTGATTTTATCAGTCTGCAGGGGGCCGAGCTTGAGGAAAATGTAAGTATATGAACATTTGCATCTAAGGCTGTTTTCACACTTTGTAAAATAATATGGTAAAGGTTTTTGCAAGTTTGCAATATCAGCTGTTATCGAGCTGATGAGCACAGGGGTTCCGAGAGTTTCGCGCGATCGTTAAAGCGAAACCGAAAGTAAAATGCGCACCAGCATTCAAAAACAAATTTAATACCCCATGTTTAGAGAGCGACTCTCAAGTGCACGCAAATTAGGCTACATAACATATCTATGCTGTTATTAGTATGTAGGCTATAATATGTTGTGTTGTCCCCCCCCCCCCACATTTCACATAGATCCTTAGATGAGCAGATGAAGCCAGACACATTAAATTTACTTTTTAATGGGAAAATAAAAAGAATAGCAAGTCTCACCCATAGGCTTACCTCCGCATTAAAGTATAAAGTAAAGTTTTAATTTGCCCCAATAGCAAAATAAGAAAAAGAAGAAAAAAAAAGCATATACATTTGTCGAAAGAGAGAAAGATGTCAAATTACCGTCACTTCCTCAGCAAATTACATAAGTATTATTTATTTTACATTGAAAATAACTAAATTTACAATGTTAATAACTGTGAAAACTTGTCATCACAGTCTGTGAAAGGGGTCCTTGGTAACTTCTTAGTTTGTGAATCTCTTCGAATGATTCATTAAAAGAACGGGCTGTTCGATTCATTTGTTCATGACTAAGCTAGTCTCGCTGTATGTTACTGCGTGAAACAGGAAACCGTTATTTCGCGGTAGATGATCATTTAATCTCAAAAACTTAAATTCGGACTTAGGCTAACCTATTGGGGTAAAGTAAGACGACTTTTATATTGATAGATTCATGAACTGCCGCATTCGCACCAAACAAAGCGAACAAGCCTCTGACAGTATGCTTGTGTCCGCTCCTGAAACTGTTTAAAATATTTCCTTTTTAATGTCAGGGTTCTGTTGTTGATATTGAGCTATTTTCTCTCATAAGGGAGCATCGTCTTTGCTAGATATGTTTTTGTACTACGAGTCAGCTACACACCTCGATGTGTCCTCGAACTCAGGCATGGGATTCTCAGGTTGGCTGTCACTGTCTCACCTCCTCCGACAGGTAAGATTTGAATATTTCCACACTGCACATAAAATCCTACTGGCCAGTGAGCCATAAGTTATAATTAGCTGTTATTAACCTTTTATTAGTACACTGTAAAAAGTATTATTTTAATCAAGTAATGTCATGCATATAAATGGATTCGTTCACTTTGTGATTCACACAGATTTATTCTGTGTAACAATTTGTATCTTTAACGCATTTTAAGGTTAATTTGTTAAAAAAAAAAGTTTTATATTAAAAGTAAATGAATTAAACTAAAAAAATCTATGCAAACAGCTGCCTTCATTTTTTAAGTTCTGTAACACGCCTCATGTTTTAAATGTGTCATCAAGTGTGAACTGATACCTCACAGTGCTATTCAGATTGAATTGGAAGCAATGAATTACCATGCATCAAAGATGAAAATGTCCGCACTGCTGAATAAAGCCGCATTCACACTTTGATTTTAATGGACATCATTATAGTCCTCATAAAACTCCTGACAATATGTGTTCATTTAGCAACAGCTCTAGATGAAAGACGGCATCACCTCATGGTGATGAGGACTTCAATGGTAAAAACCAAAGGCACGCTCTCAGGCAGTATTATATGAGATCAATCAAAATCTCCCAAGAAAGGGAGAGAAGAAAAAATCTGGACACTTTTGAAGTGGTGGACTAAAGGATGAAACTCCGGAATGGCCTGCAGATCTTTGGGAACCTCCCGTCAGAATTGTTTTCCCGTTTTGACGTTTCTGCTTCTGTAGACAGGGTGGTTTTTTGATGAGAGAGGGTGAGACAGAGAGGCCAGTCCGCAGCGAGGGCAAAACCAGGCCTCTGAGTCTCTGTCTCTCTCTCTGATGGTTTGCTGTCTGGTCTCTTCAGAGTGGATGCCTGTGGAGGCTGGATGCTTGCAACATGCCCATGGTGGACTACGCCGCGCAGGCCTTGTCAAAAGCCCTTCTCACCAGCAGGCTGACAGTGCTACACCTTGAAAACACCTGCCTGAGCGGCAAACCTCTCTTCACACTTGGTATGCCCAGCACACACCATCCACTTGAAGTGCATGCGATCTAAGAATGGAAGAAAGTTTGGGTGCTAGCGGCCTGAGAATATGACCCTGTGCTGTGAAATGCAAATGATGCAAACAGGTGCACTGTGGGAAATGGGGTCAACTGCATAACTTAAAAGAGTAGTACAGTGAATGGGTGCCGTCAGAATGTGAATCCAAACAACTGATAAAATGTCACAATAATCCACAAGCAATCCACATGTCTCTGGTGAAAGTGAAGTAAAAATCTGCATGCATCATTAAGCAGCGATGTGATTTTTCCGTATAAATACGGGTTTCCGTATTTTCCGTCTGTTTTTTGGAGGGGGCGAAGGGTGGGTGGAGGAATTGAAAATGCGCAAATGGTCATTACCAATTGATTAAACTAACTGCGAAAAGATTGTTTTCTAAAAAATCATGGATGGAGTGCTCCTGAGAGCGCTGTACGAGCTCGCGGCGCCATCTGCAGGACAGTTAACGATAAAAGCGTTCTAATGATTCAAAGCGCCAAATGCGAGAAAGTGTTACTCCACCCGCTAACTTTTTATGAACGACGTTGAGATTGTGAGATTGCTTAGTGCTGTCATAAATAATCGCAACGGTTGTGATGTAATTATATAATAGACTGTAGTCTGACGCGCTACATGTCTGCTGTTACACTACTGTTTTTAGTTTCGATTCACTCTGCGCTGTGCTTGGTTTTAATTTGCATTTGGGAAAGCAACATTCGTCATTAGCAACGTGAATAAATCTGTTGTTTACAAGGAGATGTTTCAGTACCACATAATCCTTCAGAAATCATTGTAATATGCTGATTTGCTGCTCAAGAAAAATTTCTCATCATCAATGTTAGAAAGAGTTTTGCTGCTTAATATTTTTGTGGAAACAATGATGGCTACCACTCAAACATTTGTATAAGATTTTTAAAATAAGAGAAGTTAATATTTTTTTCATCATGCATGAAAGTGATTTAAAGTAATTTTAAAGTGATGAAGACATTTAAAATCATAAATGCATGAACACATTTAATATATTTGATAGATGCAAATAAATGTTGTTCATTAACTTTATTTTATTTTAAAAATCCTGAAAAATAAAGTGTATCATCACATAAAATATGATGCAGCAAAATTGTTTTCAACATTGATAATAATCAGAAATGTTTCTTGAGAGTCAAATAAATTGTAATGATTTCTAAGGGTGTGTTTACACTTGTAGTTCAGTTTGTTTGGTTAATTTGGTCCGGACCAAAAAGGAAAATGATACATTCCATTAAAACTCTTTTTACATATTTGCTCTGCATTAACATGGCTAAATAATTAAAAGCACAGCAGTGCATCTGGGCTAATATAGACTCATCATAAGTATGACCAAATGTTTTTTTTTTATTTTGACATTTGGCTTGGTGTTAGTCTAGCATGTGCTGAGGAAAATTTCCCACTGCATAAGTACATTTACTCCAGGCGGAGTTTTGAATCGTTTAATGATATCATGACAGCAGAACATTACCGTCTCAAAGGGCGCGTTATCTTCAAAAGTCACACCTAATGTTCACAAAGATTTTTTTTAACAATACAGAAAGTGCTAATATCAGTTTACAAGTTGCTCCGCTTGCTCTCGTGTGAATACTGCAATATGTCAGTACTAAAGTACAGATAGCATGTGTTTGAAATGAGCGTTCTCCATGAGCGGCCCTGGCCAGCAGGAACAGATGAAGCAGGACAAGGGGAGGAGTGGCAGATTTTGGCCCAGTGACCCTAACAGCTAGACTGGGCTTGGATTAGATGTCGTAATCTTCTTCCTGTCACTTTACACATTGCTGCACCGATCCGTTCAGGACACTTCGGCCAGCACACTGTGAGATGGAGTCTTTCCCACGGCACTGTAGAGCTAGCCTCCTAAAAAGAACATAGGACTACAGCCACAGAGATGTGGTGGCCCTTAAAGGGATAGTTCACCCAAAAATGAAAATTCTGTCATTAATTATTCAACCTTATATCGTTCCAAACCCATAAGAGCTTTGTTCATCCTCAAAACGCAAATTAAGATATTTTTTATGAAATCCGAGAGCTTTCTGACCCTGCATAGACAGTAGTGATGGGAAGTTCGGATCATTTTACAGACTCTGACCTTTGAGTCTCTTTCAGCAAAACGAACAAATCTTTTTTGAGTAATTTCGTCCATTTTAGCAAAATATAATTAAAATGTTACGTTACTTCCCTAACACATATACTACTTATGCAAATGTTGCCCCCTAGGCTTAACATATGGAGTCAGAGTCGGAATTGATTAGTTCACCTCTTGAGTCTTTTCCGAGTAGTTCGTTCATCATTTTGGGACTGTCACGTGATGAACAAACGACTCAGAAAAACCAGAAGACTCGAAACAGATGAACCAACAGGATGTTGCGCATGCACGACTGAATGAATCACTCCCAGAGACAACTCGTTCTTCCTGAGTCAAATTAAAGATTTGTTCAAAATGAATGAATCATTCAAGAACGACCCATCACTAATAGACAGCAACGCAACTACAACGTTCAAGGCCCAGAAAGGTAGTAAGGATATCGGTAAAATAGTCCATGGGACATCAGTGGTTCAACAGTGATTTTATAAGGCTAAAAGAATACTTTTTGTGCACAAAGAAAACTATAATAACGACTGTATTCAATAATTTCACTACACTGGTCAAATGCATTGTATTGTGGGATACAGTTTTCCATGCACAAAGCATATCATACTGCTCTTTTTGTTCATCAGGATATTCTATGCATAGAAAGAGTTTGTTGCCACTGCTGAATCATCATGCTAATATCTGAACCCCAGAAATGAATGGGTAAAAGAAAGAGAGAAAAATGGTGTAGACATAGGCCATTAACAGAACCCAAGTAAAATGACCTTAAATGAGACGGAGGAGTGGAGTGGCACATCCTGTGTCTTCTTGGCTCTGTCTCTTTAAGCGGCATGTGGATCCATTTGATATTTTGGGGCCACTCGGCCGCCCCCCTCATTCTTCCCAGCGGGACGCCCAGCTTCTGATCATTGCTATCGATCGGTGGGGCCCTGATTGCGGGACTCGCTGACTCGCACAGTGGAGTCCCTCCGATCAATTCAACGATCCCCCTATTTGGTTCCTACTGTGTATGATGACGATGTTGGCATTCCGCATGCAACCGAAAGGGTCTGATCAAATCTGCCGCATTGATTTGGACAGACAGCTCTGTGAGGCCACAGACAAAAAGCCCATGAAAGCTTCTCTGGCCCTAAAAGGGACATGTAATGATGTTGACGATTAAAATGATGACCGTGATAATCACAGCGATGTAAATAAAAATGATAATGGAGTTAGTCCTGGACAACCTTAAAGTTTTCAATGAGCCTTTGTTGTCATTGGGAAGAAGCGCTGTGGGCATTCACAGAAATCCGTTCTTCTTTTTTTCTGCAGATTGTCTTACATGACATCTTTTGTTGTTGCACTATGGCAGAGTTCTTCAGCACACATGTCTCGGACAAGGACAAAGCACCATGCTTATTGAAGATTTTTCTCAATTCTTGCCCTAGTCGGTGCTCTGAAAAGGAACGTCGCTTTGCAGGAGCTTTACCTCTGTGAAAACAGCCTCAACGGCTACCAGGACTCCATGCAACTTGGCGACCTCCTCAAATACAACAGCACTCTTAAAACCTTGGACCTAAGCAACAATACCATGTGTGACTCAGGTATGCCCATTTCGTTTGAGTACGTATTGTGCACTTCCAATAGCATGGCTGAAAATGTTTTTGTGGTTAAAATGCACAATTTGTTTCAGCTCTTGTGTAGTCATCTCCCTTTGTTCCACAGGTTTGGAGGAGATTTGTGATGCTTTGAGCTCTCAGAAGACTGGTTTGAGAACGCTGATACTGAGTAACAATCACATCACTCATCTTGGCATGAGCCATCTACAGAATGTTCTGGTGAGATTTTCTCTCGGGCAAGATAATAGAGATATGTGCAATTTTAATCATTATAACAGCACTTCTACACTCACGAAGTGTGATTAAAAAAGCAGAGGAAGTTAAAAAAGTAACACATCTGGAAGATTGTGCATCAGTAATTTGCTGAAACATTTTCACAACTGCTTTTCACACTGGGTTTTATTTAAAGAGAAAGGTTCCCCCCAAAAATGAAAGTTCTGTCGTCATTTACACACACAAGAAGACTTTTCTTCTTAAGAAATTTGGAAGGAATACAAAATTCACTCTTTTCTACGCAATTACAGTTAACGGATTGGTTCACTCCTGAATGAAAAATTCTTGATAATAAGAAAATGAATTAAGGTTTTTTAAGAAAAACATTCCAGGATTTTTCTCCATATAGTGGACTTCAATGGGGGTCAAATTGCAGTCTCAATGCAGATTCGAAGGGCTCAGCGTGATTCCAGTTGAAGAATAATGGTCTTATTTAGCTAAACGCTTGGTTATTTTCTATAAAAAATAAAAATGTATATATTTTTTAATCACAAACGCTAGGTATTCCTCGCCTGGGATTGTGTAGAGCCCTTGAAGCTGCATTGAATCTGCAATTTGGATGTTTAACCTGCTGATCCTCATTAAAATCTACTATATGGAGAAAAATCCTGGAATGTTTTCCTCAAAAACCTAAATTTCTTTTCTCTGAGAAAAAGAAAGACATGAACATCTTGGTTGACACAACGGTACAAGAGTAAATCATCAAGAGTTAAAAGATTAATCATAAGGAAATTTTAGTTCATAAGTGAACAAATCTTTTAATGGAGAATGGAGATTAAGCTTCAAAATTGTTTTTAAATTTTCACTGAATAACAAGTACATTTCAGTCAAATTTACATGGAAAAGAGTGGTATATTCACTTGAAAATTCAGCTTTTGTAAGTTTCATTTTTGAGTGGGTCTTCTCCTGTAGAATAAACTGCGGGGTTGCATATAGCAGTAAATACAATGATTTTCACTCAGTATGTTACTTTTTTAGTCACTTATTCATTCCTATTTTATCTGAGTGTGGCTTTGATTAAAGACGAACAGTGACACTGCATGTGGCCCCTTCTTGGCTTTGGAGAGGAAGTACCCAGAACGTCAACACGACAGCTACTGGATATATCTCTTTTTTTTTTGTGGTCTACGGCAGAGTTTGACACACAGAGAGAAAAGAGAAGAGAACAAAAGGAAATGGCTTGTCTCATCCTCACTGGAAAGCTCATCTCTAATCCTTAATAATATCTATTCCTCTTCAGCAGCTCTGATTGTCAGAATAAACTGTACCTTTCTGTCATCTGAATGGCGATTCAAATCAAAAGCTACAAATTAAAGGCCTGCTTTCTCTTCTCTCGGCCTTTGGCGTGTTCACAGAGAATTCATTCAGGCCAAAAATAAAGCCTGCTCATTCCATTTTGCCTGTACCAAATGGGAACAGTTTGATTAAATAATAGATATGTGTTTAGAGGGCTTTTTCATGTGGTCTGTCATTAAGAAGGATAAGTAGACATCCATGCGGCCATAATGAATATAATTAGTCCAATGGCTGGTCGTGTCGAATATGACACAGGAAGGGTTGTTATTAACCTTTCTTTCTTTTTTTTTCCTGGGGTTTCTTTAAAGGCAGAAGAGAGAGAGAGTGAATAAATGGGTTATTTGGGCAGACACACAACTCTCTGATGTCAGCAGAACATAATTAAATCACAATGTTATCCACATTTTTCAGCGGATCCTTGTCTGACCAACTGGAAATCGGAAGACTGAAGTTGTCAAGCATAGGCTATTAGAATAACACTACTTCGGTTAACTTTTAACATATATTATGTTAACAATACTTGCAAAGTTTGTAGTGAAATTAATCTTGTATGGGGATCAAAACAATGAGACATTTTTTGCTGAACTTAAAAAAGTTTGTATTGGTGCACTAGTATATTTACATGTAAAAATACATCTGTTTTACATTTTGAAATGACATTTCAGTGACATTTCTTTCTCTGAATCTTTGACTGGGCTTGTTGGTTGCATCTGTATACATATACAGAAGCATATATGAGTGTGTGTATGTATATGTGTGGGTGTTTACATGCTTGAGTGTTGTAACAGTGACGCAAATGAACTGCGAGTTGATCTCTGAGCTTGTTTTTAGCTGTCTGTGGTTTTTCATTTAAAGCAGGAGACTAAGTGAGAATAATGAGTGTAGCGAGCTGGCATGGTGTACGTTCTGTTATGCAACATGGCTTTTCCCTCATGTGCTCCGCTATCTCCTGCTTTATATGGCTGCTAATCGTGCTTCATAAATGACGCGGCTAATATGCTCTTGAGAGCCAATCTATTGCCACGGCGCGGCGTGTGACACTTAAAGCTCTCAAAGTGACACAAATTCACCATCCATAATTGGATTCGAATGCACAGAGAAAAGACACTTTTGAATTATAAAAAGTGATTTAAAAACAAGCTCATCAGTGTACATTTTCTTTAACATCCTGTTTTATTTATTTTTTTATTTCAGCCCCGCTTAAAAACGCTCGAAACGTTGAACCTTGGCAAAAACAACCTTGAGAACAGAGGCATTCACACGTTAAAGGAGTCCCTAATGATCAATCGCTCTTTATTGCAACTTGGCCTAGCCTCCACAGGAATAACATGCGAGGGTAGGGTTCGTAATATTGCTTTTTTAATTCTTTGGCACATTATCTCCTTTTTTACTGGGATGCATTTCTGTTTTACTTTGTAACTAAGCCTGTGTTTTTTACCCACCATGCCAGGTGCGGTGACTTTGGCTGAGATCCTTGCAGAGAGTCCACAGATTCAGCGTTTGGATGTACGGCAGAACCAGGTGCTTGCTGGGGGCCTCATGGCTCTGTCGTTGGCCCTAAAGATCAACCGTTCACTCATCAGACTGGATTTGGACCAACATCTGAAAGAAGAAAAGGTCAGTTGTCAGCTTTACCTCAACCTGATTATTTAAGTGTTTAGAACAGTAATTTTACATGCAGATGGTCCTCAGGTCTGCCTGGAAATATTATAATTTTTTTAAACTGTAGTTTTCAGGCCTGGAATATCATGGAAATAAATTACATTTGAAGAAGTCATGGAAACTTTTTGTCTTGTATATGCACTTTTTTAGATCTTCTTGGAGACATTTTTTACATTAACAACCATAGATGTTTAAATCTTTTATTCCAAAAAATTAGTATCTGACACATAAAATTTAAGTGTGGGAATATTGTGAGAAGTATTATTGTTTATGAGTGTAAAGGAATAGTATTGCCAAATAATTTTGTATACTTTTGTATTGTACCGTGTTTATTGATGATAAGCTTTTGATATTCCTCATATTTTGTGAGGTGGTTAGTTTGCAGGAGTAACTGAAATTAACTTTAAAATTGAAATGGATTTGGACTTTTTAGGGAACTTTTTTTTCTAACGGAAATGTATGCATCATCTTTTGTGTCAAATTCTTAAATTGAATCAATACATTCAAATAGTAAGACACTATAGGGCTGTTACCAATCAGTTAAAACCAGTATCAACAAAATTTGTGTTTGCAATGCGGAGGTAGCACAGAAACTACATTTAGATGCATTCACAACATACTGACTGTTTAATGCAGAACATGAATGCATTTACCTGCAGTTACAAATGCATAAATCATTTGATTTGGGGGGCATATACTTTAAATATAAACCTAAAATCGCCAGTAGGTGGAGGCAAATCACTGCATGAGTGAGTCAATAGCTGCATTTACATTACCCTTCAAATTGCGTAATTGAATTGGTGGTTTTTCAGGCAGTTCGAAAAATAAATATTTCACAAAACTGCAATGTAAACATTTTTTTTCGCATTTACACCTCACTTGGCACACTTAATAATTTTTTAATGTACTGCAGCCTCCAGGAAAACACCTTATACATGCCTGCTCTCAACTACAAGGGGCTTTCCTTGCCATTAATGCTTGAATAGGCTCCGACACAGCCACCGGAGCTGATCGTGGCCACTCTGATCAATGAATGTGTTTATACTAGTCGTGCCGCAGCATCGTTCAGCAGAGCCTCCTACTAGTTTGTTTAGTCGTATATCATCAGTTAATATACAATTCCCGAGTATTTGAACTCAGAACCGCCGCAATACGTACCTGAAGCAACGTAATAAAAACACAGCAATATGTACCTATATCAACGTAATAAATACATGCCAGGGTTCACGTATTGGACCTGAGTTTTAGCGCCACTCAGCGGGCATTTCTTTTTAAAACTGCCGCGAAATGTGCAATAAGGTACGTAAAAACAAAACGCAATATATTCAATCAAATCGCATATCGTGTAAACAACAATTACAAAATTATTGTTGATGATGTGTAGTGCACATCCCTAAAAATAATAGTCAAATTTAATTTAATTTCTTTACACACAAAATTTTGTGGTTATTCAAACTGTGGATTTTACACTATCACAATTAATGTTGTAAAGTTGTTCAGGTAAACTAATTTTTGCCAGTTTTAATCAAGTTTGACTCAAAGACAGAAGTTCCCGTCAAAGTTAGACAAAGATACGAGTTGTTGCTGATCTCTTAGAGCTGCTGCTTCACACATCGTTGCAAACGCCCTGAAAAAAATTGATACTGCAACTTAAGAACATGCCAGAACAGAGAAAGTTCACTTGCCATCTGTTTGTCAGGATTGTATCTCCTCTATCTTATTTGCATATTAAAGCATTAATTAAAATCATGAAAGGACAGAATGCTCTCTTTAAAACAGATTCTAAAGCTAGAAACGGATAGTTTTATTTTTTATATCATGTCATTTGTTTGGATTCTGGTGTTTGTACCCCGTCAATCGGTCGCATCTCGAAATATATTTTCATCGATAAACGGCCTGAAAACACGCCATCTGTCTTAAATGTGTATAAATGTGTCATATTTAAGCTCAGCTGAAACAGAGGACGATGTTATTAACATTTCCACCGTGATAGATTACAGCAGGGTGGTATTTAACCGATGGAGAATGAGACATTTCACTGTGGCAGTACAAGAAGACACACTGCTGGGATTTGTCTGGGCCAGGCACAACGTGGCAGAACGACTGACGATTGTATTAAAAAGCAAATCTTTCCATCAGAAATCAGCGGGTGGTCAGATCAAGTGTTCTGATTCAGTTTCGTAAAATTCCCTGGGACTGAGAAAAGCGAAAATTTCATTCTTCAAAAGAAAAGTGTATGCGGATGTGTGCGTGTGTGCGTGGCGCGATTTTACATGCGCATATTTAAACGAGAGGAAGGTGGTAGGGAGGGAATGTAGGTCCTTGGGTCTTTGTTTACAGCATCTGATTTGGCGTGTCTGTTGAAGCCCACATCCATTTGATCATTGGCCTGTTTGGTGTTAATTATTAATTATTTACTGATCTAAAATATTCATTGTGGGAGTCTTAGAAAGTTCAGAAATTTGGGACCATGTTATCCATCTCTTTAGCAATTTGCTTGTTCTCTTAGTTAAAGGATTAGTTCACTTTCTGAACAAAAATGTACAGATAATGTACTGACCCCCTTGTCAAGATGTTCATGTCTTTCTTTCATCAATCATAAAGAAATTAGGTTTTTTGAGGAAAAAATTCAGGATTTTTTTCTATAAAATGGAGTTCTATTGTGCCCCCTTTGAATTTCCAAAATGCAGTTTAAATCCAGCTTCAAAGGGCTCTAAATGATCCCAGCCGAGGAAGAAGGGTCTTATCTAGTGAAACAATTTTTTTAATAAAAATAAATGATTATTTTCTAAACAAATTGATAATTTATATACTTTTTAACCTCAAACGCTCATCTTGTCTCATTTCTGCGATGCGTAGCATGCGTAGTCTGTGTAATCGGGGTCAATACAATACAGAGTATGTTGAAAAACTCCCATCTCGTTTTCGTCTTCAACATCAGAATCGTCCTACAATGTTTTACCCTTTTTTGTAAAGGGCATTTGATATTCTTTGTATGTTTACTTTGTAAACACTGGGATAATACTTCTGCAGCGATGTTTAGAGCCCTTTGAAGCTGGATTTAAACTGCATTTTGTCCATTATATAAAAAGAAATCCTGAAATGGTTTCCTCAAAAAACAAAATTTCTTTACGACTAAAGAAAGAAAGACGTGAACATCTTGGATGACAAGGGGGTGCGTACATTATCTGTAAATTTTTCTTCTGAAAGTGAAATAATCCTTCAAGGTCAAAATTTACTTCTTCAACATTTCTCAACAAGACTTGAACTGTGTACTTTTAGTGTATGCCAACAGTTGCCTCATTTTTGTCTTTTTATTTATTTAGAAATTCTTGTCTTCAAGGGATAGTTCACCCAAAAATGATTACTCACCCTCATGTCATTCCAAACCTGTAAGACCTGTAAGATCATATTTGAAACAAACATTAGGATATTTTTTTATGAAATCTGAGAGCTTTCTGAGCCTGCATAGACAGCAGCGCAACTGAAACGTTCAAAGGTATCAAGGACATCATTAAAATAGTTCATGTGACATCAGTGGTTCAACCTTCATTTTATTAAGCTTATTTAATAAAAATAATGACTTTATTTAACATTTTCTTGTAGTGCATTGCTGTTTTCAATTCAAAACAATCTTGTCATAAAGTGTCAGTTTACCCAAAAATGAATATTCTGTCATCATTTACTCATCTTCATGGAACAAAAAAGAATGTCTTGAACAATTTTTGTCCAAGCAGTGAAAGTCAGTAGTCAGTATGATGTACTGTATTTTGCGGTAAACTATATTCCTTTAAGACAATGATGTGCAATGATGGCATCATATTTTTTTCTTTTGCTGTTTGCTTAAAGACACTGTTGTTGTGCATGGCACAGTCAGGTTGCTGTGCTGTCTCTCATTAAGGATCATTAGAGATGCAGGTAGGGCTGCAGAGGGGCAGGTGGTCTTGTGGGACAGACTCCAAGTGGAACTAAGAGTTGGTTAGTGTTTGCGGTCGGTCATGGTGTCTGACTCTATGATGGCTGGAGTTGAGTGAGTGAGCAGACAGAGAGCAGGTCCTGCTCATGGGACCTCTGATGAGCTGCTTACGATGAGCTTCACACACACAAACACACACACACACACACACACACACACACACACACACACTTGCAGAGAGCTCTGTTTTTGAACTTGTTGATACTTTTGTGAATATTTACATGGCATCAACCTATTGCACTTCATTGCTGTTTTCAATTCAAAATTCAAAACAAAATTTATTTAAAAAATGCTAGTTTATGGCATTGTTTTCCAGCAAATTTGTGTTCAGGACTTTATTGAATACAAAAAAATATATATATTTCTGTCATGACAACTCTTGGAGGGATTGGCATGTATTTTAATAGATCTGCCACACTGCTGCTGCTGCTGCTGCGGCAAAGCAAGTACCACCAATACATCCACAACATGCTGCTGTAAGCATGTAAGAAATGCTGCTACTGTACATAACCCCCTTAGCATACATGAATCACCTCGTAGCAGATCTATACAGGTGGAGCTGGGGAAGGTGGAGGGTTTCTGAAGCATGCTGCAAACTGCTACATCTAGCACTAGTCATATATTTGAATGTTGGGCAGTGAGCTCATTGGCTACTGATACAAGAGAGAACCAATCGGCTGTGCCATGTGATTATGATGTCATGTTGTCAGATTGAGTTAGACCCATCAGACTGCATTCTAAAGTTTCATGCCAGAACTCTGTATATATAAAATAAAATAAATTTTATTTTAAAAACCAGTCTTAAGTAGCATGGGTATGTTTGTATTAATAGCCAAAAATACACTGTATAGGTCAAAATTATAGATTTTTCTTTTATGCTGAAAAATCATTAGGATATTGAGTAAAGATAATATTTCATGAAGATATTTTGTACATTTCCTTCTGTAAATATATCAAAACTAATTTTTTGATTAGTAATATGCATTGCAAACTACTTCATTTTTTCACCCTCAGATTCCAGATTTTCATATAGTTGTTTCTCGGCCAAATATTGTCTTATCCTAACAAACCATACATGGAAAGCTTATTTATTCAGCTTTCAGGTGAATTTACAAAAAATGTACACTTATGACTGGTTTTGTGGTCCAGTGTCGCATATACTCTACCAGTCAAAAGCCGGTAATATTTTTAATTCACAATCAAAAACAAAATGTATTGCTAGTTTTGGATTAAAAACCATTTGCATTTATTTCTTAATTTATACGCATTGTATATTCAATTAATATTACATTTAATTAATTAAATAAAACAACTGAAAGCATATTATCTCAATAACACTATGCAGGAAAAAGGGCCTGAATATTGCTCTTGTAACTATAGTGTTGCTTGCATTTAATGAGGGAAACAGGGTTGTACATGCGCAGTGTGATGCATTTTTGGAAATAAAGATTAATAATTAAAAACATTAATATTTAAAATAGTTACTGCAATTAATTGAAAATCAGTTCAACGGTTTGTCAAATTTATGACATGCTGTATGATTTCAGTTGTTAAATACAATTGGGACAGTGCAAAATTACCATTGTAGGGGGCAAAATGATGTTTGATGTGTGTAAACCCCACTATTTTCTTAATTTATTTTAAATAGTAGTTTATTTAATATGGCTAAATGTATATGTAATTTGTGCCTCTAGGAGTTAGTCTGTTTAATTTAATTTGTATTTATGTGCTTTTTATGCCATTGCTTTGAATAAAACTCCTATGCATTCCTATGCATTGCACCACAGCTTCATATTTTTTCCTGCTTTTATCTCGAGTGACTGCAAAAAATATCTTTAAAGTTCCATGTGGCCGTATACTTTAATTAGAGAAGTGGTGTTTGTGAGTAACATGTTCCATATTTCAGTGATACTTTCACAGAATCTTCTCCCATCAACTTCACATGGTTGTAGGGCATGAAAACGACAGCCGTATATAGCAAAGCAGTCAAGTGTCATATGTTTATCAAAGCTAAACCAAATCACACCCTCACATCTCTCTGTTTCTTTGCATCTGCTCTCACTGTCATGGAAAAAAATAGCACTTGTCACCAATATCTTGTTGTAGAAGTATGTCTGCTTCGACACTAGACACTGTATGTTTACTAGACACACCATATGAACAAACATGAGGTTGTGAAGTGCAATATTTGTGTAGGTCATGTTCATAACATATTTTTTATATTTTGTACAACATAATGAACAAACTGTATCTGCTTCC
Organism: Cirrhinus molitorella; assembly: GCA_033026305.1. Taxonomy (NCBI): domain Eukaryota; kingdom Metazoa; phylum Chordata; class Actinopteri; order Cypriniformes; family Cyprinidae; genus Cirrhinus; species Cirrhinus molitorella. The sequence continues at coordinate 25,549,536 of CM065135.1, read as the reverse complement.
CTCACAGCCTTTTTTTCGTTTGTGTTAAATTCAACGTGGCATCAAATTGATGTAGATACAAAGGACCTTTGTACTGTCCTAAATTATAGCTGTCCAAAACCCGCTCCACTGTTTAAACCCGTTCAGATTTTCCAGATACACTCTTCATAAACTTTTACCCTTCCGCCAGTAAAACTTTGAGGTGAAATTGTCTTCGCAGTTTCGAAATAAACCTTCTGTCTCTTTGCATTCACAATCCACACGCAGTCTTGCTCATTTCCTGATGTAGTTTTGGGGGCAAAACAGGCATATTTGCCAGCTGTGTAATTTACTGTGGCACTCATTTGCATATTAAAGCATTAATTAGCCCCTCTGAGCGCAAGAGCGGGAATAGTGTAATCATTGGACGTGTAGTCGCGGGGGACGAGTCTGTGTTTGGGTCTGGGGGGAGGCCGAGAGGAGAGCGCGGGAGTCTCTGGGTGCTTGTGTTGACCATGCGGCGCATGCTTGTCGGCTTTGTGTTTTTTTTCTCCTCTCTTTCCCGCCGGAGGGTGGATGAGGAGGTTGCGCTGCTCAGTTTTCCAGCTTTTTCCAGACCCTTTGAAGTGTCACACACGATCTGTCTCCGTGTCATTTTAATGGCTTTACTCTCCCCCGTCAGTGCAGTCAGAGGTGCGACCAACAGTTTCACAGGAAGTAGAGGTTGTTGTTGTTTTTTTTCCATCCTCTTTTTCATTTGAGGGTGAAAAGGGGGATGGGGATTGAGGATTGTGGAAAGAGCATATGAAAAACAAACTGATGAGATGTTAAGGTTTTTTAGAAGTTGTGGCGCTGGCATTTGTGGCAGCAATACAAAAAGGACAATTTGTTGTCGGATCTCAAGCTGCTTGGAGCATGATTGTTCATTTTTTTAGTAATATTCCTGTAAGTGAATATTTACACTTTTGGACATGTGGTCTATGAACACACGCTCAAGGCTGACCAATAAGTTGATATCACATAAAGTTTTATATATATATATAACTTCTATGAAGCTACGAGAATACTTTCTGTGCGCAGTTAATGAGAATTTCCTGTTTTGTTCAATTATAGTGCCACCAAGAGCCACAATCCCAGTCCTTGTATAGAGTGTACATATGTGTCAAATTTGGTGAAAATATCAAATTTGTTTTGGAGTTATAGACATTTTTATATATGAGAAGGGAAAAATTACAGATGGTGGACTTTGTTCGCTTTGTTGGCAACTGGGCATTAGCATTTAGCCAGCACACTATATTTCCGAATTTCCTACGGTGGTTTTGTTTTGATAGGAGTAATGGTTTCTAAAATATTGGCAAATGTTTTTTAAGTGCTAAAATGCAATGTTGCACAAACCACAAGGCAAAACCTGACATGTTTGGTATCGCTGGACCCAGCAAGGATTCAGGAGTCAAAAAGGTGACTCCCGTGACTCCAAAGTTATAAGCATGCAAATATTTGATTTTTACCACTAGGTGGCACTAGCTCAAATCTTCTCAGGCTCCTTCGGGGTTTGTGCGATGACCCATACCAAGTTTTGTAACAATATGTCATGTAGCATTTTACTACAAAAGAGACCAGTTTTGTGATTTTTGGTCAAACCATTCAAAAGTTATAAGTTAAAATATAATTTTTTGTATCCCCTGACCACTAGGTGACACTATGCCGAAACACTGCAGGTAGCCTCAGGTCAGGCTTGTTATAACACACACCAAGTTTAGTCTCAATACGCCAAACCTTTGCAGAGATACAGATTCACATGCATTTTTGCGTGCTTTTTGTAGAATTCGTTTACGCATTATTCGAGAACAGTTTGACTAATTAACTTGAATTCCAAAACTTTTTGCCAGCATTGTCTGAAGATGATCTGAGCCAATTTTGGTGAAAACCAGACAAACCGTCTAGGACAAGTTCGAAAAAGTAGGTTTTTCAAACTATTAAAAATAGGAAAAAACCTAAATCTTACGATTTTTGCATTTTGGTACATTCGACTTGGCATGAGCAAGAGGAAAAAATAATTTTGCTTCTATGCCTTACAGTTCAAAAGTTATTAGCATAACCAGAGTAAAATTTTGGACAAGTGGTGGCGCTACAGAGTTTGAGTTACACCGTGTCATAACTACATACGACGCAACGCCGCGACATGTGATAAAAGGTATCTTTTCCATGTTAATCGGAGTTTTTGTCCTAACTAGCCATGACAGCGACAGGTGAAATTTAGAAAGCGGTTCTATTTCCGCTACGTCGCAGCTGGAAATAGCTGTAAACTAATGACAGTGATAATCTCAGCTACTGATTATGTGCTTTATTCAAAGTTCAAAATTCAAATGTGTCTAATGTGCATTTGAATAGCATTTTGTGTGACCTTTATAGCCATACTGAAAGCAACAACAGATTTACCTCAGATCTGGAAAATAAATGATGTACGTTCAAACTGTGAACTCAATGCGAACCAACAAGTGTATTCCATAACAAAGACAGTATTAGTCACTCAGTATGTAGATTTAATAATGTTAATTATTTATGAATTATATTATAAACTGCAGTGCGATTCCAGGGAGAGCCCGCCCACACGCGTTTCTGATTGGCTGTGATATTTGATTGATTCTGTCACGTCGTGTTGTCACGTCGCTTCTAGTGTGGACACCCAAATTGTTTGTCGTTGGAATCTTGTCGCGTCGCGTGTAGTTAGGACACAGTGTTCGATACTTTATTTCAAATTTGCTATGGTTAATGATGAGACTATCCTCTATTAGTGTGCCAAATTTCACATTTTTCCTGCAAGCGATTCTATGGGCTGCCATGGACTCGAGCAGAAAAAAACGGAAGAAGAAGAACGCACCTTCGGTGCTTGGCACCTAATGACTTTATTCCACGTTGTGGTAATCTGCGTCGAAGACTGGCATGGAAGAGAAGAAATTGGTGAATAAAGTTGCTGTATTTGTTTTCTTTGTGTGCTAAAAGTATTTACGTAGCATCATGAAATTAAAGGTTGAATCCTTGATGTTACTTGGACTATTTCATTAATGTCCTTACTATCTCTGAACCTTGAACATATCAGTTGTGTTGCTGTCTATACAGGGTCAGAAAGCTCTCGGATTTAATAAAAAAAATCTTAATTTTTGTTCCAAAGATGAACAAAGTTCTTACTGGTTTGAAACGACATAAGGGTAAGTAATTAATACCAGAATTTTCATTTTTGGGTGAACTATCCCTTTAAATTTCTATAGTAATTCATGTGGACGCCAGTGTGTCTATATAGACAGGCGGAGTAAATGTCCAGTAAAGTGTGAGAAGCCTTTGCTTCAGTGGTTCTTTGTTGAGCTGTCTCAGAAGCCTTTGCCTGAAACACATTGGCTCATATTTTGATGGGACTGGATGCTACCTTTTCCCTCTACTCCACTAGAAATGGCCCATTGGATGAGTTGGTCCATCAGAATTTCAGAATCTCCCTCTGGGCATGTCCTCCAACTCCATGCTCAAGCGCCCTGAGTCACCAGTCACCCACAGTGAAGGCTCATCTGAATATCATGAAACCTGTGAGTCACTGCCTTTATCAGAGGGCTTCAGCCAGAATCTTTTTTTCTCTTTTCAAATCAACAGGACTGCAGTGGCATGGTCTGTATATGAATATGCATGATCTGTTAGGTCATCTTTGAAAGTAGCGTAATGTGCAGCACTCAGCTGTCCATTTTTTATTTATTTATTTATTTTTTCAATTGTAACCAGTCCCAGATATTTTGGATTTTTCAGTTATAGTTAGGCCTTTAGATTTGCGGCAACCAGTCATAATGAACAACATGAAGGGTTTACAAGGTTAACCATTTTTTTCATGCTACTATGGGGGACAATTTGAAGTGTTGTCTTGTCTTTTAGTAATGGTGACTTTGTAAACTTACGTTTTCTGACTAATATTGCTAATTAAACAACAATTTGATAATAAAAAAAGAAAAAAAGTAATTATTGATTACCTTACTTTAAACACAATATTGCTAATAATTCCCTACACACACCTGAACCTAAAATTACCATTCATAAAGTTTGAAAAGGTTGAAGCGGATTACAAGGGTGTTCACAGTGAGCTTTACTTTAATCTTGCATCATAAAAGCATTCTGAGACTCAGCCGGATGCACAAGCGCTTTTCTTTTTAAGTGTGTGGTTAAAAACTAGGTTAGTGTGCCATCTGCTGTTAAAAACAAAGCTTAGAATCGATTCCAGAGACAATCGCGATTCATTCGTAGCCCTAGGTAACGTGTTTTGTTCCTGAATGAATAGGTGTTGAACAAATCTGTTGAGTAATTGATTCAATGACGTGTTTGAGTATGAGCAAATGATAGAAGTCAATAGAAGTAGTTCACTCAAAAATAAAAACTTGTGTTGTTTTAAACCTGTAGGAATAAGATTTTTTTAAACACACACACAAACACACAAGTAACAGTTTGTTCCTGAATAAATAGTTCATGAACAAATCGGTTGAGTAATTGATTCAGTGTCATCTTTGAGGACGATCAAATGTTTCACATCTAGGGAGAAGTAGTTCGCTCTAAAACATTTCACGTTTCATTCTTGAATGAATCGTTGTTGTTGAATAAATCGGTTGAGCAATTGATTCAATGTTTTCTTTGAGGACGATCAGATGTTTCGCATCTCAGTAGAAGTAGTTCACTCAAAAACGTTTCACATTTCATTCTTGAATGAATCGTTGTTGAATAAAACGGTTGAGCCATTGATTCAGGGTGTGTTCACACTTGTATTTCTGTTTGTTTGGTTAATTTGGTCCGGACCAAAAAGGAAAATGATACACTTGGTCCTGGTCGGCTTAGCGTTCACACTGGTATTTTTGACAACGAACCAAAAGATACCGAACCTAAAGCCATAGGGATACGTTCGCGAACTGATTGGTCAGGTTGAGTGACGTATATTTCTCGACAGAACCACTGATCTATAATATAGATCAGTGGACGGAACTCACAGAACACTCCAAACAAAAGGAAAAGGTGATTTCGACTTAAAGCGACGCTGCGGGTGTATGACATCAAAGTATCCATTCACTGATCGGTCTGATGATTGCCGCTTTAAGTCGGATTTTACGCAATACCATCTGCTGGACTAAGCACGCTCATTTTTGCGTGCATATGCTTTATTTTTACTATCTACGAACTCACAAAGAGCTCATACAAGGTACTTTATCTCCTCATTGCTCTGCGTTTGCCCTCTGCTCGTTTTGTTTTGGATACACCGCTTGTTCTCTTTGTGAAATTATGTCGCATAGCGTCACATCTTGTCATTACTTCCAGTTTTTATTGGTTTGTTTATAATTACTGGGTCTGTATTGCGTTCATATTTCATTCGAACCGCACCAGAGTCCGTTTGGAAGCGGACCGAGACCTATCTTTTTAGCGGTCACTGTCCGCTTGTTTGGTGCGCACCAGGGTTCGGATGGCAGCGTTCACACTTACTCAAACAAACCGCACTATCAGAGCCATCACACCAGAGTTTGTTTTAATCAAACCAAACATGACAAGTGTGAACACACCCTCAATGTCTTCTTTGAGGACAATCAAATGTTTCGCATTTCAATAGAAATAGTACACTAAAAAAAAACTCATGTTGTACCAAACCCGTAGGACATTTTTTCTTCTGTTCAACACACACCACACACAAGTAACACATTTTGTTCCTGAATTAATAGTTGTTGTTGTTGAACATCTATTGGGTAATTAATTCAGTAACTCGTCTGAGGCCGATTAGTTGTTTTGAAGTACTGGTTTTCTATCCTGAATGAATCAGTGTTTTGAACACAGTTGCTGATGAATTATAGTTTGGTCACTGAACAATACCCACCACCAATAGACAGGTTGAGAAAAAAAAAGATTTTATTATAATTTCTGTTAATCAAGATGAATGATGATTACACTATTAAGCAAAACAATAATTTTATTATAGTTGTGCAGCCTTAGCTCTGCATACTAGTCTTATAGTGGCTTTTTCTCACTCCACCTTACTCGCTTTCTCTGGCTAATCATCAGAGGTGAAGATGACCTATAAACACTGATAAACAATCAATACTTGTTTCCTTAATATGCATTTAACACACCTCTAATGCTTCCAGTGTAAGCTCATTTTGTGTATGGATACTTAATTGGTTTATACAGGTTAACGCAGGTCGTGTCACCTAAAACCACTCATCACAAATCAGGTTTGTGCACAGCATGCATTAAGTCAGCTCTGTCTTATATAGATCCATATGGTGGGACATTTGTGTCCATGACAAGCCACCATGACTGATGTCAGGATTACAACAGATATGTCTACAGTGGACCTGTCTATCTATCTGTCTGTCAATCCAAGTATCATTTATTGTTTGTTTATTCATTTATTCTGTATGTTTACCACTTCTGTTAATTCTGTCTGTCTGTATATCTGTGTATTCGTATACTGTTTCTGTTTGTCTATCTTGATTTCTCTGTCTCTGTTTCTTTGTGTTTTTCTTGCGCAGACCACAGGAGCCCTCTGTTTGTCCTCTTGTCCCTGTGACTGGAGTGATGGGGCAGTAGTCAGTGTGTTTGCCCACTAAAATCAGGGGGAGGGGTGGGATGGAATGGGCAGGGCATTGCTTGTCCCCGTCCTCGTCTCTGTCACACCGGCATGGGCTGCCTGGGCTCCATGGAGGGGAGATAATTGGATTTGTTGTCACCTCCAGTTGCTGCCAGGAGCGGGCGTCTGCTCCGGTTAGCGATGAAGACATCATCGTGACAGGGACCCTGGGAGAGGATCAGCTGGTGTGGTGGGCACCACTATCGATGCTCTAGAACTGCCATGTCCAAGCGGGCAGGCGTAGGCCAGCTGTTTCCCTGCCCGTGTCCTCAGGCCAGGCCAGACAGAGTTCCAGATCCAACTGAGAGGGAGGGAGAAAGGAGAGGTTGACCTCTGGCCGGATAGCACTAGATGTTGAGGTTTTAAGCTGTGCCATGTGCCCCTGCGGTTCCTGTGAAAGGGTTTTAGGCCCAGGCCAGGGAATCATGCCACAGTAGACAAGCGTGGCGGACAACCAGGGATGGCACCTGCTTGGCGTGGGTGTGAGGTAATGATGGGCTCACAGGTGAACGGCCCCAGAGGTAATCAGTAATTAACTCACAGCCACTCCATCACCACAGCTTTGGGCCTGAACCGAGTACGGCTGCCATGTCCTACAGACAATAATGCCCTCCAAACACTCCTTGCACATGCCCCAACAACATCAGGTTATTTATCTTTTTTATATGTTATCGGTGCTTTGAATATGTTTTGCTTTTTTATTTCATTGGGAGTCTATTTGCAAGACTCTGTCCAGAAAGGAAAGAGTGTCAAGAAGGGCTTCAGGTTTTATTTTTAAAACTTCGGTCTTAGAGGGAAAAAAAACCTTTTCCTCCTTTATAAGAACATTTGAAGGGACTTTTGAAAGATGGTGTCTGTTCTGACTTCTGTGAAGAGCAGTTCAGTGGCTGCAGTGGAACGGGAAGGTGAATTATATTTATACCTGGAAGTCCTGCCTCTGTCTGACTGACCTCCAGTCAGAAAATCCACACATGCTGTTTTCTATTTTCCTGTCGTCCACTGCAAGCCTACATACCTATTCACTAAGCGCACACTTAGCTGTCATTTAAACATCGGCAGATGGAGAAAAATGATATAGAGAGACATATTTTGTGGTGTGTTCGGTGCTACTTTAGTGTAGCTGTTTGCACACATGTCAACACTGTAGTCAACACTGACTGCATGTTGCACTGTAGTTCCCTTAGAAGTCTTCACAGTGTATTTGGTCATATTAAGTCAATTTAAATTATGGGAGTTTATATGTCTGTACATAGTCCATACACAGTCACTTCACCACAGTATTTTACAACCTGATCTCATGATGAAAACGTACCTGTGGACACTTTTTGCAAGAAGCGAAATACGTGCCACCTCTTATGTTTTGTGACATATTCAATGTGAAATGTCCACTGAGTGGCGCTAAAACAGTGTTCGTTTTATGGTATATATGTTTTGTACGTGTCACTACAGTTCAAACTTGAAATGTCAAGTTTCTAATGCTCTGTGACATTTTAAGTTAACATACCATCTGCACTACACCTAAACCTACCCGGTGAACAATTAACCAAAGCAAATGAGATGTAAAACCACACTTTTCAATCTTTCATCTTTCATATCTTCCATTGTGAGTCTAAGTAAGCTTGTTATATCCAGAAAGCGAAACATATGAAGCTGTAATCATAATATATTGAAAAATATTGAAAACTGCAGCGATATGTACTTATTGGTATGTATTTCGTGTTTTAAGAAAAGTTCCCGCAGGTATGTTTTTGTCATGAGATCAGGTAGGTATATTAATATTGCTGCACAACATTTAATTCACCTCATTTAAAGGCACTTTTTGCCACTAGGGCACATATTCAAAAGAAACAAAGGCATAGTTTGATTGCTGTGATTAAGTGTGGACTCATGGGAGTTGTCGTTTTTATCCCCATGCATTCTGCTGAAATCATGTTCTTTTATTATGCCACAGTCGACCACTACCGTTTCTTCCGGTCATACGTATTTGGGGTAAAGCAGCGCTGTTTTATCATACTAGATACATTTGAGTGTGTTGAAAGTTCTGTTATAATGCAGTAGGGTTGTGCCGATAGACGATAGTATCGTGTATCGACGATAGTCAGAGATATTGTCTGTTGCTGATGCCTGTGACGATAGCAAGACGATTATTATTATTATCCGTCAAAAACAGACTAGGCGCTTATATTTAGCTAAGCAGGGCGGAGAAACACTTCTAGGATGCTTCAGAAACTTGCCGCGGGGCGTCGAGGCCCTAACGTGCTGCAGACGTGTACAGTGAAAAGAAGGGGTAATAGATTTATTCATCTTATATAGTATAGATAGCTTTACTGATTATAACACAAGTGTTTTTTAAAGTGCATAAACTCCTACTAGACAAAGCTAGTGATGTTCTTTGACAAATGTTCTTTGTTCGTTTTCTGTAGCTGCTTTTTAAAATAACTAAGGAAATATAAGCATTATATTGTCCAGCACTGCACATTCATTAGGATCACCGAGGTGGTTTAGGCTCAAACAAACAAATACGATCAGGATCCGTCTGTATAGTAAACACAAACATTCACCTCATTAACATCTGTATGCGCGTTAATTAGAAATATGATGAGATAAAATGGCGCTAAACATATGCGAGGAGGCTGAATCCAGCTTCTTATTTGCAGCTTCTTATTGACGCTCCAGTTCCACCTTAAAAACGCGACGCTCCCGCGGTTGTTAGCTCCTTATTCACGCGCATCGCTTCTCCACATTCTATATGAACTGAACTATATGGACTAATGACAACAATCAGACATGCAGCGGTAACATTGTCGCAATATGACGGGTAAAGAAAGATAAACTGATTTACATTCATGTACATTTAGCCTACCAGAATGAAACCGAAAGTAAAGTGGAACTACCGTCAGCACCTGTACACGCAAGTCACCTGCCCATAAACAAGACTACCCGTACAAAACGAATAAGGAATTTAGTACATGGATAATTAAATAAAGTAGCACGATATCGTGTATTGGCGATCTCAAAGGCTGACGATAGGACGATATGAAAATTGAGCATATCGCCCAACACTATAATGCAGCTCTGTTTTTGTCATCTGTCTAATCAAGTGCATATAATATTAAAGGGTCTTTGGTGTTTCCATATTTTCTACAAAATAAAACAGGAAATTGAGGGTGTATGACGTCATTGGCAGGTGATGCGATGACATAGGAATGGAGTAGTAGTTAAGATGCTTATTTTTCTTGGAAACATTTGAAATAATGTAAGTACACAAGTAAGCAAAATATAAAAAAATCTTACATATTGTGCCTTTAATCAAACTTTGATTCAGTGTATTTATTTATTCAATATTTGCTATACAATTAACAATCCATTATTATACTCGTATCTAATTAATATTTAGATATGGTACTAGCAATGTATAATAATGTGCACTAAAATTAATACTTGTATTCGGAAAGAATGTATTAAACAGGTTAAAAGTGGCAGTAAAGACTATAAAAAAGGAGAATAAGAAGAAAGAAATTAGGGCTGTCGCAATTCCTCGATTCAATTCGAGTGTTTGATTAAAAAAAACCCTCGATTGCATTTTGCCCGTGTCGAATAACTGGCAAAATACTGGAAAAAACCTATTTAAACTCATAATAAAGCATAATGCTATTGTAATTTCACAAACGTTCAGATTAAATGAAATAAATATATGCGATGCAGATTTAATAATGCCTCATTGCTATTATATATGTATTTTAAGCTATTTTAAAGGCTATTGTTTGCTTAGGTCTATTTCTATTACCCCCTAAAAAATTATTATAATTATCTGATTACTCGATTACCAAAATAATCATTACTGACAGCCCTAAAATAAATAAATGCTGTTCTTTCTGAAAAAAAAGTCTATCATGGTTTCCACAAAAATAAGTAGCACAGCAGTTTTCAACCATGATAATAAAAAATCTACAATTCTCGAGCACCTAATCAGGATATAAGAATGATTTCTGACACTGAAGACTGGAGGAATGCCTGCTAAAAATTCAGCTTTGCCATCACAGGAATATATTATATTTTAAAATATATTTAAATACAAAAAGCTGTTTTGAATTGTAATATTTCACAATATTACACTCTATTTTGATCAAATAAATGCAGCCTTGTTGAGTATAACAGACTTCTTTAAAAAAAAAAAAACTTTTAAACACGAAACACAAACTTCTATGTATTATTTAACTAATGTTTTGTATGAAGGCATTGTAGGAGTCTATACGCATGCACAAATATACTTTTTTATATGAGAAATATATACATGTGAAGGTAGCTAGTGTTTGTAAGGTTGTGTCAGTAGCACAGGGGTTCAGACTGTGATGTGCGCTCTGATTCTGTTTTTGGAGCGCGATGGCATTCGTAATTGGGGGGAAATGCGGATTCGGTGGGCCTAGACGTCTCCGTCCCCCAGGGATCAATTACAGAAAGACTCATTCAGTTCGGTCTATTCAAATGAACACCTGAAGAGCGGGGACAGTGTGCTGTTTTAAAACTAGAGGTATTACGAGATAAACACCGTCCCAGTAAAGACCTCATCAGCAGCAATTTATATGCATTTACGCAGACAGTCAGGGTTTCGTCTCCTTCCACTGTTGTCTTACCTCCTTCCTCATGTTTTTAATCACAGCTGTAGAAAAAGAAGAAAGAAAAAAAAATAATAATAATAACCTTCCACTTGGAGTGCACATACACAGACGGGTAAAAGTGACTTTTTCTTTGACACATCCACATTAGGAAGCAGCCAGTGTAAAAGCAAGCTTAGCAACTGTCTTGCTAACAAAAACTTGAGCGCTTTCTAATAAGGAAGATCTGAAATCTCAAGTGTTATTAATATCCCTCCAAGCACATATTTGAAATAAATTCGTTCCTGTGATTCACTCCGTGTCTTTCAAGGTTTTGGGCATTAGTACAGTGTGAAGAGCTAGCAGTGTTTAAGTCCTTCAGACCTTGCGAAAGTAATGAATGCCAGAATGTTTCTAATCACTGAATCATTCATGCTGTATAATTTGCTGTAAATAGCCAAGGTGCACCCTTGATTTACAGCTTGCTCAAAGATCCTTGACACCACTTAGCGACTGAAAAACACTCCATATATACATTGAGGCTTAGTTTAGCGCTTTGAAAGGAATTCAAGCTGCAACTTTTCATAACATTTTCTCTTAACCGGTCACCCGGACTTTAAATGGATGCACAATGATTCTGAAAGAAAGAAATGCACTTCGTTTTCCGTCTTTGATCTCGAGCACGGTCGCCACGCGGTAAATAAAAACAAATCTCCTGGAGGTTTTGAGAAAGGCTTCTCGGAGGAGGTTTCCGGTCCATGTTCTGACACTGCGTTAACGGTTCCACCTGTGGTGACCTTGTCCCGCCATCTCTGTACTCTCAACAGAGAGCGTGAGATGGATTACTGTGACCGCTCGACTACCTTACAGATGGCGCAGTGCCGTCACCGGCACCTAATCTTCATAGCGTGCATCGAAATGACTCATTAAAATCAGCACAGGCAAAACCGGCGGAGAGGACGCCCAGCGCTACACGGGCTAAGCACAGGCGGCAGTGTCTGTTTTCCTCTCTTCTTAGTTCTTTTCTGTGTCTTGGTCCTTTTATTAAATTTATCGCTCTTTCTTCTAATGTGGAATTTCAGTGCTTATTCTTTTGAATGATTGAATGTTATTGTCATAGTTGAGCAGAGGGAAATGCACTTTGAATTAGAGGCACTGTTTCATTTCTGTTTTTAAATTTAAAGGCAGTAGCTTGCATCTTGAGGCTTTTTTTTCTTTTACACAATTCTCCTTTTAGAATAACAATAGTATTTGCACTTGTAGCAACAACAGTTCAAAACTATCACCAACGGTGGATCAATGTCTCTTTTAGGCTGATTAAACAGAAGATATTTTTTTGTTACAATTTATTGAAATCTAATTTTTTTTGAAGTGTGTATATATAATAGTATTTACATATTTATTAGATAATAATAATAATTTAATAATAAATAATTTAATAAATATATATTTTTCAAAGCGTTTATTGAAGTGTGTATATGTGATAGTATTTCTAAGTGAAATAGATAAATTAATAAATTAAATAATTATTTCATAATAGATATATGTGACCATGGACCGCAAAACCAGTCATAAGTGGCACTGGTATATTTGTAGAAATAGCCAACAGTACACTGTATGGGTCAAAATTATTACAATCGTAAGAACTAAAGATCATGTTCCATGAAGATATTTTGTAAATTTCCAACTGTAAATATATCCAAAAAATATATAACATTTTTTGATTAGTAATATGCATTGCTAAGAACTTCATTTGGACAACTTTAAAGGCGATTTCTCAATATTTAGATTTTTTTTTTGCACCTTCAGATTCTAGATTTTCAAATAGTTGTGTCTCACAATATTGTCTTATCCTAACAAAGCTTATTTATTCAGCTTTCAAATTATGTGTAAATCTCCATAAAAAACAAACAAACAAACAAAAAAAAAAACTCTTATAACTGGTTTTGTGGTCCAGGGTCACATATATATTGTTTACATATAATAGTATTTATATATTTAATAGATAAATTAAATAATTATTTAATAATAACTGATTTAATAAATATATATATTTTTCAAAAATATTATTGAAGTGTGTGTATATAAAATTGTATTTATAATAATATAATAATAGTATTTTTTAATATATATATTATTCAAAAATATTTATAAGTGTGTGTGTGTGTGCGCATATATATATATATATATATATATATATATATAATAGTATTTATATATTCAATACATAAATTAATAGATTAAGTAATTATTATTGAAAAATAAATTATTTAATAAATATATATATTTCAAAAAGTTTAAAATGTAAAGCATGTAGATATATAATAGTATTTATAAATGAAACAGATCAATTAATAAATTAAATAATTATTCAATAATAAATTATTTATTTAGATATATATTTTTCAAAAAGATTGGTAAGTGTGTGTATATATAATAATATGCATATATTCAATAAATAAATTAATAAATTAAATAAGTATTTAATAATAAATTATTTAATAGATAATATTTTTCAAAAAGATTATTAAAGTGTGTGTATATATATAATTGTATTTATAAATTAAACAGATAATTAAATAAGTATATAAGAGTAAATTATTTTATATATATATATATATATATATATATATTAATGATTTGTAAGTGTGTTTATGTAATAGTATTTATATATTCAATAGATAAATTAATAAATGAAGTACTTATTTAATAATCAACTATTTAGTAAATATATATCTGTCAAAAAGGTTATTGAAGTGTGTGTATATATAATTGTATTTATAAATTGAACAGATAATTTGTAAATTAAACAAGTATTTAATAATAAATTATTTAATAGATATATATATTTTTCAAAAAGATTTGTGTGTGTATATAATAGTATTTATATATTTAATAGATAAATTAATAAATTAAGTAATTATTTAATAATCCATTATTTAATAAAATCTATTATTAAAAAGATTTGTGTGTGTATATATACAATAGTATTTAAATATTTGATAGATAAAGCTCTATCTATCTATCTATCTATCTGTCTTTCTGTCTGTCTATCTCTCTGTCTGTCTGTCTGTCTGTCTGTCTGTCTCTCTGTCTGTCTACCTACCTACCTAATTACCTACCTACATAAATATATTTACTCACACTTAAAATAAATATATATATATATATATATACATATAATTGTTTTAAAAATTAATTTACCTTTTAAATATATAAATGTAATTATATATATACACACACTTCAATACAACAAAAATAAATAAAGCAAATACATTTTATTTATTTTTTAAATATAATTTATTTGATTTTTAATATATAAATATATATATAAATGTCACATCATTCATTATTAAACGTATACAATTCATAAGAAAATGCTGTGTGCACTCGTGTCACGACGCAGAACAGCCCATGTTTATAGAGCCCATCGCTGTGACATTCATATTGGCATGTGTAGCAACAACAGTTCAAAACTACTATCACCCAGCTGCATCTTTCCAAACGGGCGGATCGATGTCTCGCGCGCTCTTAGGCTGAACAAACAGAAGAGTTTAGTGGGGAGGGAAGCCATCAGGTCAGATCTGCACGCCGAATAATCTCTCCTCAGCCACACGCGAGAACAAAGCCTATCTGCGGCTCATCGCCACTGTGATGATATTTAAATGTAAAGCTGAGGAGATCAATTAAATTAGCCGTGGCTTCAGCCAGCAGCTCTCCAGACTGCCCCTGAGGTCACAGCGGTGTACTTTTCAGCTCTCGCCTCTGGTAATCGCTTCAAATCAAGCCTCTCTTAAGCACCGCGGCCCACCTTAATTACACGTATGAGGCTGAGATTTCACACCTCTGGTAAAGAGAAGATAAAGTCAAATTGATAATAAACGCCTGAAAGATACATTTTTGTATCAGCCGGGAGAGCTGCGGATCGCGGAGCCGCTTGCAGTCCTCCACCGCACTGACACAGGAGATATATATTCATATGATTCACTGTGTGTGAGTGTGTTTATGATGATGTTCAGAACTCAGCCACTCGTTTTTAGGGCTGTAACTTTATTTTGACACAATGTCACATTCGCCTGATGCACTTCCAATATGAGTGTGCTTATTATAATTATCAGACTGCGCATTCATTGTACTCCTCATGAGTAATACGTGGTAATTATGAAAATGTGTTGTTAAGCTAAATCGAATAATTGTTTTTGCAGTTTCACACAAATGTAAAACAAGAAATGGATCATTTCAATCTATCGTTCTTGCACAGAGCTCAAAATATTTATGATTTTTGTTTTTAGTTGCGTAACTGCGTTTGAGGCAGCGCATTAGGATTTATAAATGCATAGCAGAAAAGTTTAGAGAATGATTATTGATAAACTGGTGGAAGAAATTAATAAGCATGGGCTTTTATTGCAGCTTTTATTAATTTAATTGATTTAATTAATCATGATTTGCTGATAATAACTAGCAAAAAGGATACAGATTTAAATAAATTAATAATGAATCTCTGAATCTTAATTTCAAGGGGAAGATTAGATAAAACAGTTCATTAATTTAGCTAAAATATTTATTTCAAAGTCTACTATCTACTTTTTAAGAAATTCAAAATGACTTGAAAAATTTTTTGTTTTTTAAAATATTGCTTACATTAGTAAAAATGGTCATTAAACGTCCATCATCTCTCACGCTGAAGTTTATAGATCCATTTAGTGTGCAACAGTGACATCTACCTTCAAATATGAGAAGCAGCTGAACTTAACACAGGACAATGGAGAGCACACTTTTGATGCAGGTCATAATGTGTGTGTGTGTGTGTGTGTGTGTGTGTGTGTGTGAGGGAGAAAGAGAGATAGAGCGAGCGAGAGAGAATATGTTGGTAATTATAGCTATTTATGTTAAGAGAAAAGACCTAGTCAGATGGCGAAGTGCATTCATTAACATTTACTTAGCGGTGAAGTCATTATCCTTTTTCCCACTAACAGAGACTGAAAAAAAAAGAAAAGAAATAGAAAAAATATTAATGTGCCGACACAATGACAAATACAAAATCCAGGACGCACTTAAATGGGATGTATGGTGAGTGTAAAAATGCAGTTTGACTGTTCGAGTGAGAAATAAATGTGTTTGGCACTGTGTTCGTACGTGGAGTGACTAATTCTCATTGTCACAGTGGTAAACAAAGAAATGATGCAAGCAAGTCCGATTGTTTCAAAGATTCTTTCTGTTGCAGAGCGTTAGCTGTTCGCGTTGTCTGAAATGATTATTTGAGAAGTGTTAAACCATACTCAAGCTGTATTAGTTTTACTAATGCATTTAATTGTTATTTTCCCATTCTCAAAATTATTTAAAAAGCTGTTTAGTTAAGATTTAAAATAGTGTTTTTGAAAACAGACTTCAATGGTATTGCACGAATTAAAAATAATATACAATACAAGCATAGTTTTTACTGGCACCTCAAATGCTGAGTAATTTACATATATTAGCATATAAAGTAATTGGCACAGATGCCAAGAAAACACTGGAAAACAGATTAATTGTCATCCACCAGCCACAGTGACATTGTTAAAAATGAGATGCTTTTAAGAAGCCAATTATCAGAGAGTTTCTGAAGTAACCCTTTTTCATCATCGAATATCAACTTAAAGCCAGCTTCATACAAATATACAATGATTCCATATCCAATCCCAAACAAACACACTTTTAGAACACATAATGTATATATCTTAAAAGATGTCAAATATGTGACCCTGGACCACAAAACTTGTGGTAGCACAGGTATATTTGTAGCAATAGCCAAAAATACATTGTATAGGTCAAAATGACCGATTTTTCTTTTATGCCAAAAATCATTAGGATATTATGTAAAAATGATGTTCCATTAAGATATTTTGTAAATGTCCTACTGTAAATATATCGAAATCTATATATCATTGCTAAGAACTTCATTTGGACAACTTTAAAGGCAATTTTCTCAATATTTTGATTTTTTTTCACCCTCAGATTCCAGATTTTAGTTGTATCTCAGCCAAATATTGTCATAACAAACCATACATCAGTGGAAAGCTTATTTATTCAGATTTCAGTCAATATATAAATCTCAGTTTCAGAAAAATGTACCCTTATGACTGCTTTTGTGGTCTAGGGTCCCATTTGTAGCAATAGCCAAAAATACATTGTATAGGTCAAAATGACCAATTTTTCTTTTATGCCAAAAATCATTAGGATATTAAGTAAAGATCATGTTCCATGAAGATATTTAGTACATTTCCTACCATAAATATATCAAAACTTAATTTTTGATTAGTAATATGCATCGCTAAGAACTTCAATTGGACAACTTCAAAGGTGATTTTCTCAGTATTTTGATTTTCTTTTTTGCACCCTCAGATTCCAGATATTCAAATAGTTGTATCTCAGCCAAATATTGTCCTATTCTAACAATACATCAATGGAAAGCTTATTGATTCAGGTTTCAGACAATGTATAAATCTCAAGTTCAAAAAAATGACCCTTATGACTGGTTTTGTGTTCCAGGGTCACATTTGTAGCAATAGCCAAAAATACATTATATGGGTCAAAATGACCGATTTTTCTTTTATGCTAAAAATCTTAAGGACATTAAGTAAAGATCATGTTCCATGAAGGTATTTAGTACATTTCCTACCATAAATATATCAAAACTTAATTTTTGATCAGTATATGCATTGCTAAGAACTTCAGTTTGACAACTTTAAAGGTGATTTTCTCAATATTTAGATTTTTTTTTGCACCATCAGATTCCAGATATTCAGTGTTCAATGAATAAATCTCAATTTCTCAATTGACTAGTTTTGTGATCCAGGTTCATCCAGGGTCACATATCATATTAAACCAGTTGTGCATCAGCTTTCATACTATTATATAAGAATAATTTTGGGATTAAAAAAAATGCAACATTTAAAATAAACTAAAGATTAAGCGTCATAATGATTTATTGCAATACATCATAAGCGAACATGTTGCCGTCAAGGCTGAAGAATATTCATGTGTTTAGGTCTCAGTGATGTGTCACCTGCCCTGTGTGGAGTAGTTTTTGAGGCATATGGGCACAGCCTTTTTCTATCACACACGCACACACACACACACACACACACACACACACACACACACACACACACACACACACACACACAACTCTCGCTGGTAATAGATTCTGCTATGGTTTGCTGGAGCTCTAGTTTTATCCCCTGTAATAATTGGATAGTGCCTCCATTTATAAGGCTGTCCAAGGGAATGCAGAGTGAACAAATGAGCTAGTTTAGTTGCCAAGACCACTGCTTGGGGAGAAGGGCTTAAATGACTCCCATTTTCACAGCCATTGTGCAATGGCTACCTTAAATAATATTGAGATTACACGAGGGAAGGGAAGACATGCTGAGGATCTATTGTGCAGATAAAAGGAGAGAGGAAATTAAAAGATTTTTAGGGGGGAAAATAGAAATGAATGCCTGTTTGAACAGACAATGAAACAAAATGCTGATATATACTAATCTATCTGATGTGAAAGAGAAATTGCTATGATTGCTAGATAATTATTTTGTTTATGTTTCACTTAAATATACTGTATAGGGGAATCTGACACACCCATAATATATATATATATAATCTTTTTTTTAACAAATTGTACCTACTTTATATTTTTTAAAGGTATTTTTAATAGGTACATAAAATTATAAATAGATAGATATTTAAAATATAAAATATACAATAAATAATGATTCATTATATATATAAATACATTTTACAAATTGTATTATTTTTTATTTTTTATTTAATTTAAATTCTTTAATAATTTTTTTAATAATTTTAATTTTTTTTTTTTTTTTTTTTATAAAAAGCTATTTAATGTTAAAAAACATAAATATTCTCTATAAGCTCTCAATTCCTATGATTCATTATAAAAACATATATGCATGTACAATAATTAGTGCAAATGCTGTTGTATCATGTCACACTGCAGGACAGCCCATGTTTTTGGAGACCATCAAACAGTAGAAGAGGAAATCAGGGTTGTTTACACACTCAGAGACGTCCAACCTCGGACAGATTCCCCAAACCGCGTCCCTCCTCTCAGACTCAGCTGGTCTGAGAAAGCCTCCGCTCCTTGCCCCTTCATTCTCAGCCTTATTTGTATTCGTTAATGACTTTATAATTCCTGGCCAGCGGGAACCTGCTTTTATCTCTATTAGTTTAGTAGCCTGGCAAACAAAGGGAGTCTGGGGCTGGTGGCACCATGCCAGCAGGAGCCGCCACCATAAAGGCTCTTGTCCATCTGTGTCGCCTTCTAACGCAGCGTCACTCCTCCTCTTTTTCGTTTCGTTCTCCCCGGTGCCATTTCTACAGATACTTGTGCACCATCCCCGGTTGATATTCCTCTTACCGTCGCCCGTATTGATCTCCGCGATGGCCAATGAAGTGTGAAAGAGCTTCTGTTTTTCCCGCAATGATAAAATGACAGCTCGCTCACTCAATGTGAAAAAAGCACTCGATCGCAAATATCCCGGGGTGACGTTTCTAAAACGTGCCTCGGAATGTGACCGAAATTCATTCGCATTGTCAGGTCAGGATGCGATATCTTTATTAGGGCTGAAATGAACCGTGTCAAGCGCGTTTACCTTCCATTTTGGATGTTTCTCAGGTCATTTCATATGCTCGGAATATCATTTCAGCTCAAACGGGCGTTAATTTGACATTTGTAATGTGTGTACGATGTTCCATGAATGCATTCATAAGGCCTGAATATCTCAAACTTTTGTGAGGCCTCTTTATTTTGCTTTCCGTCTCTCTCTCGCTCCCTCTGTAACGTGTCAAAAAGACCGCATCCTCCTCTCATCTGAGATGCTGGTCAGATCAGGGGGCCCTTCATTGTATATTTTACCTTGGAGTTGTTTTGATCTCGCTGAAGACAGGGAGCAGCTTTTTTTCCATTTCCCTTTCTCTCCCTCTCTCTTTTTTTTATTCCTTCGGCAGCCCGTGTGTCTTTTGCATGCATTGTCTTTGAACAATGCTCTGTTTGAACAGTGCGCTCGCAACTCAGGATACAGGCGCGCTCGACGGATCGACTTTTATCACCTGCTTTTCCCAGTGATTCTATTAACGCTTCTGTTTCATTAAAAAAGGGGGACGCGGCCAACAGACAGGCGCACCGGCGAAGAGACAGACAAGAGTGACTTCAAACAAAGTCAGTCGCGAGATTGCCACAGCGCGCAGACAGCCCTTCATTCGGGGGGACTGACAAAGCAGGGCCGGATGAGGCGTAGACTGTGTGTATGTGTGTGTGTGTGTGTGTGTACCTGTGAGGTGCTAAATCATTAATTAGAAGGAAGCCACTTCTGCCTCTCTAATGCACTGTTGCTAATCCATGAGCATTGAAACATATGGTCCCACAATCAAGCTAGTCCAACAGGCAGAGTGGGTCAACAGTTATGTTTACTCGCGGAGGTCACCATACATTGAAGCGTATGGATAATCAGCTAAAAAAAAACATTGATTTATTCTTATTAAAAGTGTCACAATCCGAATTTCAATTAAAATTGCTCTGTGACGTGACAATGTTCTTGGACTTTATACTGACATCTATTGGCATGGATATATTTATTTTAGCCATACATTATTTATTAAGCAAGCAAAAGGTTTAAACATTTGAACTGATTTTTTTTTTCAAGAAGTCTCTTATGCTTACGAAGACTGCGTTTATTTGATCAAAATATAGCAAAAACAGTAATAGTGTGAAATGTATTATTGCAATTTAAACTAACTTTTTGATTTGAATTTATTGTAAAATTTGGCAGTCATTACTCCAGTCTGCAGGGTCACATGACATTGATCATATTTTGCAAACATGCAATATTAAAGTGAAATGTAAACCTAGAATCAGCTATGAATACCTACCCTACCCAAACTTATTCCGAACACTTCTAAAACCCTACCAGAAAATCATTATGCTTATCTCTTTAGATAATCATAGTTTTAAAAATGTATATTATATACATATATTTTATATTTTTACGATGCTTTGAAATTCTGGGGCAAGGACAAAAATGTACAGTTAAAGACAAAATGATTAGCCCCCCTGTGAAATGGTAATTTTTTTTATATATATTTCCCAAGTGATGTTTAACAGAGCAAGAGAATGTTTTTACATTATTTCCTATTATTTTTTTCTTCTAGAGAAAGTCGGATTTCTTATAGTTGCTTGAATAAAAGAATTCAAAAATAAATAAATAAAAACTGCTAAGGTCAATATTATTAGCCCCCTTAAGAAATTATTAGTTTGATTAGCTATAGAACAAACCACTGTTGTCCAATGACTTGCCAAATGAACCTAAAGCATACCTCACTTCTGGTGAAGAAATACGTCCAAATGAGCAAAGTGAGTGTACTTGACTGGCCTGCACAAAGCCCAAACTTGAATCCAATAGAAAATCTGTGGGGCACGCTAAAGTCCAGAGTTTGTGCCAGAAGACCAGCAAATCTGGAGGAGCTTGAGAGATTTGCTCAGAAGACATGCTTGAAACATGTCATTCCTCAGAAGACATGCTTGAAACTTGAAACAACTAAAGGCTGTTATCAAGCAAAAGGAATACACTACTGACTATTAACATCAGAGGGCTAATAATTTTGACAAGTTAAATTTTTCAAAATTCTTGGTTATACATATACTATTTGTATTACAAACTCTAAAAGCTTCCTGAATAAAGTATTATGTTAAAAAATGCTGTGTTGATAAAATCGTATTTGTGTTAAACACTTTATTGTTTAACTTTAAATAGAGTTATTTGAAAATTAATGGCTAATAATTTTGTCTTCAACTGTAAGTCTATACATTAAAGCAATTTGAAAAAAGTTAACAAAAACAAGAAAGATAAAAAAAAGTTTATGATGAGACTTTCATATAAATAGAAATATTAACTTTTATTAAAAAGTTCACCCAAAAATCACCCTTAATTGTCACCCATCCCCTCAGTGGGATGCCATTTTACAATTAAATCCTTATTTAATCATGACAAACTATACATTGTTGGAAAGGTCTAAGACTCCTAAATAGATATTTTACCATTTTTTTGTGTCACAAATTAGGTAGGAAAAGCAACATTAATTTATGGCAAGAGTGCACCTCAAAAAATCTACTTCATAACAGGAGTTCTGACCTTCGTCACAAAAAGACTTTCTTCGTTGCCTTTTACCCTATCACACTTTAGAAATCATTAGAAATTATATATCAGTTGAAAACTTCAAATCTCAAAATTCATCCTTTTGAAATCATTTTAAAATCAGATGTTGCATTACAATCATATTACAAATGTTTTCGTTCATGAATTATAAAAAATTACGTTTAAATACTGCATTTTCACGTCTATGTTCAAAATGGGACTGACAGTTAAAGGGTTAATTACTCACCCTTGTGTTGTACATCCGTCGTGATACTCTTGTAAAAGCGAGTCGACTAATATGGAAGAGAAGAAATTGTAGAATAAAGTTTTTACTGTTGTCCACAAAAAGTATGTCTGTAGCTTAATAACATTATGGTTGCACCACTGATGTCACATGGACTATTTTAATAATGTCCTTACTACCTTTCTGGCCCTTGAACATGTCAGTTGTGTTGCTGTCTATGCAGGGTCAGAAAGCTTTCAGATTTCATCAAAAATGTGTTAATTTGTGTTCTGAAGATGAACAATGTTTGGAGCAACATGAGGGTGAGTAATTAATGACAGAATAAAAATTTTTGGGTGAACTTTCCCTTTAAAAATCCATCATTAATTTAAAAGTATCCACAGTTAAAGAAACATGACATTTGCTTGTTTTTTTTACTCAAGTGTGAATGTTGTATCTCATGAAAAAAATGTTCACGTATGTTGTACGTGAGCCCGGCAGTCAGTCTGCTGCAGGCAGCGGCGTTGAACTCTGACTCTGGCACAGGAAGTGAAGTCAGCAGCCGTGTAGCTGCTGCTCCAGAAGGCGATGGCTGTGCTCGCGGCGGGGCTCTTCCTCCCCGCAGCAAGGTTGGCACGGTGCGGAGGTGCTGGTGGCGCGGTGCTGGTTCTGGCGCTCTTGGCTGCTGCGAGCAGTGCGTGCCCTCTGTCATTCATGGGGAGTGGCTCTGTCCAACTGTCACTTCCTGACAGGCTGATAATCAATCTCTTTATTAACTGCTCTGCTGCAGACGGCCCGCCCGGTAGGGAGGGTGGGCAGCCTGCATGGCACACCGCAGCACCGCACTCCGCTGGGGTCGGAAAGGTTGGCACCGCAAGACGGCGCCGCTTCCAGGCAGGACCTATCCTTGTCGCCGTTAGGAATCACACCGGCGAGGCCCGATGATAATTTATCAAGAGGAAAGGTGCGGTCACACCTACCGAAATTTTGTGTGCAAAGAAAGGTCCATTATCAGTAGCATAGAGATGTATGAAACACCGCTCACACAGAAGTCTTTTTTAATCCAAGCGTGAAGTGTTAAGAATTTGGATGAGCAAAAACTGTATTGCAAACTTTTTTGCCCTCACATGTAACTCCCAAATATGCAAGGTCCTATTGAAAATGGTAAAAGAAGTTCAGATTGCTTGAAGTCTGTGTTGCGAACTTATTTGCCCCCATGCAACCCAATTGTGCAATTTCCTATTGAAATGATTTTGTTGAGCAGTGATTATCATGACAAACTTAATCAAATCTTCATACCGGAAATCTTGATTGCACAAATTCCTATAGAAAATGTTAATAGACATTCTTGAAAGTAAGCAAAATCGGTGTGGCAAACTTTTATGCCCTCTCACATAACTTGATCTTGATCTAACAGATCTTGTGAATTCTTATTGGAATGACTGGATTTCATTCTCAAAACTTTGCAGAGCAACAGTTTCATGACCAACTTGAACATGAAGCTGCAAACTGTGATGGTCCTATTGAAAAGGAAACTCAGATCGGTTGAGATCTGTGTTGTAAACTTCTTAGCCCTCTCGTAAAACTTCAGATTGAACTTCATGCAAAATGATAGGATTTCTTTGAGCAATGATTCGCATGACCAACTTGAGCATGAGCGAAATCTGCATACCGAATTTTTTTAACCTCACACGAAACTCAACTGCACAAATTCCTATAGAAAATGTTAACTGAATTTCTTGAACAGAAGCAAAAACATAGTGCCAAACTTTTACACCCTCAAGCAAACCTCCCAATCTTGTGAATTTCTATTGGAATGATTGGATTTCACCCTTAAAATGTTGCAGACCAATGAAATTTGTGACACATTTTTTGACCTGACTTAAATTGTGGTTTCAATTTTGAATATTGATTTGCTTAAAAAACAACTCATCGAACATATGAGTGAATTTTTCCCCTCACACAAACTCTCGATTGCACAAATTCCTATAGAAAATGTTAATAGAAATTCTTGAACATAAGCATAATTTGGTGGCAAATTTTTAAGCCCTCACGTACATCTCCTGATGTTTCGAATTCCTATTGGAAAAACTGGATTCGCAATTCACTTGAGCAACTTGAATGTGAGAAAAAACTGCATGGTGAAATTTTTTCGTGCTCTCATAAAACTCAAAACTGTGCAAACTTTTTGCCCTCATGCGAAACTCAATTGTGCAAATTCCTATTGGATTGATGGGATTTCGTTGAGCAATGAAGTTGCGAAATCTACATGCCAAAATTTTTTTGTCCCCACATGAAACGCCTGATTGTTCAAATTCCAATAGAAAATGTTAACAAAAATTCTTGAACATAAGCAAAATCTTGGTAAACTTTTATGACCTCATGCAAATCTCTTAATCTTGCTCATTCCTATTGGAATTAGTTTTTTGCCCTCACTTGAAACTCCAGATTTAAATTCCTTTTTGGAATGACTGAATTTTGCTGGAAAATGTAGCTGAGCAGGAGTAAAAGTAACTGCAACTGAAGCCGTACCTTACAAGCTAACTGTGATTTGCTTACCATGTTTTGTAACTCTTTGCTACCACATTGTACATGCCATTCAGAGCGTTTTTCTACTCTCACTCATCTCCTGATTACGCAAATTCTTATTGGAATGATGGGATTTTTTTGAGCAACGACTCGCACGACCAATTTAAACATGATCGAAATCTGAACATTTTTTGCTCTCACCCAAAACTCTTGATTACACAAATTCCTATAAAAGTGTTAACAGAAATTTTTGAACATGAGCAAAATCGGTGTGGCAAACTTTTACGCCCTCACGCAAAACTCCTGATCTTGCGAATTCCCATTGGAATAACTGGTTTTGATCCTCAACATTTTGCTGAGCAGCAATTTGCATGAGCAACTTGAACATGAGCAAAAATTGTATGTGGCAAACTTTTTTCACCCTCTCATTACACTCCCAAATGTTCAAGGTCCTATTGAAAATGTTAAAGGAAATTCAGATGGCTTGAAATCAATGTTGCAAACTTTTTTGCCCTCACGCAAAACTCTTAATTGTGAAATTTCGTATCAAAATTACACAAATTCCTATAGTAAATGTTAACAGGAATTCTTAAACATTAGCAAAATTGATGTGACAAACTTTTACACCCTCACACAACTCCTGATCTTGCGAATTCCTATTGGAATGATTGGATTTCATGGTCAAAACTGTGCAAAGTCCTATTGAAAATATTAAAAGGAAATTCAGATAGCTTGAAATCTGTGTTGCAAACTTTTTTGCCCTCATGTGAAACTCACGATTGTGCAAATTCTTATTGGAATGATGTGATTTTGTTAAGCAACGTTTCGCATGACTAACTTGAACATGAACTACATTTTTTGACCTCACACGAAACTCTCAACTGCACAAATTTCTATAGAAAATGTTAACAGAATTTCTTGAACATAAGCAAAAACATTGTACACCCTCAAGCAAAACTCCTGATCTTGTGAACTCCTATTGGAATGATTGGATTTCACCCTCAAAATGTCGCAGAGCAACAATTCAAGTTTGTCACAAATTTCGCTCATGTAAAGTAAAAACTTTACATGAGCGAAATTTGTGACAAACTTGAAACTCTGGATTCAAATTCCTATTGGAATGACTGGATTTTGCTGGCTAAATTGCACTGAGTAGTGGTAAAAGTGACTGCAACTAAAGTCGTACCTCACAAGCTAACCGTGATTTGCTACCAAATTGAACATGCCAACAAGAGTAGCGATTGTTTTTCTACTCTCACTCATCATCCTATTACACAAATTCCTATTGAAATGATGGAATTTTGCTGAGCAATGACCAACTTGAACAAGAGTGAAATCTGCATACCAAAATTTTTCGCCCTCACACAAAACTTTTGCACAAATTCCTATAGAGAATGATAACACAAATTCTTGAACATAAGTATAATCATTATGGCAGATGTTGCGAATTCCTATTGGAATGACCAACTTGAACATGAACGAAATTTTCCACCATCACATGGAACTCTCGATTGGACAAATTCCTGTAGAACATATTAACAAAAATATTTCAACATGTGCAAAATCGGGGTGAGCAAACTTTTACGCCCTCACGCAAAACTCCTGATCTATTGGAATGACTGAATTTCACCCTCAATTTTGCTGAGAAACAATTGGCATGACCAACTTGAACATGAGCGAATTCTGTGACAAACTTGTTTTGCCTTCACTTGAAACACAAATTCCTATTGGAATGGCTGGATTTTTCCTAAAAGTGACTGCAACTGAAGCAGTACCTCACAAATCAACTGTGATATGCTTCTCGTTTTTTGTAACTCATTGCTACCAAATTGAACATGCCAACCAGAGTAGCAAATGTTTTTTTACTCTCACTCATGGCATGTCAGTTCCATACAAGCTAATGCCAAAGTCATGTCAGATAGAGCACTGATGAAGAAACAGGGCAGTATCACATTAAATATGTATAAGCTACAACTCTATCACTTTCTGTTTAAAGGAGGACTTCCTGGTGGAAACGCAGAAGACGCTGCTGAGCAGGATCTCCGATCTGTGCGCGGCGAACGCGACGGCCGCCAAGGGGACAGCTCTGCGGCCTGCTTCTCCAGACCCGGCCGACAGCGTCGAGACCACCTTTCCGCTCCCCACCCAAACATCCGACTAGAAGACATATAAGCATAATAATTCTATGGCAAATAACGATAACCATAAAACTCCAAATCCTGGTAATAAAGCCGAAGCCTCTCTCCCTAATGAAACAGTGGCCCTCCTGCTGTTTCCTGCCTAATGTTCCCGCCGAGGCTTCCTCCACTTTCCATAAAGCAATTTTGCAAGCCCACTCCCAACGTGAATCATCTCGAAACGAAGAGAAGCCTCTCCCTCCATCTCTCCTTGTGTCCCCGGAGGGTGACGCTGACTAAATCTGTGTTGATACAGAGGTGTGCTCTAAATCCTGTTTGCTCGGGTTCCATCTCCCCTAATATTCACACTCGTGTATGAGGCCCCTTCCCTGCCTGCGTCTGCTAATGTAGCGTATCGTCGTCTGGATGACAAGACGACATCAGCGAGCGCCTCAAACTCCTTCACATGTATCGTTTACTGCTGGTGCAGAGAATCACAATGTGTGGGAAGGAGAACATATGTTAAATTTAAGAAGCTGGGATTTACCTCTGCACGGGTCTTAGTTTACATGCGCTAGTCGACGCTAGCCAACAACAAAGGACCAAACGCTTTTTCTTTTCGTTTACGTTACAAAAAGGTGTTACGTCTGAAAATATAGGCGCGTCTTTTGTGGAACTCGTACTAAATACCATCTGTCGTGCGTCTTTAAATTCAAGGTAATTAAGAATGTTTAGTAAATGAAAAACTACCTTTGTGAAATGCGTTAAATAGGAGTTTGAACGGCGAGATAGAGTTTGTAAATTTGATTCGAATTTCCGGTAACATTTCCACACTCTCTAAGTAATTAGAGTGTTTAAAAATAGGCTTGTGTGCTTTCTAATTAATTAGATTTGATTTCTCCAACACATGGCATTAATTTATTACCAATTAATGGTGTTTACCTATTAATTCTTCAGTGTTAAAAAATAAGTACAGGCCTTTCTAAAATAAGAAAGCGTCAGAAATATGAATTGTTCCACACACACTGCATATCAAAAACTACAGTACTCACTCTCCAAGATTTAAATGCTTTTCTTGGCAAATCCCAAATTACTCAAAGATTTCTTGATTGACAGATGAGGGGGGATAACTGTATTTAGCCAGGGACCATCTTTCCTCGTCTGGCGTGATTTGGGTCTCATGGAGGATTGGCCCCCCTGGTGTCTGCCCCCCTCCTCCTCTCGGCACGGGGCAGGGGCAGATTGACAGAACAGCATGGGGGCAAGCGCCGCTGTGCCAACAGCCCCCCCACGCTCTACCTGATGTTTTTAACAAAGGCTTCCATCTCACCAACTCCGCTGCCGAACATCGCCCAGCCAGCTTCAACCCACCCCGGCTCTGGAACAAACAGACTTTGAAACCTGATCGTAAGGATGTTGCGAACAGATGCACAGACGCTGGGAATGATGCGGCGTGTACGGCTGTACTCAAAGATAAAATGTCAAACATTTTTCAGTCGGAGCCCAAGAAATTGGACAGTTGTTAGGAAGAGCCTGCTTGCAATTGACAGGAGGCTATTGGGGGCTTGTTTTCAATGATATATAAATATAGTTTTATTTAGGGCGGGGGACTGAGGCTAGTTGTCACATCTTTTTTTTTGTTTTTTTCCCCAAAATCCATTTCTGTGAAGACTCAAACACTAAAATATTTACTAAAATTAAAATAAAATAAAGGAAAGAAAAAAAGACTAACACATCTAACACACTGACCTAAAGTATGGCATGTTGTCATACTGCTTGGGGTAAGTTGTCACAATCAAATACGCATAATTCCATAAAAAAAAAAAAAGAATAAAAAATTAATAATTATATATATATATATATATATACATATATTATAGCTTTATGAAATACAAAACAATTCATGAAAAAAAAGTTAAATAAATAAAATATAAAAATAAATAATTATACAAATACTATCAAACCTGAATAAATACAGAATTAAATACATTTCAACAAATAAATCTAAAATGTATTTTAGCTGTATGAAACAAACCAATTCATAAAAAAACATACCTAATCAAATACATTGTATTATTATAATTAAAAACAACAACAACAACAACAACAACAAAACACACACATATATATATATATATATATATATATATATTTGTGTATTGTGTATATTTATTATGTATATATAAATACACACACATGCATGTACATATTAAAGAAAAATATTTTAGATTTATATCTAAAAAATGTATATTTATAATCTAAATTGTATTCAGTTATATATATATATATATATATATATATACATATATTTAGTTTTAATATATACATATATGTGTGTGTGTGTGTCTTTAAATGTACATAATAAATATACAAAGTAAACACATATAGTATGTAAACAAACTTTTATTTTGGATGTGATTAATCGCGATTAATCGTTTATTATATATAGATTTATATCTGTATATATATATATATATACAGACAGATATATACATATATATAAAAGGTACAAAAATTTTTATTTTGTTAAAAAAAGCTACATTTTATAATACACACACACACACACACACACACACACACACACACACACACACACATATATATATACAGACAGACAGATATATACATATATTAAAAACATAAAAATATATTTACATTGTGGTAAAATATGCGCCACATTTTATAATATTTGTCTGTTTAATATATATATATATATATATATATATATATATATATATATATACACACACACACACACACATATATATATATATAAAGGGTAAAAAATTTGACTATTTGAAAATCTAGAATCGCCTTTAAAGTTGTCCAAATAAAGTTTATACAATGTATATTACTAATCAAAAATATTGCTAAATAATTTATATATTTACGATAGGAAATGTACAAAATATTTTCATAGAACATAACCTTTACTTAATATCCTAATGATATTTGGTATAAGAAAAAATCTCTCTCTCTCTCTCTCTCTCTCTCTCTCTCTCTATATATATATATATATATATAAATAAATAAATAAACACACACACTTAAAAGTAATACATACCCTCTAATAACACAGTCATTAGCCGAAAAAACTTGTTCAACTGTGCAAATTCATAACTATCATATGTTGACTTCAAGGTAAGCAATTATAGAGGACAGTCCACTATATTAATAATGCACATTGTTCGTACTGACCCCCTTCCTAGCCATCATCAATCACTGGAAAATTTCCCTGACTTTCCAAAGGGACGATGCGAGAGGAGCACACACCGTCTGACGCACATTTCTTGGAGGTGTTCCCCCATTTTGATGAATTTCCGGCCTAGGCACCCAGCATCCCTGCTGTATGTGTGGCTGCATCTGCTTCTTCCTCCTGTCAACATGATCCTGCGCACAATCAGTCGCAGGGTGCAGACTCACCGGGTACCTTTCCGCTCCTCGCCACGTCCTCTGGCCTCACCCGCTCCGTCTGTTTTATCCGTGAGCGACAGAACATGTACAATTACTGTACATCTAACGACTTCAAAATGATCTTTCATTCTTATCACTGCTCTATTGTTGAAGGGGAAAATGGCTCAATCTATGTTTCTTTTACTCTTTTGCTTTCAGTTAAAGTAGTAAAAAACTACTTTGTTGACCTGCCAGGCTTTTTACGGGCAAAAAACAGTGTATTGTATATATATTTTACTTTTGTTTATGTTCTCGTAGTTTGTCAACATGAAAAGATCTTTCTTTGTAGATATCAAGAATATTATGTTGATACAAAGTTAGTTATAATCCCCGATTCTGCCCTGTAATCAATAAAAAGACATTTTCAGACCCTGCGAGTGAGTGCAGCCAATGATAAATATTGGCAGACAAGAAAAATGTGTCATTTTTGTCGATTGAAGGGAACATAATGATATTCACAAGGAGACCCCCACTGCGACACAGACACAACTGTTTCTAAGCAACAAAACACTTTCCCCCCTCCAAACGCAGACAGGGTTTTGCTTTGACTATTTGCAGCCAGAGATACTCAGGCCTCCAATGTAGTGACATGAGTAAACGTAACTGTACAGACTTCTGGACTTACATGTCTGATACTAATAATAGGTATGCTTTATTGATCCAAAGGTGCAAATATGGTTGAATACAAAAATACAATTAATACAAAATGCATTATTTTTGGTTGATTTACATTGTATTTAATCATTGTAGCATTACTTTATAACTTATTTATAATCATGGACTGTACATTTTACGCTATAAAAAGTACAAGACTGAAATAAACATCTATGGAAAATAGAACAACAGAAATTATACTTACTGTCAAAGCATGCTTTGTGATCCAAATAGTGCTGGAAAAAGGCGCATGTTGATATTTGTAAGTTTGTAATAGTAGTATAATCTCAGGCCTAACTGTTTAACATACATAAATGTTTGCACAGCATGCGGTCAACTGGGTTGTCTCGATCTCAGTGGTCTTGGTGGAAAATCTTATGGAAAATAAATTTCTTGTATTACTTGGGTAGGAGTGCCATCTAGTGGTACAAACGTGTACAGTAATTGAAGGTCTTGAAAGAATTGCACACTACCAAAAGTTTGGGGTCAGTGAGATTGATTGATTAAAGAAATTAATATTTTTATTCAGCAAAAATGCACTAAACTCAAACGTAATTTTTTACACTGTTACCAAAATAAATAAATAAATGCTTTCTGTTCACTGAAGAATACTGAAAACAATGCATACTTTCAGATAAATAATAATAATAGTAATAATAATAATAATAAAATGTTTGTTTCTAAAAATAAATAAAGTAATAAAATGAAAATAAATAAATGTTGTTTTCAGCAAGATGCGTTAAACTCAAGTGGCAGTAAAGATTTTTACATTGTAAATAAAAGAAAATTAATAATAATAATAATAATAATAATAATAATAATTATTATTATTATTATTATTCCTAAAGAAAATGCTTGATGGTTTCTAAAAAAAAATTATAATAAAAAAAATTATATATATTATATATATATATATATATATATTAAACAAATAATTAAATAAATAAAATAAAGTATTATTATTATTCAGCAAAGATGCATTAAACTCATCAAAAGTGGCAGTTTTTTTTACATTAATTAATAAAATAAAATAAAATAATAATAATATTAATAATAAAATATATGATGTTCTTTTGAACTTTCTATTCCCTAAAGAATCCTGGAGAAAATACTTGGATTATAAAAAATAAAATAATTATTATTATTATTCCTGTAGAAAATGTGTGATGGTTTTAAAAAATAAATTAAAATAAAATTATTAAATTATAAAATAAATTAGTATTCTTAATAAATATTCTGCTTTATAAAATAAAATATTATTATTATAAAAGATAAATCAAAGATTATTATTATTATTATTATTGTTGTTGTTATTCAACAAAGACACATTAAACATCAAAAGTGGCAGTAAAGATTTTAACATTGCTACCAAAAAAAAAAACTTCCTATTCACCAAAGAAAACTTTCTATTTATCCTAAAGAAAATGCATGATGCTTTCTAATAAATAAATAAACAATAATAATATTGATAATTATTATTCCTGAAGAAAATGCTTGAAGGATTTGAAAAATAAATAAAATTAATTAAATTAAACAAATAATTAAATAAATAAAATAAAGTATTATTATTCAGCAAAGATGCATTAAACATCAAAAAGTGGCAGTAAAGATTTTTACATTGTTAAAAACAATAATAATAAAAAAATGGTGTTCTTTTGAACTTTCTATTTTACTAAAAAATCCTGAAGAAAATACTTGATTTAAACTTATCAAAAGTGGCAGTAAAGATTTGTACATTGTTGCAAAAAAAAAAAAAAAAAAAAAAAAAATATATATATATATATATATATATAATAATAATAAAATAAAGTAAATACATAAATAAATTAATGTTGTTCTTTTCTGTCCACCAAAGAAACCTGAAGAAAATGCTTGATGGTTTTCAATCAGTCCGTCAGTGAGGCAATCAATCAATAAATTATATAAAAATAATAATAATGAATGTTACCTAAGCATTAAATCAGCATTTTAGAATTTGTAAAGAATCATGTGACAAGACAGGCTGCTGAAAATGGCTGCTTCCATCACAGGAATAAATTACTTGTATATATATATATATATATATATATAAAAGAAATTAAAATAGATTTTTTTTTAAATAACATTTCACAATATTAATGTTGATTTACTGTATTGGTGAGCATAAGAACGTTTTAAATGGTAGTGTACAGTATATATTACAGTATATATTTTTTATTGACAAACTAGGCAAACACTCTTTCAGGTCAATTCATTTTGGTCTTATACCATAGAAATCTCATAGGTTATCTTCTATCTAGAGCATATGTACAGAGAAGGTTGTTAAAATTATCTTTATGTCTGATCACTGATGTTTGCCTATTTGAATAGCTGAATTTCAGTTTGACACTCTAAAGGCCCATTCACACCAAGAACGATAACTATAAAGTTACCTATGAAGATAACTATATTAGCTTACACACCAGCGGACAATATCATCTGTTATCAATATCATCTAAGCACATGCTTGTCTGACCCTTTAAATTCTCATTGGCTGATTGGCTGTCAATATTTGTATCATTTATCAACTGAAAAAAAACATTCTAAAAGTGATTCCCACAATATCGTTTCTCTGTGGTTTGGTGTGGACTTTGAGATTTTTTAATATGGAGAGCGTTTTTTTAGAACTATATTGTTATCGTTATCTTTATAGTTGGTTTGAACAGGCCTTTACAGACACGAAGGGGCTGATATTTAAAAAAAAAAAAAAAAAAAAGTTTGTTCCGCATCAAAAGTGCTGATCAACAGATTCATAAACAGTTCTCACTCAGGGCTCATCCATATTACAGACAGCCAATATTTCTGCCTAACCTCATGCACCTGTGCTTTGTCATACACAATCTCATCCTTAGCGGCTGTATATCTATTATGGTTGCACTTGACTTGTAAATTCCTAGCCGGTTTATTGTTTACTGCCACCTTCTGCTGCCATGTACCTCGTGTCTTGGAGTACTGTTATTGCCTGCTGTAAACTTTGTGGCTCTTCCCCACTGTATAACTGTATTAGTATTACTCTATTTGAGAATAGAGAAACTAGTGCTAAGGACTATGTTGAGTTATTATCACATTAAAAGGTGAACTGAAGGAGCTACTGCACTTCCTAAAGTGCAGTATTTTGTTTATTTAACTAATGAAATTAATTATGCGCTAGCTAAAAGGGTCTGTTAATTATGTGTCATTTGTAACATTTATCTTTTAAAAGCAGAGGACAAATCAGATTAATCATGACATGATGGACAAATGAACTTCCAATTAACATCTTCCTTCTGTCAAGCTTTTATTATGTATTTTGCATTTTAAATCCATATAAACAGTGGAAGAAATTAGTTTTTCTATTTGATTTGCATTATATTATTTATTCGTGGTTTATAATCATGGACTGTCTTCAAGATTTGGATTTTAAATGAACACTAAGAAATAAACCTCTTAGAACAAAAACAATAAAAGTTGTACTTGCTGCTGAAACTCCAGGGCTAATAATGTCCATGTTTAATTACGCTTCAGGGTTATTTTGTAGAAGGTACTCAGCCTGAAAGATACAAAAGAGTGACAATTTTATCATTTGAACTTGAATTCATCTAATAAATTGTGATTATTATTAGGAGGACCACCCTACCAGGAAGTCTATGGGGTCTTCAGGACGTATTCTACAGCATTCGATGAGCCCTTGGGTGAGAATGGGCATCACATCCCTCATCAGGTAGTTCCTTAATGGTTCTGACTGAGATTCCAACAGGTCATGTTCTTGTCTCCTCACCTCCTCAAGTTGCTGATTCTTAAAACACACAAACACACACTAACTGTCGCAGGTACGTGATGGAAGGCGCAACACGAAGTTGAAGCAAATGTAAAGTCTTTAATATAATCCACAAAAGGGGTAATTCACAGACAAGAAGGCAGGAACACGAATACACAACAAAGTACCGGACAAACTGATATTGAACTGAATGCAACATATAAAGGACGGTAATGACACATAAACAGGTGCAGGTGATTAACTTAATGAGGACAGGAACAGGAACACCAAATATGGGCAAAAGAGGGAAAAACCAATACAGTTCAAAGGGGTGTGAAACTAACATCTCATAGATGAGCAGAGATTAACATCTTTTTTTAAATACACACTAAACGTTTTTTTAGTAAGATTTTTAATGTTTTTTAAAAAGTAAAGAAGCTCACCAATCCTGCATTTATTTGATCCAAAGAACAGCAAAAGCAGTAAAATTTTGAAATATTTTTACTATTTAAAATAAGTTTTCTATCTGAATATATTTAAAATGTAATTTCAAAGCTGATTTTTAGAATCATCACTCAGAAATCGAACATTCTGATTTGCCACTCAAAAAACAAATACATATTTTTTTATGTTGAAAACAGTTGAGTAGAATTTTTTCAGGTTTCTTTGATGAATAGAAAGTTCAGAAGAACAGCATTTCCCTGAAATAGAAATCTTTTTTTTAACATTATAAATGTCTTTACCACTTTGGTCAATTTAAAGCATCCTTGCTAAAGTATTAATTTCTATATTTTCTTTCCCCACCCCCCTCAATATATACTGACTTCAAGTTTTTGAATGGTATAGTCTACAAAGTTACAAAAGAGTTTTAAGTCAGATAAATGCTGATCAGATCTTTCTAATCATTAAATGATCCTGAAAAAAAACATACTCAACTGTTTAAATATTGACAATAGTAATAATAAAAATGTGTCTTGAACAGCAAAGCATATTAGAATGATTTCTGGAGGATCATGTAACACTGAAGACTGGAGGAATGATGCTGAAAATTTAGATTTGATTGAAGGAATATTTTTTTAAAATATTCAAATATAAAGCAGTTATTTTAAATGGTACAAATATTTCACAATATTACTGCTTTTGCTGTGTTTTGGGTCAAATAAAATGCAGGCTAGGTGAGCAGAAGAGCCGTCTTTAAAAAACCTAAAAAATCTTACTGTTCAAAAACGTTTGACTGGTAGTGTATATAAAGTTTATAACAACACAAAATTTCACTGATTCCACAGCAGTTATCAGAAGACTGAATGCTTACCCACTGCCCCCAGCGCTGATCTCTCTGTTGGGCCTCTTCTTCTTCCCGCAACTTTGCCTCAGCCCTCTGTTCCGCCTGTTCCCTTAGCTGCTGTTCAGCTTGCCGTCGCTCTTCCTCCTCCACCTCATCTAATATCGTCCCGTAGTTCTTCGGTTTGCCCACTTTTTTGCAAATCTTCTCTATGATCAGCAGGTACTCATTGTCATCATTGCTTGTAATCTCTAAAATAGAAAGGAAATAAGGAAAATAGACATACAGGGGTGTGAAATGTGTTTGGACACTTTTAACTTTTAACTGTCACTTCTGTCCATAATCTGTAATAATGCTTACTCCAGTTAAAAAAAGCCCATCTCCTGTTGTTCTCTCACGTCAAAACCCACTAACATATTTGTTTAGAACTGAGTTTGGACTATTTTCGCTGGTAAACGTGGATTCCAATTAAATAAATATGACTGCACCTTATAGGGATAGTTCACCCAAAAAATGAAAATTCTGTCATTAATTACTCACCCTCATGTCGTTCCAAATGCATATTTTTTTGTGCAAAACAAACATATTTTTCTCTTCCGTGTCTATGGAGGGTCAGAAGCTTTTGGATTTCACCAAAAATATTTGTGTTCTGAAGATGAACAAAGGTCTTGGGGGGTTTGGAATGACATAAGGGTGGGTAATTAATGACAGAATTTTTATTTTTTGGTAAACTGTCCCTTTAATGTTACAGGCTGATTAAAAGATGTAGTATTACCATAGACTGTAAAAAACATGGACGTAGTGTCAGTGATATCACCCGTAGGTTTCTGAAGCGTTTTTAAAGCAAAATTTGGGCGGGGCCTGTCGTCGCCATTTTGGAAGCGCGTCACTCCAGGAAAACAGAAAATGGACAAAGAGGTGAGACGTGGGTGGAGCTAAGATGTCTGGTTTTTTAATGTATTAAAATAATCCTGATAAAGTAACACCCTAAGAAAAAACTAACGCAATAGCACGGCTGAGATGCCAAGTTCAACTGCTGGAATAAGCTGAGGTAATGTGACGGCTGCCTGACACCTGTCACTCAAGTGGCCACACCCTTAATTATGCAGACTTTTAATGCTTAATATTATTTAAATGGGTGAGTTAGAAAAAAATTCACCCCTCTCAGAGTTGTCATGAAGGGCAAAACTAGCTGTAAAAAACAAAACTACTTTTTGTAACAGGCTTTAAACATGTTTTTATCTGTTATAAAGTTGAACATTTTAACACGAGAGTCTATGGGGATTTGCTCCCTTTTGGAGCCAGCCTCAAGCGGCCAGCCGATGAACTGCAGCTTCAGTCACTTCCGTATTGTTTCAAGAGCGAGAGCGGGAGGTTGCCGCTTGAGTATTACTGCACTCATTTATTCACTTCATACATCAATGTTACCTAAGTGCTCAGGATGAATCTCCAGATCCTCAAAGTAGTTCAGCAACGTCTCATCCTCTACGTTTCTCTCTCTGAAATTGGCCAAACGGCGAAGGAACTGTTCAGGAGTGTAGAAAGTTCCTTCTACCACAGTCTCAGGTAGATTCAGAACGCGGTTTTTCAGGAAAACATCAGTGGCATCGATAAAGAACACAAACTCTGAAAAGAAGACAAATGACTGTTTTACTAGTATGATAGCAATGTTTAACAAAACATGTTACAGAATATATTTTAAAGGAATGGTAACATCTCACTTAAAATGTAAACATTATGTAAAACTCTCTCATGCAAAAACAGTTAAATGGCGCTAAAAAAATAAAAAATAAATAAAAAATAGCAAGTATGCTTTAAATTAACCAAATGGTAATATAAACTGTAATAATATTTCACTATATTACTGTTTTCACTGAGAGAGATTAGAGATTTCTTTCAAAAATATACTTTTGAAAGCTTGTGTAACTAAATGAATTTTAAAAGATTAAAACCAGTCATGCAAAACTGAAATCTTTAGGCTAATAATTATAAAGAAGAACACAGGCATTTCTAATCTACATTATACTTTCTATTAATTAATTGCAGACCTGGGATGATCTTTTTCTCATGTTTAGACTGCAAGTCCTCAGGCTCTTCCTCACCTGTTGAAAATTTAAATAATCATGCAGCAAATCAAAACTCATGTATTATTAATCAAATCAAGATTTAATTTGTTAATATATCACCTAAAAAGGCATATTTCTCACCAGTAAATAACTCCTTTGCCTGCTCGTATGTCTTCGGAAAACCGTCCAAAATGAAGCCCTGGTTCATACAAGGTTTAGTCCTGAGTTTGTCCCTCATTATACGAATGACATATTGGTCATCTAGTCGTCCTAAACAACAACAACAAAAACAAACTTAATATATACAGTTGAGGTCAAAAGTTTACACCCCCCTTTCAGAATCTGGAAAAATTGTAATTATTTTACCAAAATAAAGGAAACATACAAAATGCATGTTATTGTTTATTTAGTACTGACCTGAATAAGATATTTCACATAAAAGATGTTTACATATAGTCCACAAGAGAATTTATAAAAATGTTCAAAAGTTTACATCCCCTTGATTCTTAATACTGTGTTGTTACCTGAATGATCCACAGCTGTTTTTTGTTTAGTAATAGTTGTTCATGAGTCCCTTGTTTGTCATGAACAGTTAAACTGCCTGCTGTTCTTCAGAAAAATCTTTCAGGTCCCACAAATTCTTTGGTTTTCCAGCATTTTTGTGTATTTTAACCTTTCCAACAATGACTGTATGAGTTTGAGATCCATCTTATCGCACTGAGGACAACTGAGGGACTCATATGCAACTATTACAAAAGGTTCAAATGCTCACTTGATGCTTCAGAGGGAAAAACAAATTCCATTAAGAGCCGGGGGTGAAAAGATCAAGATAAAATAAGAAAAATGTACACATCTCCATTCTCTTTTCACCCCCTGGCTCTTAATGCATTGTTTTTCCTTCTGAAGCATCAGTGAGCCTCAGTGTGAAAAGTCCTTGTTGGAAAAAGTTCAAATACACAAAAATGCTACAAAACTAAAGAATTTTTGGGATCTGAAGGATTTTTCTAAAGAACAGCAAGCAGTTTAACTGTTCAGGACAAACAAGGGATTCATGAACAGCTATCACTAAACAAAAGAGCACAGTATTAAGAATCAAGGAGATGTACACTTTTGAACAGGGACATTTTTATAAATTCTCTTGTGGACTATATGTAAACATCTTTTATGTGAAATATCTTATTCAGGTCAGTACTAAATAAACAATAACATGAATTTTGTATGATCCCTCTTAGTAAAATAATCAACATTTTGCAGATTCTGAAAGTGGGAATGTAAACTTTTGAACTGAACTGTATCATTTCAATATATAGCACCTAAAAAATTACAAATAAACAACCTTCATTCTGATTCATGTTTTCCTTCAGAGTGTCTAGAAACTCCTGAGCTTCACTCTGATCATTTTCCACATCCTCCATATGAACACATGACTCCTGATTGATTCAATTAAGCATTAGTATAAAATATTTAAAATGTATAGGTATTTATCTATATACAAACAGAACGGATGTCAGTACAGGGATCAATTTACTTCAAAATTATTTTATTTAGCTTTTTTTAATGGGATAGTTCACCCAAAACTAAAAAATTCTTTATCATCTATTCACCCTTATGTTGTTCCCAAACCTGCATGAAGTTCTTTCTTCTGTTGGACACAAAAGAAGATATCTTGAAGAATGTTGGTAACCAAACAGCTGATGGTAGCCACTGACATCCATGTTATTATTATTTTTTTTTTT
The DNA here is from genome assembly GCA_033026305.1 of Cirrhinus molitorella. Classification (NCBI taxonomy): domain Eukaryota; kingdom Metazoa; phylum Chordata; class Actinopteri; order Cypriniformes; family Cyprinidae; genus Cirrhinus; species Cirrhinus molitorella. The sequence goes on along the minus strand of CM065135.1, from coordinate 25,509,346 downwards.
ACTGGAAGTCAAGTTTGGTCACTAACATTTTTCACAATATGAAAAAGAAAGAAACTCATACAGGTTTGGAACAACTTGAGGGTGAGTAAACAGAATTTTTATTTTTGGATGAATCAACTTTTAAAACAATATCTAAATTATATAAACATGCTTTTATGGTTCTAAATAAATTCTGGGTGTTGTACAACACTAACCAGGATTTCTAATGTTTCAGTGATTGTCTCTTTAAGCTTAACGTGATGAAGTTTGTAATGCTTGCATATCCTCTCTGCTATAGTGCTCTTCCCAACAGCAGGTGGTCCGAGGATACAGATACGAAGGGGCTGGAACATAAATCAAACAAAAATCGTTAGATGAAGACAAAGAGTCCAACATTGTACACTACAAGTGATTTTCAACAGAGGAAGTACCAAAAATAAACATATAAATCATGCTACAGTTTTTCAACGTACCAACAATCCCCTAGTCTGCTTGTATTCTTCAGCAATCTGCTCAATGTTTTCAACAATGCCAGTTTCTGACACCCACTGAATGTTAAAATTCTCTTTCAGATATGTTGCTTCAATACGAAGGTTGACAAGCAAAGAATCAATATCTGTTTGCTGCAGAAAGTGGAAAAAAAAAGTCAATACAAAACCAAAACTGTACAGTATTGTAAACTTCACTACACGTATATATGTAGTATGTCAGAACAATACATTGATTCACACCGTCAGATCCCGTATGAGATAGATCTCCTCTTTTGAAACATTCTGAGTTTTTCCTGGTCCAAGCGCAAGCGTTATTGCCTATAGAAAGAAGATTTCTTTGCATGAGAACCATTAGCTTTCTAAACAAAAACACTGAATGTGTAAAATCTCACCTTTATGATATCCTCCATTGTGCTTTTGGAATCATCAACTGCAACCAAGTATTGGGACTTTGGCTTGTGGTCAATGACATTTTGGATAATCCTTAAAGAACACAGATCAAAGAGTGATAAATGTTCAGTAATTTAATTTTTGCATAGATGATAAAAATTATTAAAAAAGCTGCATAATATTACTTACCCAGCCAGATCATTTATGTGAACAGTAGGGATAATATTGGAGCCATCTCCAAAGATAGGCACCTCTGAGATTTCACCCAACCATGACATCTACATAGAGGAACAAAACATGACACTATTTAGCTTTAACAAAAGCGTTGATGCTTTTTAAAGCATGTGCATATGATTTACCTTAAAAAACAAATGAAAGATGTGTTCTCCCATTCCATACTGTAGCCCTGATGCAACAACATATGTAGAGAACTGGGTGCTTTTCTGAAAATCATTCAGAAATAAATATGACTTTCACATTATTAAAGTACAGCTCACGTGAAGTGTTGCAAACGTTATTAATGACTATAAACAGTGTGTACAGCTGTTTAATATTGCATACATTGTCAACCAAAATGCTTACAGTTTTGCCTAATTTGACCACAAGTTTCTCCAAACCAATATGATTTTGAAAGTTGGGGTGTGCTTTTCTTCTCCTGTAGTGCTCTTCTCTAAGAGGAATCTCTGGATCATCCTATAATGGAGATAAAATATGTATTAATACAACCTTGTTAACATGCTGATGAAGAGTGTACTCAACTCATAACTTTAATTATTTCTACTTTATCAGCTGGTTTAGTCACAGCCCACGTCATGATGCTTGACACCAGGATGAACATCTTGGGCCCAGAAAACTGGTCCATTTGTTCATGAAGAGCTGTGAAGATAGAAGATAATTTAACTAGCATCTGGACAAGAAAAAGGCTTATAGCAAGAAAAATGTGATACCTGAGACAGCCCACTGTGCTTCATTTATTTGATCAGCATGCTGAGTAATATCATAAATGATCACATCACAATTCATCAGATGACAGAGAAGGTCTTCACGCTTCAAGTTCTGGTGGGGGGTAAGGGAGTGATGAAAAACTAAAACTGGCAACAACTTCTGAAATGCATATCTTCTGCATAATTTTGTTGTTGTGATTTATTTACGCTGTACTCTTCAGCAATGAAACTGCATTTCTCCTCTGTTTGGCTGGAAACAGTTCCCACAATTTGGAAGGTTGGACTTTTGAGTTTTGGTTGCTTATCATGCAGCGTGTCGTCATCTTCCTCCACATCAGCCTCACCAGGGTCCACAAGAGATGCACCAACCACACACGAGTCTAAAAACTAAACAAAGGAAAAGGTAAACGAAAAATACAATAGTAAAGTAGTGTAGTGTCTTGATATAATTTTACCGTAGACTACATGAAATAAAATGCTGCAGGCGCAGTTATATAATATTACAATAAGTAATATAACATTTTACCCTTGCAATATTTTTCGAGGTGTATTTATTAACATCGTTAATAAAAACACGTCTGGAGTTTCGCGGTCTCTCCTCAGTCTTGTCCGCCATAACTGTGGTGTTGTTGTTGTTCTGTTGCTAGGAAACAGATGCATTCGCTTGGTCCACATGTTATAACTGAATATAAAAAAAAAACATCGTGCGCTTATAAAACTCAGTTTTAACTGAATGTGGAAGCGTTTACAACATAAGCCTCTATAAATAATACAAATAATCTACAAGAACCGTTTAAAGTTGTGTAAATGGTCAACGGCAAAATAATGTAACTTATAAATTAAAGTCAAAAGTTTGCATAGGGCCTACATCTTGCAGAATCTGCTAAATGTTAACGTTAATTATTTTACCAAAATAAGAGGGATCATACAAAATGCATGTTGTTTTTTATTTAGTATTGACCATGATTCTTAATACTGTGTTGTTACCTGAATGATCCACAGATGGTTTTTTTTTTTTTTTTTTTTTAATTAGTTTTAAGCCTAATTGTTCATGACTTCCTTATTTGTTCTATACAGTTAAACTGCCAACTATTCTTCAGAAAAATCTTTCAGGTCCCACAAATTCATTGGTTTTTCAGCATTTTTGTGTATTTGAACCCTTTTCAACAATGACTGTATGATTTTGAAATTCATCTTTTCACACTGAGGACAACACACTTAGAACAACAAAGAATTTGAAGATCAGGGTAAATTTAACTTATTTTGTCTTCTGAGGAACATGTATCTTCTGTAGTTTCTGAAAGGTAGTACTACTAAATGGAATTTTTAAATTATATATGTATATATAATATAGGCAAAAGAAATGTACAAATCCTCACTCCATTCAGAAGTTTACACCCCTGTCTCAATGCATTATTCTTCCTTCTGGAGCATTAGTGAGCATTTAAACCTTCTGTAAAAGTTGCATATGAGTCCCTCAGTTGTCCTCAGTGTGAAAAGATGGATATCAAAATCATACAGGCATTCAAATACACAAAAATGCTGGAAAACCAAAGAATTCGTGGGACCTGAAAGACTTTTCTAAAGAACAGCGGGCAGTTCATGACAAATAAGGAACTCATGAAGAACTATTACTAAACACAAACAAACACATCTGTGGATCATTCAGGTAACAACACAGTATTAATCAAGGGTATGTAAACTTTTGAACAGGTTCATTTTTATAAATTCAGCTATTATTTTCTCTTGTAGACTATATGTAAACATCCTTTTATGTGAAATATTTTTATTCAGGTCAGTACTAATGTTATCATACTATCATTATTTAACATAAATCATGTAAAATAATGGTTAGAGCCTGGAAATTTCTCAGTAGTCCACAGACATGACGTTACATGTTTCTGATGGCAGACGGTTGTGTGTGAATGATCATACTGGTCAGTTGTGGTCATTATCTGGTCCAAGCTGAGCTGGTAGACTTTGATTAAGCTAGTAAGAGCAGGTAGGCTATTGAACAAAATTCTTTTTCATTTTTCACAAAAGACAATTGCTGTAGGACTGATGTTTTGTAATAGACTTAAATTTAAAGATTTAAATTACACAAAACAATAGTAAACTTACTGTCCCACTGTCTTTATCAAAAATATTAATTAATCAAATTATTACATAAATATTACAAAACACTTACATGTAGGAGGGCTGTGGTATGATAATCATATGGTTAGAAGTATAAAGCTTAGGTCAGGGCTCCGTCAAGAATATACCCAAACTGTCACAATTTTGTACAGCTCACTCTACTTTAAATGACACTCACTGCAAGATCTTTTTTTTTCTTTTACAGCTTGACAGTCATTTATTTGAACAAAATATACATTTAAATTAAATTAATAACTTAAAAAGATCTTAGAAAATTCACATCATCAATTTTCAGAAATGTTAACTCACAAGTGGTTTAAATAATTAATATAATGCACATTTGGTGTAGAAGCAAACGTAAAAATTAACAACTCATTAAATCTCTGCATAGTCACAGACCTGAAACTGTCTGTTTCTGCTTGTTTACAGTGTCACAACAAAAGCAAACCGAAAAATATCAGGCTAAGGCCTCTATAGCAAAATTATCAAACTGTGCAAGTTCAAAAGAACTAGTGCCTATGGCTGCCCATCCATTTCGTGGCTCCCAGAGCACTGCATTCTTCCACAAGGCATATCCATTAAGATCTGCTGACGCATAGTTCCCCTGAAAACAGAGAAGAAATGACAGATCATCTTAAGTACAAATCTGACAATGAGGCAAAATGAGATTCAAGACAATGGATTGAACTAAAATAGAGTGAAAACTCAGCAATAAATATATTTAGAAACACTTCAATATATAATTCAACAAACCTTGACTGTGAGGGTCAGTGTGTACCATACACGTGCTCTAGTTCCAGACAAGCCCTCAGCAAGAATTGTCATTCCACCTGTACAATCAAAAGTTTTGTAATTATAACCTGGCTTAGTAAAACTTACAGCAGTAGGGGGAAAAAGAAGCAAACAAACAAAACAAGGCTTTTATTATTCAGATGCTTACTGAGGTCATTTGTGATTTTGTAGGTGCCATCTGCATACACCCAGAAAAAGATTCCCCTTGTGCTTCGGACAACACCTCCACCCTTGTTCACTCTGACAGCAATGAAGACTCCACCAGTGTGCTCAGCCTCCATGAAAACGTCACATGACACCATCAGGTCATGCCTGATAATCATAAGTAGACAGAGAGCGGTTAATAGCAAAGAATGAAATTAGGTAAAATATTATTTACTTGTTATGCACACTTCATTCAAAAGTTTTTCACGTTTTAAAAGTAGTCCCTTATGCTCACCAAGACTCCATTTACTTGGTTAAAAATGCTACATTTTTGTAAAATTGTGTAATATCATTACAATTTAAAATAACTGTTTTCTATTTTAATGTATTTTAAAATGTAAATTTATTCTTGTGATTTCAAAGCTGAATTCTCAGCATCATTACTTCAGTCTTCAGTGTCATATGATTCTTCTGAAATCATTCTAATATCCAGATTTGGTGCTTTAGAAACATTTATTATTATCAGTGCTGAAAACATTACTACTTAATACTTTTGTGTAGACCATGATACATTTTCATGCATCTTTGATGAATAGAAAGTTCAAAAGAGCAGTATTTATTCATAATTTAAACGTTTTTAACATTATAAACATCTTTACTGTGTGTTTTGATAAATCAAATGTATCCTTGCGGATTAAAAGTATTTGAAAAATCTAACTGACCCTATACTTTTGAAAGGCAGTGTGCATAATAGCCATAAAATATTATGTTATGCAACTATACTGAACACTGCTGCACTCACCATTTATAATCACCAATAACGCTTATCGTCTGGTCAGCATCTGCAACCCAGGTCACCGGACGCTGAGTGACCACCTGTCGCAGTGTGGAAACATGAGGGCCAGGATCCGTCAGATTAGTGAAGTATTCAAAGACACCTGTCTGATCTGCAAAGTTTGGAGCCTCTGAGAAAGATGGAGTTCCAGCTAGAAGACAAGAAGCCAAAGTTTTTTGTGTGAAAAGTATTAGAAAAACTATTAAAAGAGAGAGAGAGAGGAAAAAAAAAAAAAAAGTAATATGAAGCTACTTACAGACATCAAAATCATCTTTGTATGATTTAGGAAAGGGAGCAGAGGGTGGAGGATCTGGGTAACTCCCTCTCTGACTGTTTGTTACAGTAGTAAATGTGTATACCTCATCAACATCAAGCTCTATGCTGAAAGACCCCTCAACTACCTGCAGTATTCAAAGTTCACACTAGATTTGAAATATCCTATTGATATTTTTTTACAAAATACTCTTTTATATTATAAAGTTTTATCATGATTTTTTTATTTTATTTTATGTATATACTTACTTTAATGGGCTTGAGATTTTGGAAGAGGACTGTCTTGTTTGTCTTGAAATCAAATTTTGAATGCCACACCTGCAGCTCACTGATTGAAGCCTTTAAAAAAAGTTATTACATATACTTAGGCTAAATAAAGTTCAAGTCATTTTAACCATTATAAATAGTCATGGCCAAAAATATTGGCACCCTTGCAATTCTGTCAGAAAATGCAACGTCTCTCAGAAAATTTTGGTACTCACATTTTTGTTTGTTTGTTTGTTTGCACTGGAATAACACAAACAAACAAAAAACAAAAGTCAAATCTGATACAATTCCACGCAGCTTTCTGACACTACATTCTGCCCCAAAATTCTTTGTTAATCATCATATTTCATGATACTGTTCACACAGTCAAGGCATCCAGTGCCAGAAGCAGCATAATCAATCCCAAAACATCTTTGAACCTCCACCATGTTTGACTGTAGGGACTGTATTCTTTTCTTTTAAGGCCTTGTTTCTTTTTCTGTAAACAGTGCCATGATGTCCTTTACCGAAAAGCTCTATTTTTGTCTCATCTGTCCACAATATGTTCTCCCAGAATGATTGTAGTTTTTTCACATAAGTTTTGGCAAACTCCAGTCTTGCTTTTTTAACGCCTTTGTGTCAGCAGTGGTGTCCAACCATAGCGTCCCTTTTCATTTTCATTCAGGTGACCTTGTGTTTGCAGATCAGCTTGAATTAGTTTGAAAGTTAATCTGGGTTCTTTATCCACCATTCGAACAATCCTCCGTAATTTCTCAATAATTTTGCTCTTCCGTCCACATCCAGGAAGGTTAGCTACAGTGCCATGGGCTGTAAACCTCTTGATGATATTGCACACAGTGGACACAGGAACATAAAGATCTTTGAAGATGGACTTGTAGCCTTGAGATTGTTCATGTTTTTCCACATTTTTTTTTTCTCTCAAATCCAGAGACAACTCTTTACACTTCTTTCTTTTCTCTATGCTCATTGTGACACACAACACAAAGGTTGAGTCAACAGTTTTTTCATTTTAACTAGTTGAAAGTGTGATTACTTGCCGCAGGTGTGTCTAAATACAAATTACAGGAGCATCATATGCTTGAAAAGCAATTATTTCTTACAATTTTGGCATGGTGCCAATAATTTTGTCCAGTCCATTTTTGAGTTCTGTGTGAAATTTGATCAAGTTTGACTTTTATTCTCTGTTTTTTTTTTTTTTTTGCCTGAGAGAAGTGTTGCATTTTCTGACAGAATTGCAAGGGTGCTGATATTTTTGGCCATGACTGTAGTACATTTAAACCACAAAAACACTTACAAAAGACCCTTTCAGATGGAATGTTACATTCTGGGCAGTGACATTATAGTGAGGCAGAGGAGGTCTTATACACACAGAGTGGTCATGAGTCTAAAAAAAGAAAAGTAAAACAGAGTAATGTGTTCACATACAAACATAAAGATCATTAAGAGGATATGTTACAAAATATTTTTTCTTCAAATAAATGCTGAACTCTTAAAAACATCTTTTTAAATGGCTGTGCATGTTATGCTAATCATTTAGAAGATCAATTTCAAAAGTCTCACCATAGTTTCAGTGATTATTGTTAGACTTCCTTTCCCATCAGTCAGTGCAACATAGCTTCCTCCATGTGTGAAGTGTCCCACTGTCTGCAGGTATGTCCAACCAGGTTCCGTAAACTGGGTAGTGTGGGCTTTAAGGAATTTTATGAATCAAATACTGATAATTGTGTCACACATTATCTATATGATTTTACATGATATAATATTCATATGTAAAAAAAAATATTATATATATATATATATATATATATATTACCTGTTATCCAAATAGGGGACTCAACAACATAATTTCCACTCCATGGCTCCTTTGCTGTCATTAGCCCATCCCTTCCAAAGGGAAGGTTCCCATAATAACTAGCAACAAGGTTCCAAGATATGGTCCTAGAAGCGAACACAAATAGTTTCTCATTATTTAACTTACATGTTTAGCCTTACAAACTGGAAATGTTATATAATTCACAACATATCAGAGTTGTCATACGCTGTCATTTGGCCATTGACGTAGTTCTGGTTAAGAATTCGGGCCCAGCAACCTCCGCCAACATTGTCATTAAAGGTACTGTAGTCTTCAGAGGACCACAGTTTCTTTCCAGTCTTCAGGGCAGAAGGCACAGTGTTGGTGCCAGGATAATGAACCCTGTCAGTCAAACGACTCCATTAGGACCTCACATCACCACACTTTAAACTTATATACATATCATACTAATGTATTTCATATTTTATAACAGGATGTGTACATTTAAATAAAGAAAGAAATCATCATACCCTATGATTTCTACAGCATCCTGTAGCTCTTGGTCACCAATTAAATCCGAGGTTATCGGCTCCCAGAGGTTATCACTGGCAATGATTTTAACTCTCTCTAGACCACTTTTATCCAGTGTGTATCGCAATAGCTAGCAAACATAGCAGATAAAGAAAATATACATAATTTTTAACACAAGGTAATTCACTAAAACTTAAGTTTCATGTTCTGTATATGCACCACTAAATGGATGTAACAATCAAATGTAAAAGCGAAAACAACACTGTAACAATAAAACACACACCATTTTCATTTCATGTTCTTTGAAGAATTATGCTTACCTAGGCTGCATTTATTTGATCAAATACAGAGTAAAAACAGTAATAAGGTAAATATTATTTCAATTTAAATGTTTTATCTCTCTCTCTCTCTCTCTCTCTCTCTCTCTCTATATATATATATATATATGAAAATTGAATTTATTCCTATTCAAAGCTGAATTTTCAGCTGCTCTTATTCCAGTTTTTAGTGTCACATGTTCCTTCAGAAATAATTCTAATATGCTGATTAATATTTTAGTGAAAACTGATTTTGTTTTAACATTAAATTATTATTTTTATAATAATTTAATGCTTCCTTGTTGAATAAAAGTATTCATTATTATAAATATTAAAAATAGTAAGTATTAAAAAACAAACAAATGAACTCCCTACCCCAAACTTAAAAAAAAAATAGTGTATTAATATATAACAAATGTTAATAAACACAACATAACTCAACAAGGCAGGATGCAAATAATGTAGCTGAAAAGTTAAAATACATACACTGTTTTTTTTTAAAGTATTTTCACCAAGCCTGCATTTTTTTACTGGTTTTCATTTCCAATTTCAAAAATGTTTAATATTTAATATAGCTGTTTTCTATTTAAATATATTTTAAAATATAAATTATTCCTGTGCTTTCAAATCTGAATTTTTCACATCATTACTCCAGTTACATGATCCTTCAGAAATCATTCTAACATTCTGATTTTCTGCTAAAAATATATTATTATTATTATTATTATTATGTTGAAAACAGCAGAGTAGAATTTTTTCATTTTTTTTTATGAACAGAAAGTTCAAAAGTTTGTAACATTATAAATGTCTTTATCACATGTCTTTTGATCAATTTAAAGCATACTTGCTAAATAAAAGTATTTTATTTAAATTTTCCAAAAAAAAAAAAAAAAGCTTTAGTGTATAATGTAACACTTTTTATTTCAGATAAATGCTGATCTTTGGATCTTTCTATTCATCAAAAAAAAAAAATCCTGAAAAAAAATGTACTCAACTGTTTCAAATTGACAATAATAAGAATGATTTCTAAAGGATTAATGATGCTGACTTTTTAAAACTTTTTCAAAAACTTTTGACTGGTTGTGTGTATTTTATATATGACAGTATTTACCTTTATGTATTTACTGTTAAATTTCCTTTCATTCCATATCTGGAGAGAAGGAAAAAATCATCAGTTCAGTTTAATGTTGAATATGGTCACAGAAAAAACTGAAAGTATATTGGAATAGATGAGATGCATTCACCCCGACATAATCAATGTCCAAGTTATGGTATTTCTTGGCTCCAACAATCCATGACACCACATAAGAGACAGTAATATCAGGGAAACTATATGGCCAGTTTTCACCATTTCCAACCCATCCTGGAAAAGCCCATGGTAGACCTGTTAAAAAAAATTTATTATTAAAGATGAAAAACACCAATTACAATTTGAGATTGAATGCATAAGCACAAGTGAACTTATGTACTTTTTCATGTTTGCAATGTTTGATCCATTTCCTTAATTTTTTACCTATGAGAGTGATATTTGGATTCCTCTTCTTGGCTTCCCTCATAAGCCACCATTCATATCCTCTAAAATAATTCTCATCATCTTCATAGTGCATGTGAGAGGGTTCAGTTCCATCTGTAAATTATTACATTAAATAGGTTATTTAGATAATACAAACACACACACTGCGCAGAAGTTTTAAAAGTGAAAGTTTTAATTATGTACCTGTAGTCTGAGCATCGCCTCCAATTTCAACCTTCAGGATTTGTAATGAGGCTCCAAACTTAGGCTGTTTAATACACATTGACATGTATACAGTCAGTCTATAATGTAAATAAAAAACTGTTTTCCATAACATAAAATGCAGTTTGATCACAATCCTTTCCAAGCAAACACACCTTGAATAGATAGTCTAGTATCTGACTCCGATATGGTTCAGCGTAATTGACGAGCAAACGCGAGGTCGCCTGTAAAAAAAAAAAAAATATACACATCGGTTTGTTATTGTTATGCAGACGTTAGCGTTTTCTGTAAACATTTTCACTCACTAAGCACTTCAGAAACTGCAAAAAGGAAGAGCAATAAAGTAATACACTTACCCCACCGCCGCTCAAACCACCAATGCCATCAAACGATCGTCCTAATCCAGTTCTATCATCCAAATCGTAGTCCTCCCCTAAACAAACACTGATACAGAGAAAAATACTAAAAAACACACAACACTGGTTTCCTATGGTCATTCTAACTTGTGTGTTGGGTTCCTACAACATTATCAGCTGACTTGCATGTTCCGCAATAGGCGGTGCTCTGAGCCGAATCACGCCTATAACCACGCCCCCACTATCTTCTCCAATCTCAGCGGCCTTGCGTCACAACCCAGGGGCGTGGTTTATTTTGAGCGAGAAACAGCAATGGTTTTCATATTATAATATTGTTCACATTAGTAAGGAGTTACTCCTGCTGTGCTGTAGATTTTCATATCAGCACCATACATATTTAATTATATGTATATTAGTTAACAACACAATACTTATTTTTAAAGATTAATATATATGTGTGTGTGTGTGTGTGTGTGTGTGTGTGTGTGTGTGTGTGTGTGTGTGTGTGTGTTTTAATGTTTACTTATTTTTGGCATGTTTCCCAGTGTTGTGCAATAATTTTCAAGATTAAGAAAAAAAAGACCTGTCCATTTATTAGGAAATATTCCAGATTTCTTACATTTTCCTGTCTCTCATCAAACTTTTCAAATAAATAACGTTTTAGTCTTAGTTTTAGTCATTTTAGTTTTAGTCAGGGCCATGCACAGATATTTTGAGGGGCATTGGCTCAAACCAAAAAAGGGGCACTAAGGGGGTGGGTTGTTAATACAAATGATCCAGTTGTTCCAAATATATAATTAAAAGAAAAGACAGCACACTCTGTAATAATTTCAGGCTTTAATTTAGATATTTTGATAAGAGTGGGCTCTCCCTCACTCTCTGAGCCTGCATCTGCCTCATCTTCAATGGAAGTAGTGGGGTAAGTTGAGCCAGTGGTTAATTTGACCCACCCTCTGTATCTTGGCAAATATACTTTTACTAATTTCTGCCAGACTGTGAAAAGGAGAAATGTGGAAAAGTGGAAGGCACCCATTTACTTTAAAAACTGTATTTGGCTTGTCAAAGTAAAATTTTAGCATAAATGGTTGTTACATCAAAGCAAATTTATTCAGGTATTTTATGATACATATAGGCGATTTAGCAGCATATAAAACCATTAAAATCATTTAGCTAAATATTAACCTGAATTGGTAAGGTAGCTATTTTCTCCCAAAATGGCAGTTTAAAATGAGTGAAATGCTGTGGGGTGAATTGAGTCAGGATTTTTAACTTACCCCACCATAAGGCACTGTATTTAATTCAAATATCTGAAGTATAAACTGGTATTTTAATGTGATATTACTAGTTTAGTTTATCATATATATTTTATTTGTAGTTTATTTGAGGGACAGTGTACAAGTGCATCAAATCTGAAAAGTACCAGAAGATGCTTTTCATCACATTATTATCAGATATATCTTTCCATAAACTCTCTTTTATGTCTGTTTTTAGGAAGGTTACAACTTTGGTGTTCAATATTGTTTCAGAAATGTAAACAATTAAATATTAAAATTTAAACTTAATTTGCTTGGTTTTATGGTGTTAATGTAAACATTATGAAAAGAAATATGACTGTTTGTAAAAAAAAGAATTAAAAAATACTAAATTAGTTTAAAAATTTGTATTTATTTCACATGGTTTGAATCAGATTTAGTCTGATTTTGTCATTTTACACCCAGATGGTGCATCTTACTCGCTGACTCGACTAACCCAGGGCAAATTAAGCCATGGGAACACTTTTTTTTAATAAGAAGCCATATTTTTTAGAACTAGGCTATTTGTCATACATTCTGATCATTTAAAATGATAGGAATACTTACATTAGGATAGGATAGATACTTTCATTGTAGGCTACTTCTGCTTCATTCCCTTGAGGACCACATAAGTAAAAAAAAAAAAAAAAAAAAAAAAAAAAATGCTAAATGTACTCTCCCCTAAAAGTATTAGACATTTAATTTAATTTTACAGCATAAATATATTATCATTATTATTATTATTATTACCTTTTTTGGTGTACAAAGTGTGCCAACAACAGCACATTTCGTTTAGGCTATATTAGATCTGATTGGGTACAATAATTTGATTAGACATTTTAATTCTAATAACGTGGATATTTTGTTGTTAGCACTTTTAGAAGAACAAGAGCAAATCCTTACCTACAGAAATACAAAAACAAACTACCAAATTACTAATTCAGCGAATTCACTAATGCATCTACCTGTTATCTTCAGAGAGCGGGCACACAAATTGTTAGCGAGGCTGCATTGCGGGCGGGAAAACACGGAGCGGATTAGCGGAATCAGCGGATCTTTAGCGGAGCGAGAACAGAACGCTTTGAGCTTTGGTGGGGGGAGGGGTTGGTGAGAGGGGCACCTCAGCTGATGAGGGCAGAGGGGCAGTGGTTAGCCACCGGTACTAGGCCCTGTTTTTAGTTAACAGTTAATCTAGTTAAAATCTTTTTAACTGAAAAAAAAGAGACATTGTCTTCCAGGAAGTGACATTGTTTTGGTGGGAAAGCATCAATCAACAATTTCAGCGTCTGTAAGTATTTGCGATAGATTAGCTGTGATGTTTTGTAGTATTATTTGATTTGCCACTTCACTGTAAAGCATATACACGTTACCCTGGACCACAAAACCAGTCACAAGAGTCAATGTTTTGAAATGTATTCATTTATACATAATCTGAAACCTGAATAAATAAGAGTTCCAATGATGTTTGGTTTGTTAGGCTAGGACAGTATTTTGAAAATACAACTATTTGAAAATCTCAAATCTGAGGGTGCAAAAATATTGAGAAAATCGCCTTTAAAGTTTAAAGACCAGATGAGGTTCTTAGCAATGCATATTACCAATCAAAAATTTAGTTTTTATATATTTAAGGTAGGAAATGTACAAAATATCTTCATGGAACGTGACCTTGATTTTTGGCATAAAAGAAAAATCGATCATTTTTGACCCATACAGTGTATTGTTGGCTATTGCTACAAATGTACCCGTGCTACTTAAGACTGGTTTTGTGGTCCAGGGTCACATCAAAAACATGTTCACTCAGTCATGTTGGCTTTCGTAAGTGCTTTTGTTGGTTTGTGGTTGGTTTTATAGAAAACAAAAAAAGTCATGCTGTTTCACAATGAATATTTATTTTGGGCTCAAAAAAGCTTTTGGGCTTTTTTCATTTGGTCAGAAGTGAACATTTATATAAAAGAATCATTGATGTCAGATGATGGCTTACAACCAAATACTGGAAATCTGTAAAACTGGTTGATTTTGATGGGAAAAAAAATACATTTATGAATAGAGGGTTTGCACTTACGTCACGATTTGGTTAGTTCCCCGTATGCACAGCCATACTGTAAATACTCAGATGTAAACAACAGCATGTCTTGCATAGTTAATAAACTACTGAATGCGTTGTTCTGCTAATTTATGCTGTCTAAACCTTAAAAAAGTGGAAGCTGCTAAATCATATAAAGCAAGAAAAGGCGCAATATTTTGACAAACTAAGGTTAATAGGTGGCAAAGATACGTACAAGCATTATTAATTAAGATATTAGCCTGATATTTTACCTATCTGACCGGAAATTAACAAACAAGAACTAAGAACAAACACCGGATATTGTCAAGATTCTTGCCTAATCCTGATTCAGTTTGTCCAACCACAAATGCCTTTTGTTCCTCAGACAGTGTTTTGCACTTCTCCTTGATTTGCTATAACTTTTAGCAGTCTATAGTACTCCATATCGATTAGTGCAGCCCAAAACATGACAATAATTAACCATTTTCAGCAGTAATAATCAGCAAAATATGCAAGTTACGTTCAGTTCAGTGGCATTGTTTACGTTCAGTGCCGCCAATATGGCCGATTCATGACGTGTTATGAAAACACACTATATACACGGCTTGCTAAAATAAAATAGGCTAGCAGTTTGAAGGTTCACCTAATCCTATGAACATCTTTCCTGTGACTTGAGGGGTGTCTCTTGTAATATGTTTTTTCAGTAATACTATAGACCATTGTTAAAGGCATCATTATCTCTGGCTTTATGATGGAGCCATGTGCTCTTTCCTCAAATTTTTGGAAACAATTTCACAGAGGAGAAAAGCATTGCCTGAATTTGATATTCAGTTTCTTTCTTTGATAGTATCCACACAGAACATGTCATCTCTCATAACCCGTTTCATTTTTCAGTCTACGTTTTCATTGCGAGTCAGATGCGAAGGGATTTCTCATAGATGGTATGAATTTTCTCAGATTTGTGGAGCTGCCAAGTCAGCTTTACAGACTACTTTATTTACAGCGTTCTCATGCGGAGGCTTATAATACAATTGGATGCATACATTGATTACTTATATTTGATTTTTTAACTTCTACAATCTGTACCTCATTTATCAGTCTGCTCTGGGGGAAGGAACAGCAAGGTCATCAGAGATAGGATTTTGGCTTATTGATTGATGGTTTGATATCTTAGAAATATGAGCTTCTATCTGATAACAATGTAGGAAGGAAAATAGCTGCACAATGTTTTGTTTTATTTATTGTTTTTTTTTTCAGGTAGCAAAATTGAAACTGTTGTTGTTGTTTTTGTTGTTGTTATAAGACGTAGTTAATAATAGATATTTTATTGATCTATATTGTTGAGTGCAATACTGAAATGCTGTTTATGCTACCTTTAGTTACTAAACTCTAAAAATCTATTTTTTTCTTAAATGTCTAAATATAGATTATCTGTTTATTCTTAAATACATTATTTTCTTAATGCAAAATAAATAATTATAACTACAATAATTATTACAAAATCAATGCAAGATATGACCACAGGGGGGCAGAAGCGACTCACAATTCACAATTTATATTTTTCCCACCTTTTTTTTTCACCGTTTACAAGCAATGTTACTGGGATTATACAGACAGTTCCATCGGCTTCCTTCAACCTCCGTCTTCATTTTTATGATCAAAGATTGGCATCAAGCTCTGTGATTACATCAGGGGTTCCTTTAATTGCTCAAACAATATTATCCTGCTGGGAATATCTGGAAGAAAGAAGAGGACAAAAACTTGTGTTGCATAAGCAAAGGGAAAGCATAATTATACAGTGATGATTTGGAAAGCACTTACAATGACTTTCCTCAGCAGTCAGAGAACAAGCGCTTTTAATTATATGACAAGGCCAACTTAAAACACTCTTGATCATAGAGATGTTTTCAAAGACATTGTAAGTTCTATAAATGCCTTTTTATTTTATTATTATTATTTTTGTGACCCCATAAATTTAAAAACATATAAGTGCCATTGCATTAGATCAAATCATATTATAAGTGATGTATTCATACTTTCATATCAGCACACTTTTCAAGCAATAAATAAAAAAGAAAACCTCTAGCATCACGTGTTTGGAGATACATGGTTTATCTAATGCAGTGAAATTCATACCTTTTTTTTTTTGTAGAATTTTCCAGGACAACTTTGAACCTCAGATTTATTGGGTGTGAATGACTATATTATTTCAGCATGTTACCTTGTTGAGGTGAGGAGGTTTTAGAGGGTATCTGTTTATGTCTCATCTATTTGACTTCATAGTGCAAAAATAAAAAGCCTCTGCCATGTAATTTTAGCAGCATGAAAGTGTATGTGGCTCTTAAATCACCGCCGTGACCTCGCTTGTATCCGTTCTTTTCCTCTTTCTTTTTTTAGTGTTTTATTCTTTCTGTGTGCCCTTTTCAAATGTTAATGGCAACACGGTTGCAGAAGAAAGCAGGTTATTCTTTATTCCAGAGAGAGCCGACTTGATCTCTTTGACCATTTCAAGTCAGACATTGATGCATTATACAGTTGGTCAACAATTTATTGCCTGACCCTGTATGCAAGTAATGTGAGGTGTGTGTGTGAGAGAAAGAAAAAGGCCACTTGAAATATGAATAAATGTTTTAATGTCAGCCTGTGCTCACATTGGCACTTATTTGTCTTTTTTATTCTCTGCTTATATGGTTATGTATTCCTAGCACATATTTTCCTTTGGGTTGTCACCTTTTTGTACTCCTACATGGATACAGCTTTGAAAGACGACCCTTATCTCGTTCTTTGACTCTGTGGAGCACAACTGAATGTGGACAATAGCAAAAGGCTTTGTATATAGATGTCATACGAACTTCCTCCTATATATTTATTATATGCACATGAGTAATGTGTTTGACTTTTTGAAATTACACTATTTTGAGCAATGGGAGACTATAGGAAGTGTGTAAGATTCCATACAAGAGCCTGACTTGGTTCAGGGATCTGGTCATGTCTCTCTTGTTTTCCCTATGGAGCATAGGATGTGACTGGAATATCTTTAGAATGGGTGGGTAGTTGCATAGAAAATTGTAAAATGTGTGCTTTATGCTACTTAAATTGTTTAAGCACTGGAATTCTTGAGTCTGATTGGTCAATGCCAAGACTCCGCAGTCAGATCTAATATTTTCCTGATATTTACTGTCACTCATGGCAACACTGTATGCATGGCCATAACCAGGGTTTTAAAATTAGTGAGGTTAAGAATTGTGCTATAATAACTTCATTTGAATGAACACTTTAAAAGAGCAGACATGTGTATCTGCTGTTTTTAGCATTGATCATATTTCTGATAATATTGTGTTTTTTATTATTATTATTATTATTTTTTTTTTTTGCATTTACCTTACTGAATGTTGTATCCTGTCTGCAATAACATGTCTGTGTGCTTTTTTTTTTTTTTTTTTTTAGTTACTGAGAGTTTTAGTTTTACTGGGCGATCAGTGTTGCCAGATATTTGCTATGGAAACAAATAAAAAATGGAAAACGAATATAAAAAATAAACACAGATAGTTCAAACCTTTAGTAAATAAAATAAGATAAAGATACTGCTAACCCTACACTACAGCTGCCCACTTTATTAACTTTCTAAAGCATCAAATGAAGTGGAAATGACAAGTCCAAAAAGCTTTTAATAGTTAGATCTGGCAACAGAGGCAGAGGCATTTACAAGTTCGGAATTGTCATCAGGTGTGTTCCAGTCATTAGCGTTATTTTAGTATTTTGTAGGGTTTTTATGAAATTTTTCCCTCATATTTTCTATTTCATGCTAATTTTAAAGTGAAATAATTGTAATTTTATTAGCGTCTATTGTTTTAAAATATTTAAATATGTAGTTTTTGTTATTTTCTTTATTTCAGTTTTAGTTTAAGTTTTTTGTATATTTTTGTTTTTATCAGTTACTATTTATTTTATTTCAAGTAACAATGAGCAAGATGTTTTATTTTATGTTTAAGTCCTAAGACTGGCAACAGCGGATTCCAGATCATCAATTCTTATCTTGCTGGATCTGTCCGCTGCTTTTGACGCGGCTAACCAACCAGATCCTCCTGTCAACCATATTGGCAAAGGGCATCTCAGGAACCGCACTCCAGTGGTTTAAACTTACCTCTTAGACAGGTCCTTTACAGTATCTTAGAGAGGTGAGGTATCCAAGTCACAACATCTAGCTACTGGGGTGCCTCAGGGCTCAGTTATTGGACCACTTCTGTTCTCTGTCTACATGGCATCACTAGGTTCTGCCATTCAGAAACATGACTTTTCATTTTACTGCTATGCTGATGACACTCAATTCTAACTCTCATTCCATCCAGATGAGCTGACGATAGCTGCTCGGATGTCAACTTGTCTAACGGCATTTCGTGCTGAATGAAGGACCATCATCTTCAAATCAACCTTGCCAAGAAAGAAATGCTTGTGGTTCCATCAAACCCATCATTTCATCACAATTTCACCATTCAGTTAGGCACGTCAACCGTAACTCCTTCAAAAAAAGCCTGAAATCTTGAAGTTGTGATTGATAATCAGCTGACTTTCTCAAACCACATTGCTAAAACTGCCCAGTCCTGCAGATTAGCTTTATTCAACATCAGGAAGACCAGGCTTTTTCTTTTGCAACATGCTTCACAACTCCTTGTTCAAGCTTTTATTCTGTCCAGGCTGGACTATGGCAATGCTCTTTTGGCAGATCTTCCAGCCAGCTCTATCAAACCTTTACAATTAATCCAGAATGCGACTGCAAGATTAATTTTTGTTGAGCTGAAAAGAACGCACGTCACACCTTTCTTCATAATAGCTGCTCGCATACAATTCGAGACATTAATATTTGCCTACAAAACCACCACTGGCTCTGCACCCCTTTACCTAAATGTATTACTTCAGAATTATGTGCCCTCTAGAAGCTTGCGTTCTGCAAGTGAACGGCGCATTATTATGCCATCCCAAAGAGGCACAAAATCACTTTCGTGGACTTTCACATTAAATGTTCCCTCCTGGTGGAATGACCTGCCCATCTTCAAGAATCGGCTATAAACACATCTTTTCCATCTTTATTTGACCCTCTAACTCTAAAATTGCCCTTTTAGACTTAAACTCTGTTCATTTACTTACTGCTTGTTTTCTTGTATATAGGGGCAAGTATTTTTGTTATCCTGGGTTGAAATGTACAGAATCAGTACAGATTCTGCATCAGTTGCGTCCATCATATTTTCTCAGTGGCATTTTTCCAACTTGGAAACTCTGGGCTTAAAGAAACATTATAGTTTCCCACACATAATTATGACTTTGTGCATTTAACTTGTTAATATAACATGACTTGAATTCATCGTCTGCTCAGTCAGATGACTGAAACTGGCTCTACTTAACTTAATTATCAATTGTAGTAAAATTTACTGTTTAGTGTGTTTGTTGTTTTACTAGAATGATTGTTTTGTGTATTTTTTGGTATTAATGGTAGCCATACTGTCAGCTAGTCATTATTGCAAAATAAACCCAGACAGAGTCATCAGAAGCCTGACGTGTAGCGGAGGAGTAGGCTACATTTATCTTTACATAATGTTAAAGCGAACAAGTAACACCATGCATAGACACCCGGCTATATTCTGAAAGACGGTGGATAGAAGATTCTTCAGACGTGTCCCAACCTTTTTTTACATCATGGTTCAAAGGGTTACTGCGATAATCTTCTTACCAAGACAGTGTGTCCATGTTTGTGAAAACATTTCAATGTCCTGAAATGAATGAATCCGTTCCCTTGCTTTCCAGAAGCAATCACTTAAAGCGTAGGCCATGTATTTCATTGGTCGGGTTGCAGAAAACACAAAGACTGCAAAAAAGGTCATTCATCTTGATTAAATATACATTGGCAGCGGGTCAGGGCTGCAGAAGGGATTCAGATTTAAACGGCACCGCTTCAGAAATTAATTTGATAGCTTCTGGTGTTTATGTGAGGTTTTGTGTGGGGTGTGTACATGTGTGCAGCTCTTGTGTGTGTATGTGTGCATTTATATTTCATTCAAGAATAGTCATGGCTTCTTTCATTAGTGAAGTGGACCTGACTGCATTCATCTCTGTGTAAGGCCGACAGCCTTGAGTGTTTATGACTCTGGAGGCACTATCAAACCACAAACCCCACTTCCTTTTTTCACTCATTGCCTCTCAGTTTGCATTAAAAATCTTAGTTAGTTAGTTAGTTTTAACAGACATCTTGTTTGCTGTTTTGAAGTAACCATTGGAAAAGTCATTAATTCAGTTGCTAAGATTTAGTTGGCACCAACATTGACTCTGGTTTAATCATTTATTTGTTTATTTCTTTATTTTCTGGAAGCAAGTGAATATTTATTTTCTTGTAGATTTTTTGGCTATGAAAAGCATGTTGTCACAACATTAAGCAGACAATTATAGAATATGTAGCAAATTGAAACATTTAAACCAATATGAAATAATTACAAATAATTAAACTTATTACACGGCTTCGTGGAATACTCAATTCTGATTGGTCAGTCACCACATTAACGTTTGATCTTTCCAGATGACAACCGGTACAAGCTAATAACACATCCGGGTAACTGCCTGCAGTCGGCGCTGTTCGCTTGCTGGGATATTTTTTTCTTCGTGGAAACGTTGCATTTTATTTGGCTAATAAAATATTAAAACTTAATTCAATATTACGAATACAAATTGTTTAATTAATTATGTCATCCTGGTATCGCGGACTCCCTCTCTAGTTCATACAAACGCAGCTGCTTTTATTTCGGGACAATTGTTTTGTACACTGTAATGGATTATAAGATGACTAACAAACTGGTAAGATTTCGAAAACTTTCGTCTTAAATCAATATCTTTTATCAAAAAAAAAAAAAAAAATCAAAATCAAAAATGGGAGACATAACAGAAAAATCTGTAACTGTTGTTTAGGAATTTTATTAAATTGTATAAAATTGCATATGACAATTGCAATAACATGAAATATGTGTGACAACTTGCCCCAATGAAAATGTTTAAATTTTTGGCTAAGCACGTAGGATTTTTTTGTTTTTGTTTTTTTTTTAAATATATTTTTGAAAGACAACTCTTATATTCACCAAGACCAAATATATTTAATCAAAAGCAGTAATATTATGAAATATAATGTAAATTATTTGTTTTATATTTTAATATATTTTAAAACGTTTATTTCTGTAATGCAAAGCTCAGTTTTTGCATTATTTATTTATTTATTTATTTATTTATTTATTTTATGAACATCTTTTTCCAATGGTGTTTAACGTGTGGTGAATTTTTAATCTATGTTTAATGAACATAATTAACATATTTATGCCTTTGATCTTGATGTGCCAAAGACCATCTTGGCATATATTTGTGGAATAATAATTTTAAGGGTTTTGGATGGCATTGCCTAGTTTTGCTTTTCCAAAGACATGAACTGTGATGGATCGTTTGCCTGTGAAAATTGCTTAAAGTTAAAGTTCTACCTCCAGCCTTCTGCCAAGAGGGATATTCCATCAGAATATCCCTCAATGATCATGATTACGTAAATCATTTTACAACCCAGTGGGATTATACAAACGTGCCGTGAATACATATTGAGGAATCTGAATCAATGTGATATCTAGTTTAGAGGAAAGTATGAAATGATGTATCTTTTAAAGCACTTTTGGCTTTAAAGAGATACCAGCTTTTACCTGCTTTTACTTTTATAGCACGTATGAGTTTTGTAGTGTACCATATAAAATCCATACAGTATAAAGACTAATCATTACATCAGTATTTCAGATGAAGTTCAGGGAGTAAAACTCCCTTATGTAACGCTTGAATGCGCAGCACAGAATGCAATACATATTTGTATCAACACATCGTTTTATGAGAGGCAGACTTCCAATTTACAGATGGCTTATGGAAGACGGATGCAAGCTTTTCTATCAATAAATTATGATACCTGGATAAAGAGAGATGAGCGTAAGACCTGGCCAAGCTGGAGTGTTTACTATAGACAGGATTAACCACCCATCAACAGTCATTTATCGGCCCTTTAGGATCTCAAAGAGGATCATTAAAAGAAAACAGCATGGCTTGGCATGGCCTTGTATTGGCATTTCCTATTTAACAATAATCTATATGCTTATCTGCACTCCCTCGTGACCTTAACATGTTGTGAATCCAAAGGAGGTGTATTGACCTGTGCTGTAAGGAGAAATACAAGCTGTTAATCCTCTGTTTCTGTCTCTTTTCAGCAGTGAGGTTTGGGTTTAAACTAAAATACAATACAATAAGTAGGGCATAAACAAATATAGTGTAAAAAAAACTATATTGGAAAGCTATGGAAGCCTGTGTGCAAACTTACACTTGGTCTCAAATGGTCTCAAAATAAAAAAAATAAATTTGCTCTTTGAATTTAATTCAAACTCACAATTCCGAGAAATAAAGTAAGAAATTTGCAATTCTGACTTTTTTTTTCTCAAAATTGCAAGTTAATTTTGGAGTTTATTCTGAATTTTTAACACAAAATTGTGAGTTATTAAGTGAGAATTCTAAGATATTGACTTAAAAACTAAACTATAAACTTTATAAGTCAATTCTGTAAAATTAAGTCAGAATTGTTGAATATAAACTAAAATTTCCGATTTTTTTTTTAGTCTATATCTCGCAAACTTTATTCTAAGATTATTTTTTTTCCTTGGAATTGGACTTAATGTGTAATTGTGAGTGCATTTCTCATAATTCTGACTTTTTCTCTTAGAATTGAGAGATATATACTCGCAGTTACGCATTATAAAGTCCAATTCGAAGGGAAAAAAATAATCTTAGAATAAAATAAAGTTTGCGAGATATAGACTAAAAAAAACTCAGTTTTTATATTCAACAATTCTGACTTTATATCTCGCAATTCTGACATAATTTTACAGAATTGACTTTCTAACTTTCTAACCCATTGTGGGGTCATATCTCAAATTCTGAGAAAAAAGGCAGAATAGCAGGTTTGTATTATACAATTCTGAGGAAATAAAGGCAAAATTGCGAGAGAAAAAAAGTCTGTGAACTGTGAAATAAAAAGACCTTTTCGCAATACCTTTTTTTTTTTTTACTTTTTATTTAGTGGGAGAAACAGACATCCAGAAAAATGCTGTAATAAAATGAATGAAATAATTCAGTCAAAATGGAAACAACTTACAATATAACCTGTACAACCTGTACAGGTAAACAAATTCAAAAAGATTTTGTCAGATGTGGTTGCCAGAATAATTCTGTAAAAAAAAAAAAAAAATACTGTAAGAATTTAAGCAACTTTACATAACAACCTGTACAATTTACAGTTTAAAACTTTTGTAATAAAAAAAAGCAATCAATGGAAAAAAAAAAAAAAAATCCAACAACTTATTTTGCTATTAAACTTGTATCTTATACTAACAACCATCATAACACAGGTGGTAAAGAAAATAAAAATCATAAAAGTAGTTATTCCACAAACTGAAGTGCTTAGGCATAGAAGGTGCTCAGTGTCATAGTGTCACGTGACACTAAAATAATACAATAAACATTATTAGTGTACATAACTATTAAGAAACATGGTCATTCTGTGTCAAAACAACATTATTTTGGAAACGTCCCCATCTTAAATTTTGATTTTGTTAATATTTTTTTCTAGAAAGACAAACATTAATAATGATAAAAGCCAAAATATTAAATCCCACAGATGTATATTTACTGAGTAATCCAGTATTTTGTAGAGGGGGCCCAGGATGATTTTCACCTGAGACTTAGAGCCAAATTAGAATGGTGTAAAAATGACTTTAGAAAGCTTGCAGCATCATTATTTTATGTTTACACTGAGATTCTTTGGTCTATTAGTAAAATCTGTTGACTTGAGCAATTTTTGTTTAATTATATGGCAACAGTGACGGTTCAAAATGTGTTTTTTTTTTGGCTCAAGTTTGCAACTCAAGAAGTATTAAAGATAAGATGAGATACTCCAAACCATTTGTATAGTAAAGATGAAAGGCCTTTAATTAACTGGGCTAGTTCAGTAAAATTGTTAAAAGTGTAAAATCTAAATGTGTGCAATTGAACAATTTACTCATGGAGCCGCATTAAGATCTCCATATCTCTGGGAACTTTAAAATGAAGATATCAAAAGGAAAGTTTAAGAACCAGAATCTAAAAGAATATCTTTATTAATTCTTAAGTTACAAGCATGCTAACTTGAGGGCAAAATAAATAAATAAATAAACACAAGTAGTGCTTTTGCAATTTGAGAACTGTCACCATTGGCATATAACACAACAAAAGCTAGAGTCAACAGATTTTACTACTAGACCTACCAGTCTCTGTGTAAAAATTAGTGATGTCAATCTATTAAAACATATTTTTTATGTTAATATGCATAAACATATGCATATTTTTTCCTGAAATTAATCATGATTAATCACAATTGATCCTACCTGACATTAAAGTTTTTAATTATACTTTTATATTGCAATAATTTCACATTCATGCTTCAAATGAATGTAGAAACAACATAAAGTATATTTGTAATATTTGTTTAATGCCATCTTTTTTAATGACTGAAAGCAAGTATCACTGATTCCAACTGATGTCTCTATAATTTTTTCCTAATATTTAACCATTGAACATTACAGTATAATCACTTTAACATTTATTAGACTTTAAAAAATAACTTTTCATTTAAGTGAATTTCTCATAAACCCATTATAAATGTCATATAGGCCCTTATTGGCTGCTGTTACATTAAAATGTACTCAGTAAATACGCATCTGTGACATTTAATATTTTGGCTTTCATCTCTAAAAATCTACAATTTGAGCCGGTTAAACCCAAATGTGAAACGTCACATTCTGGGAATATAAGTTTACATCTTTTCATTGTAAATTCTAAGATCACTTGTTCTTTTGACTGTCGAAAAGTGTACATTTACCAGTGTTTTACTGTAAAATGACATTAAATGTTCACCGTACCACCCACAGGTTTTTACCATAGCATTTTTTGTTACAAGTAATTTTTTCCCACAGTGTATGTCAGCTCAATCCATTGAAAAGCTAGTTGGGCATTTCTTAACCTTTACATCATAGGTCTGTTGTGATTGCTGCTTGACGAGACTGTTTTGTAAGCTAAGATGTTGAGAAATAAATAGTGGCATGGCACCACAGGAGGCAGCCAAAACCCCCAAACTGCCATTCGATTTCCTCTTATTTTTGTTGTGAAGTGCTTCAGGAAACGAGGCAGATGATGCCTCAGGGGCACCATGGTCTAAAAGTGTACATATGGCCAGTGACAGAGCAACGCAGCCACTATTCAACCTCAACCCAGGGGTGTAAACACACAATGTGCCCCTGGACATAAAGTCTCGCCACACTCCGTATCTAGAAAAATGATGAAATATTATCTGTCAGGTGTTGAAGGAGACCGAAGAGTCTGTGTGGATATCAGGTTAGAAGTGGTTTCTTCATTGTACTGCTGGAGTCTGCTGAGCATCAGACCTCTCAGTCATACACGCAATTTGTCACGGTAACACCAGGAAATGTGAATTTGATTGACATCGCTGAACCGTGCTTATGACAAGGACGATTACAACTGATGTATGATTGGCAGTCTACACGGATATATCATTCATCCGCAATAATTGAAAATAACAAAAACAAATAAACAGGAAACAATGCGATGCCACATGCTGTGCAGCAAGAATGAGATTTGAGACAACATTTAATGTGTATGCAAATGCACAAGAAATACACACGCAGTAATATCACACATTATGTGTAAAGTCATATTGACAATGACTTCTTGATAAACATGTTCTTAATTTTATGTTTCAATTTATATTTAATCAATCATTTTAATATCAAAATTTAAATTTAAAGTCAAAATTGTTGTTGTCGTGTAACTGCCCGGAGACTGTAATTTAAGAGGAAGGAAGTCTCATTAAAATACCCTTTTTATTCTAAATATTTTTATTTTTTTATATTTAATTTTTTTTTATCATGAATATTGTAAATCAAAAATGTTATGAAGAATATTTTTCACTTTTCAAAGGTTTAAGTAGGATAAAAAGGTAATTGTGACTTTTAATACTTGACTTTTAAGTAGGTTATAAATAATTTTATGTTCTTTATCTATGATATTATGAAGAATATTTTTACCTTTATTATTTTTGTCCATTCAAGCTATATGGAAATATATTTTAATTGTTTTTTTGTTTTTTTTTTTACTTTATGGTTTACACCATTTCACAGTTTTTGAGCCATTAACATTTGTTTAATTTTAAAATAATTTTATTATTATTATTATTATTATTATTATTATTTTATTTAAATAAACGTTTCTTCTTTTCAACATTTCAGACACCCAATATAGTATAATGCTACTATAGTATTACACTTTTAGTAATTCTGCAGATCTCAATTTACATTTTTCCATTGTAAATTATAATGCTTGTTCTTTTTACTTCCAAAAGCCATTAACATTTGTTTCTAAAATAGAAAAAAAATAAAAAAATAAAAATTTAAATGAATGCAGAGATTACACTCTTAACAAACTGGCGCATATGAATTAAATTAAATTAAATTTAATTTAATTTAATTTAATTTAATTTAATTTAATTTAATTTAATTTATTTTTAAATAAATGTTTTATTTAATTTAGTTATTTTATTTTAGTTTTATTTTTAAATATATATTTTTTTCTTTTCAACATCTCAGACACCCAATATAGTATAATGCTAATATAGTATTACACTTTTAGTAATTTTTGTGAATCTCAATTTACATTTTTCCATTGTAAATTATAATACTTGTTCTTTTTACTTCCTAAAGCCATTTGTTTCTAAAATAGTATTTAAAAATTTAAATGAATGCAGAGATTACACTCTTAACAAACTGGTGCATATAAATTAAATGTTTATTTAATTTAATGTGATTTTTAAATAAATGTTTCTCCTTTTCAACATCTTTAAATGTTTAAATTAAATGTTTATTTTATTTTATTTTATTTTATTTTATTTATTTTTTATTTTTTTTTAATAAATGTTTCTTCTTTTTAACTCAGACTCCCAATATAGTATAATGCTAATATAGTATTACACATTTAGTCATTTCTGCAAATCTCAATTTAGATTTTTTTCCATTGTAAATTATAATACTTGTTCTTTTTACTTCCTAAAGCCATTAACATTTGTTTCTTAAATAGTATGAATATATTTAAAAACTGAAATGAATGCAGAGATTACACTCTTAACAAACTGTTGTTTCTTTACCTTCTTAAATTAAAATGAAATGTTTTATTTTGTTTTATTATTATTATTATAATTTTTTTTTTTTATAATAAATGTCTCTCCTTTTTAACGTCTCAGACACCCAATATTATGCATTTAGTAATTCTGGGAATGTCAGTTTACATTTTTCCATTGTAAATTATAATACTTGTTCTTTTTACTTACAAATACTGTACATTTAACAGTATTTTATTGCAAATATATTATGTTTTGATAGATTGATCAATTTTATGTTTTAGATAGTTATTCATATCTTTATCTATTATGAAATTATGAAGAACATTTTTATCATTATCATTTTTGTGACTATATGACAAGTTATGTTCCAAACCTCCTATCCAGCTTGTACAATGGATTGCGAGGAAAAATAAATAAATGCAGGCTCTTGCAGAGCTGTGTAACTGATAACAATATGAAACTGTGAGATCATAACAGTCGTGGGCTTAATTTGTCCCCCTACAATGAGCAGAGCTGTTGATGAGGTCAAATCGTCAGAGCTGCTTGCTTTAAATTGCCTTACAGATCAATGTGAGACAGGCTGATGAATCAGTGCCGCTACCAAAACAATAAAATCGTGTTGGCTTGTTCTACTGTCATTTATCTTGCTAAAAGTATTGGCTGTTGCATAGGCTTTTTTAATCTACATGTGATCAGAAAAAAAAAATCAAATGAACAAACATGCAATCAAACTGACTGAGTGTTTTTAAATGGCAGTAACTGAAGACACAGGAATATAGTTGAGAGTGTATAGGCACTATAGGCAAATTGCCTATAGTTGCATCAGACACAAAACATTATTTGCTACTTGATAGTCATTTGTTGGTGGTATTAGGGGAAGGGATATTCACATTCTAGAGAGCATTTGATTGGACAAAAATCTATGCTGTGCAGGAAAAATGAGTATTTATTTATTTTTTTCTGGAACAGAATGTAAATATTTAATTGTATATCCATAAAAGTTAATGAAAGATCTACATACATGTTTTTTCCTGTTGTAGGCTAAGAATCAGCCTTATATGGTTTACTAACTGTTTTAAAAAATGAACTCTGTGACTTTTGGAGCATTTTCATGTTGAATAAACATAAGCAGCCCTCATGCGCTACAAATGACTTGAGGAAAAATTACAAAGTACAGCAGTATTTTTTTCATCTATAACACATTTGCATGCAGCAGTTGTTAATTTTATTCCTGTACTTGATTCTGACTTGATAGTCAAAAAAGACGAAGATGAACTGAATTTTCTGCAAACAAGATCTGTTCTAATATAAGGGTACAAAAGAGCAAATTCAACACAAACCAAAACAACAATCTGTTGTTTTAGCACCAATAACACAGTCAAATAGTTCTGAAGGCATCAGAGCACCATAAACATTAACGTCTATAGATTGTATTAGTGTGCTCTACTGGCATTATCACCTGTATACAATCAAGGAGACAATCCTTGTTAAAGGAATAGTTCACCCAAACATGAAAATTACCCCATGATTTACTCACACTCAAGCCATTTTAGGTGTATATGACTTTCTTCTTTCAGGCAAATACAATTGGAGTTATATTAAAAAATGCCCTGGCTCTTCCAAGCTTTATAATGGCAGTAAATGGCAGTTGATTTTTTTTTTTAAATCCAATAAAGTGCATCCATTCATCATAAAAAGTGCTCCACATGGCTCCGGGGGGTTAATAAAGGCCTTCTAAAGTGATTTGATGCGTTTGTGTAAGAAAATCACCCATACTTAAAACTTTATAAACCGTAATCTCTCATATTCAAGAGAGTGACGTTCCAGTAGATGATGTAGGACGTAGGTGTAGCTTAAGCTACAGTGGAAGCTTTGACTTTTTTCTTTAAAAATCTTCGTTTTGCACTTCTAATTTGTGACTGGTGTTTGGTTTGCTACGTCCTTTAGCTATGCTAACAGTTTTAACAGCAGACCCTAGAGATCGGCTGAATGGATGGATTGATGTAAATGTACATAAAGACTTCACCATGGGCTGGAAGATTGTGTGTCTTTCTGTTTTCTCTGTTGTTTTAAACACTGAACTTCAAACTCATCTATGTCGCTTTTTGATCATTCTTAAAGTAAACGTATGTCCGTTTGGTGATTACATAAACCGTTTTAGACCATTTGGTGTGTGTGGTAACTGATGCGAAATGTCCTGGACGCGATGCTGGGTTTTTGCTTGGTTTGTGACTAAAATATTTTGTTATTTTGATTAGATATTCATCAAGTGTTCTAGAATAGAAGCAGTTAAACTGTGAGACTATACATAGAATATCTACATGATGTCATTTCAGTACTATGACATTTGTGTAGATGTTTAAAGACTGTTGACATGAAATGGTAACACTTCACAATAAGAGTTCATTTGTAGTATTAACTAAGATTAATAAAAGCTGTAGAATGTAAGTATTGTTCCTTGTTAGTGTGTTAATTTCAACATTTACTGATATTTTTAAATATGTAATTAATATTAATACATTTATTCTTCTACAAAGTATGGTTTAGTCCTTTTTTTAAATAGTAGATCACTGTTTTAGTTTCTATTCAGTATCCATTTTAAAAACTATCGGTCGATAAATCGGTATTGGCCAGTGTGGTCCAACCTAGTTATCGGTTTCGGTAAAATTCAATATCGGTCAACCTCTGTTTTTTATAATGGATGGATGCACTTTATTGGACTTCAAAATCTCAACACCCATTCACTGCCCTTTTCTAAAGCTTGGAAGAGCCAGGACATTTTTTAATATAACTCCGATTGTAATAGTCTGATGGCTTGAGGGTGAGCAAATCATAGGGTAATTTTCGTTTTTGGGTGAAGCATTCCATTAAAATAATTTTCATTTCTTTACATTTACTGTTTTATGTAAAGTCCTAAGAGTCGATGTTCTGATACACATACTGAGCAATCTCCTGCAGCTCTTTCTGTCTGAGTAACGGCAGTTTTTGCTGATAGAGAAACACTCTTGTGGAAAATTGGAATGCTGGGTATTTGTGGGGGCGATATCTGTTACTAATTAAAACTGAGCATTTTGACTGCCAGAAGAGACATCTCTGTATGACTTGTTGCACTTGAGAGGAGTTATATAAGGGCAAATGTGAACACTTTTAAACTTGTAAGTCAGCATTTATTATTAGAGGTCATTGAGAGATCAAATCAGTGCTTCACTCATGGGAATGTGTTATTTTTTGACTGTACACTGCAGTATTCAAAGCTAACACATTTAGTTCATGCATACAGAGTACGCTAGTTTGACCTCACCTCAACCTCATATTTTGCAGGATAACAGTATTTTTGCTCTTTGGCATTGAATTAAATGTTTATAACCGTGGCATTTACTAACAGGATTATCCAAGCTAAGTCCAATTTTTTGGCTTAAGATACATGCATGACTGGACTTTAAACGATACATTTGTCCAAATTATAGTATCGTGGTCTGATTTTTAATTATCCTAGTCTCAAATAATTAATTAATAGAAAAGTTCATCCAAAATTAAATCTGCTAAAAATCCACTTACCCTAAGGCCATCCAAGATGAATGAGTTTGTTTCTTCATCAGAACAGACTTGGAGCAATTTAGTATTATTGCACTTTCTCACCGGTGGATCCTCTGCAGTGAATGGGTGCCGTCAGTATGAAAGTCTAAATACACAAATAATCCACACATTTCACTTGTAAACAGTGGTTGATCTGGGAATATTTCTCTTCTGATTCAGACAAGGCAACTTTTTCACTGGTAAAGCAACATTTTGAATAAAGGACTCTTATTTTAGCTGCAAGCAATTGTTTAATTCTGACGTCACCCATTCACTGCAGAGGATCCATTGGTGTGCAAGTGATGCAATGATTTCTCCAAATCTGTTCTGATGAAGAAACACACATCTACATGTTGGATGACCTGAGGCTGAGTACATGTTTACAAATGTTTATTTTTGGGTGCACTATTTCTTTAAGGTGTCTGAGCTTTTAATAGAACTGGTCTTGTGTTTTACAGGCCTGCATTTGTTGGTTATTGCGTCATTCATTTGCACTGAACTGGATAATCACATCGATCGCAGAAATGCAGAAAGTAGAAAGCAGCAGCCAGTGTGTTTTCAGGCCCATGGATGTTGTGTAAAGCTGTAGGCCGAGTGCATTTAGCAGTGGATGTTTTAATGAAAGATGAGTATCTGTTTCTCCCCAGGCAGTCTCCGTGGTAATAAGCATTTTCACTTAAAATAAAGTGGGGTATTAATCTTCCCGGCATCCTCTCTGTTATGTGAGCAAATTACTTGTCTGCCATAAACATATTACAGTAATTTGTAGTGAAAAATAAAATATGCTGAGGATGAAAAGACATTTCTTACACCATGCAAAACCTCAGATTATGCAGTGCAAAGGATTTTATTAAGTAATATACATATATACTCCGTGCTTCTCAGCTGGTTTCGCTTCAGGACGTACATTTTACATCTGATGCTGAAGTATGTAGCTGTTCATTGTACAAAAGTAAACAAAATTATGTGATGAAATCTTGACTTTATTAAAATGATAATACTGTTCCAAATATTATATTAGGCAGCCCAATATGTGAAAATGTAAAACCAGGTCTTTCCAGTTTTGCGAAATGATGAATTTCAACCGAAAAAACAATGTAGACAAATCTCTTTGTATTAGGTAATAGCAGAACCAACCAGAACGGCAGTAAAACAAATAAATGCATACATACATATTTAATAAAATGGCTATTTCGCAGGTAAATGAAGCAGGGATGCACATTACATGCCCACATATATGTACTGTAGCTCATTTGCAGGGATGATGTGAGATCACATGACATAAATGGGTTCATAAATTTCTCTCGTCCTCACTCTGTTTTGTAAATGTGCACATTTTATTACCATTATAAAGCAGTCATGGTTCACAGGTTGATTGTTAATGTGTTGGTATAGCTGTAGACACTTAACGTTCTGACTTCTTTGAGTAATGAGGCTAGATTTTACGAGAGAGAATAGAGATGTTCAACATGCTGAACAAATTAAGATCTTAATAAGGATGAGAGGATCAGTGTTTTAATCGTGTATAATGAATGAATTTTGATAAGGGTACGTGTCATTAAGAAAGGGAACTTCAGTTGAATCGTACAGTAGCTCTTACATCTGATAGAAACGCTGGGGAATGGCTCTTATGTGGTTTCTGCCTTTTCTCCAGTTTGGATAATTCAATTCCGCCTCCTTTTGTTAAATCTAAAGTATTATGCGAACCCATGTCACCATGGCATAAGCCAATGCTTGATTAACCATCAAAACATGCACAATAATCCTGGATTAAGCTAATGAATCCTACAGTGCATTAGATGTGCTGTTTTTATTCTTCCAAAGATCATGTCATTGTGATTTTAAGGTATTTATAGTGCTAAAGTCGTCTGATTTTAATGGTTTAGTATTTTAAATGACCTTTTTAAGGTATACACAAACACACAATACGCATATGATTTTAAATTATCTTTTTCAGGCCATATGGTATTTTTAAGTGTCCTAATATTGTGTTGGAGTCCCTTACAACAGGTTTAAATGCATCTAAGATAAGAAAACATTGTAATTTTCTCAGAATATACATTTAAACATAGTCATTTCTCAATGATTTCGAAACAATTTGTTTGATCAGTGCTGAGCAGGGTTGCCAGATTTTCAAAACGAAACCCGCTCAATTGCTACTCAAAACTGTTAAAAATCATGGTCTGGGGGATAGAATACACTTTTTTTGGGTTATCTGGGCTATCTGGGCAAAATATGATGTTATTGGGGTCGATTCAACCCACGGCAGGAGTGATAAAGTAGCCCAATTTTGCAGGAAAACCGCAGACTTGGCAACACTGGTTCTGAGCGTAAGGTCTGTAAACTCCTCCCTTCCATAAGCCTACTCTGCTCTCATTGGTCAGCTGGCCAAGCCTGTTGTGATTGGGACAGAGAGGAGTACTTGAATAAGATAGTGAGCGCTACTATCTGTTGTTTTCGATGTCTGCGGGTTGAGGCAACCTCAATAACGTCATATTTAGCCCCTGGAATGCAAATTTACCAGGGGAACCCTGAGAAAAAATGTCCATTTTACACCCTGGAACGCTTTTTCTTTTCTTTTCTTTTTTTTTCCATGGGGGACCACCCTCTAAACTAGATTGGCCTAGTTTAGGGCTAGTTTTGATTAGCAATTAGGTGCGTTTTGTTGTGAATACCTGGCAATCCTGGCTACCTTTGACAAAACATGCACCTTTACATGAAACAACAGTACAGTGCTCCAATCCGTTTTTAAAATAATGACATAAAAACATTGTTTAACACTTATGCAAGTGAATCTTGCCAACAGCTAAAGTTTAAGCTGCTAAACTATAAACCCTTAACAAAACAATAATAGTGGATACGTTAGCCGAGTACTAAGGTGACTAACTGATAAAGTAATACAGTTTGTAGAACAAAATATGTCTACATTCTTTATTACACAAAGTCAATTGTATCAATTGTACTTACAGGTTGTGGTTTGGAGATGATCCAAATAAAGAAGATTAGAAGTCAACAAAAATGAAAAGCAAGTTTAGAGAAGCAGTGATGAGCACACAACAAAAGGTTTGAATTGTATTGCTGTGGTATTGTGGAAAAAAATGAATTTTAACCACTGAGTCTTCACACATCGTCATCTTTTGGCAACGAAAACAAAAATAGCTTTGACAGTGCAGAACACTGTCTTCTTGACATGATGTAAACATGTCAACACGCTAATAGCAGACGTTATTGTGGGCAGGTCAGAGTGTTCGTATTTTGCAGGCAGGCATTATGCTAATGTATTACCGAAACATGTGAAAGACTCAAAAATATGATGACTCGTTGAGTTGCCTTTTTCTTTTGAGAGACAGTATCCTTATTTATCATGCACTTTTTTGATTAACAACTTTAGGATAGCTATGTTACAAACGGCAAAAAAACATATTTTTCGAAAACCCATATGACCTGCTCTTCAATGTTCTTAAAATGCAAATAAAATGACAAATGAATGCATTAGATCCTGGTAAATTTGGATAGCAAAACTCAGACAGCTTGGTTTTGGTAGAGTTTAATGAAAAATATTTGAGTATCTGGCTCTTGATTGCAGACTTTGGCATCTTGGCAAATCCAAGCACAGTTTGTGACATTTCTGAGATCTCTTTTGAAACTCTAAAGGATATGTGTGACACTACAGGGGTCTTTTACTTTTTGAGAAGCGGAAGACTTCTGACAAAATTCTCTGTTTTCTTAATGTCATTGCAATGATGTCTAGGAGAAATAATTAAGATGTTATAAAGATGAACAGCTTATCTCTTGCTGTTTTTTTGGATGAGTTGTGCACGGTGACATCCAGCTGACCTCTGTTTGATTGTTGTTTATGTGCGCCGCAGCGTTTTTGCACAAAAATCTTTACACTCACATCTCACTTTTAATTTTGTGCTTCTTGTTTTTTGGCATATACAGCAGAATTTCAATACATGCAAATACTCTCTCTAGGAAAAACTCAGATAGACTAGTTTTCTACACCTGAGCTATTTTCTTGTTTTAAATTCTCTCAAGGCGCCCCAGGGCATCTTGGACAATCAATATGTGAGCAACAACACCACAGCTTTGTGAATACTTGAAATAAAAAAAATCCTTAAATAAATTCTAGGATGCAAGAAAGCATAAATCAAAATGGTAGCTTCAGAAGTGTGATCGAGTGAGGCAGAATGAAACTCTTATCGCTGACTAGCGTCCTGCACCCAGCTTCACTACAGAAGTAACAGATATGGATGAGGTCAACATAATGGAGCATTGCCGGAGGGTTTAAAAACCACAATATTCCATCGGGACATAAAGAATGGTGAAAAGAAAAGGTTGCTTCTGTTCAACACTGTCAGCTCTATCTGTAGATAAATAAAATACTTTTTTTTTTTTCCCTCTTACAGTTTATAGACTAGAAATTTTCAGCACAAGGCAGATAGAATATATTTATTTTATTTTTTTTTACCCTTTTACAGAGTGTCAGGCTAATTCCAGAATTATAACAACAACTCCAACCTTTATTTAAAAAAGAACAGTGTATCTCACATAAGGTGTAGTGACAAAGGTATCTGCCGCATTAACCTAGGAGCGTAGGCGACTTGGCTGTATGTCGGATCGACATTCCAGAACGAAGGTGGGAAGGCGACATCTTGACTCATTTCCACACCTGCTTTATATGTTCTCTTTGATCTGATATCTGTTCATGTGCTATAATGGCATTTTTTATTTTTTAAATTTTAAATTACTGATAAAACTTAAGGAGCATGAATGTTCCCAAATCAGTTTGCAGGCAATTATGCCCATAACAGACAGTAAAAGGCCATTATGAAGATAAAAAGACATTTGATATCTAAAATGGGTGACGAGATTCTCTCAACGATGTTTTTAATAAACTCTTTTGCTACTGATTGGGCTGTCTGTGAATAATAGAACAAAAAAGTAATTCCATCTTTTAAACCACAGACTTTGAAGGCAAGAAAATTGCTTGTGACTTAAAAATAGACTCCTCTTTTTTGTTTTCTTTAATCTTTATTATTTTTCTGAACACACTGTTCTCATCTCTGTCCACTCATGCCATTTTGACAGTCAGAATCGTCTGTTCATCTTTCCTGCTCTTGGTTTGTTTGCTGTTTTGCATGAAATTGTTGTAATGGTAGCAAGTGACATGAGGTATGTTTTGTAAAGTGTGTTTAGTGTTTTCCTGTATGTAAGGGCGATGGTTTCTACCAATATAAGTACAGCTGGACTTTTATGCAAAATAAAAAAGTTCTGTATATTTTAAAATGCATTTTTCAGTGTGATTTAATTCATTCTATCCACCTTTTTCTTACCATACACTTTTAAAAATAAAGGTGCTTAAAAGTTCTTCACAGTGATAACATGAAAGAAACATATTTGGTTCCACAAAGAATCATTTATTCACCATACCTTTTTATAATCTGAAAAACCTTCCTTTGTCACAAAGAACCTTTAGTGAAATTGAGAGGTTCATCAGATGTCAAAAGCTCTTTATAAAACCATTTAGACAAAAAAAAAGGTTCTTCTATGGCAGGGGTGTCAAACTCAATTCCTGGTGGGCCGGAGCCCTGCAGAGTTTAGATGCAACCATAATTAAACACACCTGAACCAACTAATCCTTCAGACTTAATTAAAAACTGCATAGTATGTTGCAGTTTTGTGTGTTGGAGCAGGGTTGGAACAAAACTCTGCAGGGCTGCGGCCCTCCAGGAATTGAGTTTGACACCCCTGTTCTATGGCATCGTGAAGCACCTTTATTTGTTAAGAGTGTAAGAGTGGGCACAGCCATTTGTAAATGTTATGGGTGTGGTTTCCGGGCTCATCCACCTCCAGCTATTTTTAACTGTACAAAACATCTTGTTTTGCTGCATGACATTGGGGCTGTGTATTGTCAAGAATCCGGCGTTACGATTCATATCACGATACAGGGGTTTGCGAGATGATATGCTGCGATACTGTAAGCAAGGCGATACATTGGGATATTTCTTATTTTATAAATAGGACATCATGTTAGGGAAGCTGTAATTAAGAACACACCACCATATTCAAACCTTAGCCAAAAAAAGTGGGATCTGCATTTGCATTAATAAGTCCCTGTAACGTTCAGTGTTATTGAACCACTTTTTGTGCAGTATGAGTAAAGGGAGAAAATAAAGTGCTTCCAAGATTCTTTAGTTATTAAATGTATAAAATACAAAGGTTTTATAAACAGACCATATATATGTTTAGACTCTCCTTTACAATTCAAATTTACAATTGTAACATACAATGTCAGAACATTTTGATCTGAGCTTAAGAAATCCATTGGCTTAATATCAAATATCAATAATATAAAAAAATAAAGTGCTTGCAGGATTCCTTAGGAAAACAAAAGAATTGTAAAACAACAAAATAAATGCATATATCAATGAAAATCACGTTTTTCAGTGGACTCAACACGAGCACCACCTAAACTGCACAAAACAGCCCCACCACTCGCTGCGCGGCCACTCCACCACCACGTCTGGCGCGAAGGCCCTTTACACAGGACACGGCAAGCAGCGGTCCCGGGGTGGACGTTACCTCAAATAGCGAAATGATGCCACACTTTAGCTTTGTACACCGAGGCGTGAGCAGGAACTATTCTTTCATCCTTCATTAACGCTAGCATTAGTGGCGTGCCCTTATGCTAGTGTCACTGTTTAATTCAACTCACTCCGAACAGCTGAGTCCTTAACCATCTTCAAGAATTGGCTAGAAACACATCTTTTCCATCTTTATTTGACTCTTGAACTCTAGCACCCTCTTTTCTAATTATATTCTTTTAAAAATGCCTTTTTAGACTTATACACTATTCATTTACTTACTGCTTGTTTTTTTAAAACAACAACAACTAACACTAGCTTCTCTCTATACAATTAACAAAAAAAGTAAAAAAGAAAGCCTCTAACACTACTTTCCTTTAATTCTATTTTCTTTTATTTATTATATAATTAAAAAATCTTTTAATACATGTACTGTGTTAGGCTAAATGAGACTTGTAAATAGCACTTGCATGTTGTTGCTCTTTTGTTGATTTTGATTGCTTCCATTGTCCTCTTTTGTAAGTCGCTTTGGATAAAAGCGTATGCTAAATGTCTATGTGTAAATGTAATTTTGGAGATAAGAAAACCGCAATCTAGCAGTCTGGTTATAAATGCAAAACGAAGCAACTACCATAAATCTTGTATGCAATATCGATATTGTGTTTTTTTTTTGAGAATCCATACAGTATTGCCAAACAAAATATTGTGATAGGCAAGTGTATCAATATTTTCTTACATTGCAAGTTGGTGTGTCTTACCATATTATAATGTTACAATTTATAATGTTAGCTTAATTATGAGTATATTAGTTTGTAGAGCAAACTGTTTTACTGTTTACTGCATGCTGTTATTTGTCTCGTTATTTCACTATAGTGGATAATAAACCTGAAGTCTCACCCATAAGCTTACTTTCGCATTGAGGAAAAAGGTGGCTAGTCTTATGGGTGATTGACCAAGGTGGAAGAACATTTAAAGGAATAGGATGTTGTTTTCAGATCCATCTTTATCGTTTGATTTCTGCTTAGACCTGCACGTTCACCTGTCTGGTGAAAATTATGCATGAATCGGTGGGTGGGGCTAAACAGGCAGCAATGTTGATCATCTTCTGTGGAGGCGGTGCTTATCTACCGATCAGCTGAGTCATTGGCCATCTTCAAAAAACGTCTGAAAACCCATCTTTTTCGGCAGAACTTGACCAATTGACACTAGCTCTTTCCTACTCTTTTCAGTTTTCTATATTTATAAAAAAAAAAAAAAAAAAAAACCCTTGCAAGACTTACCGTGTTTATCTAACTGAAATTTGCCACAGCACTTATACACTGTCGCTCTCTTGTTGCTCTGATTGCTTCTATTGTAAGTCGCTTTGGATAAAAGCGTCTGCTAAATGACTAAATGTAAATGTAAATGTAAATGTATTACATCATAGAGTAGAACTTTCCAAAAAGCTGTTGTTTTGGCAGCTGTTGTTTTGATTTCATCAAAAATGTCTTAATTTTGTGTTCTGAAAATTAACAAAAGTCTTACAGGTTTGCAACGACATGACATCAGTCACCACGATGCGCCGTGGTACTCTTGAGGATGTGAAGCAGACATTATTTTTGTTTTCTTTGTGCACAAAAGGTATTCTCGTAGCTTCATAACATTAAATTTGATCTTAATATCTAGGCCTTGAACGTGATAGTTGCACATTGAACGTTGCTGTCTATGCAGTGTCAGATAACTCTCGGATTTGATCAGAAACATCTTAATTTGTGTTCTGAAGATGACCAAAGATCTTACGGATTTTGAACAACATGAGAGAGAAAGATTAATAACAGAATTTTCATTTTTGGGTGAAATATCCCTAAAAAAAACATGCAGTATGCTAATTGTGACTCATCCAATTCATCTTGCTCATGATATGATTCATTATGCACTGCTGCAATTTATATAAAAAACACTTTCCCTTTCACAATAAACATTATTAACAGTTTTGTTGTCAAAATGTGACTTTACCAGCAATGCATCAAATGTGAAGCCCTATTAACAATAGAGCATCCAGCAGTAGCAACGCCCACACGACTGATCATAACAGCCGGATGTGAAATCCCTGTACGCATAAACAGTGCATTAACCAATTAAAAGGTCTTGTGCACTTTGTTCATAGCTCATAAGGTCGAATCTTAGGTGTTATAAGGCAGTTGCTCTACAGTTCATGTACTCTGATGGGAACAAAAAAGCACTGATGCAGAATCATCAAATTCAGTGCAGACCCCCACAGTCCCCTGTGTTTCTTTGTGCAGCGCTATGAGTTCTTACGTGAATAATTGGAGCATTATTTTTGGATAAAATGAGTTGAAATGTTAAATTTTTGCTTGATGTTTGGTACGCTGTTGTCTAAGCTATCTTAAACCAGCCTCCTGGGCAAAACTGAGGCTTCAAAGGCTCTTCTATATTACAAACTAACTTGATGCTTTCTCAGCATGCTGGAAAATGATGTGCAACATATATTTTTTAGGAGAACAGAATGGTCCAAGGCGTCCCGTTCAGAGGCTACCTTGAGGTGTTGACATAGAGCGTTGGGGGAAGGGGGCACTTGGGAATGAGGTGCCAAAAGTGGGGAAAAAACAAAAGTTGTGTGTCAACAGTATACAACTCAGAGCTTAATTGCTGAGCAATGGCACATTTCTGTGGCTCTCAGGAGACAAAGGCTGCGTTATTAGATGGTAATGTGTGCTGATTGAGAGCTCCAACGAGCATAATTCTGCCTTGGGGCATCTTCCTTCTCCCGTTTAATTCCCCAGACGAACCTCAGCGGGGTAATTTGGAGGAGCCCAATAGATGGCTCAGCTCATTACAGTGGCCTTTCCTGGACGGATGCTACGCTGGAAACTCGATGGCCAGGGTCTACCAGGCAGGGACGTATTGATCCGCTGCCAAGATTCGTAATATCACCTCCTGTGGGCAGATTTCGCCGGCTCTTCATTTTGCAGACGCTCCTCAGAGTCCTGTCCTGTTTTATAACAACCTGACAAGAGGCATATGTCCTTAACTTTCCTAATTAATATGTTAATGAGAACTTTTAGCCACACATTTGCTTGTGTCTGTGTGTGTGTGTGTGTGTGTGTGTGTGTGTGTGTGTGCTTCTTGTCTGATTTTTCATTTTCAGGATCCAGACTTGAGTTGTCTTTTAGCGACCTCAACCGCATCAACAACGCTTCTGCTAATAACCGAAACTGGCCATGACCCCCTTTATGGCCCTAGGGTGGAAAGAATTAACGCGGCAGACTGTCGCATGCCAGAAAAATTTCATCAAGAGGCACTCTCAATGTTTAGTCGTCCTGGTTTTTGACTCCGGGACGTGTTCGACTAATTAAGCGAAAATTACAGTGAGGCTGTTACTCAAAGGTCCTTCTGTGCCAGAGCATTTCACGCCTTGCATTTTAATTGTAATGTATTATCCATTGACTTACCTCTGTTTGAAGGCTGTGTTTAATGAACTACAGTAGATACTACAAATGCAGTCACTGACCAATAGTACACTTGCATCGGGTACAATGGTATATTGTTAATTTAATAATTAATTAAAGTTTAAATGATGATTGACTAGAATATCCT
The DNA here is from genome assembly GCA_033026305.1 of Cirrhinus molitorella. NCBI lineage: Eukaryota > Metazoa > Chordata > Actinopteri > Cypriniformes > Cyprinidae > Cirrhinus > Cirrhinus molitorella. The sequence continues at coordinate 25,467,992 of CM065135.1, read as the reverse complement.
GAAAGTTTATTTATTAAATTTGGAATTTATTATTATTATTATTATTATTAATTGCAGTGTTAATAAGCAGTAAGCAGTTAATCGTTAGTGGTTAATAAATCATACATTTCAGTGTTCAGGAATTTTTGTTGTCAAACAATCATTTATATTAACGATTAACTGCTTACATTAACACTGCAATTATTAATATATGTGTATCGTGCCATAAATCATTAAAAAAAAAAAATAATAATGTTTAAAAATATATTATTTTTAAGTAATTGTTAAAAGTAGTACTACTACAAATATTTTTTTTTCAGTACAATTTTTTGTTATGGTACATGCTACATTCAAGAATATTAATAATTGCAGTGTTAACGTAATCGGGTAATTGATAATGTTAATAAATCATAAATCAAATTTCAGGATTTTTTTGTTGTTAATCATTTATATTAATGAATAACTGCTTACATTAACACTGCAATTATTAATATTTTGATTGTATCATGAATCATAAAAAAAAATAATGTTTTAAAATTTTACTGAAAAATTAATACTTTTTTCACTGCTATTTTAAAATATTAATAATTGCAGTGTTAATGTAAGCAGTAAATCGTTAGTTGTTAAATCATAAATCATATTTCAGGATTAAGGATTTTTTTGTTGTCAGTAATTTATATTAACGAATAATTGTTTACATTAACACTGCAATTATTATATTTTAATAATAATAATAATAATAATAATAATAATGTTTTAAAATAAACATTATTTTTAAGTAATTTATGGTGCATTTAAAATAATAATCAATGCTAATGTGACCAATTCATTGTTAATTTAAATAACTGATTAGAAAATCCTGAAAGTTGATTTATGACATTTGAGATTATTATAGTTGTTGTTTTATTTTTTTTTAAACAAATTTGATATATGTAAAATAATATTAAAAAATTAATGCTACATGTAATTGCAGTGTTAATGTAAGCAGTTAATCATTAGTTGTTAATAAATCAAATTTCAGGATTTTTTGTTGTCAATCATTTATATTAATGATTAACTGCTTACATGAACACTGCAATTATTAATATATTTTTTATTGTACCATAAATCATTATAATAATAAAAATTAATCATAGTTTAAAAATGAATATTATATTAAAGTAACTTTATAAGTAATTAAGTAATTTAAATGATAACTGACTAGAAAATCCTGAAAGTTGAGTAAATTTTTCAGGAAAAAAATTCTGATTTTTTTGGTTGTCAATTGTTTTAATTTGTAACATTTTAGTATAATTTTTTTTTTACACGGTACACTCTTAAAAATAAAGTTCTTCTAGAAGAACCATTATTTGGTTCCACAAAGAACCATTCAGTCAAAGGTTCCTTAAAGAACCATCTCTGTCTTACCTTTTTATAATTTGAAAAACCTTCTTAAGCCACAAAAGAACCTTTTGTGAAACAGAAAGGTTGTTCAGATGTTAAAGGTTCTTTATGGAACCATTTAGACAAAAAAGGTTCTTCTATGGCATCGTGAAGCACCTTTATTTTACATGGTATATTTAAAGCATATCAATAATTTCAGTGTTAATGTAAGTTTTTTTTTTCTTTTTTTTATTTAAATGATTCACAATAGAACATCCAGAAAGTCACTGGTAATAATTGTTTTAGTATCTCATTTTATTAGTATTATTAATAATAGTAGTTTCTTTTTCTTTCTTTCTTTCTTTCTTTGTTTGCCACGACTGAACCAGTCCTCATTTGTCTGACAGTAAATTGGTATATATATAAGTTTGTGAAGGACAAAAAGGTTGAAACATGCTTTCAAGTTTGAAGCAGGCATTCAGTGAGTATAAGTGCTTTTTGTCCATCTCCCTTGGGACGATCACTATCTAGTGTTCTGGCCTTGTTTGGCAGAACGGCAGGATGCACTATAAGTTGACCTTGGTCTGTACACTGAAACAATGTTCCCATCTACTGTGTCGGCTTTTCACGTCACAAACCAAACTAGTTTAAGAGCTTTTGGGCTTTTCTTTGATGAATACCTTGCAGGCTGTAGCTGAAAAGGTTGGCTATATTAATGAAAATTCCATATGTTTTGCATGGTTTGGCATACGGCCCCATTTTTAAGATGGCAGAAAAAGGGCACCTCGTTATTCCGTGATGAATCATCGATGAAGAGCCCCTCCCCACCTCAATGAAAGGTTATTTTTACTTGCGTAAGACTGATGTGTCTGCATTTGCATCGAACCTCTAATGTGCAACCCTGCATTTCAGAGATACTGTTTCAAACAACAGTGCAATTC